>OU343221.1:53524049-53742967 GCA_910596185.1 Chrysanthemum makinoi | reverse complement strand
AATATAAACATTCTAAACTGATTTTTTAGGAGTTTGATCATAATTCCACATAACAAACATGTAGACGAATTGGGTTGTAGCATATTGACGGACGAAGGTGTTGAATGTATGATGAGACAAAATATGATTACGAGTAACTTGTACATTTTACGTTATGTATTACAAGTTACATGTTTGTCATCAATCAAAACAAATGAGACTATATAGAATAAAAATCGTAATATTTGCACTAACAATCTCCCCCTTTTTGATGATGACAAAAATAAGTGAATGTGATAGATGGTAAAATGTAGAAAGTTACTTGTATCCATACTACATTTACATTAACTTCTCGGATTACACTCTTCTCCCCCTTTTGTCGAAATAAAAAGGGCGGTTTTGGAGTTTTAAACTTCATTTCTCCCGAAAGGCGAGCTTGCATCATCCCTAATGAAGTTAAATTGTCTACTTCAATCCCCTATGGTTGTTGCATCCCCTAGGTTATTACCCTTATTTGGTAGCAGATCCCTGGATCAAATTTACAGGCTTAACGTACATCAAGGTTAGTTTTGTGCAACATTTATAATAAAGAAATACATGATGAAGAGGTTTGTCAAACACATGATGTGTTTTTCAATTGATGAGGTATTGGTGCAAACTTTTGGTGTTGAGTTAAAAAGTCTTGAAACACTTGTGGTTTTGTGAACCGATTTTAACTAAAATGGTGTGTACCTATTTGTTGGTATTTGAGAGTGTAAGAAACATGAGTAAGTGTTCTTTAATACATTTTGACAAAAGACAATTATGTGAATAAATTTCTCTTCACCTTAATCGGTGGACATCCAACATAATGAGTAATGCATCGAATAAAGAATGACGATAAAGTGTTTAGGAGGTTGCAGGTTAATAAAAGCGATGAGCTTTAGTAATGTTTTTGCGGATGTTGGTTAGCACACAAAGAACTTCATCCTTGAAGTCATGTAGCTCTTCCCTATCAATGCGAGATGATCGCATGGCGAGGCATGTGGTTTCCTCAGAGGAGGAGTGGAGGATTAACGTATTGTTATAACTGAATAGTGATGGATGTGTTTTTTGGAAAGCGGAAACAATAATGAGATTTGAAAAGAGGTCGGTTGAAAGATACATAAATGCAAAGTCAAGCCTCTAAAACTAAATTCTATATGCTTTAAAACTATATGCAAGTGTAGGGGTCCCATAAAAGTTAAAAGTAAATGAGATAACAAATGACTTGTTATCAACCTACAAAATAAATTTGTTAGTGACAAAAGTTGTCAACATGATAGGAATCAAAAGATAACATCCTATACAAAAAACACATTCCACTATTGGACAAGAAATCACCACACAACAAGATAACATTAAGACAAATAATCATATTATGCAAGAATACGACATTATTCAAGATATTTTGAGATTATTTTGTCATTAGGCATAAACATTTAAGCATATTTAGCTATAAGTATATACAACAATCTATGTGATTAATTTGTAGCATAGAAATACTTCTAAAAGTTTATCATACCAAAAGCATTTTGACAAATTATAAGTGCACACGTAGCAAACAAATAGTGTGTCAAAGTCGCAAAAGAAGCAAGACGAAAAAATTCATGCAAACCGTGTTTAAATTGTAACATTTTGGAGCATGTATTATTTAGACCATCCTAAGTATAGATTTAATGAATGCCAACAAAATACAAGTGCTTTCAAACATAGATACATCATAAAAAAACATCATGTATCAAAATGACATATCATGAGTTAATAAGTAACACGTTAATCTTGCGAAATACCATATAAAGAAAGAATGAAAATATCATACAAATCATGTTAACATTTAGTAGCACGAAATATATAAGCATGCAGACAAAACCTTTTCCAAGGTTTACACATTTGACTATTATTCAAATAGTTATCATGATAACGTCAACATACTTAATCATATCAAATAAAAACATGTAATCAACAAATTTATGTGTAATGCAAGTGATTTTAATAAACTCAAGAAATAAAAGTCATATCTACTAATTGTTTGATTAATTTTCTTAAGGCAAGGCAAAACATCTTATTTTAACACTTACTTTGGGCAAGCATAGGAATAAAGATTTTTCAATTTGGAGAATGAATATGAGACTATTACTAGCGGTGCTCAATTAAGGCTAAACATGACCATTTTTACGGGTGATACCCACCTTCTCTCCCTAAGTAATTTATCCGTTAGGTTAAATTGAGTTTCTAGTGCAATAGGTTCTCAAGTAGTCATTATTGTTAATACAAGTAAACCATAAAAACGCTTATTTATATTTTACGATCTTCTAATGTTTTGTCGATAACAAACGTAAAATCATTTTAACAAAATAAATAAAATACGTAAAAGCTTTGAGCCAATAGTTTATTAACACACTTTTACTAAACATATTAATATCATCAAAATATTTTTAGTTAAATAAGTTATATAAAAAACCAAAACCATTTTTATAAAACACTTACAAGTAATATTGTTTACTTACATTTTATAAAAATGTATATGTACTTCGTATATGTTGTAATGAGTAAATAATGGGTAAAAACCAAAGTCCATAGCCCATGACCCAAGACCCATGATCCACTGACTAGGTACAATGAATCTTGTTGGGTAAGAACCAAAGTCGATAACCCATACCCATGGAGCATGATCCATAACCCATGACCCATTGCATGACATCATGCATGAAGTCATGTTGGATATTATCCATGATCCATGACCCAAAGTCCATGACCCATGACCCAAGATCCATAACACATTAACTAGGTACATTGTATCTTGTTGGGTATCCATGATCCAAAGTCCATGACCCATGGTCCATAACCCATAACCCATAACCCGGTTTGCAACCCAAAATCCGGACTAAGCTGACTCAGCAGCCGGATCCTTGGAATTGCACTGGCCGGTTCCCTTGGGTGAGGGATCTGCCAGAACCGTGGAACAATAGGCTTGTTTTGCCTATAAATAGTGAGCCATTTCTCTCTTGCTCACTAACCCTTTTAAACATACTTTCTCTCTATGTTCTAACCTCTCTAACCACAGATCCAAAGGATCATTATATGTAGTTTTATCTTTGTGTGATTCTCTAGGTTCCTCTTAAAGGTGAGATCACAACCTCTTGAAGACGTGCAAGCTCAAGGTCATGAGTTGCTAAGCTTCGTCATCGTCAAGACCACTGAAGTGCATCTTGTTGATAGTTCTTTTCTCCCTTCATAGGGTGTCGTGTTGAAGGCATTGGTGTATGGTACCGAAGGTGTACATTTGATATGGTCCATCGGTGTACAAGTTGTGTAGATTGGATTAAAGGATATTGATATCCTTTCTAGTATTGTAAAAAGGAGTGTGTCTTCTTTGGGTAGTTATGTTGGGTAGTAGTGTTGGGTAGTAGTTCCTCTTTTGTAATGGAAATCGGTATCTAGCCTTGTACCAGATAAAGTGTAGGCGACGTTGTGATTGGTTTGGTTCTACCTTGTGGAAGAACTCGGTGTCTAGCCTTGTACCAGATAAAGTGTAGGTGACGTTGTGAAGGCTTCTCCGCCACATTAAGGAGCTTTTATTGTGTAGTGCTTAGAAACTCTCAAGTTGGGTACTCGGGGAGTGGAGTAGGGCAAGGAATGTGTCATTGTAGCCGAACCACTATAAATACTCGTGTTGTGTTTTGTGTTCCTTTACTCTTTATCTCTTGCATTACTTATTTATATGTTCATCTACCAATATCCAACACACGATCTAAGTGTATTGACATAAGTCGATCTAAATACTTTAAAACGAAGTTTTAATCGGCAAAACTATTCAACCCCCCTTCTAGTTTTCCATAATTGGCATTAGAGCTTCGTTATCAAGTTTCTTAGAGTATGTTGTACTTTAAAAACTTGATACGATCCATGTATGTTTGAAAACTACAAAGAAGGAAATTTCTTAAAACAAAAATTCATGTTTTAGAAATTTTTGTATTTTTAACAAATGTTGGATATTGATAAATCATTCTAACATTTCTTTTGAGAAATTTTCATGCTATGATTCTTCAAATGACTTCGTTCTATCCGAAGAAAAAATGAAGTCAACACTCAAAGAAGAATCCAAAGTGATCACAACTTGCTTTCAAAAATACGCTTAAGAATTTTAAAAGCTCATGAAGAATTTCGCGTCCATGATTTCCAAAAATCATAAAAAGGATATATAGCAAATGTATGTTCTCCTAATTACAATTTGTTGGTCTAAAAACATGCTAATTGCTTGTGGATAAAATAATGGTATATGTCTCTCTATTATGATAAGCATTCTTATAAAGACCTTGCATATATTTAATATTATGTGTAAAGATTCGTAGATTTGGTTTCTAACATCAATGTCACAAATTTTCTAAAAAGTTTCTCTTTATCTCAACACATCATCGGGAATAGTATTCCTCCTTGATTTTCCTAAACATCTTAAGCTAGTCAATATACGCCTTTATCTCGAAAAGAAATATCGCTAACTAAAAAGTCCTAATCTATCATTCCTCGCATAGAGATATTTTTGTTGCATTAGTAATCTACATCAATATCATTTATTTAATTCTTTGTATATCTTGTTAAAATGTAATTTGACATGATTCTTATTCTTCCTCTCGATTCATGGTTTACTCATAAAAGTACTTCGTCCAATGTGTTTCGTAAACACGAAGACTCGCCAAACCTTGTATCACATCTATAATAGATAAACTCTAAGGAATAAAGCAAAAACCTTTGAAAAAAACTGAAATAAAAAACTCCCTCGTCAAATTATCAAACCTACTAAAACTGTTAACTTGCTGAATAGCCGGATCCCTCGACTATAACATGCCTGATCCCTTTTTTCAAGGGATCCGTCGGAACCGGCATATCATCAAAACAAAATATGTATTTGATAATTCATTGTACATTCTCATCTTCCACTTTACTCTCTCATACACGACCCTAAACTCAATACTACTGTTCCTAGGAGCTTTCTCTTCATCAATTTAAGCTATCCAATCACTTGTGTATGTTTTATCTACACTACATTGTGATTTCCATTCTCAAGTTCTTAGTAATACAATTTTAACATCTTTAGAATTTTGATTCAGGTGGGTTTGTCACAATTTGCTATCACATTGTTTTAATTAGCTATCTAAGATAACTAATCAAAGAACAAATATTGTTAATACAAATTAGAAATCAAAATGAAATAAAAAAGAATGATGGTTTGAGCAAAATTGTGATGAACCTCAAAAAGAACTCTTCCCAAAATTAACACCACATTGTTGTCTTATTGTTTAGGATCAAACATCCCACTACATACCGATGCATCACCGTAAGGATGGTCTTACGTCTAAGGACCGAAAAACTTTCAAAATGCTACAAAAACGGTTCTTCTATGAAGGACATGTTGTTGATCAATCTTTCATCGATGGTACCGATATCCCCGAAGTCTTCTCTAGGATCATATTCGATTGTCTCCTCCATATCAATGAACAAATTTTTCCCGTTTTTGTCCTTGAGTTCTACAAGAGTGTCCGCATCATTAGAAATGATGATGGAACCATCTCTATCGCTTTTGTCATCAACAATCAAAACTTCACCCTAACTCTTGTCGAGCTTGCCGAATCCTCCGCGTCCCATACCAAGGTGTTGGTATGTATTCAAATGATTGGTCACTCGCCAAAATCAATGATATGGTTGATGATCACAATGTCTATCTCACTCCTCTTCATGAACCCACCACGGTAAGGGATGCCGTCTTCTCCAAAGAACCTTACAAACCTGTGTCACTAGAAATTCTAAAGTCATCCACCAAGATCCATTCCAAATGGAACTCTTTGAGATGTTCCCACTTTAAAAAAAATGAGAACAAATCCTTAGAGAAAATATTCTTTGCTTGGTTAGGAATAAGGATCATCCAAATGCATGTCGTGTCTACATGATCTATTGCCTCATCAATGAAACTCCCTTCAACCTAGCTTATTACATGGTCAAAAGGATGACAAGTGTCTTTAGGACGGAGAAAATGGTGCTTCCATATGCTATGCTTCTCACTCGTCTAGAAAACTTTGTCTTTGCTTTGGAACCTTTTCCTTTAACGGATGATCACTTCTTTTGTAATCGGATCATGTACCTCTCACCGAGGGACGAACATCAAGGTTCATGGTTGATGTGAAAAGGCCTCACCCTCCTACCGAATCATCCGAGGAAACTGAAGGAGAAGTTAGCAACCCCATCCACAACTATCATCTTGACCCCGTCTCATGCAAATAGAAACGTTTCTTTCACTTCCATACCCCCGACTAGTTTATAAATAGAAACGTTTCTTTCACTTCCAAGAGTAGGAATCTTATTGATGACTTTATAAATAGCAAGTCCTTGCTTAAAGAGAGGGCTAGAGAGATGGTGAGACGAGTTCGAGCATACTAAACCGTCTAGTAAAGTCCAAGCGTCGTATCTGCTAGTGTGCTAGTTCGTTGTGGATTTAAACGTGCTTAAGCGATGGGTGTTTTTTGCTTTCAGGAAAGATCAAGGGAAGAACCGTCGCCAAGGACGATAAGAGTGGTGCATATAGATGGTCTCATAGAGGACTTCGAAAGTCCCACAACAGTTAATGAGATCATTGGTTATTTTACTAGACACTTTCTTACTACTCCAATCCAAATTCTACAAGTTGGATTAGTAACACTCAAGAACGATGCACGGCTTGAACCTGGTAGAATCTACTTTCTACTACCGTACGCTATCACACGCTTCAACGAGTCTTCGGTAGATTTATTGCCTCTTACAAAGAAGCTCATCAAGATAGCCAAGACCCGTAGGTCTATAGCCAAGCCAGCCCCACGTCTACCCTCTTCGGTTATCCCACAAAACAAAGAGCAAGAGCCAAGCCAAATTATTCCTCCTCAAGAAGTTGCTAAAGTAGCAAAAACTACCAACTCCAAGGCCAAGCCGCCTCGTGCTCCTAAGAAGAAATCTCTTACTAAGAAGCTAAGCAACATAGCCAAGACTCATGGAGTAAACGACCCACCAGCTAGCCAGGGTTCAAACGATAGCTCTAACACTAATCAGAACAATAACGTGGTTGTGAGAAGGAATAGAATGATGTCGTGGAAGCCACTTTTGTCCACGATCAGAGAGATATCGTTTAATCGAAGAGAGTCTGATTTACGTGATTAGTTTGGAAGTTTTGTGTGATTTTGGAAACAAATATTTAGTGTATGATTAAGATACATGTTTTGTGAATTTGTGTGATTTTGATTGTATTGTGTTTCTTCATGTATGAAAATGATATAAACTTTGTTTAGAAAACTTGTATTAGATCTTTCCACATAAGTTGATCTTTTTTTTTGAACGGCGAGATTTTATTAAAAAAACTCAAGCGAGAAGCTCGAGATAGGGAAATTTACAAGATGCTGTTACATGCCAAGATAGGATCATAGATCCATACATTCCAATCCAAGTTAAATTTCCTATTTTTATAAGTAATCCACGAGAAAGAAAGGGTTTTTATTTCTGCTTCGAGGGTGTCTTTTCTTGGAAGTTTCAAGTCAAAAATTTGTCTATTCCTGAAGTGCCAAATAGTCCAATCAGTGATAAGAACCACTGCATCAAAGATAGGTTGTACCTTGGTTGGAAAGAATACTGAATCAACCCATGTAACGATTCCACATAAGTTGATCTATTTGATGTAATTCAACAGTTTATATGTTGTATTAGCTCATTACTGTTACATAGGGCTGTAAACGAACTGAATGAAAGTGAACATTTTATAAACCGTTCGGTAAACAGTTTGTTTATGCTTGTTTATTTATTAAATGAACGAAATTTACGTTCGTTTAATTAAATGAACGAACATAAACAACATTCACGTCCGTTCATTTATGTTCGTAAACGTCCGATTATGCGTTCGTTTATGTTCGTTTATTTATTTATCCATATATTATATATTTTAATTGTATAATTTTAAAATTGGTTTGTTTAAACAAAACAACACTTATAAAAGAATATAGTATGCATAATTTAATAAAGTTTATGTTTGTTTGTCTATGTTTATTTATGTTCGATGGTTTATGTTCGTTTAGTGTCTTAATGAACGAACATGAACGACTCATTTTCTTAATTAACGAATATGAACAAGAAAATGCGTTCGTTTAAGCATTCGTGTCCGTTTATTTGTTCGATTAAAATTAAATAAACAAACATGAACAAGATTCCATTCGTGTTCGTCCGATTCGTTTACAGCCCTATTGTTACATATTTTCCTACATGATTGATAGAAATTTACATAAAATACCAAACTTACCATTGTTATAAGTAAATGTATGCAGAGGAATTATGTAAAGGTGTTTCACTAGACTTTATGAAGTAATTCTTTCATTTATTTATTTATTATACAAACGTTTATTGGAATTCATATTACTATTCTGTAATTGAGAATTTTACTGCCTAGTTATTGATCGAAACTAAAAAAATTTCTTATAATGTGCCATTACAGCTAAAAAATACTCTCTCCGTCTCATATTAAATGTCCTGTTTTGACTTTTACAGTTTTTGTTTTTCAACTTTGATTAGAAATATTTTTGTTTGTGTTGTATAATGCATAATGAAATTATATCAATGAAAATACATTTAAAACTCAATCTATTCATATATTTTGCATCAATTATTATATAACACAAAATAAAATAGTTAAAGTCAAAATTGAAAAAAGTTAACTTTAAAAAGTTAAACAAGACATTTAATATGAGACATAGGAGTGCAAGAAAATGATACCATGCATATATGTGGCATATCAAATTAAGCTTGAGCTTTTCTGGCATCAACTGATCCAGCTATCTTTTTCTAAAGGTACAGTAGAAACTCTATAATATAATATACTTGGGACCATCAAAATTTATTAATTAAAAGAGTTATTAATTAATCGATAAATTGATAATTATTAATTTATATATTAATTAATATTTTATTAATTTATAGTAGAATAAGACTTTTGAGAACTCAGATGAAGGTGGTGAAAGCACTCAAGAACTCCAGAATTTGATCAAAGAGTTGGGTTATCGCAATGCAATGGATGTCGAAGATGTTTCTGACTCACCCAGAAGAAAATGTAGTTGCACAATTGTTGACTGATGAAGAAATTATTGAAAGCGTTATTGGAATTAATAAAGATGATATCGATGAAGAAGATGATGAAAGTTCTACAATGGAGCCCCCTTCGCGAAACGAAGCTATTAAAGCGGCAATCACATTGAACAATTTCTTGTTGAGCAATGAGAAAACAACACCAGAAGTTTTTACCATGCTAAGGAAAATTAGTGACGAGATTCAAGGGGAAATTGATTTCAACAAAAAACAAAAGACAATTGAGTCATTTTTCAAGAAACCTTCATAAATCATTCATGTAATATGCTATATATAAGGAATTATTAATTTATATTTTATATGGGGTCTAAAGAAATTATCAAAAATGTATTATCTTATAATTTTAGCGAATTATTAATTTAGCACTCTGTCCCCAAGTCAGGACCGGCAAAAAATATTATCTTAGAGAGTTTATTAAATAATCGAGTATTAATTTATCGAGTTTTTACTGTATAAAACAAATAGCAAAAGATATACTCCGTAGTACGTTACACTTGGTTCTTGCATGTATCACGTGAACAATTATATATAATCTGTCTTTGTCATAGGAGGAATTTAAAGTTTTAAACTAGCATGGATTAACTTTATCTTATTTATTGCGTATGACTACTATTATTTTAGTGTTACATTAACTTATTTTTCTACTATCAAGTTCATTATTATGACTACTATTATTTTAGTGTTACATTAACTTATTTTTCTACTATCAAGTTCATTATTAACTTAATGTAATAAAATAAACAACTTTACCACAACATTGATTTATTTAATTTTTCATTCTTAAACAATGAAATTAAAATTACATTAATAATTAAAAAAAATATTACAATGATAATTCAAATAAAATTAAAAATATTACATTGATAATCCAAATAAAATTTAAATCACTACAATAAAAATTAAAATTTTAAACTTTCTTCTTGAATTTTACTTCATTTCCAGCACCGTTGTTCGTTGTTTTCCGATCAAATGGTCATTGGGGCTATAAGAGAACAAGACATCCTTTTTGCGTTATTTTTCTTGTTGAAAGTTGAACATTTGACGTTGTAGCTCAATTTCTTCTTACATCTGTTGAAACCTTTAATTTTCCATTTCTATTTGCCATTGTTTCATCTAAAGAAAAAAAGAGTCCCGATCTTCCTTCGTTTTGGGAAAAGGGACCCAGTGGACGTTTTTCCATTTATCGACTAACATATCAACAAATGGTGCGGGAGCAACAGCTAAAGATTTCGATGGAACAAACGAGGATGACACTTTCTTTTTAGCTTTGTCCCTGCCCATTGGTCGAACTTCCCGAACCTCTTCCTCGTTTGAATAATCCGCTTCTTTAATGAGATTAACACATCCATGTGCTGAGTCTGATGTGTTGAATGAGGTAGTTTACAATTTCTTTGAATTTTTGTTTTCATCGGCTTTGGTTTCGTAAATTTTTGGCATGGTGTTTACTGTTTAGATTGATGTTGTTGTTAAAATTTAATTATTGATATCATTATTTACATTTTAAATAGGAAATACACGAGTCGTTGTTATAACTATAATTTCGTATATTTATGTTCACATTACAGTAACCCGTGCTTATATTTTGATATTTATATTCTCGTTAGTAATAATTTTAGTTGTATTTAATTTCAAACCCGTGCGTCCAAGAGTCAAATTTAAAAATAGGAATAATATGTGTTGTTATTGAATGCATATCGGGAAAAAAAAAAAAAACACTTTCCGGATATTTTTCTCAAACTTTTTTGGGTAAAAGGATTCCCCGGTAAATATATTACTCCAAAAAACATTTAAGTACAAAAGATATGCGTGAAGTCCCATATCTAAGCCCGTTACATAGGCGATAAAACTAACATAACAAGACACTTCCTATTCTTAAAACAAGAAAACAAACCACTATGCACTACATTACATTTGACACAAAACCAAACATAAACTAACGTCTAGATTACTTTTTACCACGGCCTTGGAGCTTGATATCATACATGTCATAAAAAGCATCCAATTTCCCTGGTAAATCGTAGACCTGATCCGCATAATCATCATAATAATCTTCAAGCTCATGACTGCCGCCAGTCGATGCGAGAAATTTAGCCATAGGATTATCCGGCTCAAGCACTTCCTCATCATCACTGTCAGAAACAACCACATCCCCCACTTTAGAAAATGGGTTACCCACCATATGATACGGAAAAGAAGAAGAACTAGGCTTAATAGTAGTAGGAGCATCCTCTTCCTTCTCTTTCAAATCAACATTTTTTTTATGTTTACCATCATCATCCACAAGAGCAACTTTTGCCTCCATAATAAGCTTTTCAAGCTTCTCAATTTTCTCAACAATAGAAGTAGTACCATTAGCCCTATCTTTCTCAAACTTATAAAAAGAAGTAACATGAGTTGTTCGTATATATACATTTTTGTGAATTAATTTACATATAAAAATAACTCATGCTTTTATTTTTTATATTCATTATCTCGTGCATATACATTATTTGAATCTATAGTAATAATAATATTCAAAGTAACAATATATGTTGTTTTTATTTAAATATAATATTTAGGAAGTATAAAGTTTAAAGAAGTATTTGTTTATCTTATAAATTTATTATTAAAATAGTTGAAACTAAAAACTTTATACTTAACTTCATATAATTTATTTAAAATCTAACAATTAGAATATTATTATTAATTATTTTTTTTTTCCATTTTTTAAATTTTTTTTTACAAAAGTGACACTTGTGCTTTTAAGCATATTTATTTTGATGGATAACATTTAGATGTTAGACTGTTTGACCAAATAAAAGTCAATTTTAACTTTTATTAGCTACTAAGAGGGCTTGATTTTGAAATTGTATTAATTAACAAATAAGTTCATTGCCACAAAATATTTTTTATTTATTATATTAAAGATTTAACTTCTATACTTCTTATGAATTTAAAGTATCTATTTTAAAATCTGGTGCAATATAAAGATTTATAAAGTTTTTCGACTTTTCAAGAGATATATATGAGATATCACTAGTTACTTGTTTTAAGTTGAATTAGTTCATTAGTGTGATGTATCGATGTGGGTACTTCGATGTTTAAAAGTTATTTCGGCAATAATTGGTGACATATTTTGGATACAGTATGGCTATTTGCATGAAAATATAGCTTATTTGTCATTCTTTATAGTGTGTGTAGTCATTCATTTTATTTTTTTTATGTATGTAATATACTTTTGAATTTAGTTTTCTTAGCGTATCGTATGACCAGATATTTGTACTATTTGACCTTTTTTAGCCCTTCAATTTACATACTGCTATTTAACATGAGAAGTGATATATACGTTAAATAATACAAACAACTTGTCATAAGATACATCAAAAAGATGAAATACAAAAGTATGCTCTCGATGATAAAAATGCCTGCACATAATTATTAAAAATAAAAAGTAAGCTATTTTTTTAGTACAATTAGCATACGTTTACATACTCAAAAACCTTAATAAAAGCACAAAATATATTTTCTACACCTTTGAGGAAGAAAAGTTAAATACATTAACTTTAAATTAGCATACGTTTACCAAATCAACGCCACCTCATTATTTCACATTTCACATTTACACATCAAAAATACCTTCTGTGCAATGGCTCAAGCCGTTTGAGTGTCGTTTCACAGTTTTTTTTTTTTTTTTTTTTAAACATACTAAATTGTCGTTCATAAATAGAATATATCTTTTTGGAAAATATTTTATAAGAACCCACAAGTTAAATGGGACACTTGTAATTCTTTTTGCATTTTTTGTACTGTAATAAATAACTATTATTATTTTCAAAGTAAAAATCCCTATTGAGAGTGGTTGACCTATTGTTTTCTTTCCATACCCCCTGCTAGTTATAAATAGAAACGTTTCTTTCACTTCCAAGAGTAGGAATCTTATTAATCACTTTATAAATAGCAAGTCCTTGCTTAAAGAGAGGGCTAGAGAGATGGTGAGACGAGCATACTAAACCGTCTAGTAAAGTCCAAGCGTCGTATGCCTGTGTGCTAGCTCGTTGTGGATTTAAACGTGCTTAAGCGATGGGTGTTTTTTGCTTTCAGGAAAGATCAAGGGAAGAACCGTCGTCGAGGACGATAAGAGTGGTGCACATAGATGGTCTCATAGAGGACTTCGAAAGTCCCACGACAGTTAATGAGATCATTGGTTATTTTACCAGACACTTTCTTACTACTCCAATCCAAATTCTACAAGTTGGATTAATACCACTCAAGAACGATGCACGGCTTGAACCTGGTAGAATCTACTTTCTACTACCTTACGCTATCACACGCTTCAACGAGTCTTCGGTAGATTTATTGCCTCTTACAAAGAAGCTCATCAAGATAGCCAAGACCCGTAGGTCCATAGCCAAGCCAGCCCCACGTATACCTTCTTCAGTTATCCCACAAAACAAAGAGCCAAGCCAAATTATCCCTCCTCCAGAAATTGCTAAAGTAGCGAAAACTACTAACTCCAAGGCCAAGCCGCCTCGTGCTCCTAAGAAGAAATCTCTTACTAAGAAGCTAAGCAACATAGCCAAGACTCATGGAGTAAACGACCCACCAGCTAGCTAGCCAGGGTTCAAACGATGGCTCTAACGCTGATCAGAACAATAACATGGTAGTTAGAAGGAATAGAATGATGTCGTGGAAGCCACTTTTGTCCACGATCAGAGAGATTTCTTTTAATCGAAGAGAGTCTGATTTACGTGATTAGTTTGGAAGTGTTATGTGATCTTGGAAACTAATATTTAGTGTATGATTAAGATACCTGTTTTGTGAATTTGTGTGATTTTGATTGTATTGTGTTTCTCCAGTTTATGAAATATATCATATATATCTTTTAATCAGGAAATTTATATTAAAATTTGAGAAAGCATACGTGACTCGATAAGAGCTCAGGGTGTGGTCATGAACCTCCTGCGCCAAGCACATCCGGCACGACGTCAAGCCCGCGCCATCACACCAGGATACCCCTGAGGGAAGGCGCGGGTGACAAGCTTGGCTTGCGCGAGTGGCTGTTTTCCTATTTTCTTTTTATCTTTATTGGTTTTCTATTTGTTTCAAATAGATTTTTTTGAAGGTTTAATATGAGATTGTGTAGTGTGTTTATGTGTTTTTTTGCAGCTGCCCATAATATGTACTTTACCTTTTTTTTTTCTCCTACAGTATAAAATATTTGTATATGTTCAAGTCATTATATTAGTAGAGGTATGGTTGCTTACATCTAAACCTCCTCATACATAGTAAAAGACGTTAATGAAACCGATAACCGTGAAAGACGGTATTGAGAATTACTTCACTTTACTTTTTAGGTCATGTATATTGGTTTTTTTTCTTATAAATGACCCTGGTTAATATAAAATTTGGTTTAAATTTCATTATTTACTTTTTATTTAAGTTATATAATTATATAATGTGTTTAATAGAAATGTGTTATTTTTCAATGTAATTTTTAATATTATTTTAATAAAGGAAACATTAGTTGGTTTGAAAAAATAAAAAGTAAAATACAATCATAGGACACAAATTTGGGTTTTGGCTTGAGTGATTAGTGAGTGGTATTTTTGTGTGTGAGTTATAAAGGAGTGGAAAAGAGAAATGCTGAGGTGACTCTTTGAATTGAGCCACAACACCTGATGCTCTAAGTCTATACTTTAGCATGTTATGTGAGGTTTTCCACCGAGAGTTATGTATAGTAGTTTACTGGTTGCAAGTAGGGTTGAACATCGGTCTTGGACCGGACCGACCAACACCGAGATCGAATTAGCCCAAAAGTCGAGACCGAGGACCGGACCAAATGTGGTCGGTCCGGTCCAACAAGACAAAATAGTCGGTTTGTGATCCGGACCGAACCGACCAAAACCGAGACCGAATTAGCTCAAAAGCCGAGACCGAGGACCAGACCAAATGTGGTCGGTCTGGTCCGGTCTCGGTCGATCCGTCGGTTGGTCCGCCCGCTCGGCTGGGTTTGCTCAGCTAGTTGCAAGTCTCGTGCTCACACAAGATTTACACGTGAATCAAATTTATTTCAAAACTTTAGTATGTAAGGTTTTTCAGTGAGTATTTAATATAAAAGATTTAACTTTTTTTTTCTTCTCAAGGTATTTATTTTAAATTTGATGGAATATAATGTGGACTAATATATTTAAAATGTATCTTAATTGTCACAAATTTTAAGTATATGTAACTTCTTTTTTTTTTTCAAATTCATATAATAAACCTTCAAAATCTATCATTCTGATGTATTTTTTGGACCATTTTACTCTTCACTCCGGTGGGACTTGCCTTTCATTTGTTGATTTACGTATTAACTATGTATTGGAATATAGTTATATAATTAACCATACTATTATTGTCAGGGCCGTCTCGTGGATTTCAGTGACCTCGTGTCATTACCTCAAAGAGGCCCTCAAACACACACATAATATACATATGTATAAGTAGTGCATAAATTAATTAAACTCGAGTCTTATATTGTGTTCATATATATAATAGAAGTGCATGAAATTTGGTGGCCCTCGTCAAGCGGTGGCCCTGTGCAATCGCACCTCTTGCACTCCCCTAAAGCCGGCCCTGACTATTGTTCTAGATCGATCCAAATAAACTGGGACTTTTAACGCCCGATTGCTCGTGTAACTAAAAATTACTTTTAGTAATATCATTACAGCTAAACATTATTAAAAAATGACACCATGCATATATGTGGCATATATCAAATCAAGCTTTAGCATATTCTGGACTAAACTGATCAACCTATCTTTTTCATAAAAAATATCATTATATAAGATAAAAGAAACTCAAACTAGGTATGAATTTAATTACATTATCTTATCTGTTAGTAATAATTTAGGAATGATTCAAACTAGGACAAATCTAGAGCTTCTAATTAGTCTAGACAAGTAGACATGCACTAAATAAAAATTAGTGCAACAGAAGCTTTAAATTTATTCATCATAACCTTAAAAAGATACAACTTGGAGCTTCAGCTCAAACAAGCTGACTTAAGATTACACCGCCAATCGAACAAAGATACCTTGAAATATTTATACCTATTCGATCTTAATCCAAAGAAAAGATCGAGAACTTTTGGACCTCGTCTAGGACATTGAGGGCATTAGTCTTCACAGATTGAAAGACCGATACAACAGTTCCTTGCCTTCCAGATAAACCACACAGCTAGCACAACATATGGTAATTTTTTGGACCTGTTTAATTAGCCATGTTGATAATGAGAATATTCTAACAACTTTATTTATGATATATATCCAGCTAAACAATTGTTTACTTTTGTTTATTATATAAATAAATTGGAAAATGAGTTAACTGGACATCTATATATCACATGAGCCACAACATTATGTGTTTATAATTTATCTAAATGAGGAAGAATTCAAAATTTGGTAGGATCTACATCACGCTTTAACAAAAAGTAGGATTTACATTACTTTACTTGTTTGTAACTTAGTACTTAATTAGTTATATCTTATTATACAGTAATAGAATAATATGTATCAAGGTTATAAAGCCTCAAACATTATAAAAACAGCAAATTACGAAAATGAACCATATAGATAGTGATTATACCAAAGTGAACATTTTTCCTTCACTTTACCAAAATAACCATTTTCTGTCATAATCATACCATATACACAAAGTGTCACAATCATACCATATACACAAAGCATCTTTTATCCTTTTCCATTCCCCACAACACTCCATTTTCAAAAACTACCGTATACTTTACACCTTTCACAATTAAATGTCAAATGAAATTTCTAACAAACCCCAAATCAAGTCATCTTTGGGAACACCTTGGATCAAAGATAGAAGAAAAAGAAAACCAATACATTTCTAACAAACCCCAAATCATTGTCTTCCACGCTAATACACACTAGTTCAGTTAACAACTTTTTGGTCCAAATTATTTCTTTAACACAAGTTAATTTTGGCCCATGTCATGTCATCGTAGTATGACACAAGTTCAGTGGCGGACCTAGCCAGAAAACTAAGGTGATTCCTTGATCTAATCAAACCAAAAACATCAACAGGCCGGGTCAACCGATTACCCGCTTAACATGTCGAGTCAAATCGGGTCAAGTCAAATTAAACACAATTGCTTTATAACCTCAAACATATTTACGTATTAGGCGTATAATCATTACTATGTTTTAGTTGGCGTTAAGATGAGTATATGACTCATTTTTAACTTAGCAAACATTTACGTTTCTTATTGAAATAATCTGTAATAGTATCTCAGTGTTCAAAAATAGCTATAGTTTTAGACATTTGTAGTGTTTTGGGTTTTTTGGAAAAAAAACAGAAGTGAACTAATAAACTAAAAAGTTAAAGGATTAATATGAAACTTTGAGAAAAGGTAAGACA
This sequence comes from Chrysanthemum makinoi, assembly GCA_910596185.1. Classification (NCBI taxonomy): domain Eukaryota; kingdom Viridiplantae; phylum Streptophyta; class Magnoliopsida; order Asterales; family Asteraceae; genus Chrysanthemum; species Chrysanthemum makinoi. The sequence continues at coordinate 53,725,417 of OU343221.1, read as the reverse complement.
CTAAAATATCAAGTTATCTGGGGTTTTGTGTCATCTTCTTTATCTTTGACACAGTTATACGAAAACCTCCATTTAAGCAAGATTGTAAACATTGTTTAGTATCGTTTCTTCAAGGCAATCTTTGTCTCTTTTTCATCCGATCTTCATATAAGGTGGTTCCCAGTTTAATTCTAAGGTAGGTCCTTACAATCTGCACACAGAGCTTCTAAAGGGTTTCGATTTTTATGGTGGTTCCCGGGAACCACCTACGCATAACCTAGGTCACACGAACCACCACCATCATCAGATCTACATGCCCAGGCTGCCTCCACGCCCAGCTCCACGCCCAGGCTGCTTCCACGCCCAGCTCCACGCCCAGGGCACGCCTAGGCCACGCCAAGCTCACCCTCTCGCCCAGGTCACGCCCAGAACACGCCCTCACTACTTACTGGTTTGTATCACGCCCATGAAATTGGTTATACACGTGTACGGTTTAAAACATATTCCGGTACAAATCTAACGTATAATATTGAAAAGTTCATTTTCGAAAAATATATAGGCGAGGTTTATATGTGTAAAGCAGTAGCAGAAACTGTTCGTTTAAGAAATTTTCTCTTATAAAAATGCATCCAGGTTATAAAGCCTCAACCCTTATTGGTTTTCTTGTTTAATAAATATGGAGAGAATATTCGTGTTGCCTGTAGTGATTTGTTCAGATTAATTATATGCATGGACAAAGGGGCCTAGGGGTTTACAGATTGCCGTCACAACAACATTTACCAGTTTCCCCAGCGAAGTTTTCCCCGGCGACATTTGTCGCTGGGGAATCTACTCTAAACGACAAAAATACATCCTACGTGGCACAAAATCTCGTTGAAAATTCAACTCAATTATTACGTACTTTTCCCCGGCGACATGTCGCCGGGGATAAAGTGGTTATATTTTAACCGAATATGTCTTCAGTAAACGTGGCGGGAACTTTTCGCTTTACTCCGGCGACATGTCGCCGGGGATTCATCCGATTATTTTTAAAATGTATTATTAGTGTTAATGACTATTATCGTGACGTGATTAATAGTTTCCCCAGCGACATGTCGCCGGGGATAACTATTTGGGCTTTAAGTTGTGCAATTGGGCTTATGTTTTGGGATAACTGTTTTTATTGGACACTTTCCCCAGCGACATGTCGCCGGGGATTCACTTTGACTTCGTTGACTTTAACAAAAAATATATATTGATGAGACTTGACGAAACAGAGTAGATATATAGCTATGGGAAAAACAAAAATATTAAATTTATGATGAACTAATATGGTTCTTAATTCGTGTTTGTTAAATGTGATATTGTTTCTTGCTCGTTTAACATGATACGTATACCAATGCACCTATACTTGGTTGTTTAACATGATACGTATACCAATGCACCTATACTTGGTCGTTTAACATGATACGTATACCAATGCACCTATACTTGGTTGTTTAACATGATATGTATACCAATGCACCTATACTTTGTTGTTTAACATGATACGTATGCCAATGCACCTATACTTGGTCTTTTAACATTATACGTATGCCTTTAGTATAAATTTTGGTTAAAATTTCGCGATTTTTTTTAAATGAATATGGTCTTGTAGTTTCATTTCATATAAATACACGTCTTTTGCAGTTAGTTCACTAACATAACAAGAAAAATATATGATTTTTTTTTTAATTTAATTTGATACTACTTTAAATAAAATCGTACATGTTATGTTATTTTATTTTCTTTACTCGATTCTCACAAGATTCTCACACGAAATTTCGTACATGTCACCAAAATATTTATATAAAATCATCCAACTTTGTCCTTAAATTCGTACCTAGCCTTGAAACCTATGATTCCAAAGATTCAAATATATAGAATTATAGATTGTTTTAAAACACTTTTCGTTTAGTAATTTGTGAGTTTCAGGTGGATCAATGGATATCATAAATTTTTAATCTAGAATATACAAATAAGTGAATAACACCAGTTTTAAATTACGAGGGTCCGTATTGTATATGTGTATTTTAATTTTACTTTTTTAATTTATTGCACAACTTTTTTTTTTTTTTTTTAATATTCTGTTCACATCTTCATTATATCATATTGTATATACTTACTTGTCTTCATCTTCTTGTCAAAGAACCATCATGAACAAAAACAAATTTATGATGTGAAAGAAATAATCCGCAGAAAATAATCTTCATCTTGGTTTTTTTTCTTTATTTTAATGTAAAGAATCATAATTTAAACCCAATCTTCTTAGTACAACTACAAATCAAACTTTGTCCAAGCAAATATTTGCACCTACTTGCAAATAATACCTGATTAATTAATGCTCCTTTATCTCCATGCATGTGCTAAGAAAACATTACATCTTTTTTCTTTTAGTTCCAAGCAAATGCTATGTATAAGCTTACACCCCCATTTCCTATTTTACCCTTTACAAAAACTAATCCATTTTTTATTTTTTTTTGGTTAGCATGGCTCCACTTGCAAGGGCGGACCTTCATAGAGACACACCCCAAAATTTGCGACACCTAGTGTAAATATTATAGGTTTTAGAGGTAATTTAATTGAGGTTACAAACAAATCTCCGATTCGGCCCTCCCAAAATAAATTCGGCCCCCAAAAAAAAAATGTTCAAGTTCCGTCTATGTCCACTTGTATAGTATGCTTTGAAGTATATATAATTAAGAAAGTCATATAAGCAACATCTAAGATTATACAAGTATAATTGTAACTTGTAAGAATGTTTGTCTTGAAATATAGCTTTTAACAAAATTTAGTAGTTGCTTGAATGCATACATACTTTAAAAGATAATTAGAATTATGTGAATATATCAGCTTCCTTATATAGTCTTAAATTGTACTGCTAACAAACAATATCCAAAGCTCCGGAAGTTCCTTTAAACTGATGCCATTTTGTCCAATATTCTTATTGTGGATCATACGTCTTTTTGGGGACAAACTAACTACGAGTTTCTCCTGAAACATCACTTATCTAAACATGGGATGTGCGTAAGCACAGCCAAAAATATACCTAGTATACACATGAATGCATGCATGCATAATTGCGTATGTCAATCACATGAGTACGTGACCCCATCAAACCTTTAGGTTTTAGTTTTTACCCTAATTAGTTACACTTTTCAGTTTTTCCGAAAATATATATCATATTCACATTCCAATCTTCTCTATAAACCCTAGCAAGTCAGCTATAACCACTCACAAAATCTACGCAAAAAATCCACTCGTTGACGTGTTAGCGGATGATTGGTATAATAAGAGAGAGTAAAGAGAAACTGTCAGAAAATGCACCAATTACCCGCTGACACGTCAGCGAGTGGATTTTTTGTCTGAATTTTGTAAGTGGGTCTAGCATTGCTCGGAAAAAAAAGTCTATAGATCTATTTCAAGACAATAGAAGACATATTTCTTATGAACATTGATTGGCATGCCTAAACCTATGTGTCATCTTGTGACAGCAAGACTTTTTCACAAACCAATAAATTATTGACACATCTATGTAGGCACATTATTAATTAAATATTTTAGGTCTCTTAACATTTTCCATTTCTTATGTCACCAACATGTTAGGGTGGAGGTGGAGGTGTGGTGAAGGGTTTTTCTTCACCACGTCAGCTCCACATCAGCTTTTTTCTTTCTCCAAAATATTTTCCTTCAACTTTCCTTTAACCTCTACAGCACCTTCTCTCTCCTACATTAATTATTTTCTATATTTTATCATTTTAAAATACCCTCAAAACACAAATACCCACACACAACAACCAATAAATAATAATATCTCTTATTTAAATATTTTCTCACTTCTTTTACCATACAAGACTTGAATGCCGCTAGAGAGAAAGATTCCCTTTTCTCGCAAATTGAGGTGTGGTATTTTTGCTTTTCCCTTACTGATATGGCCTACTTTCCATGCTTTTCCATCATGCACACCCTTTACACTTAGAGCACTAGCAACCATAACGTGAGCATGCATGTTAAGGTTTAACATTTCGGTATTAAACCACGTTATCCATACCGCGTATGGTGTTAACATGGTGTTAACACCCCCATGTTAACACCATAACGCAGCGTTAAGCCATTTTTTTTCATTTCTGCCTCCTAAATGATGGGTTGATTTTGTAAATTGTTGGTGAGTTAATGTTTAACCTTGGGAATGTTATGATAACGGGTGTTTTTTTGTTGAGTTAAGGTGAAAATGTTAAAGCTGATGTGGCGCTGACGTGGCACTGTGTTAAAGTTTAACTTGTGTTATTATACCGAATGCTCTTATAGTATGCTTAGTATTACGCTCACGTATTTAATATTGGGTTAACCCATTTATATATATTGTCTCATGCATTTATATATTCATATTGTATTTCACTAGTTATAATACTTGTGCACGCACAGAGTTTTGACAAAACAAATTATTTGTATTAATACTAAATATTGTGTCGTTAAATGTAATTGCATATAATTATATAGTTATAAGTTTCGTGCACGCATGAAACTTACACATAAATCAAATTTATTTTAATATTTTAATTCAGTATATACACATATAAGAATTTCCCATGAAAATTGTTATATAAATACAACTAATACTTATACACGAGTTTTTCATTATGCATTATATCCATTAGAATTTGGTAAAATATTTATAAAAATTTATGTTATGTAACTCAAGATTTAATTTTATTTAGCTGACAAAGATGTTGATGTTGTTATTTAAGTTTCACTACTGATATTATGTTACACATGATGCAAGTTTAATAACACATAATGCGCGTTGATAAAGTTAAAGTATACTCCTTATAGTTTTTTAAAAATGCTTTTCTAGATATCCTTATATAAATAAATAAGAATTACATGAGTGATAAGGTTTTAAAATGTACCTTTTTGAGGGGTCATTTAAGCCCTTATTTGATCACTTTTGTATCTGTTATTACTTAATATCGTTCCTTTTCACTTTTTAGGTCTCTTGAAGGCAAATTGCTGTAATGGCACTTATTTGGACGAAAAGGCGCGGATATACGAAGAAAATGGCCAAAGTCAAGAAATCGAGACACTTAAGCTGCTGAAGTACAAGGTGACGGCGTCACTGCTTAACTGCGACGCCGTCGGAGTATTTTGTGACGGGACAGAAGTCAAATTTCTTATTTTCAAGTGACGGTGTCAAGCTTTAAAAGAGTAGGCCGTCGCAACTCAGACGGCCTAGATTTGATCCGACGGCATCATAAGTGAAGAGGACGGCGTCCACAAGCACAAGGTGACGTCGTCGCAAGACTAACGTGGCCAAGACGAAACCCTAATGATGGCGACCCGACGGCGTCACAAATCATAAGGTGACGCTGTCGCATATGTAATCTTATATATAGAATCCGAATTTTTCAGTATTAGTGAGTAGTCTTTTGGAGTAAAAACCTAAACCGAACCAAGGCTGTCTTGTACAGTATTTTAGGGTTCCAAACCCTATCTTACATCAAGATAAGTGTTTTACTTCATTACTTCAATTATGTCTTTGATTATTTGTGTGTATGCTTGCATGTTCTCCATGTCCGGCTAATTTACTTGTGTGTTTGCTTAGGAATTATGAAACTTAATTATTGAATATTGATTGGTTGTCTCTTATCTTAATTGTTAATGATCTAGTAATGCGATAGGTCATTCGTTGTGTAGTTAATGCTTGATTAATCTTTGTGAACCTTAGACTATGACACCTAGAGTAGTTGTAGGCTAAACCATACAAAGAGTGCCTTAGAGTTAGAGTGTATAAATCCTAGAGATTTTGTAGACGAGACACTTTGGTAAGTTCAAAGAGTTAGGGATAAACGCATACCCTACGACTTTAGACACACAACGCGATTAAAAATAAGGACGTGACAATTCAACCATCAATAGGAGATAATTAAGGAGTAATAAAACCTAAGTAAACACATTTTTAAACTATCATACGAGCACACAATAATTAGACATAGACTACATACACCTAGATTAGATAATTAGATAAGTAGAGTAATCGGTAGAAATACCAACCCTCAAATCCAAACCCCGAGATTCGTACCTTTCCATTTCCTAAAAAAAACATAAAAAGATAAAAAAAATAAATCTTCCTCAACCCCAACCTTAGCGTAGTAACTCCTCACTAGCATTCTCATTCCCCTAGAGAACGATATCAATACCTGTGGCTTACCCTAATACTACACTACAACGATTAGGTTCACTGCCTGGGATGTTATATGTGGAAAACTAGAAGGGGGGGGGGGTTGAATAGTTTTACTAATTAAGACTTCCTTTTAATATATTTAGATCGACTTATGTCAATCTATTTGGATGTGTGTGTTGGATGTTGATAAACAAGCATGTAAAGGTAAGTAATGAAAAGATAAGAGTAAGAAGCACAAAACCACAACGCAAGTATTTATAGTGGTTCGGCTACAAGGTCACCTTCCTTGCCCTACTCCACTCCCCGAGTCACCTACTCGAGAGTTCGTAATCACTACACCAATCTCCTTATGGCGGAGAAGCCTTCACAACGTCGCTTAACCTTTTTCCGGTACAAAGCTAAATACCGAGTTCTTTCACACCAAGGAGAACCACACCTAACACAACGTCGCCTACCCTTTATACGGTGCTAGGCTAACCACCGAGTTCTTTCACATCTTAGGAGAACTAATCCTATCACAACGTCGCCTACCCTTTATTAGGTACTAGGTTATGTACCTAGTTCTTTCACACCTTAGGTGAACTACACCTTCACAACGTCGCCTACCCTTTATTAGGTACTAGTCTAAGCACCTAGTTCCATTGCAATGGAGGAACTACTACCACACTACACCAATGACTAATCCCAAAGGAGATCTACTCCTTTACAACATCATCAAGGATATCAATATCCTTGGATCTAATACTAGTCTATCTTGTACATCAAAACACACCATATCGAATGTACATCTAAGGCACCTTTCACTAATGCCTTTGACTAGATCTACAAGACACCTTTCACTAATGTCTTGTGTCTTCACTTCTAAGCACTTTCACTAATGCTTCTTTGTCTTGACTTCTAAGCACCTTTCACTAATGCTTCTTAGTCTTGACTTCCAAGCACCTACCACAAGTGCTTTATCCTATAGACGATAGATACCCTTCACTAATATCTTCGTCTTGACTCTTAAGACATCTTTCACTAATGTCTTCAACACTACACTTCTTTGAAGAAAGAAAGGAATCATCAACAAGAAGACTTCAGTAGCCTTGATGATGAGGAAGCATGGCAACTCATGGACTTGAGCTTGCTCGACTTCAAAGGTGGTGATCTTGCCTTTAAGAGGAACCTAAAAGATCACACAAAAACAAAACTACAAACATAGATCTCTTGGATCTAAGGTTAGTGAGATTTAACTCAGGGGAGAAAGTATATTGAAAGGGGGTGAGAAACAATGAAGAAATGGCTCAATATTTATAGAGGAAAAATCCTACTGTTCCCCGGATCCCACGGATCCCTACCACAAGGGATCCGGCTAGCACAAAGCTAGCGATCCGTGGTCCGCTCCTCTTTGCCCATGGGTATTTTTGGTTATGGGTCATGGGTCATGGGTTATGGGTTGATCCATGGTTTTCTTTCTAGATACAATGAACTTGGTTAAATGGTATATATAAAACCATGGGTTATGGGTCAAAACCATTTGCTAGTATTTTACCCATTTAGTATATACTTGTATTTACCCATTTTAGCATACACTTAGTTTTTACCCATTTTAGTATACTTAGTTTAAGTATATGTTTAACCCAATATGTAAATACTAGTTGTTGTACATATGTATCTAAATCATAAAATCGTTTATACTTGTTTTAGTGTTTTATGTGACAACTTAATTGTGTTAGAAAACTATTAACTCAAACTATTTACGTACTATATTTGTTTCGTTAAAATGATTTTACTTTTGTTATCGACAAAACATTAGAAGATCGTAAAATATAAATAAACGTTTTTACGGCTTATTTGTATTAACATTATAAAACTTGCTCGAAGAAAAGGAAGTTCTTTTGACCCCGAACGACGCGTGTAGCGTTATCAATGAGTCATTGTTATAAGTAAAATCGCGTACATTTGTTTTTATATTAAATTAATCCGTGCTTACAATTTGACAATTATATTCCCGTTTTTAGTAATATAGCCGTATTTAAAATGTAAACCCGTGTCCACATAGGTTAAACTTTTAAAAATGAAATAAATAAGTATTTATTGAACGTATATAGTAAAAAAATTGATACTTATAATCTTATGCAAATTTATATGTTGTTATTTTAAAACAACATATACATTGTATTTTTTAAGATATAAAGTATAAAGGGTATAAAGTATAAGAGGGTATTTGTTTATAATCCAAAGTTATTAAAAAATATGGAGGCTAATAATATTACACTTAACTCTATATAGATTTTAAAAATTCAACAACTAAAGTTTTATTAATTACCTCATCTTTTTTTAAGTTTTTGTTTTCACAAATTTGACACCTATATTTTTATGTGTTTTTTTATCAATCAAATTTCTCCACCAAATTTATTAAAGTTTGACTAAAATCAATTTAATTTTGACTTTTATTAAGCAATCACATCACACGATTTTGCTTACGTTGCAAAATCGAGCTCTCCTATTGGTCCAATTGTTTTTTCAATAAGAATGAATTAATAAAATCACTCCGAAATGATGTAATTACTTTATATAGATTATATAGCCCTAATATAAACCCTACTAACACAAACTTCAAATTATATATTCTATATATATACTAAAAGGTAGGAGGAAAGTTTTGCAAAACATAGCATTAAATGCTATCTATTCCCAAATGGCAAGAATAGTCCCTAAGGTTTAAAGGCTATCTATTTCTAAATGGCAAGAATAGTCCTTGAGGTTTAGTTATCATTGCAAATTAAGTCCTTTGTAAGTTTCTAGCATTAATTACAATCTATAGCAATTTGACAAAAATAGCCCTTAAGGTTTAAGTGTCCTTTGCAAACTAAGTCCTTGGTAGCATTAATTAGTATGTATAGCCATTTAACGAAAATAGTCCCTAAGGTTTAATCGTCTTTTCAAACTAGGTCCTTTGAGGACTAACGATGTAACATAATTAAACTTTAAAGGACCGCTACGTAAAATTTCGGTCAACAAAAATCAGGTTTAGTTATCATTGCAAATTAAGTCCTTTGTAAGTTTCTAGCATTAATTACAATCTATAGCAATTTGACAAAAATAGTCCTTAAGGTTTAAGTGTCCTTTGCAAACTAAGTCCTTGGTAGCATTAATTAGTATGTATAGCCATTTAACGCTAAAAGGTAGGAGGAAAGTTTTGCAAAACATAGCATTAAATGCTATCTATTCCCAAATGGCAAGAATAGTCCCTAAGGTTTAAATGCTATCTATTTCTAAATGGCAAGAATAGTCCTTGAGGTTTAGTTATCATTGCAAATTAAGTCCTTTGTAAGTTTCTAGCATTAATTACAATCTATAGCAATTTGACAAAAATAGTCCTTAAGGTTTAAGTGTCCTTTGCAAACTAAGTCCTTGGTAGCATTAATTAGTATGTATAGCCATTTAACGAAAATAGTCCCTAAGGTTTAATCGTCTTTGCAAACTAGGTCCTTTGAGGACTAACGATGTAACATAATTAAACTTTAAAGGACCGCTACGTAAAAATATAACGGGACCACAACACTTCCGCAGCAACGCGCGGGATCACCCGCTCGTATATACTAAAGATCAGGGAAGAGAGAGAATAACAACCATGCATTAAATGCAAACTTTGCCAAATTGGCAAAAATAGCCCCTGAGGTTCAAGTGGCGCTGCAAAATAAGTCCTTTATCATTAATTGCAATCTATAGCAATCTGGAAAAAATAGTCCCTGAGGTTTAAGTGTCGTTGCGAAGTAAGTCCTGTAGAATTAATAACTATCTATAGCAACTTGGCAAAATTGGTCCCTAAGGTTTAAGTGTCGCTACAAAGTAAGTCCTTTTAAGCCAATCCCGCTGCATCGCGCGGGTTTCTACACTCGTTTTTACGATTTGTTAATTATGAATCATGATATTAATATAGTACTATTTAACAATAATGCATATTATGGATCAGTAAAGATCGGTTTCCAACTCGTCTCGATGGACTTATCATCATCGATCGCCTTGAAATGTTACTTCTAAGGAATTCCAAGCTCGATCAAGAAGTCGGTCAGGGCCAACGCTAAAATGTTCAAGTTATGGTAATTTAGGATCAATTCTAATAAAAGTTAGAAGTTGGTAACTTTTACAAAACTGTTTAATTTATTGATGTGCTTGTTGTATAGTACGTAACGTGGAGCTTAAATTTTATTACATCTTGATTATTCTAAACAAATCCTAACAAGTCATTATAGCTCGTGTTGTACTGTTTTAATTTCTTTATTGATCTTATTCTCCATATTAAAGAATGGACACATATAAAGTTGGCAAATAGTTTAATCAAGCTGATGGTGTCATTGTTTTTCCCTTCACAATGAAGGGAAAAAACAATAAAGATGATGTGAAACATTGACCATTGGTGAATACGTTCAAAATTTCCTTTCAAACCTTCAATTAGAGATAACATTTTTTGTTTAAATGTTACATCAATCATTTTATTTTTACAAGTCTAATGTGTCACAAAGATAGGCGATTACTATCAATTTGAAATGAAGTCTTCCTTTTTATCAATTTGAAATGAAGTCTTCAAATGAATTCATGGCCGGCCTCAATTTGCCTAGGGCCACAAATATTTATCTTCATCCTTTGCATGCACACATAAAAATATAGGGTTATATTGTAGGAACACCCCTATGAGGCTATAAAAAAGGGTTTAAGGTAAAAGATCACTTTTGTTCTGTAAGAGACTCATATCTTAGTGGATATGTAGCTAAGGGGGTGTTTGATAAAAAAAAATAATTTAACGCTGAATGATTTTGAATTGCTGAATGATATAAAGACTTTGAATAAATCTAGTTGTGAACGAAAAAATGTTGTTTGATAAATACTCTGAATCAAACGAGTAATCTATTGTTCCAACCTTTTGTATAGATTTTTTTGCTTCATATTTTTTTCAAAATTAATTAGTTTCTTTACACAATCTTTTTTATTTGAACATTAACATATATTAAAGAAACCGAAGCAACATTACATGATATCACTTCTTGCCATGGAAGTAATTTCAACAGAAAAGTTATCAAGCCAAATAAAATTTACAGGTGAATCATAACCAAAACATGCTCTTCGATCCGGTTCTTGGTTTCTAAAATATGCATTTTTTGGTTCTCGGTTAGTTTCGTGCGATTCCATAACCGAGATTATCCCTGCGCAGATGTATTAAAACAAAAGGAAAAAAAGGATAATGATAACTAATAGAATGCATATGTAGTTAATTGAAGTTGCTAAATTAATATTTTTATTCTTGCTGCAACAAATAAATTATAATAAAATCAATATATAATGAGGACTCACAGTGACAACATTTTTAGAACTTTTGGCTGCTGAACCATTTTGCATCTTCCTGATGCTGAGCGATTCTCCGCTTAAAGGAATGATTAAGAGTGTACAAAAAGTTTATCAAACAATGGACTATGCTGACCGAATCAGTGTAAGGCCCATTAAGGGGCTATCAAACACCCCCTAAGTTACCTTGCATTCGTAACTAATAAACACCTAAGCATGTTGTTTGTAGACTATAGAAGCGGCAGAAACATTTTATTCTACTTACTTCGAGTGATTTTCAAGTAATGCTTCAACCATAATAACTTGGATGTTTCAGATTTCAGCTTCTACAGTTATCTTTCTGGTTTGAATTCAAATCAACAAACTAACTATTACCAAAATTGGATGTTTTGATCTAAAAAACAAATTGTATATTAGTTCGTTATTGGATTGACAACCAGTCAAAATACCATAAATATCAATACCTTTCCGACACAAAGAAATCTCTTATTAACCTTGTGGTTCAAATATATTCAAAAATTTCGTGATTAGATAAGGGCCTCGATTTAGTTATGGCACAATGCCACCGAAATTCACGAGACGGCCCATAATGAATTATATAAATTGCATTTCTTACTTAATTTATACTATATTATAAAGCATTTGGAACTTACTATAAAAGAAGTATAAAAATTTTAAGACAAAAAACATTATTATAAAAAGAAAATTAAAAAATTATTGTGAAATTTGAAACTTTAATATAATTGTTTATAAGAAAAAGTCACTAAACTTATAACCATCAATTTAATGCTAAAATTTGAAAAATAAAAGTGCTAACTATTTACCCTATTAATAATTTAGACGTTCTACTTTTGAAAAACATATATATCTACTACATTATAAAGTATTTGAGACATGCTAAATAAGCAAGATTTAAAATGAAAAACATTTACGTCAAAAAGTAGTCACCGGATACCGACGAACGCATTATGTGGGTACACTTCTAGTATTTATTTAACCACGTACGTTGCAACAATTATTCGAATAAAAAGTTTGTTTTCACACATAGATTATTAAAACTAGGTGGTTTTCAAAGATTAATTAGTTAGTTTAATTTTTTTGATAATCTTTAATAGTACGCAAATTCACATGCAAATAAATATAACTATAAAAGAAGAATTCCATAAATTTTAGAGGTGTAATTGTATCCTAGGGTATGTTTGTATTTAAGTCATCACTACGATTGTTTGATGATTGATTTGATGAAGTGGGTGACAGTTTTGGATGTAGTCACCGCGACACATGGGCTTATAGTGTATATTGATGCACATATAATTCAATATCTATCTACTTATATTATAAAAAGAGGTCATGTTTTACTGTGTAGCCTTCAAAATATGATAACTCAGCACAAATAGTGTCAAACTGTTTGAGGGGTTGATATTTCAAAGATTGCCATCCATACATTCACGTCATAAACCACTTTACCCACACTCTTTCTCTTGTTCCACCAGTTCTTCACATCTCCTCTCTCCCCATAATGCTATTCTTCCTTTTTTTTTCCTTTCTTTTTCTTTTACCTATGACATTGTTATCAAGATTTTAAGCTTCCCTTCGAATTTTTTTTTTGCTTTTTAGGATGTTTTTGCATCTTCTTTATATATTTCTTTAATTTTACTTTCCTGTTTTATTTTTCTAACTTTTTTGTTTGTGTAAATGTTGCAGGTATGATAGCTTTTAGTTTGGATACATATTTGAAAAAATAAAATGATGACCATTGTTAAAAGGAGCATTCTTTACCCACTCATTTCTTCAACCCCATATACACATATATTTCTCAGTTAATATGTTTCTCCGATAATATGTCTCTCTACATAATGATTTTTGGTTTATCTTTTATGTTTTAGAAGTTACCATGGTGGAGTATGATATTGGATCTCAAAAGCAGGTTCGTTTCTATATATACGTTTTTTTTTTTTTTTTTTTTTTAATGTTAATATCATACTGATTATGATTTTTGTTTTATAATCTTTCATCTATGTATTTGAAAATAAATTGGTATACAAAATTTGTGTTACATGACTGGAGTAACAAACTCACTTTTAGTGGAGATAAAAATAAAAAAGAAAGAGTGTTCGATCAAGGTCCTCCATTTTTTAGAGATGAGCTCACAAGCACAAAAAGTTTAAAGAGAGTTTCTGAAAAGTTAAAAGACGATCTTATATCTTTGATCTACAAGAACTTTGATGCTTCAAGAATCAAGATGGTTCTATACTATTTGGTCGCTTGCAAAAGGAATTCTACTCCCCTTTTACCATTAACAATGACCATTATAAATCTACTGGATTTATTCATAATTTTCAAAGTAAAATATTTCTTCAGATTGCTATATCATTTAAGTAATTTGGATAACAAAAATCTCACCAACTCATTTTTATCTACTGTATAAATTACTCTAATTTTTAACCTTAGAATACAATAATAAATACTAAAAAGTTCCAACTACTAACCGGAGAGCTTATCGAATACATAAGTTTTGCAATTTTATGCATGTATTTATGTACGATGCAGGCTATAAGGGTGGTGGCAACGGCTTCGGGCTCAACTGCGGGTTGGCCTAGCCCGCGCGGCTACACCGCCGCAACCAACGAGGGATGGAGCGGGTTCACCATGCAGCGGGGAAGAAGGCCGAATCGGGCTAAGCAAAAAACAACCGTTGAACGGCTAGAATTTCGACCGTTATGCAACATTTAAAAAAAAAAAAAAAATTCCATTTCCTATATATAACCCATTTTATAACATATTTTTTCCCACAACAAAATACTTTATATCCTTTATCTTTTAATCAACTTTTATACCAATTTCTACAATTTTTATCATGGATCCAAGAAAATCAAAAAATGGTTCTTCATCATCCAAAGGAAGTGGACGCGGTTCCCGATTTCGTCCACGAATTCAATCACAACCCGCTCCGTACATTCCACAAATGAGTCCACAACCCCAATATTATCAACCTCAAATGACTTCTCCACCGTACTTTCAACCACAATATTATCCGCAACCACCAACCAATCCAACTCAATTGACAAGCGAATTCAACCCGTTCGAGTACCGTGACGCTCCTTCGCGACGTGAAACAAGTGTCGAACGACAACTACCGCTATATAGTGTGGATGATGAAGAAGATGACATTGTTATTCCCGAAACGCAACCTCCAATCGGTATAATTTTTCTTTGTTAAAATATTGTTTGTAATAATTTTTATTTCTACTAATTTATTATGTTATACTTTTATTTGTTAAAATATTGTTTGTAATAATTTTTATTTCTACTAATTTATTATGTTATACTTTTATTTGTTAAAATATTGTTAAGAAAATGAAGAAGTTGAAGAAGTTGAAGAAGTTCAAGAAGTACGAAAAAGAAACCCAAATAGAGTGGAAAAGAAATCTTGGACACCGGCCGAAGAGGAGGCGTTGGCAAAAGCTTGGGTTCACATCTCGACATGTAGAGCAGTCGGGAATGAACAAAATAGAGAAAGTTTTTGGAGAAGAATTCATGAGCATTTCAAGCAAAGCATTCGAAACACTACTGCGTACATCACGGCTTGAACACAAAGTGGAAAAGTTTGAGCGCCGAAATGGGTGTCTTTAATGGGTTGTGGATCCAACAAGTAATTTTTATAATTATATACTTTTTACATTTATATGAATTAATATTTTGTAGTTATATACTTTTATCAATTACATATTAATTTTTACTTATGTAATTGTAGAATCGTCTTCGCGAGAGTGGTTGTAGCGATGTTAACATCATGAAAAATGCCTTGGCCGATTACAAGATGTTTGTATGGCCATACCCAAGATCTATCTGGAATACGTTAAGATGATTTGGTAATCTTGTTCAATCGAATACAACGAGAAACAGAATGTTAACTTATGAAATGACTTGATCCATATTCATAGTTAATGTAGTATTAGTAACAAAAGGATAAGTAAAAATGATGAATCATTAAATGGTTTTTTCCAGGAGACCATACTCGATTTGATATGGGGGCATTGGCGTGTGAAAGCTAGACTAACTGATGTCATTACTATATTTAGTAATATCCAAGTGGGAGCTGAAAGGTTTTATGGATATTTACATATATGTATGTCCGATTCAACTCGAGACTTCGGATTGCACACATTACGTATGAGAATTGATGTAAATAATTAATATAAATAAAACGTTATTATTATTAATTATTAGTCACGAAATAAAACATAACGATAGTTAATATTTAACGAGGTTTTGACTAACGGTCGTTAAATATAAACTACGAGGACTAGAGATGAAATTAGATGACAAGAAAAGTCTAGAATCCTCTTGGGTTGGCTTGGCCGGTCGTGGCTTCTCAAAAGCCCAAGGGAGGCTTTTCTTGGTCACCAAGTTTTAAGAATGTATATATACAAAACCTTGTATTCATTCTAAACTAATTTTGATCACCAATATACCTAATTTCTCTCCTCCTCTCTTCCTCTTTGTGTGGCCGGTCGAAACACCCAAACCCCAAGGGTTTTCGATTTTGCTTAACTCAAAGACACAAATGTTTGGTTTTATTTGTGATTCAAGGAACTAGCTTTTCCACATCAAATCGCTACTAGTACGTGTGTACAAGAACGAAGAGCAAGCACACTTGAGCTTGTAATCCTTGGTGGTCGATTTATTGATTGGGTCGAATATTATAAACCCTAAAGTTAGGGTTTTGGGTTTTGGTTCTTGTTTAATCAACGTTTGATTCTTGAATTGCTAAAAGGTACACGTTTCTTGTTTGGTTAATTATTTACATATATTATTCCTATTTACTTCCGCTGCATGCTTTGATGATGTTATTTGTTTTATATATAATTGTTATGAGTATAAAATCCCAACAAAGTGGCATCACGAGCCGTTAATATGATGTAATTAATTACCGAAACACATAAAAATTGAATCTTTATGATTATATGCATGCTTTTATGGTTTCTAGGGTTTTGAATTCGAAACCCTAATTTTTTATATATAGGGTCGATTACCCTCTATTTATTTAATTAGGTTTTAATTTTGTAAAACTTGTAGAAACCCTAGGATTGCATGTTAATTTTATGTGGTTAATTAATGAATAATTGTTATGTGCCATGTAATATGCGTATCTTGGGTGATAATTGTTATGCGGAATCCATGGTGGAACATGCATGTTTTGCCATGGAGTATTGTTATGCTATAAATTGTTTAGTTGATACACACATGTTTTATTTATTTGATAATTATTGAATTGGGGAAGACCTCAATTATAACTAATAAAAATTCGTTACGTGCTAATTGGTATATTATTAACTTTGGCTTACGCAATCGACTTGTCGATGTATGTGGCCCATCTACCTTGTAGTTGAAAGCCCTAGTTAATGTATGCATTTATTTACGCCTAGAATTGTTTATTAGAGTTTATCGAAATAATTATGCATGTGGCTAATTTTTTTTACATATGTTAAATTGTTTAGTTATATGTTTATATTATTTGAGTGTGTTTAATTTTTATTAAAATGTTTTTTGTTTATATATTGTTTTGACATGTTAGTAAGCAAAAGGGTTTTTATGAATAGAAAATTAAATGGACTAAATAATGGCGAAATTGATTTGTTATCTAAGAATTATTCTTGAACTTTTAATCGATTGATGCGACTGTACTAAATGGTTAGAACGGCTCACCCACTAGAACAAACTATAAAGGGGTTAATTAAGAAGTGCGCACAGACCTGAATGGATGTCTAAGGTTATGCTTTGCGCTTACCTGGTCCTCTGCCCCCTGTGAGTTCGATTGGAGCTACCTAGTATAACCATTCTATGTACGAAGCATCTTAGTGCAAAGTTGTAAGTTTCTCAACGCATCGATTAAAACTTTGTAGAATTTAATCTTAGCGATTAAAATCTTATGTGAGGTTTTCGAAAATATTATGTTATAAAGTTGTATGCATGCTTCTTTATACATAAGTTTTGATTACACGTCAAAAATTGTACCCTTTAAATTTAAGTTTATGCCATCTAATGATATGAAACACTTGAAGTTGTAATTTAGTTATATGAGACCTTGATCTAGATTACAATAACAAGGTGAATTATTTTGTTGTGTGAGACCTCACTTAATTATTTGCGTTTCTAAATTAGACAACTTAATTAAGTTAGTTAGTGAGACCTATAACTTAAGGCATAAGATGGGATAAAACATGCTTGCATTTTGCATAATTGTTTGGCAAAATTGTAAATTCCATATTTTCTAGGAATTGCAAACTTGTTTGTCAATTATTGTTCTTCGACAATTACCTATTCTATACTTTCATCACTAGCAGATCAACCGATGTGGTGAAACTATGATAATGAGGGTCCTAGATTCAAGGAAAATTCTATGGTTAATATGAATATTGACCAAGGGTATTTTATTTTCTTGAAAGATTGAATTATTGAAAATACTAAAATTGAATTTTGTTAATTCTTTTGATTGTATTAATGCAACATTAAACCGTAAACGTGGTTTGTGCTTTGGTAAATTGATTTAGTTCTGTTTTCAAACAAATGGTTGATCAAGAACAATTCACTAAAAGACAAACATAGACTCTTTTCCATGGAAGAAGAGTGAGACTCAATCCTATTCCTTTTCATGATTGAGAAAGGTATGTTAGGAACATTAGAATTGTCTAAATTCTAATATGACTCATAGCAATTTTAATAGTTAAGAAAATTGCACACCATGTTTTCCTTAAGAGATTTCATCACCCTCCGTTGGTGATTGAATTCTTATATGACATTTTGGTCAACTAGAAAACATGTTTGACATTATATGAGTTATTACATTAGAATCTAGACTAATTACCGCAAAATCGGTAAAAGACAAACTAGTATAGTTTATCTAGTTGTTTTGCTTTGACCAATTATAGGTGCTACACATCATTGTGGGGATAGTAGACCTATTATGGAAGAAATTGCATGCTCAATTTTTCAAGTCAATAGCATTGATGGAGAATCCATCATCTACTGAGTAGAATACACTCTTTTAGTACCTAAGTAATTGTTACGAATGGTCTTACAAAGGGGTAGTAACGTAATAGCACGCTATTTTCACTGGTTAATGAAACACTTACGATGTTGTCAAATCCAGTGGGAGTATGGTGTATTACTGAATAAGACATTATTGTAACGTTGTCTAATTCAGTGGGAGTTACAAGTTATTATCTTGGTAATAACTCAGATTATTTTTAGATTTTCTTGAAATAATACATTACGTTAAAAAATGTAGACATTCATATTCTCAAGGATAGTCATGAACGTTTCCTTGATAAATTAAGTGCTCCTACATCTACTTGTAATGCTTATATATCTATGACAATATCATATTGCTCACATAAACAAACGAATGTCATGGTGTTTATCTACTATATGATGTTGTTCTATGCACAAGTGGGAGAAGTATTTATTGTGTGCAAAGGAACAACACATACAAATATGATTAATGGATTCTCTTGAAGTAAGAGATTAACGTTCTAATAAGATTGACTTGTTTAGAACATGTGTCAAGATTATAACATAGACTACTTTTATGTCTTATGTCATTAAAATTATAGAAACACTTGAAGTTACATTTTAGGTTAAGTGAGATCTTGGCTAGATTGTAATCTCAAGGTAAATCACCACTTGTCGTGGGATCGGACGTGGATGCTTTTACAGTTTCTTAAGTTGGACACTTCATGGAATGACATAATTAAATAAAGTAATACTATCTTAAATATTTATGTATTTTTAGAATGACATAAATAGATAGAGTAGTATATTAACTTGAAAAATTAATTAATTGAAACCATAGTGTGGTGTTCATAATAACTTTAAATTATAAATGTTTATGTGTTTCTTTGTAAAGTCACAAACATGAAGTCTTTTAAAGACTTATAATATAAAGTAAGATACTATAACTGTTATGTCTTTTGACTTGGTCAAAGAATACTTATGTTATAAAACATGCAATTGGCTTGAATATTCTATTATACCATTAAGTTGACTTAGTTGGTAAATAGGTAGGCCAAAAGGAATATGTTTATCTTAAATATTGTTAGATTGTCTTACAATATTAATTATAATGAAATACTGTATGTATATGGAATGTTCAGTTAGAAGAATCAAACATTTGTTATATTGTTTGATTCAAGATAACTATATTTTCTTTTCTTCCAAAATTTATCAAGGTTAGAAAATTGAGTATTGATTGGATATACTTAATAAACTCAAACCTAGAAGATTAATAAGACACCATTTTAGTATGGAATGTGATGAATCACATTGAGTCTTATATTGAAGTTCTGATTTGTTAAAACTACTTATGGAGTAGGTTATTAACGAACAAGATTTACGAACTGTCAATGTGTTTTGTAATATCCCAAAAGAAAACAATTTGGTGTTGTTCTACTTGCTGATGTATTTGTAGATAGTCTTTAAATTACAAAAGCAAGTGGGAGTTTTGTTTAGATCTTGAAGAGATTAAATTACAATTACAAAACACATAATCTTCTAAAATACACTAGTGAATATCATGATGAGGTCAAATATGATATACCTCAAAATGGTGGAATTCTCATTCATAGATCCGCAAGGATATCTCAGATATTTGATATGATGAGAAATATGAATTACAGGATTATGATAAACCTGTTAATCATAATGATATATTACCTAATATTGAATTGTGGTAAATTATTCATACTATGAATGACAAGATGCTGTTCAAAGAGATAATCAACTTTGTAAACTTGGTTTATCTTAATAAAGATGAGTTTCTTCAAAGGAAGGAAAACCCTAGTGGTTTAAATTCTTTGTGTAGAAATCATATGGACAAAATTGTACATGTGTTTAATGCATGACTTGTGACAAGATTATTAATCACACTTAAGCGATTAACTGTGATTGAATATTCTTTCCTTGGCACATTAAATATATAATGATTATGATTGTCATACTTAATTTCATTTATATGAAATCTGACAATGAATATCAAAAACTCTTTATTGTGTGATTACTTTATGAGGACGATAAGTAATACAAAGGAGTTTTATGAATTCACATAATCTTTGGAAATGTACAAAAGGCAAGAATCCATTAATGGATATATGCATGCATCTAGGAGAGGATTCTTATGTTTAACTATTAAATCCAATTTTTGGTTTAAAAATTAAAATAAGATAATTTCTAAGTATTCCTGAAAGCTAGTGGGAGTATTATGGTTATTTTCTTTAAAATCTTATATGATGTGGGTAATAATATTCCATCTAAGATAAAATGTTAAGTTCTGGTTTGGAATGGAACTTCACTTGAAAGATTTAGAAAATAAGACATACAACCTTGAAGTATATGTTTATTGTTAGTAAACATGGCGGTATTAAATAATGAGTCTAATAGAACATGATATATCATTTGGAAAATGGATATGTAGAACATGAATGAAATCTTAGTTTGACACAAGGATTTTTCATGTACATCATGTTACTGTTGTATCATGCTTGAATGCAAGATGATTTGACAACATTGATATCTAATGAAGTTATTATATAACTGGTGTAATGAATATTCTAATGGAATATGTTTGAATTTAGAATTACATTCCTTAACCTGGATTTGCTCTCAAAATTCTATGGATGAGCAATACAACAATTGTTGTGAAATTGTCATAGCTGACAAACTTGAAAGTTTGAAGGCATCAAACATTACATTGTAGATATTGAAGTTTACGAAATTTTTAAAGAGCATATTGTTGTTTGTATACAATGATGCTGGTATAATTGAGATGACACTCAATACTAGTCATGGGAGGATTTCATCCTTGTAAATGGCCATGTGAACTAGTTGTGCTCAACTAAGAGCATAGTTGCATTATACAATAAAGAATAAGAATACTTTAAACTTTAAAAATGTTTGAAAGTTTGATTGTCATAAATTGGTGTTTGAGGATGTCACACACTTTATGAAATATTATGTGGCAATATCAAGATATTTTGAATGCACACATACAAGAACTTCACTAGTTGAATTCTTAAGATAAGTATTCTCAAAATTCCGATAGATCAAAGTTAGTTGAAATTATGCCTTGTCAACAAGTATGATTGTCATTACTTGAGACATAATTCATTAACAAGTATTATCATGCATTGATCTATTTAGTATTTGGATAAGGGATGTTTTGAACAAATATTATTTAAATGAAATAAAATATTGGTTATGTTTATTTTCATTTTCTTAATATTATATCCTATATTTGCATGTTTAATCCGTGAATAACTTATGTTATTCTAAATAGTCCGTTGTCGATCAATGATGTGGGAATGTCATTGAATTAAGACAAATCTGAGTTTTGGTAGAATATACTTTTAAAGTATATTGATGCGTGGGACATACCAGATTCACATGATATTCAATGAATTGAATATAGGACTCATCCCAACTTTACATGATGATACTTTATGGATCTTTGTCATTAAGTATATCATGAAGTGTTTATCCTCAGACTTGAGATACCCGATAACTGATATGAATGTAGTGCATTTGTGTAAGATAGTCTAACGCTATCCGTAACTGGTAGTTATAAGGGCTATTTTCGGAAGTGTTGCAAAATTCATGAGTTATGTTTGTAGTCAAGAGAATTTGTTCCTTTGAATTTGTTTCAAAGCATAATACTATATTTGGGGCCCTCGTAGGGTTGACAAGATGTTTGTATGGTCATACCCAAGATCTATCTGGAATACGTTCAGATGATTTGGTAATCTTGTTCAATCGAATACAACGAGAAACAGAATGTTAACTTATGAAATGACTTGATCCATATTCATAGTTAATGTAGTATTAGTAACAAAAGGATAAGTAAAAATGATGAATCATTAAATGGTTTTTCCAGGAGACCATACTCGATTTGATCTGGGGGCATTGGCGTGTGAAAGCTAGACTAACTGATGTCATTACTATATTTAGTAATATCCAAGTGGGAGCTGAAAGGTTTTATGGATATTTAAATATATGTATGTCCGGATTCGAACTCGAGACTTCGGGATTGCACACATTACGTATGAGAATTGATGTAAATAATTAATATAAATAAAACGTTATTATTATTAATTATTAGTCACGAAATAAAACATAACGATAGTTAATATTTAACGAGGTTTTGACTAACGGTCGTTAAATATAAACTACGAGGACTAGAGATGAAATTAGATGACAAGAAAAGTCTAGAATCCTCTTGGGTTGGCTTGGCCGGTCGTGGCTTCTCAAAAGCCCAAGGGAGGCTTTTCTTGGTCACCAAGTTTTAAGAATGTATATATACAAAACCTTGTATTCATTCTTAAACTAATTTTGGATCACCAATATACCTAATTTCTCTCCTCCTCTCTCCCTCTTTGTGTGGCCGGTCGAAACACCCAAACCCCAAGGGTTTTCGATTTTGCTTAACTCAAAGACACAAATGTTTGGTTTTATTTGTGATTCAAGGAACTAGCTTTTCCACATCAAATCGCTACTAGTACGTGTGTACAAGAACGAAGAGCAAGCACACTTGAGCTTGTAATCCTTGGTGGTCGATTTATTGATTGGGTCGAATATTATAAACCCTAAAGTTAGGGTTTTGGGTTTTGGTTCTTGTTTAATCAACGTTTGATTCTTGAATTCCTAAAAGGTACACGTTTCTTGTTTGGTTAATTATTTACATATATTATTCCTATTTACTTCCGCCGCATGCTTTGATGATGTTATTTGTTTTATATATAATTGTTATGAGTATAAAATCCCAACAAAAATCAATCTTGTCGTTACCCTTACCGTGCTTGTTGTTTACCATTAGTTATCAACTTATCATAGTTATTTAATTGACACAAACTAGCGTAAGATGTCTTTAGTTTTAAATAAAACAAAGAAATAATTAAATTGTCATGTACTTCACATTATCTTAGTTGTAAGCATGCAAATAGGTAATAAATATTCATCCAATATAAAAGCAATGTAAAACATTATATTAGCATGCAGCACAGCCTTGTAGCCTACCTAGTACTGTAATAAAATGAAGCATTCATCCATGGATGTACAATTTATTTTGAAATCAAACTTCAACAAATCTTTTGAATCATCTAGCCAACCAAACAAAGACCAATTTGAGAACCGACCCACAAAAATTGGTCCAGAGCAGGTCTAAGCCGTGAATGTTTGACTAATCAATAAGTCAAATATATAGC
Source organism: Chrysanthemum makinoi (assembly GCA_910596185.1). Lineage (NCBI taxonomy): Eukaryota > Viridiplantae > Streptophyta > Magnoliopsida > Asterales > Asteraceae > Chrysanthemum > Chrysanthemum makinoi. The sequence goes on along the minus strand of OU343221.1, from coordinate 53,701,657 downwards.
AATTGATGAACCATTTCTAACATGTATACCTTTTTCTTTTTCTTTTTTTTTTTGTTATACCTGAGTTTCCGATTCGACATTGCAAGCCGACTAATCTCAGGGCGACTACCCTTTTTGGATAGCCCGGAGTCGGCGCAGGTGAACCTCCGTGGCTAATGGAAGATTAATTTTCTAACATGCATACTTTTGCATATCAAAGATTCCTAGAATACCAACAGTAGGACCATTTCAATTTGGGTTATGTTTAATCTGTAATGGGTCAAACACAGAAAATAACATATAAAGATTAAAGATGTTGGACAAAAAGTATTTTGGGTCAATCCAAGTATCCAACACGACCCATTTCGAACCATTCCAAAAGTTAACTATTTTGACCCAGATACTTTTTTACTCTTTAACCAAACCTGCCCATTTTAAAAGTGCAAGTTTTATGATAGTTTGTGAGATATAAGCGTCGTTGAAAAAACCCGATATTTTTCCATTTGACAGTCTTACAATAAACAGCTTACACGGATAAATTTTATTTGTGGATAAAACTCAGCAGCAGCTTCTTCCAATACTTTGTCAAAATGTTTGGTGTAACTACTCCTAACAACAAAAAGAAAAGAAAATTCCCATTAAACTAACTATTCATTACAAATCTAAGAGCACTAGGAGTAGTGGCGCCACTCCCATGCCAAACCAACGTGGCACCCTTTTGACTACACCCGATGCTCTAAGTATAAAAGACCACAATAAGAAAAGATATGTAATATGAAAGGATCTTTAGATTTCTTGATGGTGAACGCAACAATCACCGGGTGACCTTGATGCAGAAGATGAACGAGTTCACGCTCTGAGGTAAAATGGATAACTCTTGATGGCCCAAGATCCTTTCGATAATAATGGCAATACGATACAATATGAGAGACTTGAAACCAAGTACCTCATTTGAGAAAGTGAAATCATTATCACAAAGTGGTTTTGTTTTTTTGTATAGAATAAGCTTATTCACATGAACCACAGAGCAATTAACTATCAACTTTGGTGATTTATTATTAAGCTCATAAGATATGCTTTATGATTGTAACATTTTCATGCCAATCATGTCAAATGCACTACATCTCTAAAGCAAAATAACAAAAACTCTTCGTTTACAGCTCTAACCCCGATATTAGTTTATCAGCATTACTTGTGGCTAAAACTTTAATGTAATTGTACTGTTTAAAATGTTTAAAATGTTGAAACACGTGCAAATTTTGGAGCTAAAAACCAATTTATCATCCTAACTTACAATAAAATGATTCTGAAACCAAATAGTCTGAGACACCAGAGGACAATAACATGAAAAAAAGATGCAGAATCGATGAAATAGCATATACCAAAGAGAAATAATCTTTTACAACAATAACTTAGTGCATACTTGCAGGTGGAACATAGATTCATCATCATATTGTTGAAAACGATTGCTCCCTCATCTAGTCTGTAGAAGTTATAAAGAAAAACGCTCCCGAGAGGCTTCTAATAATCTGAAAATCATCGAACAAAGCAACTCTAGATTATTTTACTACGCTATGAGAATCCATGGAAAATACTATAAGACTTCAAGTGTTGAAAGTAGATTCAAACATTGAATTACTAACTGTGAAACACGTGCATAGTAGAGCACAGTAGTGTGTGCGAGATCCATCATATATAGGTGCTTCAAGACATAAGATCTAGCAGGAGTACCTCGACTATTCTTAGAAAAAGCATGTTTTGCCTATAACTTTACAAAGATTGATATCATGTCACGATGTCAAGCTCAGGGTTTTGCTTGCTAGTCTCACTATATATGGCAACAAGCAGCCATGAGAAACAAAAATGCACTATTTCCCAATAACAGTTCGACAACAATAGAAACAGAAGTAGACCGTTCAATTTCATATCGTGGTTTGCCTTAGATAAGAAGACAATATATATCAGTATCATCTTAGTAACACATGTAAAACCGCAAATGATGCATCACTATACAACTACGACTAAAACTTTGAACTAGTGATTTAAGCCTAAATTTTCACTAAAACAAAGTCTTTTAGAGGTAAGAGAAAAAGAAACCCAATTACCGAGTATATTACAGGGCTACAGGCTCAGTGCAATACGGTTCTAGCTCATTTTTTTCTAGCCTGGATTTTGCAGACTCCTATCAAATACTTCAACAAACCTAATCATCTTAAGCAGGATCAGTACACCTGTCTGAACTCAACTGGGCCAGATTTTATGCATGTACCTCAGTCCCATAAGGCCATAAGCATGGGCAAGGACGACTACACAGTTTTTCAGCTAATAATTGACTCAAACAACCCACCCCACCTCCATATATATAAAAACAAAAAAATGATGAGACTTGCATATTCTATCCCTTTGTTCTTCATTTTTGCCACTCTAGGGGTCTGTTTCGTCTCCCAATTCACAAATTGCTCAGCAAAAGATCCACTTATGTCGCTACAAAGAAGAAGAAGCCTAAGAACACTAGAAGACCTGAAACCTGATATGAACAAGGCAAGACTAGGCCTAAAACCAACAATTTGATTATGTTTATATTTTCAATTACGTACACAACACAGTGTCCAGTGATGGGTTCATTGGATTGCCTTCTATGTGCACAAGCATTCTGCAAATCGAAGAATGTGAGTCAAATAAAATAACTAGCTAAAAAACGGGTCCAAATGGGTCAGACAAGCCGGAAGTCCCCAAGAAGGCAAGAACATATTTCTAATGCATACAACATCCCAAATCGTTATGTCAACAGTTAAAATAATTAATGTTATAGTGTAGTTCTTTCAATCATTTTAACGTGCTCATCTATAAATAAACTGAAAACGATCAAAAAGAAGTGTCCGCCGGTTGACCAGACCTGCACTTTAAACTACCCTTTTTGACCTGCTGCCCAATCCACTGGACTTGCCCATTTTCGACCTCTAGCACATAACTGGGATGTTATTTGTTTAAGTCTAAACTCTAAACTGTAAATGCAAATAGCAGGTAGACGGAAATGCAAGGAGATCTATAAAGAAAGTATTGTTTCCGTGTGGTCCTATATTTTTCTAGTAGCACATTATAATGATGTACTATGTCTTCAAATACAACATCATTACAGAACTTAGCCTAACCTCCATGAAAGTAGCTTTAACTTACTCCTTTTGGTGAATTAGTAGACGAAAGAGGTCTTCCATCCCCATTATGGACATTTTTTGGTCAAGATGACATACCCATCTGAATTTTTGAAAGAAATCTTCATTTTTACTAATAGTCATTTCTACATTGGAAATAGCATCATTGAAATTACTGTCAGAACTAACTCTGCTGAGCAAATGACTGAATGTTGAAAGCTGGTGAGTCTTTATCCAGCCTTCAGTCTCGGATGTAAATGAAATGGGATCCACGTCACCAACCAGCTTGACTGCAATATGCATTAACTTTACAGCCATTAATTTTTCAAAGAAATCTTCATTTATAATTCTGACCCCAATGATGGAGTGCCACATGAAAAAAGCCTTCCACCTGCATGTATATGAGACAGATATAGCAGTGTAAGAACTTAGATTTTTAAGCCTAATTTCAATTCAAACGAATATTAACATCTTAGAACAATATATGGTCATGGAAATATATAAAACAACACTCATATAAGACTCGTGTGTGCGAGATCCATCATATATATAAAGGTGCTTCAAGACATAAGACCTGACAGGAGTACCAATTACCGAGTATAATACAGGCTCAGTGCAATACGGTTCTAGCTCATTTTTTTCTGGCCCGGATTTTGCAGACTCCTATCAAACACTCCAACAAACCTAATCAGCCAAAGCAAGATCAGTACACCTGTCTGAACTCAACTGGGCCAAATTTTATGCATGTATCCAAGAAAAATTAATAGTAAAAAGCTGATAACATTTGGCATTTTAGTACCTCAGTCCCATAAGCATGGGCAAGGACGACTACACAGTTTTTCAGCCAATAAGTGACTCAAACAACCCACCCCACCTCCATATATATATAGGGCAGGCATAATGTAATAACAGACACACTTCCCATAAATTTTAAGTTTGAACATATCTAATATCACTTAAAAAAACAATGAGACTTGCATACTCTATCCCTTTGTTCTTCATTTTTGCAACTCTAGGGGTCTGTTTTGTCTCCCAATTCACAAATTGCTCAGCAAAAGATCCATTTATGTCGCTACAAGGAAGAAGCCTAAGGACACTAGAAAAACCTGAAACCTGATATGAACAAGGTAAGACTAGACCTAAAACCACAATTTGATTATGTTTATATTTTCAATTACATACACAACACAGTGTCCAGTGATGGGTTCATTGGATTCCCTTCTATGTGCACAAGCATTCTGCAAACGAAGAATGTGGTGTCACATAGTAGTAGAAGTGCTATCTTTGATCGATGTACTCGTGAATGGCTAAATTGAGTTTTTTTTATCTCTTAAAGAGTCAAATAAAATGACTAGCTAAAAAACGGGTCTAAATGGGTCAGACAAGCCGGAAATCCCCAAGAACATATTTCTAATGCATACAACCTCCCAAATGGTTATGTCAAACAGTTTAAATAATTAATGTTATAGTGTAGTTCTTGAAATCATTTTAACGTGATCATCTGTAAATAAACTGAAAACGACCAAAAAGAAGTGTCCGCTGGTCGACCTGACCTGCACTTTAAACAACCCTTTTTGACCTGCTGCCCAATCCACTGGACTCGCCCATTTTTCAACCTCTAGATGTTATTTGTTTAAAGGGGAAATCTTACCTACATTATAATGTAGGTAGTTACCTACATTTCATTTGAAAATTTTTTTGAAAAATGTATAGTTTAGTCCCTGCAGCAAGTCCCAGATACATGTTTTAAATGTGCAAACTAGAAGTCTAAAGTAGGGGTGAGCATGGTGCGGGTTGGTGCGGTTTTTGGTAAAAATCGAACCGCATCCGCAATTGCGGTTTTTAAAAAATGAGAATCCGCAACCGCGCGGTTTTGCGGGTTTGCGGTTTTGCGGTTTTTACGGTTTTGCGGTTTGGTTTTGCGGGTTTTGCGGTTTTTAAATTTTTTTTTTCAAATTCTATTTTTTAGTATATATTTATTATAGAATAAATATATCATATGGTTACATAATGAGTAAAAACATATATATACTAATGTTGGGTAGTAGTATGAAATTATAAATCTCTAGAATAATAAAAGTCAAATGAGATGAATTTTTTTAAAATTTCGACGATATATTGATAGAAAAACAAAATTATATGATATAAAAACTCAGACAATAATTAACTAATAAAATTCGTTTGAAATAACTAATTATGAAAATATTAACAAAAGTATTTAATCATACAAAAATTATAAAATATAGTTGGTTTATTTAAAATAAAAATAAAAATATATTTGAATATGACTTTGCGGTTCGGTGCGGTTTTTGCGGTGCGGTTTTTGCGGTGCGGTTTTTTGGTGGAAACCGAAACCGCACCGCAAAATGCGGTTTTTTTATTTTCAAGAACCGCACCCGCGGTTTTTGTTGCGGTTTCGGTTTTTGCGGTGTGGGTTTTGCGGTTTTGTGCGGGTTTGCGGTTTGTGGTGCGGTTTCTGCTCACCCCTAGTCTAAACTGTAAATGCAAATAGCAGGTAGATGGAAATGCAAGGAGATCTATAAAGAAAGTATTGTTTCCGTGTGGTCCTATATTTTTCCATCCCCATTACGGACATTTTTTGGTCAATATGACATACCCATCTGAACTTTTCAAAGAAATCTTCATTTGTATTAATAGCCATTTCTACATTGAAAATAACATCATTGAGATTACAGTCTCTGTTGAGCAAAGGACTGAATGTTGACTGCAATATGCATTAACTTAACAGCCACATCATGAAGATCCCGAGATGAAGATACATAAGGTATGTCATTAGAGAATTTATAATTCTGACCCCAATGATGGAGTGCCACATGAAAAAAGCCTTCCCACCTGCATGTATATGAGACAGATATAGCAGTGTAAGAACTTAGATTTTAAGCCTATTTCAATTCAAACGAATATTAACATCTTAGAACAATATATGGTCATGGAAATATATAAAATAACACTCATATAAGACTCGTGGTTGGTTGTGACCCAATACGTATATGTATGTCTACATCCGTTAAAAATACTGTATAAATTGGGATTGTATTTGAGTATTTTCATCAATAATTAAGAAGGGTCCTTTTAGTACAACGAAATCATAAGATTGATGCGTATGTCACTGTGTCTAGTCCACAGCACATGTTCATATTTCGGATGTCATTGTTTTTTAAAGTTAAGGGATTATATAAAGTAAGAAAATTGGATGATTTAAAATCCAAAGAATTGATACTTAACTTGTAACATATAATCAGTCTTTTTTAAAATTAAGGAATATTATAAACTCCAACATGAAGAAAGGAATGATTCCATAAAGTTTGATGTTGTATATAATAGCTTACTCATTTCCACCCTTCACATACTTCCCATTCTTCTCTTCATTTCCTAAATCAGTTGTCATTTGTGTCTTTCTTCTTCCCTTATTTAAATTAAAAACAATACATAATGTTTGAACATGAACACCCATTGAGTCTCATAGATTTGTGGTCGAAAAATAAACACAAAGAAGAAGAAACTGATGATGATGAAGATGTTAGTGACGATGGCGACGTGGATTACACAAAGCAAGACATCCGATGTCAATGTGATCGGTGTGACAAAGAAATCAACTGGTTTCATAGGTATTACTACAAGTGTGATCAGTGTCAATACTCCATCCACAAATTCTGCGCAGACCTTCCAGAAACGTTGCAACACCATTCCCATGTTTGTCCTACTCGTCATCATCATCTTATTCTTCATCGATGGGGATACAACTCGAACTGGAAGTGCAATGTATGCAGAACCAGTCATAACCCACATAAGCTTTTATATCGTTGCCCTGAATGTTATTTTTACATTGATTTGCATTGTGCTACGAGATATCTTAAAACCAACATCATTCACCACCCTAGCCACCAACACCCACTCGTTTGTGTAGTTGAAGAAATTTTATCTAAGTGTCATGCGTGTGGGAAGGAACATAGAGGGTTCTTTTATCAATGTGCTACCTGTCCATTCCCGTTACTACACAGTGATTGTGCATTCCTACCCAAAAACATATTAATCCAACAATATACAAATGATATTCACTCCCATACTCACCCACTAACTCTTGCCTATTCCTTAGTGTTTGAGGATGCTACAACTAGAGGTTGGACTAAGTGTAGGGTATGTAATCGTCATTTTGATAAGTATAATGAGTCTCTATGGGTTTATAAATGCGACAGATGCAGATACTATGCTCATTTGGATTGTGCAACAGCTAGACACGAGCCGTTCATGTCCATCCTCATGTCTCCGGTAAGACTACTATTGTACTTATCAAATTTATACTCCGTACTTTAATTACTGCATAACATGCTATAGAGTAGTAAAATGTTTTTTTTTCTACTTCAGCTTCTTAGAAAGTGCAAGAAAGACGAATAATTAAGTTTGGATTTTGGCTTAATCCACTCAACAGAACTAAATTTGAACAATTTTTTCATTTAAGTCATTCAAGTTTCATATTACTTAGAGACCTGTTACTACAGGTAACATTTAGAGAAAAAGTTTACTTAATAACCACAAAGTTTAATAAGTATTTCATTTAACTAAATCAGTTTGAATAGTTGTGGAAATAAAACTTGGTGCGGTAAATACGAGTGAATGAGAGTTGAAAATTGGTTATTAGCTCAAAAAAAGTTTCACGTTTTTCAATGAAAATGTGTGTCATAAAAAAAGTCAAAATTAAATCTCGCACTCATTTTTGAATACTTTTGGGTGTTTCCACCATATGACACTTTTGTTCGTGTATGAATTGCTTTCATATTAGAGGTGCTTTTATAATTTAGTGATTTGAGTTTTATGATAATAATGGTTGATTAGGTATGGGAAGACTCCTTAAAAACTTCAAAGAAGATGATTATCCTCATCTTGTTCATCTTCCGTTTCCGGATCAAACCATGAACCTAATAAAACACTTATTTTCTAAAGAAATCAAGTCTAGTACGTCAGAAACTAATGAAGCGAAGCAGGCACACATTAGTCATCAGCATCCACTAATTCTCGTGGATACTACGAAACCAACATCCTCAACACTTTCATGTCATGACCCAATGAAAAAGGTTGAACTTATATGCAACGGATGTGTGAGACCAATTATGGATTCGCCATTTTACACATGTGCTGGTGAGGATGAGCATTGCAACTTTGTACTCCATGAATGGTGCAACCGACTACCTGCTAAGCTAGAAAACCACCAGGGCCGGCTGATGGGGTGTGCAAAAGGTGCATCGGCACAGGGCCCATTAGCTTATGGGGCCTCCAAATTCAAAAAATTACCCACATATACATAATACATACGTTATAGGTAGGAAAAATTGTCCAAGTCAGTAAATTACATTTGAAAGAGAAATAGGCCCACTGAATATTTATTTATGCTAGTAGCCACCTGGATCCGTAATTATTGTTTTTTCTTAATATATCTTTGCAAATTCTAGGTGCATGCTTTTTTTTTTGGTATTCAAATATGTATTTTAATGTATTTTTGGATTAGCTATTTACTTTCTCAGCATAGTATGTGGAATTTGTCACAAATGACTTTATATAAGTCATCATAAAACACAAAAAATTTAGGAGACCATCACACATATTTCAATTTATATAAAGATTTAGTCCATGTTCAATAAATAGGCCGATAGACAAATACACTCTATCGCCTCATTTTAGTGTTTTTCTTTACAGTTATAACAATAATTCCAATATTGATAAAATCTATTGAGCTATATATAAGTTTGGAGCGTTTTGGGACCCTATTTTACATTACGGCACAGGGCCACAAAAAACGATGAGACGGCCCTGAAAACCACCCAGGTCACACACAACATACCCTTGTTTTCATGACAAAGGTTCCTTATAAACCGTTTGGCGTGTTCAGGTGTGATATTTGCAGATTCAATTGCAACGGATTTGTCTATTGTTGTGTCGAATGTGAATATCATGTTGATGTCTGTTGTGCGTTCATACCTGACAAGATCACTCATACGGCCCACCCAAATCACCTCCTTTCAAGAGTACTTACCAAAAGAGGTCACTATTATGGCTGTCGTTTGTGCTTCTGGGGTATTCATTCGGACAGGTTTTCATTCAGTTGTCAAGATTGTGGTTTTCATATACATCCTGGTTGTGCTTTGTTACTGAGTGAGACAATTAGACACAAGTACGACAAACACCCTTTAAAGCTGAGTTACTTTCCAATTGAGAACCATAAGGGTGATTACTTTTGTGACATTTGCGAGGAGCAATTTTGGCCGGAGTATGAGGGAAGTTTCTATCATTGTGAAAAGTGTGTCCACTCTATGCATTCTGCCTGCTCTATGCCTATATTTCGCCACAAAAATCCTCTTTCCTTGTCAAGTATACGTAGGGGGTATACGATTATTCATAAGTATGTGAATATAAAATTTGGGGGCCGACTTAACATTGAATCACACCCACACCCTCTTTCATTTGTTCAAGGGCTTAAGAGTGATGGGCGATGTGCAGAATGTGATTATAACTTGGAGTACGACATGATCTTTAACTGTCTGCAGTGTGAGTTTGTAATTCATTACCGTTGTTTAAATTAGGATCATGTCTAGCCCCGGTTGATGCTATTTATCTTCTCAAGTTTGTATTTTTATGGCCCCTCTTGGATTGTAATGATGAATCATAACTGTTCCATGTTAATAATAATATTGATATTTTTTAGCTTATGTTAATCTTTATTTATTTTTAATATCTTTAATTAAACCTTGTCAGATATTTTTGGTAATGCATAGAGAATCTGATCATGATTTATTAAACATTTTTGTGTTTGTTTACGTCAATGTTTTAAAATCCGGTTGGACCCAGCCGGTTAAACCGAGAATCGGACTGGTGACGGGTCCGTTGTAAGCCGGGTTTATGCTTAAATTTGAAGCGGATTGAACCATCAGGTTTTGGTTGAACCGGGTCGAACCGTCAAACCGGAAACTGGCCGGGTCAACCAATATGAAAGGAAAATAAAGAGAATGATACAACAAAAATCGGACATGCTCGCCGCGTAATTTAAGGATGCGTTTTTATTCTTGTTAGACATTGACCGATCGGTTTCTTGTAAGTTGGAATCTAGTAGCAAGATACCTCTTTTCTTTTCTTTCTCTCTTTTTGTTAAAATAATGGGGGGTGTCTTATAAAAGAAAAGTAGACGTTGGCTCATAATGTGGTTATTGAAATGAGTCTTTTCTTATTAAGACTACATGTAATTTATATAATTATCTTTGTTGGGTAAAAAAAAACTATTAATATTATTAGTCATTTAGACGTGCTTAGTTAATATTGTATTGAATTGATGTTATATATCGCATTACGTTTTTCTTTATGTACATTTCAAATAAGGTTGATTTTCTTTTTACACAGAACCGGTTTAACGTAGCAGTTTAATCGGTTGAACCGATGACTCGACCGAGTTTTAAAACAGTAGTTTGTGTTGCTTTAAATTTATGATACTACACTTCAAAGGTTTATGCATTTGTTCAAGGGCTTAAGAGCGATGGTCCATGTGCTAAGCGTCGTATTGACTTGCAGTCTTGGACTATGATATTATATTAAAGTGTCTAAAATGTGAGTTTGCAATTCATCAAGACTGCGTCTTTATATACTCTTTTTATCTTTTACTTTATTTTGCTTTTGTGCGTGGATTGTAATAATGTACCATAGCTGTACCATGTTAGTAATATATATAATCCATATTTGGTAGATTTGTTAAATAATTTAGGAATACATAAAGAATCAGATAAGGATTTAGTAAACAATTTGGTTTTTGTTTGTGTTGCTTCACGAAATCGAACTTCAACAAATCTTTTGAACCATCTAGCCAACCGAACACAGACCAATTTGAGAACCGACCCACAAGAATTGGTCCAGAGCAGGTCTAGGCAGTGAATGTTTGACTATCAATAAGTCAAATATATAGCAATTAATGAAGCATTTCTAACATGTATACTTTTGCATATCAAAGATTCCTAGAATACCAACAGTAGCACCATTTTACTTGCGACTGGACGAGCCTATGTTGTGTCGCTTGAAGAACTCTCTAAATCCGTATGCGCTGACATCATAGTTATACTGGAAACACAAAACAGGAAAGGAACGGATGGTCAGTATAAATATACTGTAAAAAATATCAAGCACAAGAAACGGCTCCATATCCTGATTACATTTGGACCAAGAGCAAGCATAAAAATGTAAGAAAAAACACTGATAAACTAATGTTGGATATAAACGAAAGAGTTAATGGAAGAATCTTACGAAGAATTCAAGGTTATGCATACACAATGTACACACATATGACATATCTACATGTGTTTGTGCATATCTACATGCACGTTAATGCATACATGTGTATATCTATATAGGTGTACATGTATATGCGTGTCCAGACACATATAAACTGGATAAGTGCAAAGAACTCACAGGTAAAACTTTCACGGCATACTTTGTGACATTTGGATCAACATCCTTTCCTTGCGCAGATGCCTGTGCCAAAGAATAAAATACATATGAACAATGAAGGTATATGTCTAATGACATTTTTGATATAAAAAGAGACTAAATTAAAGAGTATGCGTATAACAAAAACAGTATAAACTTACTTGTGCCGGGCTATGAAACATTTCTATAAATGGATAATCCTTCTTTTGTCGTGTCATACAGAATCCAATATATTTTGGACACTCAACCTAAAATACACCATCAAAAAATCAAAAAATAATGAGAATTTGTCCAAAGAATGCTTGGAAATTCCAAATAAGTACGTTCTTACTGGCATAGAGTAATTCTTGGGTATGAGAAGTAGGTTTCTCCTATTAATGTAAATTTTTGAATAATACACTTCACCTTGTAGGTGGAAATGAAGAGCAACATACAAAGGATGTGGTTCCAAAATTCTGTTATGAAGTTTTCACTAGTGGGCGATTTCAATCCATTTACTTGTGAATAGCCCGATTCGGGTGCTGTTTAATCTCTAACGAGTCAAACACAGAAAATAACATATAAAGATTGAAGATGTTGGACAAAGTATTTTGGGTCAATCCAACAATCAACATGACGCATTTCGAACCATTCCAAAAGTGAACTATTTTGACCCAGATGCTTTTTTACTCTTTACCCAACCTGCCCAGTTTAACAACGCAAGTTTTATGATAGTTTGTGAGATATAAACACCTTTGAAAAAAACCGATATTTTTCCATTTGATAGTCTTACATAGGGATGAGCATTTCGAACCGAATCCCGGAACCGAACCGGATCCGTACCGGTACCGTACCGAAACAGTACCGATTATTGAAATACGGTACTGTACCGGGACTACGAAATAAGGTGAAAAAAAAATCGGGACCACTAATTCGGTACGGGACCGGTACCAAATCGGGAAATTCCCGAAAAAAGCGGGGAAAACCCGATTTCCCGGTACCGGTATCCAAATCCCGTTCGGTACGGGAAAAAATCGGTACCACTAATTCGGTACGGGACCGGTACCGCGCTCATCCCACTCTTACAATAACCAACTTACACGCATAAATTTTATTTGTGGATAAAACTCAGCAGCAGCTTCCTCCAGAACTTTGTCAAGATGTTTGGTGTAATTACTCCTAAAAAAAAAAACCCATCAAACTAGGTGTTCATTTATTGCAAATAAAGTACAAAAGATAACAAGAAGAATATATATAAAATGTATGAAAGGATCGTTAGATTACTTGATGGTGAATGCAACAATCACCGGGTGACCTTGATGCAGAAGATGAACGAATTCACGCTCTGAGGTAAAATGGATAACCCTTGATGGCCCAAGATCCTTTGGATATCCAGTATAATACCTTCAAGATAATAATGGCAATACGATACAATATGAGAGACTTGAAACCAAGTACTTCCTTTGAGAAAGTGACATCATTATCACAAAGTGGTTCTGCTTTTTTGTATAGAATAAGCTTATTCACATGAACTACAGGGCAATTAACCAACTTTGGTTAATTATTATCAACTCATAAGATGTGCTTTATAATTGTAACATTTTCATGCCAATTATGGCTTTGAAAACATGCTATAAGATCATCTATTTCACCTAGCAATTTCAGTAACAACATCTTATTTCACGAAGAAAGAGTTACATTCTGAATTCGTTTGTCAACTGCACTACTTCTCTAAAGGCAAAATAACAAAAACTTTTCATTTACAGCTCTAACCCCGATATTAGTTTATCAGCATTACTTGTGACTAAAACTTAAATGTGGACGCACTGATTAAAATGCGTGCAAATTTTGAAGTTAAAAACCAGTTTATCATCCTAACTTATAGAAAACTGATTCTGTAACCGATAGTCTGAGACACCAGAGAACAATAACATGAAAAAAAAGATGCAGAATCAACAAAATAGCAAACACCAAAGAAAAATAATCCTTTACTACAACAATAACTTAGTGCATACTTGCAGGTGGAACGAAGATTCATCATCATATTGTTGAAAAACGATTGGTCCCCCATCTCTATCCGTAGAAGTTATAACGAAAAACGCTTCCGGGAGGCTTCTAATAATCTGCAAAACATCAAACAAAGCAACTGTCGATTATTTTACTACACTATATCCAAAAATTGAATTACTAACTGTGAAACACGTGCATAGTAGAGCAAGAGCAGTGTGTGCGAGATCCATAATATATACGCGCTTCAAGACATAAGACCTAGCAGGAGTACCTCAACTATTTATAGAAATAGCACGTTTAGCCTATAACTTCACAAAATTTGATATCATGTCAGAATGTCAAGCTCAGGGTTTTGCTTGCTAGTCTCGCTATATATGGCAACAAGCAGCCATGAGAAACAAAAATGCACTATTACAGTTCCTCAGCAATAGAAACAGAAGTAGAGTGTTCAATTTCATATCGTGGTTTCCCTTATAGATAAGAAGACGATATATATCAGTATCATCTTAGTAACACATGTAAAACCGCAAATGATGCATCACTTTATCATATCCCAAAAATAAATGAAAATGCAATCAAGTAAGAAAAATGTAATCCGACTAGACCCTGATCATGAGCGATTCCCCCCTAACAAACTAGATTGTTTATTTGACGGAGAAGCAGTAGAATTTGTTGGTTTAGTTTTGGCCTATCAAATACTACTAGTCCAATCCATGCTACAATCAAAGACGCGATAAGACCTCCTTGTATATACTAGTAATAAAAAAAATCAACAGAAGAAATAAGCACACACGCTTCTGAGAGTCGTTTATCTTGTAAAGAAAAATCCTTTGACGCAATTAAGTCGTTATATCATACATTCATTTCTAACAGCCAAAACAGGTTAATTGTGACAAGAACCAATCTTTAATGAAAAATCTAAGCTAATCCTTAGCCTATATTGATCTACTAAAATTCACTCTTATTTCAAATAAATCGCAAACAAAAACATATATAACAGCAAAAAGAAATCAAACATTAAATCTAGCTACTGATTCTTCAAGGTACATATATCTAATTTTATATGAGAATTGATAATGGGAAATTGATTGTACCTTGATATAAGAAGAAGAAGAAGAAGAAGAAGGATTAAATATAATTTGATTTCAGATGAGGGTTTGGATCTTGTTCAATTTTTACTACTCGTATTGTTTTAGGGTTTTAGGCAAACCAAACCATGGGTTTTATTTTGACCCGGTTTTAAATACAAACTCAAGTAGTATTCTAGTGCATGTCATTCTTTTTCCTAAAAAAAAATAAACCAGCATAATTACTACTGCTACCAGAAAAGAAAAGGCTTAAAATTCAATACATTTTATTGTTCAAAATTAAATGCATACGTTTTCATTAAATTAAATACATTTTTCAAATCATTTAAGGTCTATTATTAAAAATGTGTAACCGTTAAAATCAGTAATGATTACTAAAAATATATAACCGCATCCGCTATATAAATACATACAAACCATTTCATATTTCTCTCACACACATCTAAACACATCAGCAATAAGACTCAGTGTACTCGCCGTCATAAAATTTAGTCACATGATACCCACCGTCACATTGCGTGGATACCCTGCTAGTTTTTTTAAGTTGAGAAATGCTAGACTTAAAGAACTCAGAGTGTGATTGGTGTATTTTGTTATAGTTTATCTCCTTTCTTTTTTATTAAGTCAAGACAACTCATTTTGTAGATGTTTTTGTGAATATATTTTTGTGGGTCTGGCATTTTTCTTTTAAAAAAGGGTGTTTATTGTAGTAATCGTATTTGTTTTTGCTTATATTTGTTTATTACTTTCTTTTGGCTTATTTTGAAATTTGTTAGTTTATAAAAGCTTATTATGATATAATAAACTTATATAAATCTACAAGTTTTAAAATAAGCCAAACATTTATAGGCTTATAAAAACTAAGCCAAAAAAAAACTAAACTCAAAGCACATAAATAAGCTAAACTAACACCCCAAAGACATTTTTTATCCGATCACTAAACTCATAAAACATGATATTTAAGTCGCTGAATATGTAAAAAGAAATACCCATATATCATTAAAAATTATAAAATGCTATGTTTTCAAAAGAGTAAACTACACCATTCGTCCTTGTGGTATGCGTTGACCGACAAGTTTCATCATTTGACCAAAAAAATGAACCGTCCATCCTTAACTGCGAAACGTTATGTATCGTTAGTCCCTGACTCTAACTGGCATGACTAACGGTCGTTATACCTCATCCACTCGAGGGTATTTCAGTCTTTTCCCATCCATAAGGACCAACGGTGTAATTTCGAAATTTTCCGAAAAATTTTATTTCGAATTTTTTTTCCCCAAAAATTATTATTTCCAAAAATCGGCCCATGTGAAAAAAAAAATTGTCACACATGAAAAAAAATGTCGTCACATGTGAAAAAATTATTAGAAATTCTTTTTTCGAAATTTTTTCACATATGAAGAAAAATGTGAAATTTTTGTCATATGTGAAAAAAAAATCACATGTGACGGAAAAATTTCCAAATTTGTTTTCACATGTGACGAAAAAAAGTTTCGAAAGAAAATAAAAAAAATTGAAAAACACAAAAATTCGGAAAAAAAATTACAAAAAAAAATTTTCGAAAAATTTTTCAATTTTTTTTTCCCATTTTTATACGGTTTCATCCGGTTTCATACAATTTCATCGGGTTTTCTCACGTTTTTATTCGTCTTTATCCATTTTTATACGTTTTTTCTTCCATTTTAATAAAAATTTTCTGCGTTTTTGTCTGTTTTTATACGCTTTCATCCGATTTTGATCTAATGGCTAATATAAGTTAACCAATTTTTCTAAGAATTTCCAAAAAAAAATTCAAAAAAATTTCAAAAAAAAATCGGGAAATTTTTTTTTTGATAATTTTTTTCAAATAACTTTTTTTTTTTCATTTTTTGGGTACCCTCGCAATGCGGCGGCTGGTACCCGATGACTTTTTGTAGCAAGCAAATGTTTTTAATTTTAAACCTTCTTTATTTAGAATGTCCCAAATATTTTATAACGTAGTAGATATATGTTTTTCAAAAGTAATTTTTAAAATTTTAGCATTAAAATATATCATTATTGGAGGGGTTACTATATGGTTTAAATGAGACTTAAATTTTCATATTTTACATTAATTTTTTAATTTTTCTTTTTTAGTAATGTTTTTTGTCTTAAAACTTTAAGACTTCATTTTTCTAGAAAGTCCCAAATCATTTATAATGTAGTATAGATATAGATATAGATATGGTATAATTTTCAATTTGTTTTTCTAATTAGTCATTGCGATATTTTATAATTTGAGAAATCAAAATGATAGTTTTACACGTTTTGTGTACATTATCACATACGAGTATCAAATTCAAAACAAACCTGCCATAGATGACTGAAACAAATATTAGTGTTGAAACTTATTTACCAAATGATGTTAGTTTTGATTTCTACATTGAAAACGCATAAGATGTTAGCCAACACCTTTTATATTGACAATATCCTAAACAGGTTGTTCTACGTTGTGCGTGATAGAAACATATAAAATGTCAGCTTAGACTCAACTAAATTTTTGTACAATTTTTAATCCATCTTCATAACTTTTATAGCCGAAAACAAATGGCCTAACGGTAAGGTCATTTGCTTTCAAACAAAATGTCAAAGGTTCAAAGTTCAAACCTTGCTAGATATATATATTTTGGGGTGGCAAGGGAAGAGTCGGAAAAGATTCCGGAATTAACCCGGTCAAGCCGCGTACAACTGAGTCAAAATAACTCGCCTTCTCAAATAACCTGAACATGAAAAACCACATCCGCTTACCCGTTTATGAAAACCATAGAGATGTAGTGTCTTTTTATTCAACAAGCTAAACTAAATTACACAAAAGAAAATTAGTAAAATAAACAAAAGAAAAAAAAATATATTAAAAGTAAAACTACAGAATATGAAATTACCAAATAATAATTTCTTTTATAAGTTGTGAGAAAAATACGTTTTATTTTTCTAATGTATCCAAAAGTCGTAGATATAATGCGTACCTAATTATACTACGACACAACCAACTTAAAAACTTGACATGTGTAAATTTTAATTTAAAAAGTTGATTTAGGGTGTGTTTGGTTTGTTGCAAAGAATCACTATATGTATGGATTTGATAGTGCAAGTGAATCGGAATAGATATGACAATTTCATTAACATTGTTTGGTTTACAAATGGGTATTCATTGTTTCAACATAAAAATGAACAAAGAAAAAGAGGCCTACGGGAATCAATTAGAAAATGTGTCTACTTCCCCTACTATGAGTCTATGGGTATCAAGTGATAGTTTGATTCCCAAACTTAGCAACCAAATTACAATGACAATCATTGTCATTCATTGATTCCGATAGTAGTGTACTAAACACACCCTTAATGGGTAACTTTTTTAACATGTTGAAATATTGGTAGGTTCACAAGTAAATGTGTGTTATTGTTAACTATTGTTGATAATTTAAACATACTTTTTAAATAACTACTTTAACAAAAATAGTATTTCGATGATTTTAGTTAGACCTTATTAGTTTTATGACTTTATCTTAGAAGGTATGATTTTCGTTGGAGCTTAGTACTTTAGTTGTGTCTTAATCCATCCTAAAAAATAATAATTTGAGAACATAGTGTAAGAGGTCAAAAAATCAAGGCCAACATGTCGTAGAATAAACTTAATATAAGTGCTTTTAAAATAAGATGTAATTGATTTTTATCAACATATTCATTATCTTATATATAAACAGCTTGAATGTTTGTTCACTCACCATATGTGGGACAAAATCATCAAAGCCAAAACTTGTCTCTTTCTTCAACTTTTATTTCAAGTGGCTTAAATACTACATCTCCGAGCTCACAACCTCACTTACACACATAAACATCTCATTTCCCACACAATAACATTGTTCCACTTCACTCTCCTCGTCATCTTCTAAGGAGTCACTATCGAGTCAACTCAATCCAAACACACACTCCTCACATTCATCTCAACCATCCACACCTTTCGCGTATCCACTGAGCACCTCACACTCACTCTGCACATGTAACGAATTTTCTATTAGATTGCTATCTTGCAGAACTAAATACTATAAAAAGTGTTAGTTTGTGACCAAGCATATATAAGTGAGAGTTCTATATTGTTACCAAACATACGTATGTGACATTCCATGTAACATAAAATTACAGTGGGACATGTCAAATTACAATTTAACTTGTGAAAAAGCCATTTTCGCAGATCTGTCATCTCCCACGATAAAAGCCCTCACACTCACTCTTGTACTTTTTCCTTTCCCACAATAAAAGCCCTTACTCACAGATATGTCATCTCCCATCTTCGCCGCTGCCGCTGTAGTCGGTGCCGTCACCGCTGTCTTCTGCTCAGATCCGTTACCATCCGGTCTCTTTTGCTCAGATCTGTTGTGGTCCATCATCGATGGCTTGCTGCTGCCTTTGGTTTCGACTTTAGATCTGTTTGGTTTAGGTATGGCTCCTTTAAGGATGCTCAGTTTTATCTTCTATGTATGTTTTATGTACTTTTGTCAAGCTACATCTTCATATGGTTGTGTCTACCAAAAGCTCACTTTGGTGATTCCCCCCACCCTTGTATGGTGTTATTGTAGTCTGTCACAACTATTATGGTGTATGTCTTGTTTTGGCTTAACTTGTTACCTTGTGTATTTTGTTGGGTTAATGGTCTAGAAAACATATAAACTTTCCACTTTTTACTATTGTGACAATAAACTTTTTTTTTCCTATTGTAACAAAATAACTTCTTAATGACTATTATTGTAACCAAATAATAGTCATTAAGAAGTAATTAACTGTGGTAATTAACTATGCCACGTGGCATATTTGGTTACAATAATAGTCATTAAGAAGTTATTTTGTTACAATAGGAAAAAAAAAGTTTATTGTCACAATAGTAAAAAGTGGAAAGTTTGTATGTTTTCCAGACCATTAACCCTATTTTGTTTGGCAAGTCGATTTCGATTTTGCTCATTATGTTCGATGTAACTTGTTATGTTCAAATTACCTCCATTTGTGAGGAGTGAAATGTTATCTTTGTTCAAAAAAAAAAAACCCCCATTTAATTTACTTATTCACAGGTTAGTATGTTACTTTTTCCTTTTTATGACTCTGTTGATTCAAAGTTCCATGCTTTTTAAGACAAAATTGATCGTTTCATGAAATAGATACCAAATAATCTGATGCTAATATTAGATAATCATTAAATAAGTGTGACTACTCGATATTGATTATAATCTTGATGTGAAAAACGATCATTTTCATGAGTCTTGACAACATTTTTCAACAACATGATCAATTGTCCATACGCGGTTCAAATCCATGCATATCATATCCTCAAACTTAGATATCAGATATATAAATTTAAATAGTACAGTAAAGTAATTTTTCTTTTTTTACTAATCATGATTTCTTTATTTTTATTAAATAAACTAGACTAGAATTGCATAACAGACAAAAAAAAAGAAAGTAAAATATGAAAAGTACACTAAGGACTAAATATAATCAATAAAAACGTTAGTTTTATCTTTTAAAAAGAACATATAGAAAGTATTGATGAAGATAATTTCATCAATATCCTATATGATCTTATTATGAGATGAGATCCATGCAAAACCCATGTTATCCAAAGAACAAATGAGAAGATCTCAACCATCCAACCTTCTTTCATCCAATGGTCCACATTCCATCTGAAAATAACAAGGAGGGGTATATTAGTAAAATCACATATTACAATAAAAGCAAAAAAATATCCCAAATCCTCATTTAACATTCCACTTTCTCTCATCAAAAACCCAAATCCAAATCTGAAACCACACCACGCCGGAATTCGTCACCACCGTCGGAAATCATTAACACCACGCCGGAGAACATTGAAACCACACCGGAATAATAAAACCACCGCCGGATTCATTGAAACCACCCTCCGGAATCAAATCAAACCACCAATCTCGCCATCACAGCAAACACCTCACATCAAACCGCCGCCGCCGGAATCAAACCGCCGGAATCAAATCTATTAAAACCGTCACCATCACATCAAACCGTAAGAATCACCATTGAACCACCACCGATTAACCGGGAAATAATGCTGCCAATAGACGAAACTGATTTAATTGAAGTTCCAGTGGATGAAAATCAAGATAAAGATGATGCTGTCAATGAAACCACTGGTAAATTCCTTGATTCAATTCTTGTTGTAAAAATCCCAAATCCCATGGGATTCCAGTGTTTACATGTTTTTAGATTCAAATGTTGTTGTAAAAATCCCAAATCCCATGGGATTCCAGTGTTTACATGTTTTTAGATTTAAATGTTGTTGTAAAAATCCCAAATCCCATGGGATTCCAGGGTTTACATGTTTTTAGATTCAAAAGTTGTTGTAAAAATGCCAAATCCCATGGGATTCCAGTGGTTTATATGTTTTTAGATTCAATTGTTGTTAGAAAAATGCAAAATCCCATAGGATTCCAGTGGTTTACATGTGATTAAATTCAATTCTTTTTTAAAAAAGCAAATCCCATGGGATTCAAGTGATTTATATGTGAATCTTATGTGAATCCCATGGGATTTATATGTGAATCCCATGGGATTCAGCATGAAAATATAAAGGTCTTCATTGTGAGTCCCATGGGATTTATAACAGAATCTTATGTGAATCCCATGGGATTTATATGTGAATCCCATGGGATTCAACATGAAAATATAAATCCCATGGGATTCACATATAAATCCCATGGGATTCACATATAAATCCCATGGGATTCACATTTTTTTAAAATCTTAATCCCTTAATATTTTTCTTTTTATATGCAGATTCTATGAGATCACCAAGACCAACTTTATATGAACACACCGAGACACCGGGTGGATCGATATATTGGGAGCCTCATGTGGAAGGAATTGTTGTACCAGAAGAGGGGAAATACTATGATACTATAGAGGAAGCTATAGATATGTATAGTACCTATGTTGAAGCGGGAGGGTTTCAAATTAAAAAAGCAGGACAACGATTAACAAAATCTGGAATTGTACAAGCCAAGTACATCATGTGTAACAAAGAAGGAGCTCCGAGACATATTAATGTAGACACTTTGGATCCTAAGCACAGCGAGAAACAAAAAAGAAATACAACTCTACATGTAACAGGTTGTCAAGCTCGTATAAGGTTAGAATTGGATATCGTTTCTGGAAAATACAAGCTAATTAAGTTTATTGCAAAACACAATCATATGCTTATACCAAAAGAGTATAAACATTTTACAAAAAAGCAAAGAAAAATGACCGAAGCAGAAAAAAATGTTTGTTGTTAAAGCAGCAACAAACAAAATAGGTGCAACACAGGCTCACAACTTGTTAACGAGTATGAAAGGTGGATATGAATATGTACATGGGACATCTTCTGATTTTAAGAATCATCAGCGGGATATTAATATTTTCATAGGCGAAAGTGACGCACAAATGCTTATAAATAAAATTGAAAACAGAAAGTTGTATGTGCCAAACTTTACATTTCAGTATAAGGTAGAAGAAAGTGAGTTAGTCGCAATGTTTTGGGCTGATGAAGTTGCAAAATGCAATTATAAGGAGTTCGGAGACATAGTATCTTTTGATGCAACATTCAGGAGTAATAAGTAAGTGTTTGTTTTTAATGCAATTTATTTTGATGAAAAATCACATAAGATTCTGTTATAAATCCCATGGGATTCATATGTGAATCCCATGGGATTATACAAGGGATCACATGGTAATCTGCATGGATCACAAGGGATTATACTGAATGAATCCCATGGGATTCAGTAAGAATCCCATGGGATTCTCTGTGAATCCCATGGATTGTTTTTAAATCACATAAAGATACTTGGCAAGTAAAATTATTAAGACATGGATCATATAGAATCCCATGGGATTCAGTAATAACATTTGATTCTGTCACTAAAACTTATGTTATTTTTAGATACAACATGGTGTTTGTACCATTTACCGGTGTCGATAATCATAAAAAGTGTGTCACGCTTGGTTCGGGAATGCTTTTAAAAGAAGACACTGAATCCTAAACATGGCTACTAAAGGCATTCATGACTGCTTTTTCTAAAGAACCAACGATGGTGGTGACGGATCAAGACGGGGCAATGAAAAGAGCCATTGAAGCCGTTTTCACTAAATCAAAACACAGACTTTGCATGTGGCATATTCACCAAAAAATTCCAGCAAAGGTAATTTATTGAATGTTTTTATCTGAATCTCATGGGATTCTTCTCTGAATCAAATGGGATTCTTTCTGAATCCCATGAGATTCATTCAGAATCCTATGGGATTCTTTTCTGAATCCCATGGGATTCTTTCTGAATCCCATGGGATTCTTCTCTGAATCTCATGGGATTCATCTCTGAATCTCATGAGATTCATCTGGGAATCCGACAGTGGTTTACATGTGTTTATCATTTTATTTACAGATTTGTAAGGAAATATACAATGAAACTGATTTCAAGAAGCGTTTAAACAAGATAATTTGGAATATGTTCATGGAACCGATGGAATTTGAAGAGAAATGGGCTAAGTTGATTGAAGATTTTGGTTTGCAAAACCACAAATGGATGACTAAAATGTTTAAACTACGAGAAATGTGGATTCCAGCTTATTTTATCACCTCGCCTTTGTTTGGATTGATGAGAACGACATCAAGGTGCGAGTGAAAACTCGTTCTTCAAAAGTTTCACAAGCCCAGGAGCGACACTAGTTAGTTTCATGATGTCCTATGAATCAGCAATGGAGAGACAACGTTATATTCAAGAACATTTGGACTTTAAAACACTAGACGCGGCTCCAAAATGTGAAACAAAGTTAGCAATTGAACGTCATGCAGCAAAAGTTTATACTAGGACAATATTTCTACTTGTTCAAACGGAAATAAAAGAGGCATGCTGGACTTGTGCGATACAGGAACTAAAAATAGACGAACGTTCTGAGATTGTCATTGTTAGAGACAAAAATCCAGGAGCTTATAGAATCCTTAATAAGGAAGTTGCAAAAGAACTAGCAGATGAAGGCGAAACAGTAGCAACAGAAATATTTGTAGACTATAAGGTATATTACTTTCTGGTATAAACTAGGATTAATCAAGTAATCCCATGGGATTCATAATCAATCCCATAGTAATCCCATGGGATTCAGTATGAATCTCATGGGATTGTCTAATAGGATTTTCTAATAATTATAGGGATTCACTGGGAATCCCATGGGATTTTTGTGAATCCCATGGGATTCTGTTTAAAATCCCATGGGATTGTCTAATGGGATTTGCTTATAATTATTGTGTTTTAAACAGGTACTGCGTAATACAGAAAATGGGTCGGTGGTGTGTAGTTGCGGACATTTTGTGCGATTCGGTTTCCTATGCCGACACATATTCTGTGTTTTCAAGAATCGTGATATTAACTTCATTCCAAAACAATATATTTTGAGGCGTTGGACAAGAGATATAATACCACCTGATTTGAGAAGGAAAAGAAACAGATATGGTGAAACAAATGAAGAAATTCAAAGACTTACAAATGAGGCAACGTTTCTGGTGGATGAATGTTTGTTTCGGTTGAGCAAAGACAAAGTGAAGATGGGTGCTTTTGTAGAAAAGTTAAAGACATTGAAAATAGAAGTGGAGGCCGAGGTGCAAAATCCTCCTTCAAGAAATACAGGAGATGTAATTGGTGATCATTTTGCTATTTCTAACCCTGAGAATAAAATAGTAAACAATCCAACAAAAGCAAGAAATAAAGGGAATATTTCAGAAGCAAAACGAAATGAAAGGCGAAAGAGTGAAAGAGAAAAAGCGCTTCAAGTTAAAAAGAAACAAATGAAGCCTTGCGGACATTGTGGAGAGAAGACGAACTTGCATACAAAAACAACTTGTCCGATGAACCCAAAGGCAAGGCGAAAGGCGAAACCAACTGATGTTTGAAAAAAATTAATTTACTTATATTCCTTTTTTTTGTTAGTTCTTTTTTATTATTTTCTTGAATATATAGATTGAATATTCAGATGTTTTTTAGATGATTTCCAAAAAGAAAATTTATTTTTCATTGTTATTTATATTCTGTTTAAAAACTTGTGTGGATAATCTGAATGGATCACAATGAATCCCATGGGATTCAATACAGAATCCCATGGGATTCAATACAGAATCTCATGGGATTCACAATGAATCCTATACTTGTATTTTTCTTATTTTATTGAATATATAGATTGAATATTCAGATGTTTTTTAGATGATTTCCAAAAGAAAATTTATTTTTCTTTGTTATTTATATTCTGTTTAAAAACTTGTGTGGATAATCTGAATGGATCACAATGAATCCCATGGGATTCAATACAGAATCTCATGGGATTCAATAAAGAATCTCATGGGATTCAATACAGAATCTCATGGGATTCACAATGAATTCTATACTTGTATATTCTAATAGTTAACATTGTAAAACTCCATCATAAACTGTTCTAACATTCTCAAAATGATCTACCATCAATGCACATGCACAAGTTCCCATTCACATGATCTCGTCTACCATACCATTAACACCTAACTGGACAATTGTTCTAGCATTCAAAAAAGACATAACTTCTTCAATGATTACATGCGCTCACGTGCTTCCCTATTCTTTACTGCTTCAAGAATAATAGTCATCTTTTCTTCAGGAGGAAGTTTATCAAATTCCTGTGCTAATTCAAACATCTTCTGTGCATGCTGATTTACCTCGTGCAATAAAATCTTTGTCGCAAACTTGAATCGCAATTGCCTCAACATGTCTAACTGCGCTCGAGACTCGGCAACAAGCCCACAATCCCATTTTGCAATAGCTTGACCAGTGTAAGATTCCATATGCAACATTGCGAAAATACCGCAATCTCGAAAATTATTCTTCGTCCTCCACTTGAGAGTTGCGACCTTTGGCTTGGCTTTAGCAATACTAGCATGCTTTATGTGACCATACAGCTTCAGATGTTTGGCAAACAACTTTTGCTACAATATTGATTAAAAAAAAAAGAACATAAATATCTAGAATTATGGGAAAATGTAAATTGGTACTAAGCATGGGATTCTGTATGAGTACTATAGGATTCATTGTGAATCCTATAGGATTCATTGTGAATCCTATAGGATTCTGTATGAATCCCATGGGATTATGTATGAACTACAAAACAACAGAAAAGTAAAAATACTTACAAGAAGTTCAACCGTATCTTTATACTTTTGAGCATAAGTTGCTCCACAACACTCGCCTTTCCCTGAACACCCGACACAATCTCATTCTCCTTAACAACACACGCCAACTTAGCAACATCAACAATCGATGTTTTCTTCGCCTTTCCCTGAACAACCTTATTCCCTTGTTTATTCGCCTTAATATCATCATAAGGATTCCACCGACCCAACGTTTCTGATAAAAGAGTAATATTAGTTTTGAGACAAATATTAGATATAAGCAACTAACAACAACACAATCTCATCAATCACAAAGTCCTAACACTAACAAACAATACAGAAAAATACGCAACTATAAATCTGATTCCTAAAAGCTAATACAAACACTCATTCTATGTGAATCCCATGGGATTCAGTGATAATCCCATAGGATTAATCTTACACAAACTGACAATTCCATTTGCTTATCTTCTTATGTCTATCACATCCAAAAAATAAGCAAAAACTATAAAACTTATTTCAATTTGAGAAAAGCATAACAACTAACTATAATCCATCACAAATTTCAAATCACAAAATTTCAATCACTGAAACCTATAATCCTATAACCTAGTTACTGCATAGATCTCACCTCTTAACACAAACTATAATCCATCACAAATTTCAATCACAAAATAAGCTACTGATGTTAATTAAGCAAAAAATAATTAAAAAATGAATTTCGAGACTTACTTTTATCAGAAACGTTAGATGAACGAGGTTTTGACACTGAATCGCCTTTAGATAGGGCTATTTCATCTCGAATATCCATTTAAAATGAGTAATTACGGTTTCACGGTGGATTTGGAGGTGGTTTGATGGCGGTTTGGGGGTGGATTTGGTGGTTTGGTGGCGATTTAGGGTTTCAGTTGTATTTGGGGATCTAAATATCGAGAGGTGAGAGAGTGAGTGAATCGTGTGTGTGTAATTTCACGTTTTGTGTTTTGGTATAATGAGAATATGAAATTACAAAAATGACCCTTTTAGTATAATTTTAGTTTCAAATGTAAATTAATTTAATCCATTGGATTCAAATGGATGGATGGTTGAGATCTAACCATTTGTTCTTTAGATAAAACTTGTTCCGTATGAAACTTTTCTCTACCCCTAATAAGTAAATAAGTTTCGGTATGATATAAACCTTTTTCTACGACAACTTTTTCCAACAACAATATATTCGTAAAAAATAAGGGAATCTGTATTTCCTTTTCTTTAGATTTTTGAACAAATATCATACTAGAATTGGTTCCGCCGCAACGCACCGTAGCCAAATTCCTCGTTGTAATTATTTGTTAAAGTTAATAATGGATTGCATTGACTTTTATAAATAATAGTATTTTGATAAATTCATTTTTTTAACTAAATTTTTTTTGCTTTACAAGTAGCATAAAGTTATATTAATGTTTTAGCTTCACCCTTATCATTAGTTGTTAAAAAGCAGACCCTTATTTAATTTTTTTTTTAACTTAAGTGTTTTACTCTTATACTAAAACGTTGTTTATGAAGCCTATCGTATTAAAGTTAACATGAAAGGCACAGAGATGTTGTGTCTTTTTATTCAACAAGCTAAACTGAATTACACAAAAGAAAATTAGTAAAATATACAAAAGAAGAAAAATATATATATATATATATATATATATATATATATATATATATATATATATATATTAAAAAGTAAAATTACATAATAAAAATTATAAAATAAAAGTTTTTTTTTTAAGTTGCGAGAAAAATACGTTTTATTTTTCTAAAATATCCAAAAATGTAGTTATAATGCGTGCCAAACAATACGACCACAGAAACAAAAAGTTGTCGCACATATTAAGTCGAATTTATATAACATATTCATAATCTTATTTATAAATAGCTCGAATATTTGTTGACGGACCTATGTGGGACAAAGTCACCAAAGCCAAAACTTGTCTCTTTCTTCAATCTTTTGTTTCAAGCGACTTAAACACCACGTCTCCAAGCTCACAACCTCACTTAGACACACAAACATCTCATTTCACCCACAATAGCATTGTTCCACTTCACCCTCCTCGTCATCTTCCAAAGAGTTACTATCGAGTCAACTCAATCCAAACACACTCCTCACATTCGTCTCAACCCTCCACACCTTTCACGTATCCCCTGAGCACCTCACATTCATTTTGCACAAGTAACGATTTTTCTATTAGATTGCTATCTCGTGTAACTTCATTTTATAAAAAGTTTTAGTTTGTGACCAAGCATATGTAAGTGAGAGTTCTACATTGTTACCAAACATACGTAAGTGACTTCCATGTAACATAAAATTACGTGGCGACATGTCAAATTACCATTTTACTTGTAACTACAAGCCATTTACTAATTAGCAGGTTAATACACTTAATATGTTACTATTAGTTAACTATAATATATGTATGACTAATCGATATTGATTATAACATTGATGTGAAAATGATCATTTTCATTAGTCTTGACAAACGCTTGCGTACGAATTGGTGAGAGATTCATACATTTAAAATTGCCCCATCTCTCAGCCTAGATTTATCCACACACCCCTTAAATCACATTTATCATCCTTTTGCTACTTCAATAATCAAAGTCAGATATTTAAAAGATCATAGTAAAGAGACGTAATGCCTTATTATATTCAATAAGCTATAGTATAACTGCATAAGAGGTAAATAAAAGTAGAATGTGAATAGTAAAACTACAGAATAAATAAAATTAATACAACTTGATGCTTTAGAGTTATCTAACATAAGTAGTCAAAAAAATTGGGATGTGATCAGTTTGAAGATATAATTCCAAGGAAATGAACACATTTTTTCATACTGAATCTACAATCCCAAGTTATTTGATGCATTCACAGTGTTCTTATAAATAGCTTAAATGTTTATTCATTCATCCATGTGGGACAAAGTCACCAATACTTGTTTCCTTCTTCAATCTTTTGTTTCGAGTGGCATGTGTAACTGCTCCGTATTGGTTATTATGTTGATAAGAAAACGGTCATTTTCATGAATCTTGACAAACACTTTTCGAGAGAGTTGGAAAAACTGAGAATTGGTGACAGATAATCTCAGAAGCTGGTTAGCTATAATGCAGACTATATAGCGTTAACTCATTCTAGTACTTTGTGAAACAGTATATGACCTGTGCTCGTGTGCAGCAACATGAATGCTTCATACGCGGTTCAGATCCATATATATCATCTAGTCATGTTGCTGCACACACGTGTTCAAACTTCAAATATTTGCTCCTTTTCTTAGGGTAGGAAAAAAAAGTTAGCCATTAGAAACCGAATTGGCCGGGTTGGTTACTTTTTTTAACGTGCTCTCCTCGTAACTAACAATGGTTATGAATCTGGACCATGAACAAAAACTGATCGATATCAAGGAAAGGAAACAAGGTTCGAGTCCAGACATGAACTGAACATATGAAATCGAACATTAGAAACATTTCTATTACATAAAATACAAATCATTACAACATTACTACTATAATCCTAAGCATTATAACTCCAAATAAACATTTCAAAACAACACTACACCGAGCCGAGCTACTCAAGCTCCCTTGTAAAATTTGCTCGCTCGACTTAGTTACAAACTTAATACTCTTTTTTTTTCAGTTTCGTTTCCGACAAGTGCACAACTGAAGAAGGATAATACAGTACAATCAAAACTTAATACTTTACACCTAGCCTTTTCTACTCGTCTTATTATCGAACACTTTTACAAAAGAATAAACCAAACACGAACTCTATCGATCATATCCCATTGCTACAACAGGAATCCGGACCTTATGCCCTCGGTTTCCTTTCAATACAACCTCCCCAAAACTATAAGTCCCGGTGACTGACCGCACAGTTAGAGTCACAAAGAACTTACGGGATGCACCTGGTAGAAGGGTAAAGGCTTTAGGGCTTGTTTCAATGGCAACGGCTGGTGACATCCTGGCCGTGATTTTGTAAGTTTCTTCTTGATCGACGTTTGTGACTGTTCGTGTCACGGTTTGGGTTCTTACTAGATGAGACACCGCGATTGATGGTGAGTTGAGATTGTATGGGTGGCCAAGTGTGTAGTTGCAAGGCTGGTGTGTGTAGTTTCGTATTTCGTGTGAATCGAGCCCTGGTGTGGTGCATAAGAACCCGAGATAATCTTGATAACCTATAAAAGATATATTTAAAAAGCAAGTAAATACCAAGTACTAACCAACTTGCATGATTGTTTAAATGGTTAATAATGGTTTAATCCTTATAATATATTAAAAAGTTCAGTAAAAATAACGAACCTGCATCAAATATGAGACCAGGATCCAAAGCGGCTCGGGGGTTGACATGACCGCTGCCATAATCAAACGGTGTGGCGGGAACAAATGTAATTGTTTCTGAATCCGAATATTGTTGGGCTAGAATCGGTCTCTCGCCTCTATCCAGTGTATTTGATGTAGTCATCAATGCCGACTTGATGGCAGCAGGGCTCCACCGAGGGTGCTTTTGCTTAACAAGAGCTGCAATCCCAGCTATATGTGGTGCAGCCATACTAGTTCCAGATATCATAGCAAAGTGTTCTCCTACTCGAACCAAAAAAATAAAAAGAAAAATATTGATTTATAAAGTTGACACTTTGTGTCCAATGCATAAAGTACGCAAATAGTATCCACGATGGACGATTTAAGTAATTTTGATGTGTCGAATTTTTACCTATGTAATTAGGCTCATCAGTTCCATTAGCGGACCAAGAAGCCCAAATCAAAGAACCGGGAGCTAATATATCAGGCTTTAAAAGATCCGCATCTCGAAAGCTGTAGTCTTTTATGTTTGGGCCTCGAGCAGAGAATAATGCTACCATTGGTGCTGATTTGTGAAGTATCGGCTCCAAACCGTCTCCAATGGATCCTACTGCTTTAAAACTCTTCACTCGCCCGGTCCAGTCCCTTGAAGTCGAGGCGTTGTAATAATCGATAAGATCCTACAACAATACACACAAACTATAAGGTCCCTTGATTCAGATATTGTGCTTGTAATATATTTTGTGGCAAATTTTATTATTTTCGGACTGCTAAAATGACAATAATTTGATAAGTTCGTAAAGAAAAGGTTTAAATTACCATTGACTTGCTAACATCGGTGATGAGTATTCCGGGAATGCCAACGGGTACGGGATCGAACTTTGTTCCCGGGGAGGCATTTTCAACAGCAAGAACAAAACCTATAGCACCGAGACTCTTGGCTGTTTCAGCCACCTTTGCCATTGATGCGGAACCGATTACAAAATTGAAAGAATACCCACAAAGAAGTATGTTCCCTTTCACCATATTTTTATTCAAAACTTCAGGCCTCTGACAATCAGCGAAACTAGACTTCCCGGAAGAATCCAATAAAACATCATTGGCTGCAACAAGGGTATACTTTTGATTCCCACGCGTAGCAGCTGCATCATTTATATCGAGATTTAAGTAAGCAAAATGCATAGAATCACCAAAACGGACATTCTTGTGAAATAATATTTTAAAAACTGATTTAACTTACGTGACATGCCGATTCCAGCTAGGATTTTCCCATTTCCGAGTGTCAAATGGTTTTTATATCTCCGATCATCAACTGCAGCAGCTACAGATGCGATCCACGGACTATACGACACCATGGTTTTAGCAAACGGGCCACCGTTTCCAGCTGCTTGTGCAACAAATACTCCGGATTTTACAGCCGAAAGAAGTACAGCAATAAATGGGTTTAAAAAAGTAGTCCTTGTGGTAGCTGGAGGACTATTAGGCCCCACTGAGAGATTTATGATGTCAACACCATCATGAACCGCTTGTTCAATGGCAGCAACGACATCGGCAACAAATCCTCCAAACAGCCTGTAGAGTGCCTTGTAGACCGCAATCCTATTCAAATTCATTGTTATTAGAGTTAGCAAATAGACGTTGGGGGCTACCAACGGGTTCGGGTCAAAAAGCGTAATTTTGGTACAGACTGAAACGGGCTGGATTGATACAAGACAATATTAGTTCAAACTCTTTTACAAGTAATGTGTGTTCATATGACTGTATAAAGTAGGGTTAATAATCGTTTAATCCTTAAAAAAGTGAAGGGACGAAAACAATGCGAAAAAAAGAAAATTTAGATAAAAAATTGTCAATTTTTTAAGGTTAAACCACCACATATTGTGCAAAATTTTAAGGATATAATAGTGATCAAACCTAGCACGAGGAGCCATTCCGCTTGCTCTTCCATACTCATATCCATGTAGTCGTACAGGAATACCATTATTTCCCGCAGCAATTGCTGCAGTATGACTATAAAAACAACATTATCACTTTGAGCAAATAAGGTTAATTAATGAAAAGACAAACAAACAAAAAACACCAACCTTCCATGTCCATCACCATCTAAAGGCGAAGCAAAATCAACCGAAGGATTAAATGCACCAGAAACCGTAGCAGCTTTTGCAAAATGCTGGGCCCCAACAATCTTTCCGTTGCAGAAGCTCTTTTTAGTATCTGGATCAACTTCACATTTTCCTCTGTATCTTGGAAGTGGTTCATAAGGCGCGATTCTGGGGTTTTGGAAGCTTGGATGGTGTGGGAAAATACCCGAATCCACAAACCCAATGACTATATTTTCTCCGGCTCGATCAAATCCACCACCCGTCGGCCAGACTCCAGTTGGAAGGCCTAAAAATTGGGGAGTGTGGGTGGTGAGTTTCCTCACCTTCCAGTCTCGGTCGACTGACTTCACACCAGGGGTCCGCCTAAGCGTTTCTGCCTACTAATATTTGTATAACCGTATAAGACAATTGCAACACTAGCTATAGGTATGCTTAAATGAAACAAATATATAGTCTGATAATCATGAATATAATATGTTTATCCAAAAACATATTTTTAAGGTGGTTTTCAGTTTGTTTATAAAGTCACCTATATGAAAGTAAAATTGTTCAGATTGTGACCTGTTCAGGAGAAATATGGACGGCAAAACCATTGATAAGATGCTTGTAGCTATACAGTTTCGTGTACGTTTCTTCTTCAAATAGTGTTTCTAGAAGCGTGTCATGTCTCGTTTCAAGGTGTTGAGAGTATGATGCAACCGAATCACTGAGCACATAGCAAAATAGTTACAAAAAGTACTACTCTTTAACTCGTATATCATTGATCATCAATTCGTTCAAAAATACTACTAACCTTGTGACATCAAGTTTCTGATCAGAGTCAGAGTCGACAGCAGTGGCTTCAAAACCATCAATGTCACCCCTATAACTTATCACCGGATCACCTTCAATCGTCACGATATAAACCTCTGATTCTGCAATAACTAATAAGCTAAATATAGCCGAAATCATGAACTTTTGCGCTACATTTGTCATCATTTTCATCGGTCCACTGATCACCACAGATATCTGTTTCCAATCAACCAAATTGCGAATCGAATCAAATCGCAGGATTAAACTTAATAATATTAATCACTAAAAACACAGAGAACCAAATGATATCACCAAAAAAACTCAATTTTTTTTGTTCAAATCTTGATAGTACTAAATACAAATTCCTAAAAGAAAAATAATTTTTGTTTACTAAGAAATCAGATTAAAATAAAAGATTCATTAGAGTGATAGCTCTTAAAATGTACTACATTAAACATACAAACACCAAATTTTAGATCTTTATTTACAAAACAAAAAACTAAGTCAAGAAACATACACATTACAATAATTATATCCACACAACTAATAAAGGTCCCTCAATCAATTCAGAAATCATTAAAAATCCAAACTTTATTTACATAAACACACTACTAAATACTAATCATTAAAAAAACATAACATTAGATACATACCAATTGAATTAACTAAATCTTCAACACACCCTGTAAATATACACAACTAAAAATGCATCAAAATCAAAACCAATGTACACAAGTAAAGTATCAAAAAAAAAAAAAAACAATTGTGTGAACTTTACATCTTGAAATAAAAAACCCATAAAGAAAATATAAAAAAGATGCAAACTTTGCTCACATTGATCCAAGAAACAAACCAAAATGGAATCTTTATGGATCTACAGTAAATGGGTAAGTTTTATTTTTATAAAAAATGTGAAATGAATAGCTACATTACTAAAGGGAGTGATGATAAAGTTGGGATGTTTGAGTGTTGTAAGAGCAAATAACAGTGAAAGTGAAAGTGTGTGTTTATGAGTTGAGGTGGTTAGGGTTTTTTACTACTTTTTGAGATGGCGCCAGATAAGGTAAAGGACAAAAGTGAAGTGTTGCTGTTGTTGGGTAAATTTATTAGACATGTGTGGGGCAGGTTATTTTGTTTTTGGAGGTTTATACTTTATACTTGTGTTGTTTTCACTTTTATTCCAACTTGGTATGTAATCTTAGGGTGCGTTGGATTTAAGAATGGTTTGATAGAAAATATAAAAAGAAAAACTTTAAAATTATATAAATATATATTTTAATTTAAATATATATTGTATATAAAAATATTATTTAATTAGAATTGAAGAGAGAAAAAATTGTTTTAATATAAAACAACTCTAAATATGTGGCTAGAAAGAAATGAAACATGAAATCATGTCAGTGAATCATATGAAACCGAGCAATATTGAGTGGAATGAAATTTTGAATTCATTTGAGGGTATCATTTTTAAATGTTCTAACCAAACTACAAATTTAATCAATCATACTAAACCAACAGTGCCATAGCCCCCTAACAAACGCATTGTTAGTTCCCTCACCCTCACTTTATGTAATTGGAATGATTGACTTACAATTATATAAACCAATCAGCATATGTAATGTAATTTAAATTACAATTACATCCATTACGCAAACCAAACAGCGTAAGTAATATAATCAGATTACAATTACATTCAATTACATCAGATTACAACGAACCAAGGAAGTGTTTGATAATGACTTAAAGAATCTTAAGTCATAAATAGGTAAATTTATTAAGTCATTAATTGAGTGTTTGTTTGGTGCTTAATTTAAATAGATGTCTTCTTAGAAAAAGTCATGTGAGTGAGGGTCTCTATATTAAATCATCACTTTTATCCTACTTTTACATATTTAACATTCCACTTCTTAACCTCTAATCAACCTTATTTCAAATAAAAGGGTATAACAATAACTTTTTAAATTCAGCACACAAAACAAACAACCATTTATTCATCTATAAATAGACAACACATATCTATACAGACTCTTTAAATTAATAGGACTTAATATAAAAATAAACAAACAAGCCTTTAGTTCACTGTTTAACCAGTGGTTCAACTAGTTTTTTCAACCAGTTGAATCGGTCAGATCAACTCGGATTTTAAAACATTGCTTTTACCACATCTCACATTCAAGTTTTACTAAAGTTAAGTATATAGTAATGTTTCTAGTTGGAATTATACAAAGCCAGAAGAATCTGTTGGTTTAAGCTCAAATACAAGTTAGGAGGTTCAATCTGCACGGTTATACGAGTTCACATGATATCGTTGCAACAAACATGGAGTGGTATTTACCCACCACAAATTTTTTGTGATCGAAATTAGTTGTTTTGTTGTTTGTTACTATCATAACAGAGTTGGTCTGTTTTACAAAACTTAAACGCATTTTGTTCATGTTTCTCGTGCCTAAAAAACTTGAGTGATTGTCTAGATTATTATGTTGTGAATTTAGTGATACCCGAAGCATATAAGGCTAAAATATTACAATATGAGTTCATGAATAATTTATTTGATTCAAGCTAAAGTTTTGTTTGTTTAGTGATAACTTATAACCGGGACGACGAGCATAAACTTTGTATCTCCAACTTGTCACGCGAGTGAAATGAAACAATCAACTAATAACACGAATCAAAACAAGTTAAATATGATGAATGCAAAAAACAAGTCAGAAGTCATTCAATTGTATTCGAAACGTTGTGCATCTTTTAAGCTGTTTTGCTCATAATAAAAGAAAAATTGTTGGCATACTTGATGCGACAATCAGGTTGGGTTCAACGTCCATCTCAAAGATCACATTAGCTTTTTAATACACCATTTTACCACCACC
Source organism: Chrysanthemum makinoi (assembly GCA_910596185.1). Lineage (NCBI taxonomy): Eukaryota > Viridiplantae > Streptophyta > Magnoliopsida > Asterales > Asteraceae > Chrysanthemum > Chrysanthemum makinoi. The sequence goes on along the minus strand of OU343221.1, from coordinate 53,665,687 downwards.
TTTAACGGCGTAGTGGTCATCACATGATCAAACACATAAAAATATTCCACTTTATACAAACATACCTCACAATATACCTCACACACACACTCACAAACAAATTTTTTTTAGTTAGATGGTCTGCACCACCCGACCAGCAAAAAAAAAACACTTTGTAAAGGTGTTCGTCCGTCATGATCCTGGCGTGTGAAGGAGCTCCTTCACGTCTGGTGATTACCACCATAACGCATAATCTTAGTTATGAAATGAGGAAATAAAAGAGTATATGTCAGAGACAATCTAACAAACTTGCACTAAAGGAAATAACATGTTTTTGTTCGCGTAAAAATGACACTCTAAACTCATATGACATATTTTGCATCTCATTTGACATGTTATAACACCTCTAGAAATAACATTTTATTTTATTATTGATAATATAGAAGATTAGTTTATTACTACAAAAGTACTAACAATAAAAACATCAATGATACAATTTGAGGTGAAATTATATTATTTCCTAAATCCTGCGATTTTTGAGGAATTAAAAAACATCTAACGTTCAAAATTTGAGACATTCAAGTTGTCGGATTCCATTTTCTTGATAAATTCATCACCAAAAATACTCTGAGAAAATCTCACGTGCTACACATATGCATCCATTTTATAAGTATTAATTAGGTTTTTATACATGTTAAATTATGACAAGATCGATGAAGAGTACTGTATACATTGTTTAATACCACTAGTATTTATGTGACTGTTCACAACCCACATGATGGATGGAAAATGAATCTCATGGGTTTGTTATTCAATAAATCAACATCGTATGTTTAAGATATGATTGCAATAGCTACCTAATCATTCCCATAAGGCCATAAATCATAACCATGGGAATTTATGTGTATGGTTTGATACCACGATGTGAAAAGAATGGGACAAAATGTAGTGTTGTTTGGTAATATTTATTAGATGATAAGTGCGTTCAAGCCCGTTTGTCATACATTTTATTGATACGATGTTTATAAGGATTTTTATAACTTGTGCTTTAAGGGCACATGTTAAAGAAAGTCTTAGAGCTTTAGTGTCACCATTTGAATAGCCAGTAAGTGGTTGTGAGGTTGGATACTGAAGGATAATAAGGATCAATCAACGGCTACTGGTCATTCAAATGCTGACATTTAGGCTGTGAGACTCTTCTTTAACATGTGCTCCTGAGTCACAAATTAGAAATTCTATATTTACAAAAACAAATACATATAAACCTTAATGGACCCGAACTCCTAGAAAGGCTCAGACCTTATAATCTATTGCTTATATCTTCTCACACTTAAAGCGGCGAAATATCAAAAGTTTGAACTGGAGAAAAAGAAAGATAAATCTAAGATAAACATAAAGATAGTATTTGGATGCTATCAAGACTTATAACGAAGCTTGAATGCGCGTTCTACTGGTGCGTTTAGGGTTCCACGTGTAATCCTACTATATATTATGGATTAACGAAACATAATACCTCACGAGGTTACATCATCTAATATGGTATCATAGTAGATGAGTAGGTCGATCTTCTGACCTAGTTGACGTGGAGCCGACGCTTATATGTTACCCCATCAAACCCTAGTCATAACCCTTTATCCCTTATCAAGAATAAAGAAAAAAAATGACAATTTTCGGCTTAAACCCTAGTTGGTCATTGTTTCAACGATAACTCCTAAACCGTAAAGACTTAACTGAAGCCATTGGTTCGTATTGAAATTCCGAAGAAAATTTTTTGGAACCGCCACTTTAGCCTCCTCTACGCACCGTAACAAGCCGTTGGGCGTTCAAAATACAATCAACTCGCAATTTTTTTTAATAACTCTCAAACCGCTTAGAATTAGTTGATGCCGTTAGCGGTTGTAGATTCGTAATCAAATCTCAAAGAAAAGCATATGGGAATCACCACTTCCACCGTTCGGACGTTGCGTCATGGGCCGTTATAAGTCTAAACAGTCGTAAAAAAAATAATTACTCTTTTTCAGGTTTCGTTTATCAGTTGCGACTAGATACCTATTAAAGTCTTATTTTTTTTATCAAGATATTTATCTTTAGTTTTGTTTTATGTTTTACCTTTTTTAAAAAACATAATTAAATTATGTCATCCCATTTGAGCTATCACCTGGGAGCCCATTCACCACACCATCCCATTACTTGTGACACACATGGCGCATCATGAGAGACATTACACGCTAGTAGAAACGAGCCGTGATGGCCAACCTACAATCTCGTTGGACCAGAGTGAAGCCCTAGAGGCCGAGTATTGATATTCTGTCTTTCTCAATCAACATTCGTGATATTTATTAACTTTTATTATTTATTCTTTCTTCTCATTTATCCTCAATCAACTTTCGTAATACTTAATGTCTTTCTCATTTCATGTTTGTTCTCATTTAACATTCATGCTTACAATGTAAGCTTATTTCAAAATCAAATAAGTCATAAGCCGGCTACATAAGCCAAACAAACTCCCCCTTAGAAGCATGTGATTGTTTCAACTAATCTTATTACAAAGCTAGGTGCAATCGTGTTTTATAAATTTTATAGGGCACGCCACCTCATCATATATCCTGTAATACCACTATAACATAAATACCATCTCCAATAAATTTTCTATAATACACCATCAAAATACCACTTTCACTCACAAAACAAAAAAGAAAAGAAAAAAAAAACACATAACACTCGCTTTGTCCATGACTATCTGCCTTACTTGCAACCATAACATGTGTTAAAGTTTAACCTCCTGCCACGTCTGCGCTACATCAGCTTTAACATTTCACTTTAACTCACCAAAAAAACCATAATCATAACATTCCCAAGGTTAAACCTTAACTCACCAACAATTTACAAAAACAACCCCCCATTTAGAGGCCAAAAAAAAAAAAAAAAGCGTACGTTGCCCATGTAGCGCCCAACCTTTAACTTACAAATAACACCGATCACGGTATGGTTAACTTGGGTTAACTTAGAAATAACTTGGTTGTTGCAAATGCTCTTATAACATAGTTATGGCACAAAGAGGGTGCAATTTGGCTATACTATAGGCTAAAAATGCCCTATAACATATCATAGTACCATTGCATCAAACACAACATTTATAAAATATTTTGTGTGAAAAGATTGCATCTCAAAAATCTGTTATGATTATATAGTACAAGTGGACGGTGGTGGGATAGGACCAACTTGGGGAAGAGGGGCCAAGATATTTGTGTTCGGTTTAAACATCACCATGTGATCATACTTATATAGCCATGTCCCTCGTAAGTCATATGTCATGATACCAATACAAAAAGGCCCCATGTCGACATATGTATATTGTAAAAATGTACTCATTGACGTCTTATTTAATGCAATCAAAACCTTGTTATTATTTGTAAATGACCCATACAATTATTGCATTTTTAATAGTAACCCAATAACCCATGCAATTAATTATTGTATGTACCATTTGTTAATGTCGTATGATATTCAGTAGTGTTGTAACATCGACCATTACTCATACGAGTACTTCTAACTCACGTGTTGCGGTGGAAAACTTTGATATAAACCTCATACACCGGCATGAGTATATCATGCATAGGTTTTGGCTTATTTGCTAAATCAAATATACAAATAAAATAAGGGACCATTTATATCATGTAGAGCTTAGAGTTTAGGAAGTGAATTGTCATATTGAAAAAGTTGGAAAAAAAAATAATAAAAATAAAGTATACATAAAAACAAGATACGAACCCTAGACCTCACGATCAAGATAGTCAACCTTTGCCAACTTGACTATAGTACAACTTCTTTTGATAATCAACATGTTTTTATTCATTTCGCATTTGATATCTTTGGTTTCCTTGCACCTGAGGTTGTGGAGCTCCTCAACAGAGTCCAATAAGTTATGCATAGTAATGTTATGACACCTAGATCTACAAACGTGGTTTTTAAAAGAATTGGCTTTGCAATTCAAAAAAATTTGCGGTGACATTTGCTTGTTGCCTTGCACTTCCATGTAAATCGAAAGTAACATGAAATGAAATGAGAGAGTAATTCCATTGAATGAAAGTGGTAAAATGAATTACAATACAGAAAATGAAGGAGTACAAAGTATTTATACAACATTCATAACTAACTTTCAAGCTATAACTAACTAGTCAAACTTAGACAAATATCTCTGATGACGTATGCAATGTGGTGAGGTGATGCAGTTGTTGACTTTGTTGACTTTCAACACTAAGTTAACTTGCTTTGTTGTACTACCATATGGTCCAATATCCCCCCCCCAAGTTGGCAGTGTGTAGGGTTCACACATGCCCAACTTAGACAAACATTTGTGGAAAGGATAAGTAGTAAGTGGTTTTGTGAGAAGATATGTTGTTTGTGAAGTAGTAGGGATTTATGTAGGTAGAATTGGCCTGCCTTGACTTTATCTCTCACAAAATGACAATCAATTTCGATATGTTTTGTCCTAGCATGTTGTATTGGGTTTGATGCTAAGGCTATGGCTGAGGTGTTCTCACAGAAGATTCTTACTGGAGTGGTTTGTTGAATGTGAAGATCTATGAGGAGAGAGTTCAACCATGTTATTTCACAAGAGCAATCAACCAGAACCCTGTACTCTGCTTCTGTTGAAGATCTAGAAACCACAGTCTGCTTTATAGATTGCCATGAAATTAAGTTGTTGCCTAGAAAGATACCAAAGCCTGTAACATATTTTCTAGAAGAGGGACAAATGGCCCAATCGCTGTCACAATATGCTTGTAGAATCATAGGATTTTCCTGTGGGAATAGTAAACCTTGTCCAGGGCCTAGCTTAATGTATCTAATCACTCTGTGTAATGCTTCCATGTGAGAAGTGTATGGAGATTGATAAAATTGACTCAAAAGCTGAGCTGCAAAGGCAATATCAGGTCTGCTAATGGTGAGGTATATCAAATTACCCACAAGGGTTCTATAGTGTGAATGATCAGGCAGAGGTTCACCATCTTCATGAATTAGTTTATTTGTAGGATCAAATGTTGTTTTAGCATGTTTGGCATTCATCAAACCAACATCTTCTATCAAATCAAGGGCGTACTTCCTTTGTGTCATTGCAATACCTTTGGTCTTTCTTAGAAACTCAATCCCCAAGTAATAATGAAGTTAACCAAGGTCCTTGATAATGAACTGTTGATGCAATTTATCTTTGATATCCTTGATAAAAGAGAATGAACTTCCAGAAATAAGGATATCATCTACACATATTAAGAGAACCAAGGAGATTGTGTCAGTGAAATAGGTAAAAAGAGAGGCATCAGCATGACTTTGTTTGAACCCATATGAGAGAAGAAAGTTGGTGAGCTTGATTGAACATTGCCTGTTTGCCTGTTTGAGGCCATAGAGGGACTTCTTCAGTCTGCATACAGAGTTGGGAGGATATGCTTTGTTGTAGCCACTAGGTAAGCTCATATAAACCTCTTCATGGAGATCCCCATGTATAAATGCATTTATGTCTAATTGGTGGACATGCCAGTTTGATACAGAGGCAATGGCAAGGATAGTTCTCACTGTCACCATTTTTGCCACCGGGGCAAATGTTTCCGAATAATTTAATGCCCTCGTTTTGGTTGTACCCCTTTGCTACTAATCTGGCCTTGTACTTTTCAATTGTCCCATTAGCATGATACTCGATCCTAAATACCCATTTGGAACCAATGGGTTGTTTGGATGGTGGTAAGAGAATAACTTCCTACGTGTTGTTTGCCTCCAAAGCAGATAGTTCTCTGTCCATTGCTTCTCTGCATTTGGGGTGTTTGGATGCTTGAGTATAGGAAGTGTGTTCTGATTCTTGATGAAGGAGATTAATTAGATGTAAGGTGGAAGGTTTTGAGATTTTTGAGTAGTTAATGTAGTGTGAAGTGTGATTTTTTTAGTGCACTGAGTTAAGGTAGTGTGGTGGTTTATAGTGAAGATAGTCTTTGAATTTGGGAGGGATGGTTTTGATTCTTGTTGAGGTTCTTGGAGGTGGGTGTGTAGGGATTAGTTCTGTTGACGCTGTTGAAGTTTGTGCTACTGGTTCTGTTAGAATGGGTTCTGATGTGGTAGTGTGTATTGGTTGGGATTATGTAGGTTCTGATGCGGAGGAGTTTGATGATTCTGATGTTGCAGGGTGTATAGGTGCAGTTGTTGGTGAGTTGGGTGATGAGGTTGTTGCAGAGTGTGTGGATTCTGACGTGGTGGAGGTTGTGTGTTCTGGAGTTTGTTCAGGGTTATCTGAGTGTGCAAGGGAAGTAGGAAAATCATGTGATTGGGTAATGATGGTTGGTGATGGAACTGGTTGAGGGAAGAAGACAGGTGGTGTTGTAATAGGATCTATGATGTTTGTGGTATGAGATTTATGAAATTGGAAAATATTCTCATAAAAGGTGACATGTCTGCTAACAAATACTTTGTTGGTGTCTTGTGATAGGAGGAGATAACCTTTTTGGTTTTGAGGATAGCCAAGTAAGATTAAATGTATAGCTCTTGGTACAAACTTATTAGGTGTGTGAAGTGATGCATAGGCTAGGCATCCTATGGTTTTGAGGCTGGAAAAGTCTGGTGATGTTTGAAACAAAATCTCAAAAGGGCTTCTATTTTCAATTGTGGGTAAGGGGAGTCTGTTAATAAGGTATCTGGCAGCTAGTAAACTATATCCCCATAGGTGAACTGGAAACATTGCTTGAAAATGAATTAAACTTGCCACTTCTAATAGGTGTTTGTGTTTTCTTTCAGCCCTTCCATTTTGTTGGGGTGTATTTGGACAAGCAGTTTGGTGGATTATACCTTTCTTTTGGAAAAAATTTGTGAGTGAGTGATTGACAAACTCTATTCAATTATCACTTCTAATGGTCTTTGATACGCGTACAACGCGCGTTCGGGGTCAAAGGAACTTCCTTTTCGTCGAGCAAGTTTTTCAACACCCTAGGCAGTGAACCTAATCGTTGTAGTGTAGTATTAGGGTAAGCCTCGGGAATTGATATCGTTCTCTAGGGGAATAGGAATGCTAGTGAGAAATTACTACGTTAAGGTTGGGGTTAAGGAAGATTATTTTTTATTCTTTTTTATATTTTTTAGAAAATTGAAATTACGAATCTTTGGGTATTGGATTTGGGGGGTGGTATTTCTACCGATTACTCTACTTATCTAATTATCTAATCTAAGGGATAGTCTATGTCTATTGTTGTGTGCTCGTATGATAGTTAAAGTTGTGTTTACCTAGATGCTACTACTCCCTAGTTATCTCCTATTGATGGTTGAATTGTCACGTCCTTATTCTTAACGCGTTGTGTTTTCTAAGGTTGTAGAGTATGCTTTCTTCCCTAACTCTTTGAGACTACCTTAAGGTTATTGCCTACGAAATCTCTAGGATTCATAAACTAACTCTAAGGTTATCTTTGGATTTTTTAGCCTACAATAACTCTAGGCGATTATAAACTAATGTTCACAAAGATTACTCAAGCATTAAAAACACACGGTGATGACCTATTGCAATCGAGGGCCAATTACAATTAAGAAAAGAGACAACCAATCAATATTCAATCCCTAGGTTTCATAGATCTAAGCAAACACACAAATAAATTAGCCGGACATGGTAAACATGCAAGCATACACACAAACAATTGAAGACATAATTGAATCAATGAAGTAAATCACTTATCTCGTTGTAAAATAGGGTATGGAACCCTAAGATCTTGCCAGCAGCCAAAGTTCGGTTTAGGTTTTACTCCACAAAATTACCTCTCCAAAGTCGCGAAAATTGAATTCTATATATAGAGTTACAACATGCGACGGCGTCACTCTTTATTTGTGACGCCGTCGGATCGCCGCCGTTAGGTTTTCGTCTTGGCAGCGTCAAATTTGTGATGGCGTCACCTTATGGTTGTGGCCGCCGTCGCTTCATCTTCGACGCCATCGGGATCTGAATCTAGGTTGATGCGAGTTGTGACACCCTACTCTTTAAAACTGATGCCGTCAGTGCAAAACAACAATTTAGCTATTGAGTCGTCACAAAGCATGTTGCGGACGCGTAAGCGCACCTTTGGTTTGTGACGCTACGTCACCTTCAATTACAGAATCTTGAGTGTATTGATCTTGACTTTGGCCATTTTCTTCATATATTCGCGCCTTTTCGTCCGAATATGTGTCATTCTAGCAATTTGCCTTCAAGAGACCTAAAAAATGAAAATGAACGAAATTAAGCAGCAACGGATATAAAAGTGGTCTATTAAGGGCTTAAATGACCCCTCAAAAGTGTACCTTTTAAATCCTTATCAAATATCCCTACATTTGGTATTTGCTTGTCCTCAAGCAAATGTGCTTTTAGCTAATTAATTTAAAAGTTAGGGGTCATGAAGCATTAGTTTAGAACAATTCACAACACGTATATGCCCCGCAAAAGTCATAACAAGTACGGAAATTACATACTAGCACCTCACAAGTGGTGTTTGGATACTCTCATCTCTCGGGTGTGTATGAAATATATCAAGTTGGAAATGGAAGATAAACACTCATTAACCGGTCCTAGTACATAGATTACCATAGGCTTGAGACTAGATCAAACCTCCATCGCTTTGGCGTAAGCACCTAGGAAAAACTATCCAAGAGGTCTTTTAAAGGGTTGTAATGTTAGGCTTACGGTAGGGAAACAAAGGGTTTGGTGGGATAGGTGATTTAGGGGTGGCAAGTCAAAAATCTTTATGTTACAAGCATGAGAAGAATGACGTTGCTAAGCCAAGACTCAACACTCTAAACTCTAAATAAATTGAAACAAACAATCATAAATTTAAAGATAGATGTAGGATGGTAGCCTTTTTTTAACACTCTATTTTTTTCTTTTTCTCTTTTTTCTATTTTTTTCGATTTTTTTTCATACACTTTTACTCTACCATCCTCTACGATAACATCAAAATAATAGGGATTTATAGGCACATCCTTACACTTGATTTTTTATTACTCTAACACTAATTTGACCCGAATTGAAAAGATCAAAACGCTTGGAGTACATTATTACGTAAATAAAGGGAATTTGAATTTAACGTTCCTTCCCGTCACTTCATAAAATTTAACTTTTCCCATGAGTCCCAATCGTCCCAAAACTGTGTACAATGGATGTGGAAAACTAGAAGGGGGGTTGAATAGTTTTGCCGATTTTAATTTATTTTCAAAAACTTTAGATTCGTTAATATGTGAGATCTTATGGATGTAGAGAAAGTATAGATCTAATGATAAAGCAAGTAAATAAAGTAAAGCAAAGGGATAGAAAAGACACAACCGATGTATAGCGGTTCGGCTACAAGGACACCTTCCTTGCCCTACTCCACTCCCCGAGTCACCTACTCAAGAGTTCAAGCACTATGTCAACAAACTCCTTCACTTGGCGGAGAAGCCTTCATAGCGTTGCTTACACTTTTTCCGGTACAAAGCTAGATACAGAGTCCGTAACCGGTGGACCAAACCAACACGACTATTACACAACAAATATGTGAAATATCAAATACAAGATCTTTGCTACAGAAATCTTGCGGAGTGACAAGTCAATCAAGGACCCCTTGCTTGGATGACTTGTAGAATGCTCGTGATCTCGCCTTAGAGAAGGACCTATATGAGGATTACAATAGAAAGAAAGAAGAACAACACTCTAGATCAAGTGATCTATATGTTAGAAGAGAATGAGAGTGTTTGAGAGATTTAGTAAGAAGAGGGGTGAGTTAGAATGAAGAAATGGCTCTCTATTTATAGGCAAAATCTTCCACTGTTCCCCGGATCCCTCCCATTTGGGATCCGTCTAGTGTAATCCTAGGGATCCGTGGGACGCTCCTCTTTGCCCATGGGTTTTTTGGTTATGGGTCATGGGTTATGGGTTGGTCCATGGGTTTTCTTTAGATTCAATGTATTTAATTATACATTGTATCTAGCCAACTTGGGTATGGGTTATGATCTATGGGTTATGGTCCATGGGTTGTGGTTTTTACCCATCCTAATAAACTATTACAACAAATGCTTAATTACTACATTTTTGTATTTAAATGGCTATATGTAAATGCTTTACAAAAATAACATGTATCTTTATAATTATACTTAAGATAACATTATATTTGTTATCAACAAAACACAAAGAGATCATAAAATATTAATAAACGTTTTTACGGTTTATTTGTATTAACAATCTTCCCTTTTTGTTGATGACAAAACATAATGTTATGATGAGTAAAACTTAAGAATAGATGTAAGTTTTGAAAGCCCTAAGTTTTACTTCTTCTCCCCTTTTTGTCGAAACAAAAAGTTAACCCTTGGAAGAAATAAAAGTGTGGAAAAAATAGTCCAAGTATCGCTAACTCCCCTTGCGGTAGCTCCCTCTAGTTTGGGGCGTCAAGTGAAGAAAAATAAAAAATCCTACAAAGAGAAAGGTTAGTAACATGGTAAAATAATCTTGTGATTCGAAAATCAAGATTGGGAGCCAAGGTATGTAAACAAGGCCTTGTAATAAAACAACAAATTGTAGTGGTATTTATGCCACCTATAAGCATATAAAAATAAGAACAAGACTTGTTCTTGAAAATGACTTCAAAAGAAAAAAATACTAAAAACAGAAAATAGTAGTAATGAATCCTTCCATGCTTGCATAAGGTTATGGATGGAGGTTTGGATGAGTAATGGTATTGATGCGATCAAGGATGAGGTTGAGTATGAATCGCATTTCTTCCCTAACTTCTATTGCAATTTCCCTAGTGGATTGGCAATGTTCACAATGTAGGTGATGTGGGTAATGAGTACGGAAATCTTCCGGTTTGTTTTGATTTGTGAGTTGCGGAAGTTGTGGTGGAAAAATAGGAAAATACGGATCAAAGTCCGGAATGATTGGAAGTGGTGGTGGAAAAGAACCTAGATGTTCTTGTAGTTTAATGGGAGCTAAAGGTGGTGATGTTTCAAGATCATTGAATATTGTGTTTGGAGAAGTTGGAGGTGTCAAAAAGGCTAATTCTTTTTGCTTTGGTTGTTGAGATCTTGTTGCAGTCGTAAGGAGTTCCAAAAGAGTGATTTTAGGTGGTGAATGATTTGGTGATGAAGTTGGTGTACTCGTTGGTGATGAAGGAGGTGCTATAATGGAAGCATCTTGTGGTGAGTTAGTTGATGGTGATGAGCCATATGATGGTTTTCCTAAGCAACAAGATCGGATGTTAATCCGTGCGGATATCCTAGAGTTTGATTTTGGTATTTTGGAAGGTGGAAGTACAAAGGTTTGGGTTTCATGGAGATGATTTTTTGTACTAAGTGATTCATCTAAAGGGTTTGTGGATGACATGGTGTATTTTGTTTGTGAGGATGAGATGGATTATGCAAGCATTTTGAGAGTTCTATATATAGAAAAACAAAGCATTGTAATGAATGCTTGACCCAAAATGTGGATTAAAATCTAATGATTAGATATGAATTTAAGGCATGTGATCATGAGAACACAAGCATTAAAGAGCATACTCCCAAAAATAAAATAAATGTGGATTTTTCATCCAAAGTGAGAAAAATAGAAGGTAAAAATAGCTTCTGTCTCACGGATCCCACGAATCCTTCCCTTGAGGATCCGTCAGGCATGAAATTTGGGATCCGTGGGTCTGTGATTCAGGCGGCACAAAATTTTCCTTTTTGAAACATTTTTGCCTAGTGTGTGCCTATATGCAAACTATTTGGAGTTGCGGTTATCTCGACCCCTAAGAAGAAAAAGAAAAATAAACTACAAGTAGAAAAGCATCCTATTGAGATAACCCGAAAACACATATTTAGTACTTGAGTACGTAATTTAGTGTTTATCAATGCTCCTAATTCATTGTTGCTTAAATGAATGTGCCCGAAAATACATATTAGTTATGTATATCCTTTAGCATTCATAAGACATGAGATGCAATGAAAACGGGTTTTTACTTTGTATTAATAATGAAAAAGCGATTTGTCCTAGACGTGAGAAATTGCTTTTGTGAAATTGATACGGGAAGGTATCATCCTTTTAGAAAACATTTGGAAAGGAGGTTTTCTTTGAAAATGTGTATGTAGTTATGTGTTTGCAACAAAAAAAAAGAAAGAAAGCTATAAGTGGAAAACGTATCTTGGGTTTTGAAAATTACCGTATTGTTTGTGAGTTGTGTGTGAAATAGAGATCCTAGACTCAAAAAGAAGAAGGCTAGTGTTTACATACCTTGTAGAGTCAAATAAGTTACGACGTTTGTTCCATTAGACCAAGGCCAAGACGAAGTAGATTGAATTGTTCCCGCGTCAACGGTTTGGTGAGGACGTCAACTATGTTGTCTTCGGATGCTACCTTCTCAATAGAGATGTTCCCCTTTTGAACATTTTCTCTTAAGAAGTGATGACGAATCTCTATATGCTTTGTGCGAGAATGCAATACCGGATTCTTGCTTAAGTCGATGGCACCTTTGTTGTCACATTGGATGGCTATATCGCTTAGATGAATGTCGTAGTCGACTAACGCTTGTTTCATCCATAGTGCTTGTTGGCATGCTTTGCAGGTGGAGACGTACTCGGCTTCGGTTGTTGATATTGCTAGTGCCGTTTGTTTCTTTGAAAATCAAGATGTTAAACAACATCCCATGAAAGTACATACCCCACTTGTACTTTTTCTATCAACGTAATCACCTGCATGGTCAGAATCTGCATATACAATTTTTTCTACTCCCGTGCCCTTAGGATATCATAATCCTAACTGTGTTGTACCCTTAATGTATCTAAATATCTTTTTTACGGCTTCTAGGTATGATGTTTTAGGGTCTTCTTGAAACCTACCACATAAGCAAACACTAAACATGATATCTGGCCTACTTGCCGTGAGGTAGAGAAGACTACCTATCATGCCACGATATTTAGTATTATCGACGGATTCGCCGTCTTCATCTTTTATGAGTTTGGTATCGGATGACATTGGTGTCATAATTGGTTTCGACTCTTCTAGACCGAATTTCTTTAACATTTCCTTTATGTATTTAGATTGATTAAAGAAGATACCATCTTCTACTTGTTTGATTTGTAGACCAAGAAAGAAACTAAGTTCTCCCATCATACTCATCTCGAACTCGTCATGCACGATTTTATAGAAATCATCACACATGTCTTGACAAGTGGATCCGAATATAATATCATCTACATATATTTGCACTATGATTATATGTGACTCTCTTTTCTTAGTAAAAAGTGTGTTGTCAACTAACCTCATGGTATAGTTGTGTTTAATTAAAAATGACTTAAGTCTATAACACCAAGCTTTTGGAGCTTGTTTAAGACCGTAAAGGGCTTTCTTTAATTTATACATATGTTTGGGTTTTTCAAAATCGATGAAGCCCGGAGGTTGAGCTACATATACTTCTTCATTAATGAAACCATTTAGAAAAGCGCTTTTGACATCCATTTGATAAAGCTTTAGATCATTAGCACAAGCATACGCAAGAAGTATTCTTATAGACTCTAATCTAGCCACGGGGGCATATGTCTCATCAAAGTCTATTCCTTCTTGTTGGTTATACCCTTGAGCAACGAGTCTAGCCTTGTTCCTAGACACTACTCCGTTTGCATCTAATTTGTTTTTATAAACCCATTTGGTTCATACTATGGTTTGATTACTAGGTGGAGGGACAAGTGTCCAAACATCATTAGACACAAATTGATTTAATTCTTCTTGCATAGCCATTTCCCAACTCTCATCTTTTATGGCTTCTTGTGTATTCTTAGGTTCTATGGTTGAAACGAAGCAAAGCAAGCTACTTTGGTTTTGAACTTGAGACCTTAATGTTCTTTCATTTAGCTTTCCTATGACCTTATCTACGGGATGATCTTTGGACTCTTTAATGTTTATGACTTCATCATTTAAAGGTTCTTCTTCTTCATTTATCTTTTTCTTTATTACAATAGCTTCACTTTCTATAATCTCATCATCGACAAGAGGTGGAGAGGGTTTGGGTGGACTTTCATCAAATTTTATATTTAATGACTCTTCTACCTTCATTGTTTCTTTGTTAAATATGACGTAAGCTTTGCTATTTGGAGAGTAACCTAGAAAGATACCTTCGGTTGATTTAGGATCAAATTTTGTAAGGTAATCTTTAGTGTTAAGGATAAAACATTTTCTCCCAAAGACTCTAAAGTGATTTAACGTAGGCTTTTTGCCTCGGAGTAACTCATATGGAGTTTTACCTAAGATTGGTCTAATTAAGACTCGATTGAGTATGTACGTTGAAGTATCAACGGCATTACACCAAAACTTTTGAGGTATGGATTGTTCATTAAGCATGGTTCGACTCATTTCTTGTAAGGTTCTATTCTTTCTTTCTACTACCCCATTCGATTGTGGAGTGTGTGGATCCGAGAAGTTGTGAGTAATACCATTAGCGTCACAAAAGGCTCCAAATTGCACTTCATTATCGAATTCCCTACCATGATCCGTCCTAATAGACACTATAGGACTTCCTAGTTGTCTTTGGATCTTTTTGCTTAATATTTCAAAATAATTAAAGGTTTCCGTTTTGTTCTTTAAAAATTTTGTCCATGTATACCTAGAGTAATCATCTAGTATGACCAAAGTGTAGTAGTTGCCTCCATAACTTTGGATAGAGGATGGACCAAATAAATCCATATGTAGTAATTCTAGACACCTAGTTGTAGATACCATGTTTTGAGCTTTATGACTAGAATGAGCTTGTTTTCCTACATTACAAGCATCACAAAAGTGATGTTCATATTTTAACTTAGGTAGATCTCTTACTAGATCTTTGGATGATAGCGATTGAAGAAGTCGCATATTGGCGCCCAATCTTCGATGCCATAAGGTCGAAGTATCATCCATAGAGGTAAGACATAGTTTGTCTTTAGGTTCATTACCGATTTTAATGACATAAACTCCATGTTTTCTAATTCCTTTTCCTATGGTTATGCCATTTTTTAATATCTTACTACGGTTTAGTAAAAAGTACATTGCACTTTTTATCACATATTTGTCCTATACTTAAGAGGTTTAAGTTTAGGTTTTCTACGTGACACACATCGTTAATGGTTAGAGATTTGTTAGAAATCGTACCTTTACCGATGATTCTACTTTTTCTATTTCCAAACACCACATTACCTCCATTGAAGGATTCATATGTAGAGAATAGATCTCTATTGCCGGTCATGTGCCTCGTGCACCTGCTATCCTTGACCCATTCATCCGGTCTAGGTCGAGCCTTTAAGCATACCTAAGACAATAATAAACTCAAAGTTTGGTCCCCATTTGTTCATGGGTCCATTAGTGTTAAACATTCCATTCATGTTAGACATGTATGGATAAGATGAGTATGCATTCCATGGAGCAAAGTTTTGAAAAGGAAAACCATTTTCCATATTTGGGTTCCATCCAATTTGATGGTTACTTCTTGGGTAAACGTTATTAGGTCTCCTAGATGGATTATGTTTTGAAAAAGATGGAGCTTTGTTTCTTGCAAAAGTAAGATTATATTTTGGAGGTGGTTTTCTAGTGGTGACATGAGTTGGTTTCTTCCTATTAACTATAACGAAGTCAGTTCTAGATGAAGAAGCTACATTATTACCACTATTTGCTACAGCAGATCCATGGATCCCTGGCTGTACACTAGCAGGTTCCCTTCTTGAGGGATCCGTGGGATCCGCCACAACTGAGTGGCCTGGTTTTTCTAGTGCCTTAACAAATTTTGTTTCTTTATTTTCACTAGTTGATGGATCAAGTTGTTGAATACCTAAACCTTTTGGTTGTTACCGGTTTTAACACTATCTAATAAAGTATCTAAAGTGTTCGTACTCATTCTAGCAATTTTAGAATCTAGATGATCAACTAGTGTTTGAAGTTGAACGCAAAGTTCACATTCACCACTTGCTATTTTACCTTTTTTTAAACGTTTTAGTTTTGCTTTTAATTCTATGACTTCTTTATCAAAACGTTGGTTTTGACTCTTTAAAAGCTTGTTTTTGTTAAGTAGTTTTAAGCTAATATTGCATAGTTTGTCATATTCATTATGCAATGAGTCGTCATCAAGTGATGAGCTACTATAGTATTCGTGACATACCTCGTCATTTGCCATGTGACAAATTTCTTCGTCTCCTCCTCGCCGCCATTCCCCACGTGTCGCTTACGAACGCCTTTTGATCATCCCGTTTGGGACACTTACTAATAAACTGGTTTGGGTCCCCACATTTAAAGCAAGTACGATCATCTTTTGGCTTCTCGTCCTCTTTGCTTTTCCGAAAGCCTTTCTTATCGTCATACGGTTGTTTGACGTATCTTCCCTTTCTTCTAAAGAACTTTTTAAAGTCCCTTACCGCCATAGCGTACTCCTCGTCGTCACTACTCGAAGAGGATTTCTCTTCATCACTTGAAGCCTTTTTTGCTTTAAGGGTAAGAGATTTGTGTTTCTCTTTCACCTTTGAGGCTTCGGAGACTTTAGCAAGGACAAGCTCGTAGACTTTTAGGTTGCCTATGAGTTCATCGAGGGTGAGGATTGCCAAATCTTTTGACTTTTCGATCGCCGTCACCTTGGATCTCCACTTCGATGGAAGTGCCCTTAGATATCTCCTAACATGGTTACGGCTAGGAAAATATTCATCAAGTTCTTGTAAAGATGTAATAATAGTATTAAAGTTAGCAAATGAATGATCTATAGTTTCCTCATCAGATATTGAAAATTGTTCATATTGTTGAACAAATAAATCAATTTTATTATTTTTAACTTGTTGGTTTCCTTGATGAGTTACAACTAAAGAATTCCAAATTTCTTTAGAGGTTTTAAGCATAGAAATTCTTTCGAATTCCTTTTTCGGTAAAGCATTATATAAAACCATTTTTGCTTCACTATTTTTAGAAAGCTTTTTCTTCAATTCATCATTTAGTTTATCGTGAGGTATGTTAACTACATTCCCTTTATCATCTTTTGAGGTAGCCTCAAAATCGCCTTCAACAATAATGTACCAAAGATCAATATCTTTAGATTTAACATATGTTTCGAATCTATTTTTCAAATATATAAAACCATTAGTTTCAAGTAGTGGTGGTCGTTGCATAGATTGCCCTTCCTTATAATTTTCAGAACCCATAGTGATCGAAAAGTTTTTAAAATACAAGTTTACTTTAAAACTTTTATAAACTTAGCTCTGATACCAATTGTGGAAAACTAGAAGGGGGGGTTGAATAGTTTTTCCGATTTTAATTTAGTTTCAAAAACTTTAGATTCGTTAAATATGTGAGATCTTATGGATGTAGAGAAAGTATAGATCTAATGATAAAGCAAGTAAATAAAGTAAAGCAAAGGGATAGAAAAGACACAACCGATGTATTGTGGTTCGGTTACAAGGACACCTTCCTTGCCCTACTCCACTCCCCGAGTCACCTACTCGAGAGTTCAAGCACTATGTCAAAAAACTCCTTCACTTGGCGGAGAAGCCTTCACAACGTTGCTTACACCTTTTTCCGGTACAAAGCTAGATACCGAGTCCGTAACACGGTGGACCAAACCAACACAACTATTACACAACAAATATGTGAAATATCAAATACAAGATCTTTGCTACAGAAATCTTGCGGAGTGACAAATCAATCAAGGAGCCCTTTCTTAGATGACTTGTAGAATGCTCGTGATCTCGCCTTAGAGAAGGACCTATATGAGGATCACAATAGAAAGAAAGAAGAACAACTCTCTAGATCAAGTGATCTATATGATAGAAGAGAATGAGAGTGTTTGAGAGATTTAGTAAGAAGAGGGGTGAGTTAGAATGAAGAAATGGCTCTCTATTTATAGGCAAAATCTTCCACTGTTCCCCAGATCCCTCCCATTTGGGATCCGTCTAGTGTAATCCTAGGGATCCGTGGGACGCTCCTCTTTGCCCATGGGTTTTTTGGTTATGGGTCATGGGTTATGGGTTGGTCCATGGGTTTTCTTTAGATTCAATGTATTTAATTATACATTGTATCTAGCCAACTTGGGTATGGGTTATGATCTATGGGTTATGGTCCATGGGTTGTGGTTTTTACCCATCCTAATAAACTATTACAACAAATGCTTAATTACTACATTTTTGTATTTAAATGGCTATATGTAAATGCTTTACAAAAATAACATGTATCCTTATAATTATACTTAATATAACATTAAATTTGTTTTCAACAAAACACAAAGAGACCGCAAAATATTAATAAACGTTTTTACGGTTTATTTGTATTAACAAAGGATATGACTCGACTTAGCAACTTATGCAAGCAACTAGATAATTGAACTAATGGTTTAGTATGATAACAATAATGCACTAAAAGTGAGTGCATACAAGGTAGGCTAAGGCGATTTGGGGGTACATTTGGGGGTGGATTGTAAACAATGCTCTTCATTGATATTCCGGAGGACCGAAATATCACGTGAACCGCGAAAAGGATAGGCTCTAAGGGGTTAACTAGGGGTATCGTGTACTAAAGATGAGTACAACGCAAGGATGTGGGGGAATTACTCAACCGATGTGGAAGAAGTAATTATAATACGGGTATCAAACAAGGGTTATCCTAATGCCTCTTATCATTTAGTTATTCCTAACTACACAAGTGTAGTCTCACTAGCGATCTCGGAATGCATCACAAAACAAGTTCTAGAATCTATTATACTACCGGTACACTCTCGAAGCATTAAAGTGGAATGCTTTAATTCCTACAAATCTAAGGGCGATCCTCACATTTTTGGGTGGAATTTTGAGTGGCAAAGGGTTTTGTGCTAGTCATATAACTTCCTATCCATGAGACTCTTTATTAAGACTAATGACCCACTCCTACATGTCATGAAAAATTTTAAATTTGGTGCCAAAATTACCCTAACCGATATTTCTCATCGTTTATTACACAAATGAAATTGGACAAGGCAAATAGTCAAGGATAAGCATAGTTTCAAAGTTCCCATTTTATTTTCCCTCCCTACACTTAAACTGAACATTGTCCCCAATGTTCCCCAAAAGTATCAAAGTTATGATAATGGAAGGTAATTAAAAATGAAAGAAACTAATACTCCCCTGATTAGCTCGGTAGGATCCGTGTGAAGTAGTGGTTAAATTCATCTCCAAGAAGAATGTATGTGTGAAAAGCTCCTTCCAATCTTATGTATGTTCTTCTTGATAAATAAAACCTGCACACTTTAAGAAAACAGAGGAAACCTTCGTGTAAAATCGGCGGTAACAATATATATGACTCTACTAAACTAGGATATAATGCTTGTGGAATGGATGTTTACAGATTTTCTAGAAAATTAAGACCTGGAAAATTCCAAAAAATTATAAGTAGCACAGAAAATGAGAAAAAGTTATAAGCTGTTTCTACTCCTCCTGAGGCCATCAGGTTGAGATCATGAGGCCGTCAGGTTATCTTGACAGAAACTGGTCTGCGATTTTCTGGAAAAAATTCTGAAAAATTTACATCTTTAGAATCTGGAAAAAATTTCCTGCAAAACATCCATTATGACTCGATACAAGCATTTGACTCTAACAAACACACATGTATATCTTTTTAATAATTGTAATTCTCATGTTCACGTTCTTTTTGAAAATGTGTGTAATCCTCCCTACACTTATCCCTTTTGTAAAATACCTTTATATGTAATTAAGACGAGGTTAAAGACAAAATAAAGCATTTTTACAAATTCAAACAATAAAAAGATATATGACACACAAATAAGCAAACAATTAAGCATGGGTTGCCTCCCACGAAGCGCTTTTCTTTATTTATGAGTCTTGTAGCTAGAATCGAAGTCGTGCCCCTACGTACTTATATAAGTAAGCTTATCCTCAAGAATTTCATAAGGATCAAACTTATCATTTAAGTTCCTAGTGGTACGCTTAGTTCGGTATGCCTTTTCAAACTTTTCTCCATCGGGGTCATAGATCCTTATCCTAATGTGCCACTCTCCATTACCATCACTAGGCCGTCTATCCCAATTCCACTTATGCTTAGGCTTATCGCTCTCAACTTTCCACTTATTCATGACAAGGTTGACGGGCAGGCTTCCTAGGAACTCGGTCATCTTCCTAAACACTAAGGCGTCCTCGAACGGGTTCACTTCCATGTCCCTAGATAATTCTTTTTCATGGAAAGTTGCTTTACTAGCAAAGGCCTTATCTAGATAGAAAGGTCGTTGGGTACCTATGAAGTCTTTATTAATCCAAGGTCCATATCTAGATGGCGTTCTATCCAACCTGATCTCATGGGGGATTTCCTCCTCCTTGTAGTAAACATGCTTTTTGACATCGTAAATTGACCTGACACTCCCTTCTCCTACCACTGTTTTAGACATCTTACAATCAATGATGGCACTAGCGGTAGCTAAGAATCCCCTTCCTACTAACAGTGGGCATGTCGGGTCCTTATTCATGTCTAGCACATGAAATCCGCCAAAAGAGTCAATTCTCCTACGTGTACTACCGTGTCTTTTATTATCCCTACCGGATATGCAATACTACCGTCCGCTAGACCTAAGATGGTTTACGTTGATTCTATCTTACCTAGGTTAAGGCTTCTATGGAGGGACAACGGAACAAGATTAATGCATGATCCTAAGTCGGCTAAAGCATCGAGAGGTTTGGAGGTTCCAAGCCTACATGGAAGAGTGAATAGCCCGGGATCATCTAACTTCTTAGGTAAGTTATTTTGCACAAACGCGGACCCATGTTTTCCTAGTTTTAGTTCTCGCTCATATTTTTCTTTTAACGCATTGTAATAAGGTGCATGAGCTAAGACTTCAAGAACCGGTTTTTCTTGGTGGAGTTCCTTGTAATCCTCTTCTAGAGTAGGTTTGGGTTCTTGCTTGACGGGTTTGTCAATAGCGGGTTGTACCAAAGGTGCGGGTCCTTGGTACCTCATTTGGGATCGCTTGGAACCCGTGTTGATAGCGTTTACCGAGTGGACCTTAGGGTGTGAGGGGCACGGATGTGCACTCTCCCATGGTGAACAAGAACAGAATTCGATGAAATCGAATTCACTTTTGGGTTCTTTATAGTATCACTTGGGAGTGCTCCAATTTCCCGGTCATTGAAGGCTTTTAAGAAGGCGTCAATCTTGTTTGTCATCTTGTCTTGTCGTTGCTTGAAATCGGCTTCAAGTTTAGTCAATCGAGTTGCTTGAGATGACATGAATCTAGACGCAATTGCCTCAAGACTAGTGTGGTTCCCGGTATTTGGAGGGTTGAACCAATTAGGTGGACTAGATGAGCTTTCGGGTGGATTTGAATTTTGGTTCCACTTAAGGTTAGGGTGATTCCTCCATGAGGGGTTATAGGAGTTTCCTAAGTTTTTTTGTTCGGGCTTGAAAGTGTACCACTTCTCTCCCGCTCCGTCGGTACGCGTGGAGGCATAGTCCGAAAAAGCTTGTTCGGGGAGTCTTGTGCAATCACGAGTGTTGTGGGGACCACTATACAACTCACAAGGTATAGTGATTTGGTTCACTTGATGTGAAGACTTAGGATTTTTGTAGGAGCTCATTAGGAATTTGACTTGATCTTCAAGCTCGAGCATCCTGCTATCGGAAGATTGTGAGTCATTGGGAGGCAAGGAGATTGCCTTTACGGTTTTAGGCAACTCACGGGGGTCATTCCAACTTTCGTTGTCATAGAGAGCAAGGTCCTCTATTATACCCCACGATTCTTCCGCGGTGAGATCACTAAGTTTACCACTGGCCACTTTGTCGATGGATTGCTTAGTTGGGAATTAGACATGATCATAAAAGAGTTGAACTTGGAGCCAAAGATCGATGCCGTGATGAGGGACTCTATGGAGTAAGTCCTTGAATCGAGTCCATGCTTCGTAGAGAGATTCACCTTGACGTTGTTAAAACATCAAGATTTCATTCCTAAGCTTAGTAGTTCTCCCCGGTGGGAAAAATTGGGCAAGGAAACGAGTGGTGAGATCATCCCAACTTGAGATGGAGCCGACGGGAAGTCACTCAAGCCAATTACTAGCTTGGTCCCGTAGAGAGAATTGGAAGAGATGCAAGCGCGTGGTCTCCCGAGTAGTAGCATCGAGGTCGATGGAATCGACGATTTTAAGGAAATCCTTAAGATGCTGATTAGGATCTTCGGAACGAAGTCCATGGAATGCACATCCGTTTTGCACCAACCGGATGGTGTCGGATCGAAGGGCCGTAGTTTGGGCTTGATCGGGAAGCTCAATGGTGTTTCTATAGCCTAGGTGGCTTGGTCTTGAGTATTCACCAAGAGTACGGCCTCTTGGCGGTCATTTGGTGGTGGGTTGATGAGTGGTGGTTGATTATCACCTTCCATGATGAAAAGTGATGGGATTACTAACAAAGGTCACAAAGAAGGGGGATAGACTACAAGGAAGCTAAAATTCTGAAAAAAACTTACTTGATAGGAATCAAGCAAGGGAACCTAAACGAGGTGGACTCCTAACTAGCTATTCTATTCCCCGGCAACGGCGCCAAAAACTTGATACGCGTACAACGCGCGTTCGGGGTCAAAGGAATTTCCTTTTCGTCGAGAAAGTTTTTCAACACCCTAGGCAGTGAACCTAATCGTTGTAGTGTAGTATTAGGGTAAGCCTCGGGAATTGATATCGTTCTATAGGGGAATAGGAATGCTAGTGAGAAATTACTACGTTGAGGTTGGGGTTGAGGAAGATTATTTTTTATATTTTTTAGAAAATTGAAATTACGAATCTCGGGGTATTGGATTTTGGGGGTGGTATTTCTACCGATTACTCTACTTATCTAATGATCTAATCTAAGGGATAGTCTATGTCTATTTTTGTGTACTCGTATGATAGTTAAAGATGTGTTTACCTAGATGCTACTACTCCCTAGTTATCTCCTATTGATGGTTGAATTGTCACGTCCTTATTCTTAACGCGTTGTATTTTCTAAGGTCTTAGGGTATGCTTTCTTCCCTAACTCTTTGAGACTACCTTAAGGTTATTGCCTACGAAATCTCTAGGATTCATAAACTAACTCAAAGGTTATCTTTGGATTTTTAGCCTACAATAACTCTAGGTGATTATAAACTAATGTTCACAAAGACTACTCAAGCATTAAAAACACAACGATGACCTATTGCAATCCTAGGCCAATTACAATTAAGAAAAGAGACAACCAATCAATATTCAATCCCTAGGTTTTATAGATCTAAGCAAACACACAAATAAATTAGCCGGACATGGTAAACATGCAAGCATACACACAAACAATTGAAGACATAATTGAATCAATGAAGTAAATCACTTATCTTGTTGTAAAATAGGGTATGGAACCCTAAGATACTGCCCAAGACAGCCAAAGTTCGGTTTAGGTTTTACTCCACAAAACTACCTCTCCAAAAGTCTGAAAATTCGAATTCTATATATAGAGTTACAACATGCGACGGTGTCACTCTTTATTTGTGACGCTGTCGGATCGCCGCCATTAGGTTTTCGTCTTGGCCACGTCAAATTTGTGACGGCATCACCTTATGGTTGTGACGCCGTCGGCTTCATCTTCTGATGCCGTAAGGATCTGAATCTAGGCCGTCTGAGTTGTGACTCCCTACTCTTTAAGACCTGATGCTGTCAAGTGCAAAATAGCAATTTCGCTACTGAGTCGTCACAAAGCATGTTGCGACGGCGTCCCCCTTTGGCTGTGATGCCTTCACCTTCAATTCCAGCAGCATGAGTGTCTTGATCTTTACTTTGGCCATATTCTTCATATATTCGCGACTTTTCGTCCGAATAAGTGTCATTCCAGCAATTTGCCTTTAAGAGACCTGAAAAGTGAAAAGGAACGAAATTAAGCAGTAACGGATATAAAAGTGGTCAATTAAGGGCTTAAATGACCCCTCAAAAGTGCACCTTTTAAATCCTTATTAGTCTTAATGGTTGTTTGAAATTGGTTTTGGACATAACGATAAAAGTTTTTGAGAGTTGAGGGTACATGCTGTTTTGTGGGGAGAAGGTAAATCCATGTTGTTCTTGAGAAATCATCAACTATAGCGAGGAAATACTTACAATTATTTAGTGTCTTGTGTTTGTAAGGTCCCCAAGTATCTGTATGAATCAAATCAAATTTGGCTTTTGCATATGAATGACTAGATTTGAAAGGTAAAGCTGTTTGTTTAGCTAAAGGACAAATACTAAATTGAAAAGTGGTTATGTCATTAGGAATGGAAGGTAAGGACTTTATTCTCTTTTGAACATTTACAGATGGATGACCTAGTCTAAGATGAAATAGGTGCATATCCTTACAAATGGTATTTATAGATGAAAAAGATGTAGAAGGTGATTGTGGTGAATTCTTAGGAGTGATGATGTAGAGGCCATCAGATTAAATCCCATGGGATATCTTCTTGTTGCTTCCCTGAAATATGCAAGTTGAGTGAGTGAAAAGGACTGAGAGTGTTGTTGTTTTTGTGATCTGACTTATGGAAAGCAATTTGTAAGCAAAATATGGGATGAAAAGGACATTGTGTAGGGTGAGTTGAGGTCTAATCCTAACAGAACTAGTGATTGTGACAACTGTTTGGTGTCCATTTGGAAGAGAAACAAGTATTGGTGAGGTGCAGTGCTTGATATTAAACATGAGAGTGAGGGTAATGCATATGTGGTCAATGGCACCACTATCACAAACCCAAGCATCCTTTAAGTGAGATATAAAAGAAGTAATGAATAGATATATACCTGCAGATATGATCTTTGGGTCACACATTCCTTGTGAGTTCTGCAGCATCATCATAACTTGGTTTACCTGATTCTGCAAGCTGTCCATTTTGGCAAACACTGTTGTATCCTCATTGTTGTCCTTTCCATTTGTTTCACTTGTTGAGGCAAAATCTGAGCCAACTGTCATGTTAACTGTTCTAGTCCTGGTGTCTATTGTTCTGTTTCCTAATTTCACTTTTCCATGAAGGGGATGGCCAATGGGGTATCCAACAATTTGGTAACACTCATTCCTATAATGCCCTTCCTTTTGACAGTTACCACAATAAATCCCTTGTCTAAAAGGACTCATTCTAGTGGTTGTTTCACCCCTAATAGTTGTACTAATGTTTGGTGTCCTGTTCTGTCTAAAGTGAGTCTGTGATAAGTGATTGTTGTGTGTGAAGGTAGACATGATAGCAGGGGTCATGTGTTTGGGAGTAGCGATTCCCTTTTGTTTTTCCTCTTGTTAGAGCATCCCATATGCTTTAGTGGCATTAGGTAATGGCTGCATTAGGAGTATCTGGCCTCTTAAGTTTTTAAAGCTCTCATATAACCCCATTAGAAATTGAATAAGTCTTTTCCCACTTTCCCTAGCTCCATTCAGCCTGCCATTTCCACATGTACAGTTGCAGGTGAAAATATAGTGTGCTTCTAGTGCATCCATTTCATCCCAATATCCCTTCAATTTTTGATAAAAGATCTCAACAGAGTAGTTTGATTGTTTTAACTGTGCTACATCATTACTAAGCTGATAAATCCTATGGCCATCAAGTTGAGAGTAGTGTTCTTGCAATTCTAACCAAAGTGATGAAGCAGAATTAACAAAGCTAAGATTGTTACTTATCTATTCTGAAACTGTGTTGAGGATCCAGGAGATGACCATATCGTTATTGCGTTCCCATAGTGCTCTTATTGGTGATTCAAGATCAGGTTCTGGATATTGCCTAGTAATGATTTTGAGTTTATTCTTTACATAGAGGGCTATGGTCATTGAGGGCCTCCAAGAACTGTAATTTTCCGATCCAATAAGCTTCTTTGAGATCAAGATTAATCATGGGTGGTCATTTTGATGAAGGAATAGAGGATGGTTGACAAAATTGGTTCTGATTGTGAACTTGCTTCTCTGGTGGTGTAACCATGGTGATTGTTGAAGAATTGAATTTGTTGTAATTTTAGATGTTTTGTAACTGGGAATTGATGTGGATTGTGTTAATTGAGAGTGATGTTTGAATTTTGGGGAAAGTTTGTTACGGTGGTTTTAGTGGCGGTAGAAAGTTGTTACGGTGGTTTTCAGTGGTTGAGAAAAGTTGTTATGATGGTTAGTTATGGTGATGACCGGAGTGAGCTAATGCTCTTATACCATAACATGAAATGAAATGGGAGAGTAATTCCATTGAATGAAAGTGGTAAAATGAATTACAATACAAAAAATGAAGGAGTAAAAAGTATTTATACAACATTCATAACTAACTTTCAAGCTATAACTAACTAGTCAAACTTGGACAAATATCTTGATGATGTAAGCAATGTGGTAAGGTGATGCAATTGTTGACTTTGTTGACTTTCAGCATTGAGTTAACTTGCTTTCTTGTAGTACCATATGTTGATTATGTTCCAATAGAAAGAATATATGTAATTCTACCCATACGGCAAGGCCAAAAGGCATTAGTTCTTTTGTTTTGTTTATAAATAAAGAAGAGTATTATGAAAGACGCAAAAACAATGTTCATAAATGGTGTGTCTCAAAACTTTGTTAAGTTGCACATACAGTGTTCATTATTGCATCATTCTAAAGATCTTTTTTGTTGTTCCAACTGCTTGAGTAGTGTAAAATCTTCGAGGTCCCAGGCTAGGTGATCTCAAAACATGTCGATCCTGATTGAGTTTGTTAAATAAGTTTTGACAATCTCCTTATCCCAACAAAATTTGTTGATGACATGAGCTTATTTTATAAGATAGAACTTACCTAAACTTTGCACTAAATATAAATCTACATTCGTAAACATCATGTATTTGGACCTATGTTTTTTATGAAAACAGACACTTTAGTCGAAGTGACGATATCATGTTTTTTTCTTAAAAAAACCTAGCTATCGGCATAAAACACTTTCATTGTAGGTCGTTTGACATGGATATTCATGAAAAGAAAATGTTTTTTAAACAAATTCTAGTGTTTACAATTAGATCTGAAATCTATCTGAAAATTAACAAATAATGATTTCAACTTGATCCCAAATAGTAAAAATTTAACTAATGTTGTTATTTATGTAGACGTACATGGTATATTTACATGTGTCAGGTCATGACGTTCCGAATAATAATTTCTTTTTACAGCAGCGTGTAAGTGAGACATTTATGAAATATAGTGTTTCATAAATTGCTTTTTAATAAATACTTAAAAGAGATAAAAATATAAATATAAAATGATTTTTATTAGGATTTGAAACTACCTCTTTACACACATACATGATATATTGCTTATAGAATCATCTAAAAAACTAAAAACAACTTATTGCTTATCAAACATAAAACAACTAAAAAAGTATACCTAAATAGCTAATCAATAGGGTGTAAAAAATAACCCGATTCGACCCAGGTTCTGATTGCTAATTCGGGTTACCGAATTTTGATTCAGATACAAGGTTGACTTTTTAATAATTTGACTTTTTGAAAACCTTTTATGGGACCCGAAATTATTGGGTCAATTCTACACAAATGTTCAAAAACAAAATCATTCCAACATGGGTTTTCCCTCCATGCTGTTGCAATCAAAACAGGTTTCAAATCCAGCCTTATAATCTCAAACCATGTCCTAAACATGTACGCCAAATGCGGTCACATCGAATATGCACGCCAAGTGTTTGATGAAATGCCTCAACGAAATGTAGTAACTTGGTCTGCTATGATTTCTGGGTATGAGCAGGCGGGGAAGGCGTTAAAGGCGGTTGAATTGTTTAGCAGGATGGAAGTTGTTCAGGCGAACGAGTTTGTTTTTGCGAGTGTTGTTAGTGCTTGTGCTAGGATGTTGGGGGTTAGTGTGGGTAAGAGGGTTCATGCGCAGGCGGTTTGTCTTGGTTATGGTGGTGTTTCGTTTGTTTCTAACTCGCTTGTGTCCATGTATATGAAATTTGGGAGGTGTAGTGACGCGTTGGCGGTTTTTATGAGGTGTTGTGAACCGAATGATGTTGCGTATAATGCTGTGATTAATGGGTTGGTTGAGAATGGAGAAGTTGATAAGGCGTATGAGATGTTTAGACGTATGTGTCGGCTAGGTCTTGTTCCGAATAGGTTTAGTTTAGCGGGATTGTTAGGAAAGTGTTCTGGTCCGAATGATTTAAGGGTTGGGATAGAATTACATTGTCTAGCGATCAAACTCAATCTTGAGAGCATAGCTTTTGTTGGCAATGTGTTGATAACGATGTACTCAAAGTTTAGTTTACTTGAAGAAGCCGATAAAATCTTCTGGTCGATTAAGGAGAAAGATATGATTTCATGGAATACATTCATCGCTGCGTGTTGTCATGCTCTTGATTACACCAAGGGTATAAACGTCTTTTACGAGATGTTAAGAACACATAATTCAACCCCTGACGACTTTACATACACGAGTGCCTTAAGTGCTTGTTCGGGTCTTGCTTCATCTCTTTTAGGGAGGCAAATTCATGGTTATTTAATTAGAACAAGATTGAACTATGACACGGGTGTTGCTAATGCACTTGTGAACATGTATGCAAAATGTGGTTCTATTAAGCAAGCGGTTAGTACTTTTAACCAAACAAAGTTTCGTAATCTTGTTTCGTGGAATACCCTCATGGCGGCATTTGCTAATCACGGATTCGGAAAACAAGCGATTGCATTATTTGACCAAATGAAGGAATTGCACGTGAAACCTGATTCAGTCACTTTTATTGCACTTTTATCCGCTTTAAATCACACGGGTGGTTTGGTGAATGAGGGTAAATTCTACTTTGACACGATGCAAGAAACTTACGGAATTACACCCAATGTTGAACATGTTGCTTGCATAGTTGACTTATTAGGCCGAGCACGAAGAATAAAAGAGGCAGAAGAGTATATGGAAAAGTATTCTTTTGAACAAGATCCTGTTGTTCTCGGGTGCTTACTGTCTGCTTGTCGGGTGCACAGTGAGCTTGATATAGGCAAGCGTACTGCTGAGCGATTCTCAAAGATTAAAAAAGTTTCTACTTCACCTTATGTGTTGTTGTCTAATTTATATGCTTCAGAGAGTATGTGGGATGGTGTAGCAGAGACAAGAAAAGAGTTAAAGGATAGTTTAATCAAGAAGGAACCGGGCCATAGTTTGATTGAAGTTCAAGGGGTTGTGGAAAAGTTTACTGTTGGTAGAATTTTGCATTCGAAAATAGATGAGATTGTGGGTGTGCTTAAAGTTTTGAGCTGTATAGAAGACGAGTTTTCCTGGTGTTACTAATATTTTATCAGTACAAAGGTACTTAATTTTGTCTCAAGTTTAAATATTCTAGCTGAGTAGTGTTGTTGATCGGTTTTGAGTTAGATTTCTAAAGGTAGTGTGATAGCATCTTCAGTGCACATATTTTGTAAGTTGATTTTAACGGTTTCTAAAGAAGTAACGGTCAACTGATCTAGGATGTCTTACACAGTTGCTCTTAATTCTTTTGCCTTTGATATCTAAAAAACGCAAAAAGGAAGGGAGTGTCCTTTGTAAAAAAGAGGTTATTATAACCTACCCATTTGGAAGCTCAACTATCAAAATTTTTGTTAAGAATATGGCTGAAAAAGGTGAAGCTCCAGCTATAGGAATAGATTTAGGTACAACATACTCGTGTGTAGCTTTTTGGCATCATGATCGAGTTGAGATAATACCCAATGAACAAGGCAATAGGACCACACCCTCTTGTGTTGCTTTCACTTTTGCCGAGCGTTTGGTCGGTGATGCAGCCCTTAATCAAGTCGCAATGAACCCGGCCAACACGGTTTACGGTATTACTTTTCTTACAGTCTTGTCTAGTTTACTTTGTTTCAGATATATGAGACTAGTTGATGTAGATAATGTTAACTAGAAATCGTTAAAAAGTTCAAATCATTTAGGAAAGGTTGCATATTACCACATTTTGAAGTCCCAACTTGGATGTTTCTTAACATATAGGTAAAAAGGTTTTCAAATTGGTTGAGCCATGTAGATGTACAAGGGGTTGAAAAAAACCCGAACCCGATTAAGATTATTTGGTCGGGTTACTCGGGTCAATAATTTTATTCGGGATATTAGGGTCAACCCGAGTATCCCCGAGTACTAAATAGGGTCGGGTATCGGGTTGAAAATGTTTGGCTAACTCGGGTTCGGGTAGACCCGATTGACCTAAATAAGAGTTTTTTTTTGTTTCTTTGATATAATTTTTATAAATTGTCTATTTAAACGAGCACAAATAGGAAATTTTATTACATTTAACTAATATTCAGGTTGACCCGATTAACCCGAATTCAAATAGGGTCTGGTTCAGGTATGTTACCCGATTAGCACCCCTACAAGGATGCTTGTTTATGCTATATATGGGCTTATGAACTTATTTGGTTCGGTTTATATTTCTTAAGCTCACACTTTTTTGCTGGTTTATGAGCTTTTTAGATGAAAATACGATCATATGATCGAATATAAGCCAAAGAAGCAACTTTATAAGATGTGAGCCGAATTAAATAAGCCCATAACCAAGTTAATGAGTTAATTTAGGCTCAAATGCTTAAATTTATTTGTGTAGTTACTAGAGCATATATTACCAATGGCCACTTGAAGGAATAACTTATTTGGTTCAAATGAAATTATTTGGTTCGGTTTATATTTCAGCCCACACTTTTCGGCTTTTTTTGCTGGTTTATGAGCTTTTAAGATGAAAATACGTTCATATGATTGAATATAAGCCAAAGAAGCAACCTTATAAGATGTAAGCCGAATCAATAAGCTCATATATACGCTAATCCAAGTTGAGTTAATTTAGGCTCAAATGCAAATTTATTTGTGTAGTTACTAGAGCATATAACACCAATGGGCACTTGATGGGTTATTTCTGCTTTTAGACTACAAAACTAAAAAGACTTATGTGACCATACGCAAGTATTTGAAGGAATAACTTTTTCTTATAAAACATTACTACAACCCTTCCTTTCTATTAATTTTTATTTTAAGGCCCTCCTTTGTATAAAGAAAAAACCTTTTAAATTTTAGTAAGTAAAACTTAGTTGAATTTAAAGATGGTGTCAAAATCATTAATGGGTAATGCTCATTGCGGAAGCTCTTATATGAAAGTATGGGTTTTTAGTTGTGGGTCATTGTCATATTAGTTTTCTGGTATGATCTTTTCAGATGCAAAACGATTAATCGGGAGGAGGTTCAGTGATGCCACAGTGCAACGTGACATGATACTTTGGCCATTTAAAATTGTAGAAGGTCAAAATGGTAAGCCTATGATCGTAGTTGCATACAAGGGTGTTGAAAAGCTGTTTGCTGTTGAAAAGCTGTTTGCTTCTCAGCTTACCACCACAAGATAATCTTTTGCCTTTGATATCTATATCAGTCATCTCGTTTGAAGGATCTTGTTCATAAGCCCTCTATATAGAACAACAATTTGCAGTAGTTATGAACTTATGTACTTAACCAATGTTATATCAAAACTCAGTGTGAAGAACCTTATCAAGTTTTTGGGTTTTTAGGGATAGAAAACAATGTGCCACCCAGAAAAAATATAGGATTCGACAAACATATGTTGAAGTCAACGGTCAATGGTTAAAGATCATTGAATGTTTAAAAATATTTTTTTTCATTACCTAAGACCTATATATACTATGGTGCTCTCTAAACGGCGACGCACCTGTTGAGTCCAGTAAATAATTTCGGCTGCCGCCTTAATTTATTTATTTATTTTAATTATATGCGGTAAAAGCTGATCAATTGGACGTATATCCACTTCGAAATTCAAAACTTCTGAACCTTTCAGGACCTAACCTTTCTTCTTCGCGACGTTTGCTGAGCAGTTATCGTTTGTTGCTTTTGGTATGGATCTTCTTGAAAACAATGTTACTTTAGGATACACCTATTTTTTTGGTTTTTGTTTGTTGCAATATCATGTGTTAATAACGCATTTATGGTTTACAAATTGTTGTCCACGTCTTTCAGTATGTGAATCGTCAATATCTTCTAGCATTTTGTTTCTGATTCAATTATGAAAACCAAAAGAAAAGCAATCAGTAGAGCTGATAATAGAATGGGGCGGCAAGTTTAATGTAACGGATTGTGTACGAGTGTATCTGATGTTAGTACATGTGTTGTTCCTCTTCCGAGTGACCAGTTTGTATTCGAAACTAATGTTGTTTCAGATGTGATGGTTAGCGACTCGGGAGGTTTGTGTGTGTCAGTTAATGCTGCATCCGTATTAGTTGGTTACTGGAAGCGATGGCAATAGACGACGTTATAATCTACATGTCTCCCTTAGAGAATGATGAGAGTATTTCCTACACAGGGTTGCATTTTTTGGTTTCTTCGCGTATTGAATCAGCTGCTTAATAATATGGAGGGAGTTGGCAATTGATGCTACGGGTATAAGGGAAGGTAGTGTATAAGTCTATCCAAGAAACAAATGATAAAAAGTTAAAGTTTCTGTACATGAATTGGAATGACATATTCTCCATTATGAATTCTGTGTCATTTACTTCTTAACCACTTCAACATTTGATATGAAGTCTAGGCATGCAGTAGCTTATAAACCACTAGATATAGCATATATACAACAAATGTAAAAGTTTCTGTAACCACAGTTAACTTCTATCATTACCCTTGCCTCTATCTTAACTCCAATAAGCCATAATAAGCTCATACCGATGCACAGGGAGGATATGTTAAAGGCGTACGAAATCAGAATGTGAAAATGGACAACGTAGCCGACCCCATCA
Source organism: Chrysanthemum makinoi (assembly GCA_910596185.1). Classification (NCBI taxonomy): domain Eukaryota; kingdom Viridiplantae; phylum Streptophyta; class Magnoliopsida; order Asterales; family Asteraceae; genus Chrysanthemum; species Chrysanthemum makinoi. The sequence continues at coordinate 53,633,023 of OU343221.1, read as the reverse complement.
TAATCGACCAATTCTATGGTGATTCACCTAAGTCACGTCACAACATGGTACATTTCGTCCGTTCTTCAGAACTTTCAACATGAAAATACACAAATTTGTTGCATGGCATAAGTAATTTCAAAGTAAGCAATCCAAACACCCTCTTAGAGTGACGTAAACAGTTTTCAATTGGGACAGACTTATTAAGCAGTTTAGACGTACCAATTCCAAATGACTTATAAGTTGGGAATTGCTTATTGTAAACGCTTAACAGCTATTTAAAAATATGTACTATCTCTTATTATTGTAATAAGGGTTTTAGCGTCTGATAGCAATCTTTCAGCTTTGTACCGTTTTGATACATTCTTTTTTCCACTTAATGTAGCGTCTTTCGGGTTTTGTGATACTTTGGTAAGTGTTAATTTGTTTTACCAGAACCAGAGTTATTATAATCCTACGGGGACGTGCCACGTAGGTTTTCCACTTACAATAAAACTTTGAGTTAATTACATAAATGGTCCTTGTGGTTTGTGAGGTATCGAAATTTAATCCTAAAAATTTTTAACCGTTTTGATGCGTTTTCGTCCGTTTTTATACGTTTTTGTCTGTTTTTACACGTTTTCGTCCGTTTTTATACGTTTTTATCTGTTTTCTTATGGTTTTCGTACATTCGTCCGTTTTATACTTTTACATGTTTTACACATTTTAATTCGTTTTCTTACTTTCCGTACGTTTTAAACGTTTTCTTATGTTTTCGTCCATTTTTTACGTTTTCATACGGACGAAAGCATTATAAAAGGCGAAAATGTATAAAACGGATGTAAACGTATAAAAGCGGAGGCATTATAAGCGTAAGAAAATGGGCCAGCGTATAAAAACGTAAGAAAACGGGGAAAACGTAAAAGTGGACGAAAACATATAACGGATAGCGTTATAAACGGACGAAAATGTATAAAAGCGAAGAAGCGATATAAGCGGAGAGAAATATATACAAACGTAAGCGGACAAAAACATATAAAAATGTAAAAAAGCGGATGAAAACGTAAAAGCGGGGAAAGCGTATGAAAAGGGATGTAAACGCATAGCGGCGTATAAAACCAACGGCGAAATAAAATGTAAGAAAACGGACCAGCGATATAACGCGGATGTAAACGTATAAAACCGTGAAAAATTATAAAAAGTAAGAAAACGGACAAAAAGTATAAAACGGACAAAAGCGTATAAGAAAATTGAACCAAAATTTTTGGGGACTAACTTCGTGATACCGTGAAACCACAAGGACCATTTATGTGCTAAAGATATTCCACCTAGATTTTTTTCCGGTAAAATAACTTTTAGGTAGCCCGTACTTGCATGTACCAAAATAGCACAAAACTCGAAAGTACGTTACATTAAGTAGAACAAAAAAAGCAATCTTAACGTCTGCAAAGTCTGAAAGAATGCTATTCTATTATGCGTCCTAAAACCCTTGTAATAATGTTAAGTTATTTCTTTTTGGTACTCTTTTGTAGTACGTGTACATACAATGAACCGGATGATAGACAACCACATAAACTTACGTCACGAAATAACAACACAAGGCAAAACTAAAAGCCCCACTTAGCGGCGGTTGCTAACTTTCTCGTTTATGAACAAGGTCACAACATGCTAAAGACAAAGTGAAACCCAAAAGAACACAAAAACGTTTGCTAAGTAGTGAAATACCGAAAAGCCCAACTGAACCTTTACGAAATCAAAAGCGATTTACTATGTGATATTGTGATCTTATCAAAGGTAACTCGTTTAAAATCCACACGCAGCGGGGTTTTGTGATAGTATAACGAGTAATAATATTTGGGGAATTGCATATATATCTCTGAAAAAGCTCAAAATTGCGTATATATCCAACTTAAACTTATAATTGCATATTTACCTTTTCAAAAGCTTAAAAATTGCATATATATCGAACTTAACTTAATAATTGCATGTGTATCTTTTCTAAACCTTCATAATTACATATCTATATCCTTCTAAACCTCTAATATATCATATATATCTAAATAATTATTTAATATAACTTTAAACTCTAAATCAATGTAATTATAATTTTAAAATTGCAACAACCACATTTGTTTTAAGGGTAAGATGTTTCGAGGTTGAAATAAACTATATGACCAAAAACAATATATCAAGACAATGTTTAAGCTCACGAAAAAAAATTCACCTTATCTCATATATAATACGAATACATGAAATAAACTCATCAAATATATCATGATTGTTATATATTATACGTTAGAGATAAAATATGTTTACAATGAAAGCATATATACTACTGTCAACAAGTTTATAAATAAAGAAAAAAATATTTAAGAAATATTTTTCTTATAATTATAATTGTCATGTATTTTAGAGTTGTAAATTTAAATTAAATAGTTATTTGGATATATATGACATATTTAAGGTTTAGAAAGGATATATATGTAATTATAAGTTTAGGTTAGATATATATATGCAATTTTTAAGCCTTTAGAATGATATATATGCAATTAAAAGTTTAAGTTAGATATATAAGCAATTTTAAGCTTTTGCAAGGATATATATGCGATTCTCCTAATATTTTAATAACTTTGTTTTGAAGTAAATTATTATGACAATCCATAAATTCATGATTTTGTGATGTTTAAGATTTTTGTATAAATTATATTAATTTGTTAATATTTATATAGTTATCATACATGTGCATGCACGCGTTTTACCATATTTTTTTTCATTATGTGTTAATATCGATTGATATTTTGTATAAATTTTGTTGCCGCGAAGGATTTGGCTTTGTTTAAGCGACATGATGTTTAGGTTAATCTTATTTTGAATTTAACTATTTATTTCATGTTTTAAATTATTTGTGTTTAGTAGGACCTTGAAAAAGTAAGTCTTGTTGTTATATGTAGAATCACGTTTATTTATTTTCATCTCATAGTAACGTGTGAGACCGTACCTTCATTTTGACATTTATATTTCTGTTAATAATAATTTTAGCCGATTATTTAACCCGTTTGCGGGTTAAACTTATAAAGAGGAATAAAATGAGTCGTTATTGAATGCAGTAGTTTAAAAGATTTTTTTTTTTCAAAATATTCTTACTTAATCTCATAAAAAGGAATAACATGAGTCGTTAATATATATAAATTTTCTTATAAGATTCTTGCTTTGAATCCGGATTCATGTCACATGAGTGTCCACGTAGTTAGGTTGTTAAAAATGTATCTAGAGTCTTTTGTATATACTATACTAGTTATAATACCCGTGTACACGAGATTTTTTTTATAAAACTTTCATTTATCTATTATTATCGAATAAAAAACAAACAACGTAACGTGTGATAATTTGTTTTACTTCCCGAATTAAAAATAATGAATTATAAAAGATTAAAATAAATAATGAAACTAATATAAGGGGTTTAATATCAAACATTTCTGGTTTAACAATACATTCTATAACTATAGTCATTAAATGTGTATAAATACGAACATAATGAGTTCATTAAATGTTCTTTTTTCACAAATAATAAGTCTTAAACAAAACTATAAAGTTGTCGTCAACCAAAACATAATATTTAAATACTTTCGTACAATTTAAACAATCACCTTTATTCACTTTCACTTGTTCCACGCTCATACCCACCAAAAAACAATTGCACACATAAACTAACTCTGCTATACACCGTCGCTGCTATGCGATCAATCATATAGTTATATCAAAAGAATTTTCTATTATGACACACAAAGAGATGTTAGTTACATACTGGCAACATTGACTAAAGATAGCAGTTAGCAACATCTTTTTTTTTAGAAAACAACAATATTGAACTTTATTCGAGCCATCTCCTACAAAATGTCATAAAAAAATTAGCAACACCAAATCATTCATTAAGATAAAAAAATTCTATCTATGTATTCGTATTTATAGTTTGTATTCATTCACACGCTATGCACACATAATTTTTTCTTTTTACCGTGCAAATTAATAACTAAATGAAATATATATTTTATTTTATTTTTTTACTTTCAATTATCAAGATTTGCAAATTACAAAGCGGGTAATGATTGATTATCATCTATAACATTTGAAACCAACAAAACCTTTTATATATGGTTGCAAAAGATAAACATTTGCACGTCCCGCCCGCATCGTTGAATAGATCATGGGGGTTCTACTTTAGTTGATGGACGAAAGGTTATGCACTCGGTATTCACCTTACATCTTGTAATAAGTCCAATTATTCGAGTTCACGTTCTCGTTCAGGACAGGACAGTATGGGACCGCTTGCTTACAGGGTTGAACTTCTTCTAATAAGTTGATGATTGTTGATGCTGAAAAAGTGATGATGATAAAGCTGATGGTTGCTGAAGGTGGTTGTTAATGATGTTGCTTGCTGCTAAAGTTGGTCGTTATTGCTGATAAAGCTTTTGTTGTTGAAGCTGATTGTTGTTGATGCTAACGTTGTCGCTGATGCTGGTTCATGCTCAAGCTAGTTGCCGTTGATGTTGCCGCTGATGCTGGTTAAGTGTAATGATAACATCAAATAGTCCTAATATTTTAGTGTCAATTTACCCCTTAAATGCTCATCATTTGTATTGTTTTACTTGAAAATATACTCTTATTTCTTAATTTATCATTTTCAGGTCATTAATGAGCATAGGAACGAAGAGACACAGATTTCAAAGGTTATTAAAGTAATTATACAAGAGTATGCTGGCTAGACATAAGTTACGGCGTAATTCCATATTCCACTTACGTCGTAACTAGGATTTACACTAGAAGACCAAAATCAACGCAGTTCAAGGTTACGACATAACTTCACAACATAGTTACGCCGTAACTTTATAACATAGTTACGCCGTATATAATTCCAGACTTAGAAGAATTTTGATGGTTAAGATACTTAAGCCGTAACCCATTTGCAAGGTTACAACATAAAAATGATGAATTTCACTACAAGAGTTTTACGATCGTAACCCATTCTTTGGTTACATCGTAAATATTTAACTATGGATAAGATCGTCTGAGATACGATGGTTACGGCGTAACCAATTCACAAGGTTACGCCGTAACTTTGAAGAGGCTATAAATACAAGTCCTAATTCTGCATTTTCACATCATCTTCCCAACACACAACACCAAGGGACGAAAAAGGGCTTCCAGAGGGATGATATTCAGCAACATACGGAGCATTTTAAAGAGAGAATTCACGCCATTATTTCATTATGATTCTAAAAATTGAATTCTCTACATTATTTAATATGATCGGCTAAACACCTTTGGTGTTAGCCTAGTTATGAAATTGTTATTGCCATGATTTAGTTTTATCGTTTTCGTATCGCTTTATGTGCATATTTCCTTTGCTTATTCATGAACACCTTTATTTCGGTAGTATTAATGTTTGGTAGTATCTAGGAAGCTAGGAGAATTGACCAAAGGACCCTAGACGAATAGGTGGCGAGTAGTGGTAAGAATTGACCATAGGACTACCAATATCTTGCGTGCTAATTGACCAAAGGATCACCTTCGAAACAGAGATACTTAAGAAGTTAAGGGGAGACCTAAGTTTCGAGAGGCCGGGTCTTCATAGAATAAGTCTAGATTGTAGCTAGTACTTAATGACTCTACATATGGTGACCCACGAACTCTTGTAATCGTATGGTTACAAAATAGGAACCTATGGAACATAGGCTAGACGAATTTACCCGATGATTCTAGTGACATTTACCCCCACATGGAGCGATAGAAAACATAAATAGGAAAATTTAATTATGGCGTAACAAGATTAGTAATTAGACTAGCACATTTCTCTCTATTGATTGTTCACAACTTTTATTTGCTTTCATTTCATTTCGTTTATTTAGTTTATAATTAATCAAACTCAAAACCCCTTTTAAAATTAGTGATAATAGACTTAAATTAGGATCCACACTCATAGCTCTTGGGACGACCTCGGCTTTATCGATTACTACACTACACACGATCGGGTACACTGCCCGTTAGTGCAATAGGTATACGAGTTTATAAATATTAAAACCTGGTCAGAAATCCTGCATCAAGTTTTTGGCGCCGTTGCTGGGGAGCTATTTTAGGATTTTATTTAAGTTTTGAATTTTTGTTTTTCATCTCACGATTTCTATTTCATTAGTTTCAGGTACCATGGGTGAAATTGACATTGATACGCTTACCCTCGAGGAATACCTCGCTTTGACGCGAGAGGAACAAGGGCCAGGTATTGTTAGGCCGATCATTGAAGCAAATGTACATTTTGAGATAAAGAATCAGTTTATGCGGGAGTTAAGAGAAGAGCCATTTTCCAGAAGCAAGAACGAAGATGCTCACCGGGTGTTTCTCACGATGCGGTTATGCTCCGAGTGTTCCCGTTGACACTCACTGGAGCCGCAAAGAAGTGGATTGATAGGTTGCCCACAGGAACAATTTGGGATCTCCTCAAAAGAGCTTTTATTCAATGATATTGCCCTCCTTCTAAGACGGCAAAACAACTTTAAGAGATCCACAACTTCAAGCAAGATGGTGATGAGACATTGTACCAAGCATGGGATATGTACAATGATCTCCTTTACAGGTGCCCGACTCATGACCTCAACAAGCAAAGAAATGGTAAATATCTTCTACAAGGGTATCAACATTCTCACAAGGTAAATGTTTGACTCCTAGGGGCCGATCCCTGGTATGACTCCTATTCAAGCCCTTAAATCTATCCAAGATATGGCAAACCATTCACAAAAATGGCATGATGGAGGTAGTAATAGAAGTATGGGCGGTAACATGGATGGTATTTATGTAATCACCAACAAGCTTGAGTGTCTTGGTAGAGACATGAAGAAGTTAAGAGAAAATGTGCATGCTATTCAAGTAGGATGCGAAACTTGTGGAGGAGCTCACCTTGCTAAAGATTGTCCATTGGAAGAAGATGATAAAAGAGTTGAAGAGGTTAAGTATGGTGAAGGTAGACCTTTTCAAGGGAAAAACGGTAATGGAGCAAAATACTGTGTAGGGCCTCAAGGTTATTATTCAAGAATTGACAACCAACCTCCGTACGGAGAGAAGCGACTTAGCCTTGAAGAAATCGTCAACAAATATATTGTGACAAGTTCCAAGAATGGATGAACAAATTAAAGGAATACACGGATCGGAACTTGCGTAATCAAGATGCTGTCATTACGAATCTAGAAAATCAAATCAGACAACTTGCTAAAGATGTCCAGGCAAGGAAAGCTGAAGCCGTTGTAGGGGCGTGCAACGCCATTTTTACACAGGATGAGGTAAACAAGGATCAACCTATTTCCAATTATAGTAATGAATTTTTTGGAGTTATTTATTTACAGGAAAATGAAGGAAATAGACATGGTGGAGGAATACCTAGTCGACTGCCCAAAAAGGAGCCCAATCCAGGAAGATTTTTGCTACCTTACACTATTGGTAACTTTGATATGCTTGCTTTAGCTAATCTAGGAGCATGTGTCATTTTGATGTCATTTTTATTATTCAATCAGTTAAAATTAACTAACCTTAAGGAGACAACAATGATGGTTGAAATGGCAAACATGACTAGAAAAGCACCTAGGGGGACAATTGATAATGTGTTGCTTAAAATTGGTAAATTCCTTGTAGAAACTAGAGGGGGGGGGGGTGTTTGAATAGTTTCACCGTTTGTGCTTACTTATTAAAATCATCAACTTGTTTGGTTCGAAGTTATGCGATATCAATCAACAATATACAAACACAATATATATATGCACAAAGATAAGTAATATATGAAAGAACGAAAGATAAAGAGATGGAAAGATCAAACCGAGACACGGATATTTATAGTGGTTCGGCACGAAGCTCACTCTTCGCCCTACTCCACTACCCGAGTATCACACTCGAGAGTTCATAATCACTATGTCAAAAAAACTATCTTTAGGAGGAGAAGACCATACACCAATGCTTACACCAATTTGCGACACTAAGCGGAATGTCGAGTTCTGATCCTAGCTAGAACCAATCTAAACACCAATATACGATCCTACACGATCAAACACCAAGTTTACCTGAATCTTCACCTCATTCTAGTCAACGCACATGAGTCACGCACTCTTCACTTTGTTCAATTGGGTCTTCACCCAATCCAAGCCTTCAGAACACGAACCTCACCTAGTTCTAATTACAACACATACATGGACACACCTTGTCCAGATCTACCTAAACACAACACGGACTTTTCACTAAGTCCAATATCACAGACATACCTTGTCCTAATCTACACTCACAATACACGGACAAACTATTTGTCCAAATCTACACAAATCACACCAAACCTCGACTTACACACAATTCGAATGCACAAATCTATAAGAATAAGATATAAAGAGAATATAGATCGAGAGGAGAATCGTAACACTAGTTACGTGAGTGTGTGTGATATCTAGACTACAACACTTCATTTCTTGACGAATACAAGTGTCCATCTCTTGCATTTGGAGGAGGAGAATCACGAGATCACTTGTAAACAAGTTATGACACGTTAACGTGATCAAAGAAAAGGAAAGAATATGGACAGAAGATCAGAGAACTTTTAGTGCCCAAGGTCCACTTTTTCTGAGAAAACAATGCAGTATTTATAGCCACGAAGAGGAGGGAGGACGGTCCCTTATTTGTCTGGCGGTCCCATAAAATTAAGGGACCGTCAACATATATGGGACCGTCCCATAGAGTTCGCTCCTCTTTTTGTCCTTTAGTGAGGAAATGTTTATCTAGTGAAAATTTATTTGATTTGGGCGGGAAAATTCAAATTCAAATATTTTCTTATGAATAAAACATTTCTTTAATTTACAAAAATAATTTGTAAAGTTTATTTATAAAATCTTTTGTCACATTTCTAAAAAGTGTGAGTTTTAAGGACAAAATAAATTCTTTGATCACTTAACAATGTTGGTAAGTTGTTTGTACATACCTGAAGTGATGTTGTGTCAAAACGAGTTTTCTCATTTAAAAACTTATCAAATGTACTTTTACGTAACGTGTTCTTACGTTTTGTGATTATCAAACATATAGAGATCGAATAATGCAGACAACGTTTTTGACATTATTTGTATTAACAATCTCCCCCGTTTTGATGATTACAAAATATAAACTAATTTAGGTAAAAATATGTTTTGAGTTTTTAAATGAGTTTCGTTTCAATTCTCCCCCTTTTTGTAGAATAAAAAAGGTGACGTCGATATGTAGGAAAGGAAGAAATTGACGAAGTAGTAGCTCCCCCTTAATTTGTGCTCCCCCTAGATGAGGGCACGGAGGGAATCGAGCTATGGTGTCTTGCTAAAAAAACAAGTTAGTGTACAAGCAAGAACATATATATGTAGAAAGAATTGAACTAAGAAGTAGAAATGAAAAGAGAAGAGAGGGTTAGAGGAATGGATATAAGATCAAAGAAGAGAAATCAGATAAAAGAAATCAGATAAGAAAGAAAAGAAATCAGATAGGCAGCGAATAGACTGGATGGTTCTTTAAATCATAGGACAGTCCTCTAAAGATAAAAGACCGCCAAATGAGATATAGGACCGCCATCAGTGGACATGTATTTGGCTTATTTTTGTGACTTTAGCATTTTGCTATGTTGAAGTAGGTTAATATTTTATTTTAGCACGCATATTAAAAGTGAAAATTATCACATTAAAAATCCATATTTCATTAAACAATAAAAGATCAATTACACGATCATCCAAGATACATAAGACATGAGAAATCACACATCATACATAGATTTAAAAGATACATCACACATTACAACCACATTACAACTACATAAGAAAAACTACAAGCTAATCCTAGAGTGACACCTAAATCCCTAGTACATGCTTGACCCAAAAGATAATCCATGATTTTTCTTAACTAAACATATAAATGTGTGATGGGAAAGGTGGCAAGTGGAGTTGGTTGCATATGAGCTTGAGAAAGAAGGTACTCAATGTGTCCAAACATGAAATGGATCTCATCTCTTTGGGAGGAAATAAGGTTGAAGTTGTAGTGACAACATGCACAACTCATAGTGTGGTGATTGACAAAGTTGTAGGGAATAGGATATCCCATGATAGGAGAAGGTGGTGGAGAAAGAGATGTGTGATCCAAAGGCCCATTAGGTGAGAAAGATAGGTTGTTGTTTGAAGGTGGTGTGATAGAGATCCTAAATAGTGATGAGTTACCAACAAAAGGTGAGAAAGAGTTATGATTGGGTCTTGAGGAGGCTCCATTTATTGAGGGTGTTTTGGTGGGTGCACTAGGAGCTTGTGGAGAAGAAGAGATAGTTTTTGGTCATGGTGTGTTTTCTTAGTGAGATCAACGAATAGTAATCTTGGTGGTATTATGGTTATCCTAGGTCTTTTGTTTGGAGGAGGTGAGGATGTTGAAGAAGAGGCCATTGTGGGAGATAATGAAGAAGAGGATGAGGAAGATGGTGATGAGATGATGATGAGATGGTTAAAATAACTAAGATGGATTATGGTTTGGGTAAAGCATGCATTAGTGAGATTAGTGCTAAAAAATTGTTTTGGCAATTTAGGAAATGGTGGTGAAAATCATAAAGTGGGTCAAAATCTGCAGAAAGGGGAAATAGTCGAAAAATCCGTGACTTACTAGGGACGGCCCTTTAATTGTCTGGACGGTCCTTTATTCTATCGGACCGTCTGGTAATTATAGGATCGTCGACAGTAGGTTCCAGATTTTTACCTGGTTTTTCATTTCTGCATCCTGTCTCAAAAACACTATCTAGTTTACCCAGAAATTTCAAAGATAATCATTCAACACAATCAAAACAGGCTAAAAACTAATACATTAATGTTCACATTCAAGAGGTCTTAATGCAAATAATGTTTAGCATGCAGATAAGTCATTCGTTCAAATGTATCAATGATCACAACTACATGATAGTTAAACAACATACTGAGTTTAATCTAGAGTAGATCCAAGCAAGATTAATCACATCCATCATAGAATACATTATGGAGTTTTAGGTTCTTGCTCACTAGTGGAAGTCTCATTTCTTGATTCCTCATCCGAATCATCTTCAGGTTTAACTGCTGACCCATCCCAATAAAGACATCTATATGTGTCGTGACTCTAGGGAGACATGACATGGTCATGAAGAGAGTATAGATAACAATTGACACGGTTGACAACATGATGAAACAAACGAGTTAGCAACATCCCATATGGAAGAACTTTATTTGTTCTTCCTTTCACACTTACCATTCGCTTAGCAATGAGGTAGGTAAGATTATACGGTTGCTCAGTGACAACACGGTAGAGTACGCGAGCAACACACGCGGGAACACGATTTTGATTTTCAGGAATGCAAAAGACATTTTCTCGAATGATTTCCATCCATTTCCTAAGATTTGGACGAATTTCACCCGTGAAGATTTTGAGTGGGTAAAGTTTAGAGTTGGGAGACTCAGTGAAGTTGACATCTCCATTGTATTGAAAAAGTCCATGAGCTTTGTGTGGAAGACGAATGTGTATTTTAATTTCTTCTGGATTGGGAATGAAAGTGTGGTAAGGACCAGAAGTTTCAGAATGACTCCTAAGATAATTAAGTGACCAATTTTCAGTGTAGGAGCACTACCCGTGACATGGAAGACCAAGAATTTGAGAAAATTCCACAAGAGTAAAGGACATACTTTGGTTTTGGATAAAGAACTGATTTGATAGAGTTTGGTCTTTGTTACGAAAAAAATTTGACACGGTTATAGAATTCTAGAACAAAGAGTGGATATTTTTTCTCATTGATGTTAAGCAAGCATTTGAATCCAATAGATTTGAATGTAGGGATGATATGATTGTGTTTAGATAAGGATGGTTTGACAATTCGTCCTTCATTAATGTCACGGGATGCAAGATCACGAAGAGTTTTATTATGACTTGATAGGGTAAGTGACTTAAATGGGATTTTAGATATGTATTGTTGTGTATCTTCATGGTCATAGTCAAACATGTGAAGCATATCAGAAGTTATGATTACCTAAAAATTGAGATAAAAGTTATGTTAATATTATTCTTATTTCTTAAGGTTTTCTTTTTGAAGAAATCATTTTATCTTAATGTATGGTTGTGAAAACGTTTTTCAGATATATTAACAATGTATAATTACGTTTCTGTTACGTTCCCAAACATGATAGATTTCAAAAATTTGGATTAGGGATTGATGTGAATTTTGAAAACATTCCAAACAATCTTAACTGACTAAATGACATATCAAATTAAGTGTTAATGGTTGTACATTGTCTAGTTTAAGTGTTAATTATAACTTATTCCATGAAAAATTAAGGATCCCCAATTTTTAATTTTATGATCTTAAGAACCCTAATTTCAAATTAAAAAGAAATTGGATGAACTGACTTACAATAGATGATAAGAATGAGGTAGTGATTGATAATCCTAGATTTTTGTGTGTTGAATTAGATGTTTGAGTGGTTAATTGGTGATTTTGGTGGGTTTGGTATTTTTTTCGTCACAACAGCACCACATGGGAGTGCTTGGATTATTTTTCTATGAATGATAGAGGAAAAACGAGCTACTGGTTTAAAATGACAGATGGTCCCTTAAATATCTAGGACCGCCTAGGGGACCGTCGGGATAAGGGACCGCCAACAGAAAGCGGTTTTGGTCTTGTTCAAATATTTTGTGGCCAATTTTAATTTTGAACGCTTTTAAAAGAAAGGTGTTTTTAGCTTATTAGGTGAGTTATTAAAGGCGACAAGACCTAACAAACCATGGAGAAGATATTGGTGAAATGACGAAGAACGAAGGATAAGAATAGGTAGACCAGAGGAGTTAGAGGAAGCCTTGGGTTGAGAAGAGAATATGAAGATAGTTGTTTTAGAGGAAATGAGGCGTAAGAGATATCATGAGCATGCAGACAAAGGGATTTTAGGCATTGAACTGGGATTGAAATTTGACGAATGGTAGAAGGAGTAGAATCCTAATGTTCTAGATGTTTAGAGTTGATATGCACGAATAGATGAAATGAGTATAATCGAGACAGAAGAGGAGAAAATATGAGATGATACTTGGAATAGACATGTGAGAGAGGAGAGGGTAGACACAAAGTGTTTTGATTGACCGATATGATGTGAATGATTTCGGAGGCAGAATGGAGGAGACAAATGAGAGAAAGATATAGTGGATGACAAGTTCAAATACGAGTCTTGCATTGGGATGAGTCGAGGTCAATAACGTGTCCACTTGTAGAGTCGTTCTAGTAGAGTACGTCGTTAAGAATTTGTGTCATCCATAGTGATTGGTAGACGTGCCTTTCCAGCAATTATGAATTCGGCGTTGAATATGGTTATATCAATAGCAATTTTGTGTCTCTCGAAAAACCAATGGTTATTGAAAAAATATTGCTAGAGTTTTCCCATACTTTCTCAATAATCAGAGAGGACATATATAGAAAATTATATGTCATTACTCTTAGGATAATAATCCTAAATACACAGTGTCTTTAATTGTATTGAATAACACAATTAACCACTTGAGAAAGGATCCTTTCAAAAGAATGCAAATAAGCAAACACTAAGTATGAAATTGAATCAACTTTTCCGTGAGATAATTATGACAACGAACTAATGTCCACGGACTCACCTTCATCTTCTTTGTGAGTTACATATCCGAGGACATGAAAAAAATAGGTGTAGGAAGAAAACACATAAGTTCCAATGAGGAAAAGGCATTTAAGTAGACATATAATCACACATATGCACATAGAGTTTCAATTAACACACATATCATACCCTATATTACTAGCAAGATATTAAAACATAATAAAGTCAAGACATTGAGAAAGCATACCTTGGCCAATGACATATCCTAAGGTACGTTACCATGAGCAGACGAGAAAGATGCGGACATTGAGCACGATATAGTTGTCTTCTACGTATGAGAGAAAGAGAAAAAATACACATCTTCGAGTTGCTCATGAAGTGAATCTAAAACAAATTCTCATAAAGAAACTTGGTACCCAATATCTCATGGGTCCGAGGTGGTTAGTGGAAAACATATTTTGTAAGGATGTTGAGATTGAAGACAGGTTATCAAGGAGAGTAACCTAGTCCAAGATGTTTCGAATTTCAAAAGCATTGTTTGATTATGCTAGCAATGAATAACTATGTATAGTTAACAACAAGATGTTTTTGATATAAGACTCAACTTAAATTCTGTTAAATAAACATGTTTGACAGTCGTTGACTAAAGTTAGACGGTCCTGTAAATAGGACGATGATCCTTTTATTTTACGGGACCGGCTGCCTCTTTATGGGACCGTCTGGAGAAGGCTGTTCTCCCAGAGGTTTCAAAAATTTAATTTGTTGTGGTTCACTTGTTGATGCCTCATTTGAATTAAATCCTAGACCCGTTTTATCTCCGAAGGCTTTTTGACTTCTTAATAAATTATCAAGAGCTTGTGAGCTCTTTTTGAAATTTGTCATTATGTTTTCTTTTTTGATTAAGCTTTCCAATGTTAATTGTGTTGTCTTGACACATTAGATTTTCTAGATCAATTTCAACTCCAATTTCTAATTTAGACATTTTATCTTCTAAATAAATTTCTTTTTCAAAATTATCTTTAAAATATTTTGAAGAATCGTTTTCCGGTGAAATATTTAGACTTAAGTTGCATATGTTTTCGAAATCGTTTTCAAGATTAGAAATTTCCAGGAGTGATGTTTCAAGACACATATTTTCGGATTCGGAATGTATCTTGCTTGAAGTTCCAACCATTTGGTATACATCGTGTTCATCACAATCGTTGTCTTCTTCATCGGTATCACTCCATGCTTTATTAGGTAGTCCTTCTTGAAAATCTCTTGATTGATTCTCCACGGGATTTCCTTATTCAAAAATAGAAGCGATAGTATTGAGCATAGAAAAAGCACTATTTAAAGATTCGTCTTTAGACATGACGAATTGTCTATGCATTTGTTCAAGATCAATCATATCTTTGGCTTGAGTATTTTCTTGGTAAATGATTAAAAGATTTTTCCAAATATCATTTGCCGTTTGACATATACAAATTCTTTCGTATACATTTTTAGGTAATGCTTTGTAAATCAATATTTTGGCTTCAAAATTTTTACAAAATTTTCTTGTAAAATTATCCTCTTGATTTTAAAAATTAATTTCCATTGGTTAAGAGTCTCCAATTGAAATAACATGCCAAAGATCTTGATCTATTGATTTCACATAATTTTTGAATCTAATTTTCAAATTAACAAAATTAATATTTTCAAAATATGGTGGTTCTTGAAAAGATTGCCCTTCTAGATTTCTTTCAGACTCCATAGATCGATTCAAGTTTTAAAATACATTATATTTTAAAGAATCTTGACCAACCTGGCTCCAATACCAATGGTAGAAACTAGAAGGGGGGATTGAATAGTTTCACCGTTTGTGTTTACTTTTTAAAATCATCAACTTGTTTGATTCGAAGTTATGTGATATCAATCAACAATATACAAACATATATATATATATATATATATATATATATATATATATATATATATGTATGTATGTATATATATATATATGCACAAAGATAAGTAATATATGAAAGAACGAAAGATAAAGAGATGGAAAGATCAAACCAAGACACGGAGATTTATAGTAGTTCGGCACGAAGCTCACTCTTCGCCCTACTCCACTCCCCGAGTATCACACTCGAGAGTTCACAATCACTATGTCAACAAACTCCCTTTAGGCGAAGAAGACCGTACACCAACGCTTACACCAATTTGTGACACTATGTGGAATGTCCAGTTCTAATCATAGCTAGAACCAATCTAAACACCAATACATGATCCTACACGATCAAATGCCAAGTTTACTTGAATCTTCACCCAATCCAAGCTTTCACAACACGAACCTTACAACACATACACGAACACACCTTGTCCAAATCTACCTAAACACAACACGGACTTTTCACTAAGTCTAATATCACGGACACACGTTTTCCTAATCTACACTCACAATACACGGACAAACCACTTGTCCAAATCTACACAAATCACACCAAACCTCGACTTACACACAAGTAGAATACACAAATCTATAAGAATAAGATATAGAGAGAATATAGATCGAGAGGAGAATCGTAACACTAATTACGTGAGTGTGTGTGATGTCTAGACTACAACACTTCGTTTCTTGATGAATACGAGTGTTCCTCTCTTGCACTTGTTTACATCACTTGTAAACAAGTTACGACATGTTAACGTGATCAAAGACAAGGAAAGAATACGGGCAGAAAGATCAGAGAATTTTTAGTGCCCAAGGTCTAATTTTTCTGGGAAAACAGTACAGTATTTATAGCCACGAAGAGGAGGGAGGACGGTCCCTTATTTTTCTTGCGATCTCATAAAATTAAGGGACCGTCAACCTATATGGGACCGTCCCATAGAGTCCGTTCCTCTTTTTTTCCTTTAGTGAGGAATGTTTATCTGGTGAAAAGGTATCTCATTTGGGCGGGAAAATTCAAATTCAAAGATTTTCTTATGAATAAAACATTTCTTTAATTTACAAAAAATAATTTGTAAAGTTTATTTATAAAAACTTTTGTCACATTTGTAAAAGTGTGAGTTTTAAGGACAAAATAAATTCTTTGATCACTTAATAATGTTGGTAAGTTGTTTGTACATACCTGAAGTGATGTTGTAGTCGAAACGAGTTTTCTCATTTAAAAACTTATCAAATGTAATTTTACGTAACATGTTCTTACGTTTTATGATTATCAAAAAATATAGAGATAGAATAATGCATACACCGATTTTGACATTATTTGTATTAACATTCCTTTTTCGTAGCCGACTATGTGGTTATGAATATGGTTGGACAACAAAATAATAACATGATCCTAAGAAGACCTCTTCTAGCAACATCACATGCACGTTTTAAGGTGTTTGAAAAGCAGATTTCTTTAGGAGTAGGGGAAGACCTAATAACCTTTAATATGAACTGATCCTTAAGCCCCTCTCCCCATTCTACTAAGGGAATTCGTATGATTGGGGCATCTAAGGAAGAGGAACCTTTTGACCTATTAAGAATTGCTACTGATTTATTTTCTTATGATTTGAATTTATGCTTAAATAACGATTATGAGTTTAATTCTAACAAATGCAGTAGAATGGAATCTGGTTATTATGGGCGGAAACAGGTTACAAAGGAGTTACTTGACAGTTGTGCTCTAACTAGTACTAGTGACATGAAAGAAAAGGAAAACGCAATTGAAAGACTTACTTGTGAAGGTAATCATTTCCCATTCTCGATCAAGATGGTCGGAGAATGTTCCAAAAAGAAAAATACCCCTTTACTCGACCTTCCCCCTGAAGACATGCATTACAAGATTGAAACTATTAATCGAAAAAAGGAACTTAGGGGTCGTAAATTTTCACTTGACGAATGGTTGAAGAATCAATTCGGTACTTCTAGGATTGATAAGGAGATTAAGAGGAAGGTGTTTATGGAATGGATGATCGACAGTTATCCAGATGGGTCAAATATGCCAGAAGTAGAAAACAACCCCTATGATCGGAGATTTGAGAAATTTAAGTCGGAATTTAAAGGAGAAATCTTGCAGTTACTTGATGAGTATGAGCTCAGAATAGGCAAGAAGGGGTACATTTTGCAAGACATCCGGACAAAAGTGTGAAAGTACCTTTCATGAAACACAAACGTTTTGGCATGAGGATGGATTGTAAGAGATAGAAAGAAATAGCTGCGAAATGGAGGGAGTTAAATATGACCCACCTAAAATTAAGATTGAAACACTTAAGGTGAGAAAGTATACACTCAAAGGAGTGGGTAACTTCATATGCACCAAAAAGACAAAGGAAAAATAACTACCGGTTAGTCGGATGAACGGAGAGAGATTTAAAATGATGAGCAGGGACGAAATGAACACCGCCGCAGGTGTGGGAACAACTTGAGACCCACGCTTTGAGTCTAACTTAAAGACTCGTTAATAAACAAAAGTGTTTTTTCAAGAGACAACCCGAATTATTATTTTCTTTCCTTTTTATTAGTGTAGTTTTGTTTGGTATACTTTGTTATAATTTTTTTTAGGTATTGAAGGAAGAAGGATGGTGTTGGAATCACTCCTAACTCGTAAATGGAACGACATTGACGGGATTACATTTTCTATCTTTGTTAGCTTAAACACATGGGCTTGTTATGTTATTTAGTCATAGTTGTATATGTTTCGGTATAAATACCCTCCTAGACTTTCCTAGGAGGGTGAGACTCTTAGTGTAAGCTTTCATTTTCCTTTAATAAAACACACTAGTTTTTCCCTTCTCTCTCTACTTTATCTCACTAACATGAAGATGATAATCTTTCATCTTCCAAGACCTCCTGAATCACCAAATCTTCCATATAATCGATCCTAACATTAGTATCAAGAGCAAGGTCGGTTTTTTATTTGTGGTTGATTTTGGTGATGTTATCTTGTCAAAATGTTTCTTGTAAATCTGTTTTACAAAGTTTTAACCTTTCATGATATTTCTTGGGTTTAACAGATTTCTTTTACAAGTTATGTGTATCCTGGTCAAATATTAAAGTCATACAGTTTTCATTCTTTGTGGTGGTTTTGGTGATTTATTTGTCCAAACTTCTGATGTCTTTTGTACCAATCCGGGTATATTTCCATGGTCAAAATAGGTCTAAATGATGATTTTTTCATGTCATTATTCTGGGTTTCTCAAGAATGAACGAAGAATATGGTCGGAAATGTCACCGGAAAAAAGTCAACGATGGTCAAAACTCTAGTTTTACGCCTAAGGTGTCATCTACAACTTGTTTCGAGTAACGGAAAGTTACTCGTAAACTCACTTACGTGTAACTTACGGCGTATGGCTTACCCTACGAGTAAGGTCTTACGTGTAAATCATGTTTACGACTACGAAAAACCAAACTTTAGGCATAAGAGTTTCTTTTACGCGTAAGACTTCTTTTGGCTAAGAACTTTAAGCATAAGGGTTTCTTTTATGCGTAAGGTTTTCTTTAGACCAACACCTCTTTCGACCAAGACAGAAATAAAGATGAAGAACTGTAATACAATTGACCACAAACCACAGCAACATCCAACAAACTAATCTAATACAACCCTATGCCATCAATCAAGTCTACAAATACAACAATCGAACACCATACAATCGAACATCAATCAGAAGACGTAAACGATCTGATGTTTGTTCAAATCATGAGTGGGACATCGATAAAGTAGCTCATTAAATCTTTCCCATGCTTGGTAAAGCATTTCTTCCCCAACTTGAACGAATTGATAGATTTTACCAAGAAGTTTAGCCATTTTTTAAGGAGGGCAAAGTTGCTGGACGAACTCTCTTCTTAGTTTATCCCATGCTCCTTTACATTCGTTAGGGAGTTTGTTATACCATCTTTTCGCAGTTCCCGTAAGAGTCATAGGAAAAATCCTTGCGGTGACCGAATAGCTCGGGGTGCCTCAAACGTTGAAAAGAGAGGATAAGTAGAGTACTTCTTCTACATGATTCTGAACGTCCTCATCTGAATCTCTAGAAATCTTAAGTTCATGTAACTCTCGAATAAATTGATCTGGAATAGAGTATTTTTCAGTACTAGAATCCTGTGCGAAGGTTCATTGGCAGTTCTCATTTGGTCGCTCCAAATACTGCTCCATGGTTAAGTTATCGATATTATTTTCATCGATGATCTCCGTTCTGCGTCGGTGGTGCGATTCGTAAATGAAAGATGTTGTGAATAGGAACCGGAGAGTAAACTTTCCTTGTCCGAAATTGCTTCTCCGAATTATCAAATGGGTTGGCCAAAAAAGGCCTCGAGCTCTGAGTCTTGTATCGACATTTAAGAAGAAAGAAAATTAAAAATAGACTTAATGCGAAATCCTAAAATAGCTCCCCGGCAGCGGCGCCAAAAACTTGATGCAGGTTTTACTGGCCAGGTTTTGATATTTGTATAGTCTCGTTATACCTATGGTCTACCCTAATGCACTAATGGGCAGTGTACCCGGTCGTGTGTAGTGTAGTATTCGGTAAAACCGAGGTCGTCCCAAGAGCTATGTGTGATGGATTATTACTAAGTCTAGGTGTCACAGATTTTAATAATGATTTCGATAAGGAATTAAATAACTACTAAAGCATATAAAAGCAGATAAAAGGCAAAAGTTTAATCAATAAAGGAGAGTGGTGCTAACCTAGTTAATTCTCCTAACTAGTAATGTCTACGTCTACTTACTTCCAATTACTTCAGGTGGGGTCAAATTCGAGAGGACAATATTTGGTCAATTCGCCCTAACCTATCAGCAAAGATGCCACCACTGGAGAAGTCATGTGTCCCTTCATAAGTCCAGTTGTTCCTGGTCCCCTAATCCAAGTCATTAACTACCGCTGCATGCTATATTTATAATAGTGAGTGCCCGGGCGTTAGCAACTTAAACACTCACCCCCTAATTCTTAAGTTCATCCAAATGGTAGGTGATCAATTGGTCAAATCGCACAAGTAGAAAGGGTCGTCAGTTGGTCATATCTTACCCTTCCCCGTCTCACTCTACTTACTTAGGGTTAGTTGGTCATATCTCCTAAGCAACTAGCCTCTACGGCCATTCAAAACTACCGAAACAAGGGTAGCTACCAATAAACTATGCATGCATACACTTAGAAATAATTATACTAAAGTAATGTAAACGCAAACAAAACAATTAAGGAATCACTAGGCCACACCAAGAGGTGCTTGTAGCATCATATTAACCATACAAATCAATTCAATATTCAAAGTTACCAAATACATGAATCGAAAGTAAAGAAAAGATAAAATGCTAATGCTTATCGTAGGGGAGTGTTTTCTCCCTTGGAGACAGACTCAGTATGCTCCTTTAGACCGCCTTTGGCTTCTTCCCACGTTCTTTGGTTGTGGTGTGTGGAATGGGATGCTTTGAAATGCTGGAAATCGCAGGGTATTTATAGGCCGGTCCGGGTTACGGCGTAACTAATATCGAGTACGCCGTAATCTTCAATCCTTCAGTAATTTGCACTAGATCTGGGTTACGGTAACCTTATGAGGTTACGCCATATATTCAATATTACTTAGTTACAGCGTAGTTGATGAAATAGTTACTGGCGTGTAGTTATCATCGGCGTGGAACCTCATTTGACCTAATATAGTTACGTCGTATCTTTGGGAGAGTTACGCCAGTACCGATGAGTTGGTTTTCGAGTCACGCTTTAGTTACAGTAATGTGAGAGATGAGTTACGCGTAACTTCTTCAAAGTCAGCATACTATGATAAATCTTTGATATTTCTCCAATTCCGCGTCTCTTTAGTTCCAATGCTCGTAATTTACCTGAAAGTGGAAAACCATGGAAAACAAGCGTAAATCCATATAAATGATATAAATTACAAGCATTATCGTGGGAAATTGACACTTAATATTCATGACTATTTGATGTTTTCAGGTAGTATCTAGGAATCTAGGAGAACTGACCAAAGGACCCTAGACAAATAGGTTGCGAGTAGTGGTATGAATTGACCATAGGACTACCACCATCTTGCGTGCGAATTGACCAAAGGATCACCTTCCAAACAGAGATACTTAAGAAGTTAAGGAGAGACCTAAATTCCGAGAGGCCGGGTATTCATAGAATAAGTCTAGATTGTAGCAAGTACTTAATGAATCTACATAGGTTAACCCACAAACTCTTGTAATCGTATAGTTACAGAATAGGAACCTATGGAACATAGGCTAGATGAATTTACCCGAGGAGTCTAGTGACATTTACCCCCACATGGAGTGATAGATTACATAAATAGAAAAACTTAATTATGGCGTAACAAGATTAGTAATTAGGCTAGCACATTTCTCTCTATTGATTGTTTACAACTTTTATTTGCTTTCATTTCATTTTGTTTATTTAGTTTATAATTTTAATTAATTAAGTTTTCTTAATTTTTCTAGAATTCAATAAATGGGTTTAAACCCTTTACATGTAGTATAGATATTCTTTTTGTTATAACATAATGTATCATAATTAACCTTTCTCATTCCCTTCAAACCATATATTGTGAAGTAGCAAGACAAACACAATTATACAAAATTGAGAATTAATTATTTTACTTTTTACTTTGTAAGCATGTATATTATTTCAAGATAACTAGTTATGATTTTCTTGTAATGTGGGCCTTGTTTTGAGACATTGATCTAGGTGTAGCCTTTACACTCATTTTTTTTTACTAATAATGCATTACCTCTACGTTAGAATTAACAGCAGTTCATAAGGATATAATGAGTTGGACCTATTTTGTAGTGTTCAAAGAAGATGATTTGAAGCATCCTGAACCATTATTTATGAAATCACATAAGCACTGTCATTTTATTTCAATTTTTTTTATTTGTAAAAAGGTTCTGTATATAGTCTCACAAATCAACATTTTACACATGAAAGCCAATTTGAATGCTAAGGACATGCCCAAAGCAAATCAAACTTGGCAATACATTAAGCTTAAAATCAATTCTAACTATCAAAGTAAAATTGAATACTTTTTTGCAATGCAGGAGAAGTCGAACATTCATATTTTATCAAACACTTTGTATGCAAAATACCTTCCAAAACTAAAAAATCCATAACAAAAATGTTAAGTGTTTTATAACCACCAAACAACTCAAGTTATCTTTGAACCGTCTCTAGTTACCTAAGTGCCTTGCATAGCTTGAATTAAGCAAATGGTGGAAGGTATGTGTTTTGTTAGTTTTTTTCTTGGTTCTAAAAGGCGTGCTATGGCATGAGGCGTGAGCTCCACGTTACGAAATAGACCAAGGTGTCGACTCTAGGCGTGGTGTGAGTTGAGGTGGGAAAGGCGCGTTAAGGCGTGAGGCGTAACCATTTTTTTGATTAAACTCCAATGAAAAAATATTTAAAAAAAAATAAAGAATATTACATGTGAGAATGGTTTCTTAATCTTATTCATTATGTACAACACTTTTTGTAAACTTGATATATATGAAATAAGATATAAATATATAAATATTTTCATATTTTATGCCGTCTTATGCCATGCCTTAAAAAACGCAAAAGCTTCGCCTTAACCGCTAAGGCGTGAGGCTTGGTTATACCGCCACGCCACGTCTCGCGTTATTTATAACATTGGTTTTTTTTTTATGAATGGGTGAGGATAAGGAGGACCTTTTTTAACAAAAAAATTACATGTTACGCGTATAATTATCAAAGAATAGCATTGAGGCACATGTGTATTTTAAGTTTATTTTATCATAAAAGTACAAAAATGTCCTTTAAGGTTTTTTTAGATAAATTAGGAAATAATTAGGGGTCGTTTAGTTGGTGAAATTTTTTCTTGTTTTTCCGTTTCTAAATTCCTAGAGAAGGGATTGGTTTTTCTTCTTTAGAGAAGAGTTACGAATTTTAAAAACCCGTTTAGATGGATATATATTTTTGTTTTTTTAAATGAAAAGATTTTTAGATGAAGCTCTTTTCAAACATTTTTTCTTTTTTAAATCAACTTTTTTTTCCCATATTGGATCTTTGTACGTTTTTTATCCATTTTTAAGCAAAGCATTGTCGTTTATTATTAATAGACAAAAACCAAAACGATCGAAGAGAACAAACACAAACCCAGATTATTCTGATGCTCATGATCGTTTATTCGAAGCTTATTTTAGTGCGAATCTAATGTTTCCAGGAGATCGGTTCTAGGAGAGGTTTCGAATGAGTCGAATGCTATTCACATGGATAGTTGAAGAAATACGTCTTCATAATCAATTATTTGCTAATACCACTGACGCCATCGGAAGACCAAGCATTTTCCCATTGAAGAAGTGCACCTCCGCAATTCTTCAATTGACATACGACACCGTTCCTGACGCCCTTGATGAATATTTGCAAATAGGCGAAGAAACTTCTCGTCAATGCCTTGACAAACTTTGTACGTTTGTTATAAAACTCTTTGGACCATAGTTTTTGCGGAAACCTACTATAACCAATGTTGAAAAGCTATACGTGTTTTATGAAGAAAAACACGGGTTTTCAAGAATGTTTGGAAGCCTTGATTGTACAGATTTGGTCGTGACATGGTTGTCCGATCGCACATAAAAGGCAATTTTTTAGACGCAATCATGGTTCGACTCCATTCAATTTTGCTAGAAGCTATTGCGTCACAAGACTTATGGATATGGCACGCTTTCTTTGGTGTTTCTAGGGTAAACAACGACATCAACGTTATACATCAATCACCTATCTTCAACGATCTGAAAGAGGTAAAAGCACCAGAGATTCCGTTTGTGCTTAACGGCGTAGCATACCCGTTCGGATACTATCTTACTGACGGGATATACCCGGAATGGGCAACTTTGGTTAAGACGATATTAAACCTATGCGCTGATGAAATAAAGCGAATCTGAAGCAAACGCAAGAATCGGTAAGGAAAGATGTCGAACGGGCATTTGGTGTTCTAAAGTCGAAATGGGGTATGCTGAACTGTCCTGCACAACAGTTTCGGCAAGACAGAATAAGTAATATGATGTATACAATGATCATGTTACATAATATGATTATAAAAGACCAAGGTACGACGACATCTCCAAATTGTTATACGGAGGAAGCACATCAACCGGACGATCCCGTACGATCCCAAGAAGATAGGCGTAGATTTATGTGTCGATTTGACCGAACACTTTTCTCGTTATGTTTAGTTTTAGTTTTTAATATTTATGATGTTTTTATTTCTTGATTAATCTCCGTATTGTATTTTTAATTCCGTATGTTTTACATTTTTAGTTTATGTAATGTTTGTATGATTTTTTTTGAACGAATGTTTGTATGATTTTAATAAATAAAAATTTTATGTTTAAATAAATTAAAAAATGTGTTGAAGGTGTGAAGTGGTGTGAAATAGTTGGGAGTGAAAAGTGAGATGATGGTGAAGGAGAGAGAAAGCTAACATGACACTGAGATGGAAGATGAAATTGTGTGAGAGTTGAAGGTAGTGTAATATGTAGATCAAATAAATTGGATGTTCTTTTTGCTATTGATGTGCTGCAAAATTACAAATTTGATTCTTTTCATAAACAAGTTTAAGTATAAAAAAAATGTTTTGTTAACACAACCAATAAAGTTGTGATTAAGCTTAATAATTATGAAAAAGTAACATTTAATAAATTCATTATTTCTATATGTATGCATATGTAATGATTATAATTATAAAACATGTTGTTAAACAGGAAATGTTTCATATTAATTAATTGTTTAATTTTTAATTATGATAACTTTAACAACAACCCATACCCAAAAACTAAAAAAAAAGAAAAAAAAAAAAAAAAAAAAAAAAGTCTACCAACAATTACAGATTGTATGTGCCTATCGACAAGAACCATATATTTAGCGAAATATTTTGATGTATTATTTGTCAAGTTTTTAAACTGCGTTTTCAATTATATATTAACATTTCCAAACAAATAATCATTATTTGTACGTATACATGATTTCAACTAATAAGTTATATTATTATTTAACGAGTTCATATTTAAAAATGTTTCTAATCATGACAAGGTTAACCATATAGCCTTATCGGACATAGTTATCAAAATTCTTTTATTAAATGAAATCCATATAAACTGACCAAACAATAATCAAGTATGTCATAAAAGAAATTGGTCTCATTCTTTTGCAGGAGTCTAAGAACATTATGCAACAAGTTGCTATTTCTGTTAATAGTTTAAATCATCTACTATACATCTTGTTGTCAGATTTCGTGCCTTAATTTAGGCTCGATCATGATCTTTTAGGTCTACTTTCATATTTCATTGATAAAATTTTACGAGAAGTCATTCACACATATTCATGTTAATGAGATAAACTCATCGTTAGTTAAAACTATGTATATCCATTGTTACTTGAGAGATTTTCTTTACGCAAGCCACTTTATAAGTGACATCTAAATTATCTGTATATACAAAGTTCAAACACTAGTTTATTCTGAAATTTAAATTTAAGCTCAATGATTTTACACATCGCAACCATCGTAACTGCCCGTCGGATATATATCTATACATTATATATAAGAGGAGGCATGCCACATAAAATGCCACTTGGCATCCCATAATGCCAAGTCATATTTCCATGTCATCACAATTTAAGCCACCTAAGCAAGCTTAAAATTCGAAATTGATAAAAAAATGTCAATAGTAAGATTCGAACTTGGGTTGCTTGTAAGATTAACACATGAGATTACCACTAGACCAACACATTTTTTATATTATATCTTGCAAAACTAAATATATAAACCTATGTGGAATCTTAAATCGCAACGATAAGTTAAAATAGTTATGGATTTATCTCCAAAATTCTATAAGAGATATCTATTCCTTAATTATATTTGTAATTAAATAATTATCTCTTCTGTAACCTTAAAACACACATAAACGATCCATCATATATCACACAAACCCTAAAATAAAAAATAACAGAAGAAAAAAAAAACTATGCATATTGAAGAAAAAGTATTGGAGATAATATTGGAACTGCAACTACAGGCGTGCAAGTATGAGACTATATTCAAGCGTATTTGATCAGGTTCATCTGATAGTTCTCTTCATGTGTCAGCTCACAGCCCACAAGTTTCAACAGCTCACGGTGGACCATACTCGTCAAGTGAATCAAGTGCAACTGGAAGGGTGGATCAGGAAACTACAAAGTTAAGAATAAGGTATGTTTGGATAATAATTATGCAGAAACAATGCGTGTTTGGATCAGGTCATTGCATAAACAAGGAGTGGTATATTCAGATGAAAGACAACATATGCAGTCTGTTAGGTATATTTACGGAACAGGTTGAATGGTGAAACCAGTCAAAATTCTCCCAAACTACAGATTGTAGAATAAACTTATTGTTATTAGTTTAGATGAATTTCTAGCAAGCTAACGCCACAAGTCTGCTGTTAGAATGGTTAATAAAAGTTTTACATGCTTAAGGGGAGATTATACATTCTCACGTTTTAGTTATTCTTGCTCGATTAGTATTACTTGACTACGATAAATGTAGAATGTGCAGTAGGCATTCAAGACGGGAAAACTAATGCTCTTATAAATATGAATCTACTTAACTGTGATACAACAAACTTTTGAATATATGTTAAAACTTATAAGCATAATCAAGAAATTAAAATCTAAATATGTGAACATTGTTAATAGAGTTTGTTAAACGGTTATGGTACCAAACTTCTGACCTGTTATGAGCGGTGGTGTAACTGTTAAGGACATAACTAACGACTCTCTAAATCTTCTGTCGACCCAGTTTTATTTACCAGAATAATTGTTGATAGTTTTTTAACCCATTTTGAGTTAAAAATGACTTTTGTCTACAATACATCTTTTTGACTAGGTTGAAACATTAGCTGATTTATAAGTGTTGGAGGTCTAAGGCTCTAAGCATTTCCCGTATATTATTTTATACTTTTTGACTGTCAAAGGTTTGTGGATCTTTCTGTGTTAGTTTTACCATAAGCAGGCACATTTATATACACGTGTTTGGAATTGTGCAGGTCAAATGGGTAGAGCATTTAGAAATCGAAGAAAATAGGGAATTTGATGATCTGCTCACACATGCCAAGGCATATGGAGCTCATATATGGGTTGCGTGTCTTAAAAGAGCATGTGAAAGAATCTCTTACAAAAATGCAGGTACAAAAGTTATCTCACCAGATAATATTTATCTAATCTTGAAAGGATTATGATAATTTATCATTAGCACATTTTCATAACTATTTAGTTTACATTTCTTTTCTTCCTTAATAAATTCAATAAATATGTTCATGTTGTTTTAACTAAAAAGGTCCAATGTAATGTGGCTTTAGGGTTGAAAGGCGACAAGTGTTTCTCTCGTTGGTCAACCTCGATTAAAGATATTGACATGTCAATGCTATGGTCTCTAAAATCGATAAGCAAGCTGCAAAATTAAGATTATTTGGGTCTTTGACATGTATGTTTGAACATGGTCTCGATGTGTTAGATAGTGTGAACATCCGTATGCATTTCTTGATCCTATTTGTGAGTCTGTTGCCATAAGCATGATGCGTAGGGTGTTTGGAATTGCTTACTTATCTGCTTTGAAAATAAGCAGATACCAGCCAGCTTTTTTAAATGCTAATTGTTTTTAATTAGGCAAATAATCAGTTTCAATCAAACATTCAGAACTCCTTATAAGTTAAAAAGATAAGCACTGACGTAACCAGTCCCAATCACTCCACTAATCCTTATCAATCAGACACTTATACAGTTTCACTAGATCCAATTCCAAACATTAGAAGTTTCACTAAAGATTACTCATATCAGAATTCAGAAACTATTTCTTAACACTACGCCAAACACCCTTGGAAGTTTTCTTGATTCGGGAATGTCGTAAGTCTATTGTAAATTTTGTATGTAAAGGTTGTTTGTCATTACATACACCTAAGAAAACAAAACCTTACAAAAGTAACTCTTATATTGTATCGATCGTTTGAGGAATTATTCGATTATAAATCACTAACTATGATTTAATCATGAACTAATTAAACAATGATGCAGATTTGTGTTAATATAATTAAAACATACCTAAGGTGACAATAATCAGTCAACTTTCTTAAGACTGTAAAGGAAAATGCCTTATGCAAGAATCATATAGGAATATAATGCATGGTTTAAGTTTTATGTACCTTTATAATTCGAATATGAAACAGAAACTATTCGAATATGCATGTATTAGGTTTGGTTTAAGTTACTCTGTTTTGTGTTACCACATAGAAAACCCGTTTTGACCCAAACCCGTTCGAAACATTTACCAACCAATCCTTTTTCTACCGCCCCATAGGTTCTCAGATTATTTTCTTCAACCACGTTTGAGTGGCTTTGCTATTCTGTGTAATGCGCAAGGTATTCTGTATGCAAGGTATGTTACATCTGCTGATTTGTGGTCATTTGCATGCATATGCTTTGAACTTGCAACTGGTGATGTTCTCTTTGATCCTCATAGTGGTGACAACTACGAGAGAGATGAGGTATATTTTGCTTTAATCTTCCATCACATGCCACCGGGATCTATATTTTTCTTATTGATCCGTTTGTTCTTTATCCCCATTTATCTAGCATGATATTCAGAATTATCACTAATGGTGCAACATATAATTTTTGTGGGTCTCTAAAGAGGATAGGGTTCAACTATATTTTTTCTAGATTAACTTGTATATTCGTGCCTGGGCTTCAGAGCTCTTTATCTATTAGACTTTTTTCACTATTAGACATGCAATCATAAAAGTATCAGGTAAAAATTTGATATCCATATACCATGATTTCTTATACATATTAGTTTGTGCAGGAAAGTAGGAAACCAAGGTCTTCACATTGTGATGTGAATTCAGATGTTTGTTAACAAACGAGTGTTGGATCAAAATCAGCCAAGTCAAGTTGGTGCTTACCTTTTTGTATTATAAATAGCTGACATGTTAATATTGAAGCATTTAATTAACGTGGTTCTCATGTTACAGTAGTTGAAATCAGAGTGGTGGCATTGTCGTTGTGGCCTACATTTATAAGGTACTATATTCATTTTTTGTACAATTTTCGTTAATTGAACTTTAAAAATCAATATGAGGTGGAATTAAGAAAGGTGGTTTTAGTTTGGAGGTACGAAACAAGTCCTAATTTGATAAGCTAAAAAAGTGATGATATTTCCATGAATCAACTCAATAAAGCATTAAGTGGACAGTAAGGTCGTAATATAGTGATAGGTAACAACACAAGTCACACGACAAATTTAGATATAATTAACGTCACATGAATGGCTTGCTCATGCTTATTGCGTTAATCATTTTGTAGTCACCCACTTTAAAATTTATCAAGTACTATTACAATAATGTGCTCGCTGTGCATTTTTTGACCAGATAATCCCGGAGAGATGAACAGAATGCACGTGCTAAATGAGCCGAATGATGCTGAGTGAAGCTCTTAAATACCATGGTGCTATGCAAAACAATGGACATCCCTTCTGATGATTGAAATACTCAGACGTAAAAAAAAGCTTCTACAATTGAACACAATTGATTTAGTTTGGAGATGATAATGTTATGGTTTTACATGCTCGTCTATTGAGGCATACTTAAGTTATTTAATTGTTCCTATTGATCTATATATCTATTTTTTTTACAGAAAAGGATGATGTTCACCATTGGGTAAGAAATATGCATCCCAAATAGTACTGGTTACACATTTTGTGTCGTGTCTTGCCATGAATCTATCTTTTATAAGGCACAAACTAAATTGTTGACCAAGTGTGATTAATTGAATAAGATTGAGGGAATATTGAGATCTAAAGGATCTCTTTCTTCGACTATCAATTTTTCATACAAGTGCATCAAATTTAAACGGGGCAGATTAGTGGCTTAAGTCTCTTTGACTTGGTTGTTCTACTGAAATGTTTGTTACTTGATGTTTACAGGTGGTTCCGACACTGCTCACGTATCTGCTACGTAAATACGACACCCGTTTTTTTCATCACCCTTTGACGTACTATTTTGGTATATGAATTTGGTGTTTGTTATAGGGCTTATGATCCGGCTACCATTGGATTCTTCGGAGCTGACATTAATTTCAACATAAATGATGAACTCGAAGGTCTTAAGCAGGTTTGTTAAAAGGTGTTAAGATATTTACTAAGTTTTTACAGTTAGGTGTTGTTCTATACAAGAAACTTGAAAAATCTATACGTTTCGTAGTTAAAGAACTTGACAAAAGAAGAATTTTTGCATGTTCATTCGTCACCCAAACTCAAGGTTCTATAGAGGAAGCTCAAAGTATAGAGGGGTTACACTGGACAAATGTGGTCGATGGGAAGCTCAAATGGGCCATTTTCTTGGAAAAAAAGTGAGCATTAGTTAAACTAAATTAAACTTACATCAATTGACACATTGGGATCAAATTCTTTTTTGCATGCAAGCACATCTACCTTTGGTTGTTTGAAAGTGAACTTGAAGCTGCTAGGTTACTTCATAATCTTAATGTCCAATTGTCTTTTGGTTATCTTTCATATTCGTTTGGTCCTTACTTTTACATTGCTGAGTGATTTTTCCCGAATTAATCAGGGCCTATGACAAGGCTTCAATAAAATGCAACAAAAGAGAAGCAATCACCTGCTTTGAGGATAGCTCAAATGATGGGGCGCCACTTTCCATGACAAAAAGTGGAGGTACAATACTACAAGTTAATCATTCGATTACAGGTTTGTGTTTAATGTTTGTATTTTATTTTATGGTACTTGGAAAATGGTTGAATGCATTGGATCAGGTTCTTCATTAAGCGTGCAGTCAAATGATCATCTACTCCAATATTTCATCTTCTCTTTTGATGTTTGAAATTGAAAAAAGGCAAGCTTCAATAATTTTCTCATCTTCTCATCGATTAATGTTTACTTATTTGCGAGTTGACACTATTGCTCATCTCTACTTATATTATAATGCATGACTACTTGAGTTTTTTTTAGGTGTGTTAAGTCAAGATGGTCCGGTTATAGTACAAAAGTATGGTAAGTATGCAATGAAAGTTAAAAAACATGGAGAGAAGAAAATTGCATGAGATAACAACCCATCGATGGTCAATGACTTTGCAGATATGTTTGAAGGAATGATGGATTTATAGCCTAATTGATATTTGTACCTTTGGCGAGCTTCTAATGGAAATGGTATTGTATATTTTAAACTTTTTATTGTTATACGAACTCATTAGATTGTACAACACTTGATTACAAGGATGCATTATGTGTATTTAAAATCTTACTTACATGCAATATAGAAAAGTGAGTTTAGTAAAAATGCCTTGGCAATTTCATTTATGTAACTTTAAAGTATTCTATACCCTCTAACCGCTACCGCATGTGCCAATTTATTTGTAAAATATAAAGTATACTACTAAATAAAACCTTTTAGAACATTCAGATTAGGCCTTTTTTCTGTTATAGATTTCAGTAGTTTTATAAATTCATGACATCTTTTTGACGTTACATGGTTTACAATTGAATGTCCGTGAGTGCAATGCATGTGGACAACCTTTACCAGAAAACTTTGAGCCTCCTGCTGATGAGCCTTGGATAACTGGTATATTTGGTTGCACTGAAGATATGGATAGCTGTGAGTTTTTCTCTTGTAGTCGATGACGGGCATGCTGGACACCAGGTATTTTCATTCAGCACTATCGCCATCTTGAGGTATTTATTTGCCTTATCATCAATGATCTATGATTGAGGTATGTGCTTACCGGATATAATTTAAAACATTATTGTATTGGTTTACTCAATTGTTATATGATTTGTGATTTTATCTTTTAGGAGCTGGTAATATATATTTCACGATATTCTTTGTATGTGCATTCCAAATAGTAAATATGCGTGTCTTTCTATTTAACAATTTGTGCACACACAGGTTACCAACCAAATGGATTGTTACATGTGCGGTGAATCTGAATATATTTTTGACGCTTTGGAGCTCGAAACACAGGTAAAATTATTTTCCAGATATACATGTATGACACTTCTATTTATGGTTCTTTTAATCTCATTAAGTTAGATTGATAATCATCCGTATACATTTGCTCTTGGTCAAGGCACAATTGTTGCCCATAATGATCCAAATGTCCCAAAAAACTTATCTTACAATGTCATTAGTTGTTAGTGATTAAATTTCACAAACTTTGATATTACTAACATAGTTTATTTCGATATATGTGTAGTTACATTTAATGGTGCAGCCAAAGGGTTGCAGCATTATCTTCACACAAGTGCAAACCATACAACAATTGTTTTTGAGGTGTTCGCTATGTCTTTCTAGATACCTGTGATGTCGATGGGCGATGGATAAAAGAATAACGTGTCTCGCCTATAGCTAATGGCCGCACGTGATTATAACTTATTGTAGAGCTTTCAAGAGTAGAAGACTGGCCCTGTGACATATCCTAAATTGTTAGCTAATTATAGAATAGGAATACATCTCTTGGAGAAGTTTATTAAATTTAGAGGCGTCTTCATGTAGCAGCATCACTCTAAGAGCACTCCCATCCATAACACCATAACACCAATAACACCGTCCACGTCAGTGCCACATCAGCTTTAACATTTAACATTAACATGCCTAAAAAACACTCACAACCATAACATCCCAATAACATTTCATATTTTCAAATTCAACCCCTAAACTAAAAAAAACACTTCATTTATTAAACGTTAACTAATATTTCGTTTATTAAATTAATATACAAATATTAATTGCATATGGGTCCACAAACACAAACCTCCACACGCAAACCTCCCATCTTTCTTCTTCGTCTTCTTTCTTCTTCATCTTCTTCGCAAACCTCCACACACACACACAACTGTTAAACTAAAAAAAATGCAAACCATCATCATCTTCTTTGTCTTCTCTGCACACACGAGGGGCTGAATTTGAAACTTTTTTATGCCAATAATGGGTGTTAGCCCAGTAACGCGCAGGGTAATAATGGGCGTTAAAGCCATGCCTCCAACGTTCAACGCCACTTACGGACGTTTTTTTTCCCTTTAACGCCGTTGGTGCGTTAGGGTTGGGAGTGCTCTAAGGCTATATACATGTTAGACAAATCAAGTATACAAGTATTTGTATCATATTTCAATTTTTGAAACCTTTTCTTACTTGTACTTACAGCCAGTGTGTAAATAATGAAGTTTCGCGTCACAATTTAATGCAAGTACAAAAAAACAAAGTGGGTATCTTAAAAATAAGTGTATCTTGTCATCAGCAGATATTAATGGAGTACATCCCCAAGAACTAATATATTTGTCTATTCGCAATGCACAATAAATTCAACTGCAAAACGATAAAACACGTTTAATGACTCAAGGAGCTTATGCTTATTGTAGGTATTAACGGAGGACATCCTTGTCTCAGTAAGAAGTGTAACAGTGACCATAGTTGCAGTTGTAAAGGAAACTATGACTATACTGGTATGATACAGTATGTTATTTGTATACTACAACATGAGCCGTTGTTATAATCATATTTAGCATCGAAATTATCTATGACAAAAACTAAATTTGAACATTTTAATTTAACTTTTAATAACTTTTTAGTATATATTTGTTCTACTAAATCCTAAAAATAAAAATCACAAATCAAAGTACTTACCTCCTTTTAACAGTTTTATGGATTATGGTAACATTAATTATAGTTCTTAACCGTTTCATTTAACTTTTAGTTACTTTTTAGTATATAATTGTTCAACTAAACACTAAAAATAAAAACCAAAAATCAAAATACTTACCTACTTTTAGCCGTTTTATGGATTATAGTAACATCAGTTATATATCTTAACCGTTTCATTTAACTTTTAATTACTTTTTAGTATATATTTGTTCTACAAAATCCTAACAATAAAAACCACAAGTCATACCCGTCCATCGGACGGGTTTTGCCACTAGTATATATATATACTAAAAAGTAATTTATTTTGCATGGTGAAATTATATTATAGCTAAATATGGAAGTATGAACTATACTTACAGTTATTTCTGATTTGGTCTAGCTTTGCTCATTACATATTCGTTAAAAAATTACTCGGCCACGTTGCTGGCTCGATCAACGACATCTTCCAGTTCGTAAAAATCTTAGCAATCTCAACACTTGAATATTTAATATCCGTACCCATACAAAAAACAAATTATCTAAACCATTATCTGAACAACCCATTATGCTATTTCTAAATACCAACAAAAAGTATAATATGAGAAATGCGGACCATTTACTTTTTAATATCAGCTCCTTGACATAGAAAGTAGAACCATTGCTCGTTATCCTTAGGTACTTCCCTCCTGTGCAATACTATTGCTCTCGCACTTTTTGAAGACGTGCGAGTACCCTTAAGCTGAGGCCGAATTACTATTATCCCATTCACGAATCACGGGAACACAGTGATGTGATTACAACCTAATTTTTACCATATGTTCAGTATGAATAATATAAAATGCATAAGAATTTGGAACACTTACAAAAATCCTCTGGAGTTTCCTCTATCATGCACACAGTTGCTGACAACGTAACCTTTACTTTCGTTTTGGAGTGGTGGATGTGTTAATCATCTCAAATAATAAAGTAAATTATAAACAATCATACAATTCTGATCCAACGTTAACTATATGATTGTGTAGCATGAAGAAACGGATGTTTAGAACTCAAACCTTCACCATATATAATGAATCCGAGAGCAAAGACATAGGGATGTAACTGCATAAACAGTAAAGCTATTTGCTTAAATAATGACAGTGATGCCAAATGCAACGGTAAAAATATAATAGATGACGCAATGTTTCGAAGACTCACAATTGCCTGAATGTCTTAGTAACCGCAACGGAAATTGATCATTGTTAAAAAATCATTGCCACATGCTTCAAGAACCGTATTTGACTGCACTCACAATGGTGGCATAAGCTTAATCATATATATATATATATATATATATATATATATATATATATATATATATATATATATATTTATATATATATATATTCGTCTACTTTTGGGGACTTGAAATTATTATACCTGATCTATACGAATTATTGAGATAAGAACTATTAGTATAAAATATATTCATTGGACCGATCATCTCTTTTCCACAAACCAAGTTATTTGATTTAATAAAACTAGCATTACTTTAATTCGGTTTAGTACGTGTGTACAAGAACGTAGTAATAACATACTTTTGTTATTATTCTTGGATTGAATTACAAAACGGTAAGGGGTAATTCTCATAATCCTATAAACCCTAATTAGGGTTCATCCAATTGCTAGTTTGTGGAATTGATTCTTGTTCGGCTAGAATCAAGAAAAGGTACGCATATTCTTTTATGTTAATTAATTGTTCATTAATAAATCCTATACGCTTCCGCTTGAATACTTTGATGTTTTGTGATTATTTATTTGATTGTCATGTTATATAATTCCAACAGTGGCATCACGAGTAATTGGTTTTTAATGAGTAATTAATTACATAAACGCGTAAATAACAAATATTGTATGTTGTTTGATATGATTATTCTATGATTTTGGTTATGATTATGTAAACCCTAGTTTTAGGTTTAGGGCTTTTGCCCTAATTGGTTTTAAATTTTTTTATGGATCGAATTAAAAAAAAAATTATGGGTCGAAACCCTAATTTTTTTTAGTCGATTGTTTTTAAAAAATTATATTAGGGTTTATTATAATTGTTATGTTATCTATATCGAAACTTAGAATTAATATATATGTTACGTGATTAATTCAAAAATAATTGTTATGTGACATGGGATTATTGATATGCGATCTTGTGACTATTTGTATAATTGTTATGATATATCCACGATGATACATGCATGTTTGTCATGGATAGTTGCTTGAATATTGTTTAATTGTTAAGATATATTTATCACATGTTTATTTATGATAAATCTTGAATTGGGGAAGACTCCAATTATATACATTAATGAATCAATTATGTGCAATTTGGTATATCATTAATTATGGGTTTATGCAATCGATTCGTCGATGTATGTGGCTCACTTTCAATTGAGAGAGTGAAAGCCATAAATTAATATATACATTAATTTTAACCTAGATATTGATTATTAATAGGGTTTTATCGAATAAGTTGCATGTGGCAACTTGTTTACACGTATAAATTGTTTATTATGTGCGCATTGTTTTTTAGTTATTTATTTTTTATTTGTTACTTGTTTGTTTATTATGTTAGACAGTTTAAGCAAAGGGTAATTTTGAATAGAAAAATAATACGGACTAAACAATGGCCAAATTTGATTTGTTTTGGAAGAGTTAAGTTTTCAATAGTTTAATTGATTGGTGACTTTGGTACAAATAGTCTGAACGGCTCACCCACTAGAATGAACTATAAAGGGGTTAATAAAGAAGTGCGCACAGTCACACTGAAAGGATGTCTTAGGTTATGCTTTTGCGCTTACCTGGTCCTCTGCCCCCTGTAAGTTCGAATGGAGCTACTTAGTAAGCCATAAAATGTGCAAACTCATCTTAAGGGCGAATTAGTTTTAATTCCATGCGCCACTTCTGTGGTAATTACCCGAAACACTAAGTGTTTACACTTATGCAAAAGTACGGTATAATGGACGATAATTAACACTAAATTCCTTGATTGGTGAACCCAATACCGCAATCAAAACTTTGATAATTTGATCTTTATGAATTGGTAATAAAAAGTTTTTTATTAAATTTATGCTATAAGATGAATGCATGACATCTTTGTACATATTTTATTTGACCACATAAAATCAAAACTAGTACCCTTTTAAATTAAGTTATATGCCATCTAATTAAAGGGACACTTGAAGTTGCAATTTACGTCATGACAGTACTTGGCTAGATTGTAATGGAGAGGTAAATCTCTATGTAAAGTCAGACCTTACATGGACATATTTGCAGTTCTTTAAGTTAGACACTTAAGTTGAGTAGGAAGTGAGACCTGGACTCAAGGCATAAGATGGGATGAAACATGTTTATATTTGCAATAGCGTTGGAAAATATAAATCCCATAATGATCTAGGAATTGGAAATTGTTTGCCAATTATTGTTCGACAGATTACCCTATTATGTGCTTTCGTTACTAGCAGATCAACTGATGTAATGGAACTACGATAATTTGGATCCTAGTTTTCGAGAAAATTCTATGGTTATATGAATATTACCTTGGGTATTTTATTTTCTTGAAAAGTTTAATTATCGAAAATACTAAAATTGAATTTTGCTAATTCTTTAAATGTATTAATGCAACATTAAACCGTAAACGTAGGTTATTCCTGTATTGGTAAATTGATCTACACCTGTAAGGGTTTTTAGTAGAGTCAACCTTACTAAAAGAATAAACCTAGTCTTCTTTTCATAAGAAAGAATGAGATTCAATCCTATTCCTTTTCATGAATGAAGAAAGGTATGATATGACAATTAGAATTGTCTAAATTCTAAATACATAACTCGTAAGCAAATTTTAATAGTTAAGAAAATTGCATATGTTCTGAGTTATTAAATTAGAAGCTAGACTAATTACTGTATAATTGGTAAAAGACAAACTAGCATATTGCATCTAGTTATTTTGTTTTGACCATTTAAAAGTACTACTTACAATTGTTGGAATAGTAGAACTATTAAGAAAGAAATTGCATGCCCAATTTTTCAAGTTAATAGCATTGATGGATAATACATCACCTACATAGTAGAATACATTTTTTTTAAGTACATAAGTAATTGTTATGTATGGACTTTCTCAAAGGTGTAGGGAAGTAAATAGAACGCTATTTTCTTTCACTGGTTAATGCAATACTTACAATGTTGTCAAATCCAGTGGGAGTATTTTGTTCTTATTACTGAATAAGGAATTAATGTAATGATCTCTAATTCAGTGGGAGTTACAAGCTTTGTCATTTTGGTAGTAACCCATATTATCTCTAGAATGTCTTAAGATAATTACTTTCCACTTGTAGACATTTATGTTTTCAAGGATAGTCATGTATGTTTCCTTATTAGACAATGAAGTGGTTCTACATCTACTAGTTATGCTAATATCAATGGCACAATCATATTAGTCACATAAACAAACATATGTCGTGCTATATGATGTTGTTCCATGCACAAGTGGGAGAAATCTATATTGTGTGCAAGGTACAACATATATGTATATGATTTAAAGGATTCTCTTGACTGCAAGGTAAGAGACTAACATTCTAATATAACTTGTACATATCTAATTTAAGAAACACTTGGTGTTGCAATTTACGTCATGTGAGAACTTGGCGAGATTGCAACAACAAAGTAAATCTCTATGTGAAGTCAGACCTTGCATGGACATATTTGCAGTTTCTAAATTAGACAAGTATTTAGAACATGTGTCAAAATGATATATAAGACTACTTCAAATTAAATATTTATATATTATTAGAATGACATAAAATTAAATGAAGTAATCTAATCCTACTTCAATTGGTTTATTTATGTATTTTGGAATGACATAAATGAAAAATAATGTAGTCCTACATTATTGTGAAGTAAAAATAAATTAACTTGGAATTACTATTGAAACCAAGAGTTGTGTTCATAATTACTTTAGTTAAACATGTTTATGATTCATTGTAAAGACATAAACATAAAGTATTTTAAGACTTATAATAAAGTAAGACGTTAACTTGTTATGTTTTTTAATTAAGACATATACAAGAAGTCATTGAGATGATCAATGATTTATAACGTATAATGGGATTATAACAGTTTATATTTTCTTGATGAGACATGGATATGAAGTGACTTGGTTAAAAAGTACTTGTGTTATAAAGCATGCAATTGGCTTGGAAAGTCTATTATACCATTAAGTTGACTTAGTTGGTAAATAGGTAAGCCAAAAAGGAATATGTTTATCTTATATATTATTAGATTGTCTTACAATATTAAATGCTAATGAATACCACAAGTTAATGGTATGTTCAGTTAGGAGGATCAAACTTTATTTGATTTGTTTGATTCAAGATAACCATAACTTCTTTCTTAAAAAGTAACAAGGTAAGAAAATTGAGTATGGATTGAATATACTCAATATGACTCCAACCTAGAAGATTGATAAAACACCATTTTATTATGAAATGTGATGAATCACATTAAGTTTTAAAAATTGAAGATTCTGAATTTGTTAAACTATTTATGAATAGGTTGTTAACAAACTTAAGTCAGGAATTATCAATGTGTATTTGTAATGTCAAAAAAAAAAAGAACAATGTAGTTTTGCTCTAATTGCTAAGTATATATAGATAGTCTATATATTACAAAAGGCAAGTGGGAGTTTTTTTTTTTTATCTTGAAAGATAAAATTACAAGATACATAATCTTCTAAAACACACTAGTAAATATCATGATGAGGTTAGACATGTAAATGATAGACCTTATGATGATGGAATTTTCATTCATAGATCTGCAAGGATATCTCAGATATTTGACTTATATGTTGAGAAATATGAGTTACAGGATTATAGTAAACCTGATAATCATTATGATGGATTACCAAATATTGAATTGGGTAAATTACTCATACTATGAATGTTTAAGATGCTGTCCATAAAGATAATCAATTTTGGAAATTTGGTTTATCTTAATAGTTAGACTAGAGAATGGAAATGAGTTTCTTCAAAGAGATGAAAAACCCTAGTGGTTTGAATTTCTATGTAGAAATCATATGGACAATATTGTACACATATTTAATGCATGTCTTATGACAAGATTATTAATCATACTTAAGCAATTAATTGTGATTGAATATTCTTTTCTATACACATTAAATATATAAAGATGATAATCGTCATACTTGTTTTCATTAATATGAAATATGACAATGGAATATCAAAACTCTTTCTTGAGAAATTACTTGAGCGAGGACGGTAAGTAATCGAAAGGTTTTTTGAATTCATATAATCTTTGGAAGTGTACGAAGTGCAATAATTCATGAATGGATGAATGGATGCATCTATGAAATTATTCTTATGTTAAATTATTAAATCCTAGTTTCGATTTATAATTGAAATAAGATAAATTTTAAGTATTCCTGAAAGCTAGTGGGAGTATTATGTTAAGGTTTTAAATCTTATATGTTGTATAACATGTAGGAAGTAACATTACTTGAAAGCTAAATGTTAAGTCTTAGATTGGAATGAAACTTCATTTGTAAGATTTAAGAATTAAAACATACAACCTTGAAATATATGTTTATTATTAATAAACATGTGCAGTAAAATAAATGATTCTAATAAAACATGATATATCATTAGGGAAATTGATAAATATCTTTTGACAAGATAGAACGTGAATAAATTCTAAGTTTGACCTGTAGATTCATCATGTACATCATGTTGTGTATTAAAATTGTTGTATCATTCTTGAATAAGAAGTGATTTGACAACATTGATATCTAACTAAAAGTTATTAGATAACTTGTGTAATGAATATTCTAAAAGAATTACATCCTCAGCCTGGAATTGCTCCTAGATTCTATGGATGAACAATATGTCAAATGTTGTGCAAATTGTCATCAGCTTTAAACTTGAAAGTTAGGAAAGCATCAAACATTACACAATAAGATATTAAAGTTTACGGAGTTTTAATGAGCACATTGTTATTTGTATACAATGATGCTGGTTTAATTGAGATGACACTCAATACTAGTCATGGTAGGATTTCATCCTTGTTAAATGTGAACTAGTTGTGCTACTAAGAGCACAGTTGCATTATACATTAAAAGAATAAAAATACTTTAAACTTTAAAATGTTTGAAAGTTTAAATTGTCATAAATTGGTGATAGAGGATGTCACACACTTTATGAATTATTATGTGGATTGTTGAATGCACACATACAAATACTTCATTAATTGAATTCTTGAAATAAGTATTC
This sequence comes from Chrysanthemum makinoi, assembly GCA_910596185.1. Taxonomy (NCBI): domain Eukaryota; kingdom Viridiplantae; phylum Streptophyta; class Magnoliopsida; order Asterales; family Asteraceae; genus Chrysanthemum; species Chrysanthemum makinoi. The sequence goes on along the minus strand of OU343221.1, from coordinate 53,591,488 downwards.
TCAAAATTATGATAGATCAAGTTGATTGATTTATGCCTTGTCAACAAGTATGATTGTCATTACTTGAGGCATAATTCATCAACAAGAATTTTTATGCATTGATGTATTTGGTATTTGGATAAGGGATGTTAAACAATTGTTATAATAAATCAAGTACTTGGTATGTTTGATTTTATAATATATTGTATCCTATATTTGCATGTTTAATCCGTGAATAAATTTATTTATTCTAAATCGTCCGTTGTCAATTAATGATATGGGAGTATCATTAAACTAAGACAAATATGAGATATGGTAGAATATACTTGAAAGTATATTGATGAGAATGCATACCAATTTCAGATGATATTCAATGAATTGAATATAGGACTTATCCCAACTACATAATTTACTTTGTGGATATTGTTATAAGTAAATTATGAATAGTTATCCTCAGACTTGAGATACCCGATAAGTGTCATGAATGTAGTGCACTTCTGTGGAACAACTTAACGCTATAACGTAATGGTAGTCATAAGGGTTGTTTCCTCAAGTGTTGCAAAGTTCGTGGGTTATTCTTGAAGTCAAGATAGAATTTGTTCCTTCAAATTTATTTGGAGTTTAATACTGCTGGGCCTCTCGTAGGGTTGACAAGATGTTTGCATGGCCATGCCCAAAGTTCTCCCCCTGAATATGTTCGTAAGATTTAGTAATCTTGCTCAATCACTAATAACGAGAAACAGAATGGTTGAATAAAAAATGACTTAATTCCATATCTTTATTTAACATGGTATTAGAAACAAAAGAATAATAATAATGAGAAATCATTAAAAGGTTTTCCAGGAGCCTTGCTCGAGTTGTACTAGAGGCATCGAAGTGTTGCTAGACGCTAACCGATGTGATCACTCTATTAAGATATATCCAAGTGGGAGCTGTTAGTTTTATGGATATAAATTAGTAGACGTGTGTTAGGATCGAACTCGAGACTATGGGATTGCACACTTTACGTATGAGAATTTAAAGTTAAATAATTAAATATAAATGTTGTATTTATTTATTTATTAAATGAAATAACTAACGAACGTTAAGTAATTAATGTAATGGACTAACGGGCGTTAAAGGTATTTGGAAAAGTACTAGAATGCAAAGTTTGGAAGTTTCCGGAATCCCTTGGGGATACTCTCATCCGATCGGCCAAGGAAGAAAAGGAAACAAACCCAACTTGTTCACCAAGTTTGCTTGGGTATATATAAAAGGCTAGGGGTCTTGTTTTTTGCATCTCTTGTATTCATTAAGCTAAACCCTAAAACAGCTTTTTGTGTGTTTTTTAAGTTACAAACCGATCGACCAAATCCTCTAGGGGATCGATCATCTCTTTTCCATAAACCAAGTTATTTGATTTAATAAAACTAGCATTACTTTAATTCGGTTTAGTACGCGTGTACAAGAACGTAGTAATAACATACTTTTGTTATTATTCTTGGATTGAATTACAAAACGTAAGGGTAATTCTCATAATCCTATAAACCCTAATTAGGGTTCATCCAATTGCTAGTTTGTGGAATTGATTCTTGTTCGGCTAGAATCAAGAAAAGGTACGCATATTCTTTTATGTTAATTAATTGTTCATTAATAAATCCTATACGTTTCCGCTTGAATACTTTGATGTTTTGTGATTATTTATTTGATTGTCATGTTATATAATTCCAACACAAACAATAATCAAGTATGTCATAAAAGAAATTGGTCTCATTCTTTTGCAGGAGTCTAAGAACATTATGCAACAAGTTGCTATTTCTGTTAATAGTTTAAATCATCTACTATGCATCTTGTTGTCAGATTTCGTGCCTTAATTTAGGCTCGATCATGATCTTTTAGGTCTACTTTCATATTTCATTGATAAAATTTTACGAGAAGTCATTCACACATATTCATGTTAATGAGATAAACTCATCGTTAGTTAAAACTATGTATATCCATTGTTACTTGAGAGATTTTCTTTACGCGAGCCACTTTATAAGTGGCATCTAAATTATCTGTATATACAAAGTTCAAACACTAGTTTATTCTGAAATTTAAATTTAAGCTCAATGATTTTACACATCGCAACCATCGTAACTGCCCGTCGGATATATATATATATATATATATATATATAGTGTTGTATTCTATGCAGTACCTATATTAAATACAGTACTTTACAGTACTCTTATAATGAATCTGGGCCATTGAATAAGTTTGATCAAAGGTTAAGATTAAATGTGTTAAAATTGCAATTAAACAAAAGATAAAGGATTCTTTTTCAATTAAACAAATGACTGAAAGGGTATTATTGGAATTCTGCATAAGTGATTTTCGTTCAAACTGTCCTACATTTACTCCCACTACTCCTATCAAAATCTACATCTGGGATTTACACACATATGTTATCCTCTCTTTAAAAAAAACCCTAGCCACCAGCCCACCATCTTCATATTTTGTCACATAAAACCAGCGACCATGATCTAGATCTCCCTAATACCATCATGTTCTGTCATATACAACCAGCCCGCACACCCTTTATCCCTCGTCTTTTGCTCTGTTCCGATGTCTCCACTCACGGATGATGGGGCGTTCATGGTGGTCACCCGAGATTGAAAAGGGTTTGTTTACAATTAAGAATAACGGTTGCTAGATTCGACCACTGGCCGATTTAAGGTTTATATTGCTTTGATAATGAAATCGAGTTTATATAAGTTTCTTGTGAGAAGGCTGACATGCGTAGGATACATTTTTCAGTTCAAAAACTATGATTTTCTTAAAAAATGATTTTGGTTATTAAAAAATAATTTTCTTTCTTTATAATGAGATGGCTGACATCAAGTTTAGGATACATTTTTGTGTTAAAAAAACGTAGGATACATTTTAGTATAAATAATCAAAGGTACATGTTGAAGTTAAAATAGGATATTTTTCTAGTTAAGCTCTCATATGTCATATATTACTACTAAAGTTAAAATGAAGGTACTTTGTTGATGAGTGATGACTAAGCATACCGTTTTGTGGTTTTCATTTTTTATAATACCATTTTGTAATTTGGACGTATATAATTGGACCCTTTTTAAATGATTTCACTTTTGTTGGTTGAAGTTGGATGTTAAGAGCATGTAGTTAGATTGTTTTATAGTTGGTATAAATTTGATTTTATGTAATTCGAAAATGTGCATGTATGTTAACATAAAATTGTGAAAGGGTGCATATGTGTTTTATAGTTGGTATAAAATAAATGAAATAGTGTGCATATGTATTTTGAAGCTAAAATAAAATAAGAAAACATGTGTGCATATATGTTTTGAATTATGAATATGTGTTTGTTGTTTCTAATAAAAAAATAATAATTATTTTGTAGTTTCAGGTGTTGAATATGTTTGACAAAGATGGAGACCGCGACTAATATAAAAAGAGCACATGTGTCTTGGAAGGGTACTCATATGTTCTAATGAATTTGATGAGAAAGTGAAGCGTGCATGTATGTTCTTGGAAGAGTGCATGTATGTTCTTAGAAAAGTGCACACATGTTTTTAGAAGAGTGCATACATGTGTATGTTCTTAGAAGAGTGCACACATGTTTTTGGTTGACGTGTACATATATACTTAACAAGATACATTTGAATTTATATTGTATTTCATTTGATATCAATTTTTGTGTATACCATTTATACTTTTGGTTTGTTATAAATTTAAAGGTTACATGTATATGTCTATATTTATGTTTTTATTATAAATTTCGAATATTAAAAAATATACACTAGAATATGTGCAATTACCATTTAAGCAAAACAGGTTTGATACACAAGGAAAATATGTAAATTTACAATATTTAAAAAAAACACATATGCACTTCATTTATACTAAAAAAAATAAAAAAAAAATAAAAAATCTAAAAAATAAGGGAATTTAAAAACGTTTTTTAATTAAAAAAAATTCAAAAAGAAACTAAAATGTGTTTGACTATTATGCCCTTTTCAATTAAATAAAAATGTTTATTAATACTAAATTCCTATTGGTCTAAATGAGTACTGTAAAGTACTGCATCTAATATGAGTAAGATAGAACGCCTATATATATATATATATATATATATATATATATATATATATAGGGATGAGATCAAATAAAAAGAGGATTTGTGGTAAAAAGAATAAGAAGAATTTTGGATCATTGATTTAAAATCAATGGATGAGATTAACTTTCATCCTAACTAACTATTAAGGGTATGAAAGTAATTTTACATGCTAACTATTATCCTAACAACCTATATTAATAAACCTTAGTTATTATTCTTCTTTCCTCCACACCAAAAAAACACACACTTCCAACTCTCCCCTGCACCGTAAAACACAGTTTCCCTCCACAAATAAACTCACAATCCTGTATATCCATTAGGGTTTCTAAAATTAGGGGTTTGTTTCTTCAACCGTTCAATCTTCAATCAAATTAGGGTTTCTAAAACCAATTACAATCTTCAATTAGGGTTGTAAAACCAATTACAATCTTCAGTGAATTATTAACCGGGTCTCAATTAATCGCATTCGTGTTTGTATTGTGAAAATTGTTGACTACTCATAACTAAAAAGCTTAATCAGTTCCCGGATGCCATCGATCCATAACAACGAGAATCAAGGTATGTTTGTTTATGCGATTTTATGATTAATGTGTATAATTTTTAATTAAATAACTAACAAGAAACGAACATTGATTTTTTTTTATATGGTGCATCAGCTATGTTTTGTTTTAATTAGTATGTTTGATACATTGTAGCCTAATGCAGATTTGTGTTTTTAGTAGGATTCAATATGAAAATTAGTGAATTCGGTACATAAATTTGTGTTATTAGTGTACTTGATATACATATGTATGTATCTCAAGTAAAATTGTATGCACAAATTATTGTTTCAATTGTACTTGATATAAATTGTGTATTTTTCAGTGTAATTTGATGAAAATAAGTATTTTGTAGTGGAATTTGATGCACAAATTAGTGTTCTTGTTGTATTTGTAGTAAAATTTGATGCACAAAATAGTGTTATTTCTACATTTCATACATAAATCTATGTTATAATGTAATTTGATGCATATTTGTATTTGCAGGTGAATGTGATGCATAAACTAGTGTTATTAGTGTACTTATAGAAATTCGTCCTTAGAGTAGATTCCTATAAACATATGACTGTTATGTTGTTTTTATATATAAATATGTGTTATTAGTGTAATTTTAATTAATATTGTATTTTTTGTGGAATTTATGCACAAATTAGTGTTATTAGTTCATATGATACACAAATTGCTGTTATTATTGTATACGTTGTAAAATTTGTACTTGTAGTAAATTTTGATGCGCAAATTAGTCTTCATGGTTTTCGTGGGCAGGTTGTAGTTGTGCGAAAGGAGAATCCAGCTTTTCATGTGCTCTCAACTGAGAAAATTGACGAGCACTTGACTGTCATCAGCGAGCATACTATATTTAAGTGACTGGGACTATTTTCATGTATACGTTGCAACAATGTTGTTCTTGACTCGCATCCTGTTTTAACACTTTTTTTATTTTCATTGGTGATGTGTTTATTTTACTACAAACTTGATAAAGTTATGCTACTTTGCAGCTTATTTTGATTGAAATGGTACAACAGGAGAAATCTTGAGTTCTTGACTCTTTTTCGGACTTCTAGAAAATCGCTATTACCATAATATTCATTCCACATCACGCATTATTTACATTTGTAATTTTCATGGCGTTTACTCCTCTACCTGAAGAAGCTTGCATATATCATCAAGCTGGCACCATTACCATCTCAGTTTCACAATTTTGGTGTTCGGCTTGCAGCTGACAACATATTACATTCGTTTATTCGTACTGAAGTTAACTAAAAGTCTAAAAAGACATGAATTTGTAATAAGTGATAAGGTTATTCACCATATCAGTAATTTTGACAACTTTTAACATAGTTGTTTCCAAGCAGCAAAATAACACATGTGTTTATGAAATTAGCATATAAGTTACAATTTCATCGTGGGATTGATCTCTACTTTGTACATCGAGTGAGGATTACAAGGAAGCATGGTGTTATTACAAATCTATAATCAATCACAAACGAAACAATAAGAAACCAGAGACCTTTTCTTGATCACATATTTATAGTGATATACAGTTAATACAGTAAAAGGTACACGTTAATTGTTCTTTTATCTTCACCAGTTAAAGTCGATGGATTCTAAATGAAGATTCTTAGCCTCTTTTGATGAGCATATCTTGAATGTCTCATCTTTCCTGACCACAAACCTGAACTCCCACATATGATCTTTTTTGTTGTTCTCAATTAGTATACCTGTGGTCATCAAGAACCAACATTGTTCATTAATATTAATGAAAATATCTCATTATAAATTTATTATGCAACTCTTAGCGCAAAGGGAATCAAAAAGTTACTCTTAAGATCAGCATGTGGCCAAAATGAACCTTAGTACTTTCAACAATAGATTGGTTAACAAAGCTTTTAATCTGTCTAACTTCAGATAACTCCAAGTTTTGCACTTTTATGGCCTCCCTATTGTCGTTGTCCTTTTTAGCATACATATTTTAGACCATTTTAATGCACAATTAGACCATTTTAATGCAAAATTAAAACATTTTAATTCTATGTTATGCAGCTCATGTCTAATCTTTGATAAACTTTTTTCATAATCATCCTTATACGTTTTGTTGTTCAGCTCACTGATAATACACAAAAAAATTATACAATCGCATTAAAAAAAAAAAAAAAACCCTGTGCAGATTTGCACCATTTTAATGCACAAAACCATGTCTTTTCAAACATTAGCATTAACGTTAACTAAGTAGGTCGCCTTTATTAACTTCCTATAAAAGTTAATGTACATTTAGACAATTTTTAATGCACAAATAGTGTCATTTGAAACATAGTGTATTGATTTCTTTATGTCACATTTCCTAAATTCCTATAAAAACAAATGCACAATTAGACCATTTTAATGCACAAAATAGTGTTATTCACACAAGTGCCGATTGCTTAAGCATGTCACCTTTACTAACTTCGTATAAAAATAAATGCATAGTTAGACCAATTTCAATGCACAGAGGTGTTATTCCAAACAATAGCGTCGATTGCTGAAGCCCGTCACATTCACTAGCATCTTATGAAAACTAACACACATTTAGCGGATTATGAATGTAGAAAACAATATTATTTCACACAACTCATGATTATCCCAACATATCACTCTTTTACTAACCTCTAGCAAAAATTAATACACATTTAGACCACTTTTTAATGCACAAAATGGTGTTACTCCACACAACTCACGATTATCCAATCGTTTCACATTCTACTAATTTCTTACAAAAATTAATGCTTATTTAGACCATTTTAATGCACAAAACAGTGGATTTCACACAAGTTATGATTATCCGATCCTATTACACTTTTACTATCTTCCTACAAAAGTGATGCACATTTAGACCAATTTTAGTGCATAAAACACTATTATTCCACACAACTCATGATTATCCAAACGTACTACACTTTAACTAACTTCCTACGAAAACTATTTTACGTCAAGCCTATTTTTAATATACAAAAAAAAAATTATTTCACATAACTCATAATTACCCAAACATATCAGACTTTTACTAACTTCCAACGGAAATTAATGCACATTTAACTCAATTTTAATGCACTAAACACTTTTATTTTGCAAAACACAGGATTACCCAAACATGTCACATTTTTAACAACTGTCAGTGAAAATTGATGCACATATAATCATTTTTCTGCACAAACCATGTATATTTAAATTTGATGAACATTTTCTTATAAGAATATCTATTAACAAAGCAATTTTTAGCTAATAAAATCCTTACATGTAGAAATTTGAAGGTTTTGACAGATGAATAAGTGGAGTTAGAATACAATAACCACCGGCAGGTTTAACCACGTCATAACCGTAAGCACCACCACCATAACCTCCATAACCACTACCATAACCTTCATAACCACCACCACCATAAACTCCATTACCACCACCATAACCATCTCATCAGCACACTCATAACCACCACCATAACCTCCATAACCACCTTGACTTGAATCCACCAAATCCGACATAGTTGATTGAGATTCAAATTATCAGATCTGTAACTGTAATCGTTAGATCTACTCACACTTTGCTTATTGAGATGATAAAAATTATTGAGATGGCCAGAATTTATTAAGATGGTCGGATTTCATTTAGAGAGAGAAAGTAGTTAGAGGAGAAAGAAATGGATGATCGTATAAAGAGAAGATATGTTTTATATTGTGTGTTTATGTCTTTTTATTAAAAGACGGTTTTGCCCTTATAGCATTAATTAAATGTATTGTTCAATCTCATCCATTGATTTTAAATCTAAATGTCCAAAATTCTTCTTATTCTTTTTACCAAAAACTTTCTTTTTATTTTAACTCATCCCTGATCTATACGAATTATTGAGATAATAACTATTAGTATAAAATATATTCATTGGACCAATGCAACAATGAAATAAATTGAAATCTGGATAACAATCATTGACTGTGGTCTTTGTCCCATTGTCTAGTTGAGAATCTGGTAGCTTATACAATCATTTATTACGGAGTGTTATTAGTTTTAGGCTTTTAGTTTGATTTATTTATAGAAAGGCATGATTCTCGTTTTATGTAGATTGGAAACCTTTGCCCATCCATGACCACCTCAATTAATTGATAACCAAATTTGTCTACCTCAATTTATTACGCATATATCTATAAATGGAAAAAAATATCGGTTTCTACTTTTTTGAGTTTTTAACCAAATAATTGTTTTTAGAAAAGTATTTACCATTATGTGACATGTTGAGACATTGACCAAGTGGTATTTTTTTTTTTTTTTTTTTTAATGTCTTTTCACTTTAATTCATTTCATTTCTTTTAAATTGATGTCGATATAATAGAGCAATAGGTGAAGGTGAAAGCTTTTCTTTGTAATCTATATTGTCAAATTTCATACTTAATTTAGGCTAGCTCGGTCATCTTTTAGGTACGTGTAACTTTCATATTTCATTGATAAAATCACACGAGAATTCACACGTGTTCATGTTAATGAGCTAAACTCATCATTAGTTAAAAACTTAAAATTATGCATATCTATTATTACTTGAGATCTTCTTCATTTTCTTCACACCAACCACTTTGATCCACAACAACCATAAGTGAAGTCTTGCTTATTTGTGGTTAAAAAAGTTCAAACACTTGTTTATTATGAAATTTGAACTTATAGCTTATTGATTTTACACATCGCAACCACCAACACTGCATGCCCGTCGGATTTTTGTTATTTACATTTGCTGGTAGGTCTTTTTTTACTTAGCTGTTGAAATTTTATAACTTATAAATGACCCATGAATATTGTTGGCCACTCGTCTATTTTTTGGGGACCTGAAATTAACTCGATCGTCTACAAAACAAATAAGATAAACAAGTATGGATGATGAACGAGAAATTTGCATTGACGTACAGTTGGCTATAATTAAGTAGAGACCACCTAGATTCTTTGGAAACATTTAATCGCAGATGGTCCAGTTACACCAAAATGGTATTCCGGGTTCAACCAAAACTCACGGGTTAAACCGTGATCATACTATAATAAAGTCTATAAACAGAGAGTTGCAGTAGTACGTACCTCACAACAACATAAACAAGCACTTGTTTAGCAATACTACCATAAAAGATTGATCATGAAGAATATGTATGCAATGGTGTTTCTTCTCGTTGTTATCACGAGTACGAGCTCGACTTTGTGTGTTTCCTCAAACAATGATGGTGATCAGGAGATTTTCATGGTTGTGGAAGATCAAACGACCATGCATGATGCAGGAATCGGGATCAGTATGGTACAGTACATGCATTATATATAATGTTAGACCGTTAGTTAATTAATAAAGTAATTGCTTAAGGTTAAGAGAGATGCTTGCGCTAACATTTAGTATTTCATATATATATATATATATATATTATTAGCAAACTTCCTTCACTTCACTTGGCTCTCATGTGAAATTAAGAAAGCAACACCTTTAAAACTGAATAGTGTCCTCTTCTTCCGTCCCTTTAATTTGTGCAGGCCAATCCAGTGCAAATTGGACAATTCCTTTTAGAAGACGGGAATGTATTTACACTTTCAAGGAAATCATCCCCGGGTAATGGTTGCATTACTCCTGACCAGCCGTGCGGGGCGCTTGATTGGTGCTGTGAAGGGCTTACTTGCGATGGTTTTTTTGATGGAAGATGTCATCCCCAACCAGGCTGTAGTCCTCAGGGCGGTGGTTGCGCCTTACTCAGCCCATGTTGCTATCCCTATAGATGCAGTGGAACTACACGAGGCAGCACTTGTTTTTAGTTTCGTTTGTTAGGGTTTGGTAAACATATGTCTGCGTGCATGCATGTGAAACAAGCCGATCGATATTGTTGGCTTGCTATATATATGTACGTGTGTGTGGTAATAAGGCATGCATGCAGATATATATATATATGTAGCATCTACAATTATGTAACATATCAATGACGTCATTGATATGGGTTTGAATGGCCTTTGTGTGTTTGTTATTGCGTTTAATGAAATGTGCATTGCACTACAGTTTCTATTCTTGGGTCAATTCTACACAAATGTTCAAAAACAATATCATTCCGACATGGGTTTTCCCTCCATGCTGTTGCAATCAAAACACGTTTCACATCCAACCTTATAATCTCAAACCATGTACGCCAAATGCGGACATATCGAATATGCACGCCAAGTGTTCCATGAAATGCCTCAAAGAAACCTAGTAACTTGGTCTGCTATGATTTCTGGTTTTTATGAGGTGTTGTGAACCGAATGATGTTGCGTATAATGCTTTGATTAATGGGTTTGTTGAGAATGGAGAAGTTGATAAGGCGTATACGTATGTGTCGGCAAGGTCTTGTTCCGAATCGGTTTAGTTTGGCGGGTTTGTTAGGAAAGTGTATTACGCCGAATGATTTATGGGTTGGGATGGAATTACATTGTCTAGCGATCAAACTCAATCTTGATAGCTTAGCTTTTGTTGGCAATGTGTTGATAACGATGTACTCAAAGTTTAGTTTACTTGAAGAAGCCGAGAAAATCTTCTGGTCGATTAAGGAGAAAGATATGATTTCATGGAATACATTCATCGCTGCTTGTTGTCATGCTCTTGATTACACCAAGGGTATAAACGTCTTTTACGAGATGTTAAGAACACATAATTCAACCCCTGATGACTTTACATACACGAGTGCCTTAAGTGCTTGTTCGGGTCTTACTTCATCTCTTTTAGGGAGGCAAATTCATGGTTATTTAATTAGAACAAGATTGAACTATGACACTGGTGTTGCTAATGCACTTGTGAATGTGTATGCAAAATGTGGTTCTATTAAGCAAGCGGTTACTACTTTTAATTAACCAAACGAGATTCCATAATCTTTTGTCATGGAATACCCTCATGGCAGGATTTGCTAATCACGGATTAGGAAAACAAGCGATTGAATTATTTAACCAAATGAAGGAATTACACGTGAAACCTGATTCAGTAACTTTTATTGCACTTTTATCCGCATTAAATCACACGGGTGGTTTGGGTGGTTTAGTGAATGAGGCTAAATTTTACTTCAACACTATGCAAGAAACTTATTGTATCACACCCAACGTTGAACATGTTGCTTGCATAGTTGACTTATTAGGCCGAGCCCGGAGAGTAAAGGAGGCTGAAGAGTATATGGATAAGTATTCTTTCGAACAAGATCCTGTTGTTCTCGGGTGCTTACTGTCTGCTTGTCGGGTCCACGGTGAACTTGATATAGGCAAGCGCACGGCTGAACGATTCTCAAAGATTAAAAAAGTTTCTACTTCACCTTTTGTGTTGTTGTCTAATTTATATGCTTCAGAGAGTATGTGGGATGGTGTAGCAGAGACAAGAAAAGAGTTAAAAGATAGTTTAATCAAGAAGGAACCGGGCCATAGTTTGATTGAAGTTCAAGGGGTTGTGGAAAAGTTTACTGTTGGTAGAATTTTGCATTCGAAAATAGATGAGATTGTGGGTGTGCTTAAAGTTTTGAGCTGTATAGAAGACGAGTTTTCCTGGTGTTACTAATATTTTATCAGTACAAAGGTACTTAATTTTGTCTCAAGTTTAAATATTCTAGCTGAGTAGTGTTGTTGATCGGTTTTGAGTTAGATTTCTAAAGGTAGTGTGATAGCATCTTCAGTGCACATATTTTGTAAGTTGATTATAACGGTTTCTAAAGAAGTAACGGTCAACTGATCTAGGATGTCTTACACAGTTGCACTTAATTCTTTGTCATTGACTCAAGGATCCGAACTTCATAAAGTTTATATATGTAGTCAGCCTATTTACTTACGGATAGATCAATTAATAACCCATTACCCAACCCGCCCGCTTCTCAGCTTACCACCACAAGATTATCTTTTGCCTTTGATATCTATATCAGTCATCTCGTTTGAAGGATCTTGTTTCATAAGCCCTCTATATAGAACAACAATTTGCAGTAGTTCTGAACTTATGTACTTAACCAATGTTATATCAAAACTCAGTGTGAAGAACCTTATCAAGTTTTTGGGTTTTTAGGGATAGAAAACAATGTGCCACCCAGAAAAAATATAGGATTCGACAAACATATGTTGAAGTCAACGGTCAATGGTTAAAGATCATTGAATGTTTAAAAATATTTTTTTTCATTACCTAAGACCTATATATACTATGGTGCTCTCTAAACGGCGACGCACCTGTTGAGTCCAGTAAATAATTTCGGCTGCCGCCTTAATTTATTTATTTATTTTAATTATATGCCGGTAAACTGATCAATTGGACGTATATCCACTTCGAAATTCAAAACTTCTGAACCTTTCAGGACCTAACCTTTCTTCTTCGCGACGTTTGCTGAGCAGTTATCGTTTGTTGCTTTTGGTATGGATCTTGCGAAACAATGTTACTTTAGGATACACCTATTTTTTTGGTTTTTGTTTGTTGCAATATCATGTGTTAATAACGCATTTATGGTTTACAAATTGTTGTCCACGTCTTTCAGTATGTGAATCGTCAATATCTTCTACTTATGTTTATTAGCCTGTAACTTTCTGCTAAGTTGTAGTGGTTTCCACTACATGTTTTTTTTTGGCTGCTGTAGATAATCTAATGCTTTTGTTCTCTAGAGGTGGTCTCATATTTGTTTGTTACTTTTGTATGATTTCAAACTTTGTTTGTGGAGCTTTATTGACATGTATTGCATTTGTTGAATGTTGTTCACCTTCCAAATGTTGCCTTAATTTTGCTGGCCAAATAGATTCGTATGCCTATTTATTTTTTAGCATTTTGTTTCTGATTCAATTATGAAAACCAAAAGAAAAGCAATCAGTAGAGCTGATAATAGAACGGGCCAGCAAGTTTAATCTAACGGATTGTGTACGAGTGTATCTGATGTTAGTACATCTGTTGTTCCTCTTCCGAGTGACCAGTTTGTATTCGAAACCAATGTTGTTTCAGATGTGATGGTTAGCGACTCGGGGGGTTTGTGTGTGTCAGTTAATGCTGCATCCGTATTAGTTGGTTACTGGAAGCGATGGCAATAGACGACGTTATAATCTGCTTCGATATACGTCGGTAAAAGGTTTGTTTTTATTTACTTTATGTTGAATTTTTAGATCTCTAGTTGATTTAAGTTGGTATTAGGGGTGTTTGGGCAGCTTGAAAATTATTTATTTGTTTATTGTGTTTAAATATGCTACTCGATTGCTTGCAGTTATTTTGTTTATCAAATGCACATTGCATGGGGACCTTTTCGGTTATTGTGTGCACCATTATGGAACAAGAACGAGCGAAAACTGCTGTGCTCACTTGGAATTGGTTGTAATTTGAACGAGCAGTTGTGTTGGTGTTTAACACAAATCCAAACAGCCCCTAGGTTACCTGTTTTATGTTTTCACTTTTCTGGGTTTTCGTTATCAAATAGTGTTAATAATCTTGCCATATGGGATTAATGTGCTGAAGCAGTAAATCAGCTTGGATTATCAGTATGAAGTTCTGGCATAGCAGGTTGGGTAATTTTATCCTCATAGTTTTTATAAGCTACAAGAAGAGCTGAGCCGATGCGGACATCTGCAGCAGGTAATAGTGGCCGTAAATCCCAATATTTTTATCCATAAAATTTATACCTAATAGGTAAACAGGTCAGAGTGGTCGAAACGGGTGAAACTTGAAAGTCACTCGAATTCTATTTTCAGTTTTTTTAAGCATTCAACCTTTGAAATTGCAATATGATTTATGTTAATATTGTTTCTTAATCAAAATTGATGAACTGGTATATCTGTAACAAAGAGAAAAATGGCCCGTTTGACTATCTGAATTTGTGTTGATTTAAAAAATCAGTCTATATAAAATTGCTCAATTTCATGCTTTAAATATGCTATCATCTTGAAGATTATAGGATCTTCAACACGAAAAAGTGTGACGACTGGAACATGGAAAGACGGCCCATGTTCAGTCTTTTACTCCTCCTAGACAAGGATCCCTACCCAATCCCATGTCTCCCTTAGAGAATGATGAGAGTATTTCCTACACAGGGTTGCATTTTTTGGTTTCTTCACGTATTGAATCAGCTGCTTAATAATATGGAGAGAGTTGGCAATTGATGCTACGGGTATAAGGGCAGGTAGTGTATAAGTCTATCCAAGAAACAAATGATAAAAGTTAAAGTTTCTGTACATGAATTGGAATGACATAGTCTCCATTATGAATTCTGTGTCATTTACTTCTTAACCACTTCAACATTTGATATGAAGTCTGGGCATGCAGTAGCTTATAAACCACTAGATATAGCATATATACTACAAATGTAAAAGTTTCTGTAACCACAGTTAACTTCTATCATTACCCTTGCCTCTATCTTAACTCCAATAAGCCATAATAAGCTCATACCGATGCACAGGGAGGATATGTTAAAGGAGTACGAAATCAGAATGTGAAAATGGACAACGTAGCCGACCCCATCATAATCGACCAATTCTATGGTGATTCACCTAAGTCACGTCACAACCTGGTACATTTCGTCCGTTCTTCAGAACTTTAAACATGAAAATACACAAATTTGTTGCATGGCATAAGTAATTTCAAAGTAAGCAATCCAAACACCCTCTTAGAGTGACGTAAACAGTTTTCAATTGGGACAGACTTATTAAGCAGTTTAGACGTACCAATTCCAAATGACTTATAAGTTGGGAATTGCTTATTGTAAACTGCTTAATGCAGCTATTTAAAAAATATGTACTATCTCTTATTATTGTTATAAGGGTTTTAACCGTACAATAGCAACGTACTTTCAGCTTTGTACCGTTTTGATACATTTACTTTTTTTGTTCCACTTAATGTAACGTACTTTCGGGTTTTGTGATACTTTGGTAAGTGTTAATTTGTTTTACCGGAACCAGAGTTATTATAATCCTACGTGGACGTGCCACGTAGGATTTTCAGTTACAATAAAATTTTGAGTTAATTACATAAATGGTCCTTGTGGTTTGTGAGGTATCACGAATTTAATCCTTAAAATTTTTTATTAAAATTTTTTAACTAAGTTAGCGTTTTCATCCGTTTTTATATCGTTTCATTTGCTTTACATCGTTTTCTTGTTTTTATACGTTTTAATCCGTTTTCTTATGTTTTCGTACGTTCTCGTCCGTTTTTATACTTTTACATCTGTTTTTACACATTTTAATTCGTTTTTCTTACTTTCCCGTACGTTTTAAATTGTTTTCTTATGTTTTCGTCCATTTTCGTACTTTTTCATACGGACGAAAACGTATAAAAACGGACGAAAACATATAAAACGGATGTAAACGAAAACGGACGAAAATGTATAAAAACGAACGAAAACGTATAAAAACGGATGAAATGTATACAAACTTAAGAAAACGGACAAAAACATATAACAATGTAAAAAAACGGATGAAAACGTATAAAAACGGACGAAAATGTATGAAAAGGGATGTAAACGCATAAAAACTGACGAAAACGTATAAAAACCAACGAAAGCGTATAAAAACGTAAGAAAACGTATAACAACAGATGTAAACGTATAAAACCGTACGAAAACGTATAAAAAAGTAAGAAAACGGACAAAAAGTATAAAAACGGACAAAAAGTATAAGAAAATTGAACAAAAATTTTTGGGGACTAAATTCGTGATACCCGGCAAACCACAAGGACCATTTATGTGGTAAAGATATTCCACCTAGATTTTTTTCGGGTAAAATAACTTTTTATCCGGTAGCCCGTACTTGCATGTACCAAAATAGCACAAAACTCGAAAGTACGTTACATTAAGTAGAACAAAAAAAAGTACACGTACCAAAACGGTACAAAGCTGAAAGTACGTTACTATTGTACGCCTAAAACCCTTGTAATAATGTTAAGTTATTTCTTTTTGGTACTCTTTCGTAGTACGTGTACATACAATGAACCGGATGATAGACAACCACATAAACTTACGTCAAGAAATAACAACACAAGGCAAAACTAAAAACCCCCGCCGCAACGCGGCGGTTGCTAACTTTCTCGTTTATGAACAATGTCACAACATGCTAAAGACAAAGTGAAACCCAAAAGAACACAAAAACGTTTGCTAAGTAGTGAAATACCGAAAAGCCCAACTGAACCAGTCACTTCTGAAATCTGAAACGATATACTATATGATATTGTGATCTTATCAAAGGTAACTCATTTTAAAATCCGCACACGCACGGGGTTTTGGCAGATAGTATAATGAGTAAAAATATTTGGGGGAATTGCATATATATCCTTGAAAAAGCTCAAAATTGCGTATATATCCAACTTAAACTTATAATTGCATATATACCTTTTCAAAAGCTTAAAAATTGCATATATATCCAACTTAACTTAATAATTGCATGAGTATCTTTTCTAAACCTTCATAATTACATATCTATATCCTTCTAAACCTCTAATATATCATATATATCTAAATAATTATTTAATATAACCTTAAACTCTAAATCAATGTAATTATAATTTTAAAATTGCAACAACCACATTTGTTTTAAGGGTAAGATGTTTCGAGGTTGAAATAAATATATCAAGACAATGTTTAAGCTCACGAAAAAAAAATTCACCTTATCTCATATATAATACGAATACATGAAATAAACTCATCAAATATATCATGATTGTTATATATTACACGTTAGAGATAAAATATGTTTACAATGAAAGCATATATACTACTCTCAACAAGTTTATAAATAAAGAAAAAATATATTTAAGAAATATTTTTCTTATAATTATAATTGTCATGTATTTTAGAGTTGTAAATTTAAATTAAATAGTTATTTGGATATATATGACATATTTAAGGTTTAGAAAAGATATATATGTAATTATAAGTTTAGGTTGGATATACATATGCAATTTTTAAGCCTTTAGAATGATATATATGCAATTAAAAGTTTAAGTTAGATATATAAGCAATTTTAAGCTTTTGCAGGGATATATATGCAATTCTCCTAATATTTTAATAACTTTGTTTTGAAGTAAATTATTATGACAATCCATAAATTCATGATTTTGTGATGTTTAAGATTTTTGTATAAATTATATTAATTTGTTAATATTTATATAGTTATCATACATGTGCATGCACGCGTTTTACCATATTTTTTTTCATTATGTGTTAATATCGATTGATATTTTGTATAGATTTTTGTTGCACGAAGGATATGACTTTGTTTAACTGACATGATGTTTAGGTTAATCTTATTTTGAATTTAACTATTTATTTCATGTTTTAAATTATTTGTGTTTAGTAGGACCTTGAAAACGTAAGTCTTGTTGTTATATGTAGAGTCACGTTTATTTATTTTCATCTCATAGTAACGTGTGAGACAGTACCTTCATTTTGACATTTATATTTCTGTTAATAATAATTTTAGCCGATTATTTAACCCGTTATGGGTTAAACTTATAAAGAGGAATAAAATGAGTCGTTATTGAATGCGTAGTTAAAAAATTTTTTCAAAATATTCTTACTTAATCTCATAAAAAGGAATAACATGAGTCGTTAATATATATAAATTTTGTTATAAGATTCTTGCTTTGAATCCGGATTCATGCCACATGAGTGTCCACGTAGTTAGGTTGTTAAAAATGTATCTAGAGTCTTTTGTATATACTATACTAGTTATAATACCCGTGTACGCACGAGATTTTTTTTTATAAAACTTTCATTTATCTATTATTATCGAATAAAAAACAAACAACGTAACGTGTGATAATTTGTTTTACTTCCCGAATTAAAAATAATGAATTATAAAAGATTAAAATAAATAATGAAACTAATATAAGGGGTTTAATATCAAACATTTCTGGTTTAACAATACATTCTATAACTATAGTCATTAAATGTGTATAAATACGAACATAATGAGTTCATTAAATGTTCTTTTTACACAAATAATAAGTCTTAAACAAAACTATAAAGTTGTCGTCAGCAAAACATAATATTTAAATACTTTCGTACAATTTAAACAATCAACCTTTATTCGCTTTCACTTGTTCCACGCTCATACCCACCAAAAAACAATTGCACACATAAACTAACTCTGCTATACACCGTCGCTGCTATGCGCGATCAATCATATAGTTCTATCAAAAGAAATTTCTATTACGGCACACAAAGAGATGTTAGTTACATACTGGCAACATTGACTAAAGATAGCAGTTAGCAAAATCTTTTTTGTTTAGAAAACAACAATATTGAACTTTATTCGAGCCATCTCCTACAAAATGTCATAAAAAAATTAGCAACACCAAATCATTCATTAAGATAAAAAATATCTATCTATGTATTCGTATTTATAGTTTGTATTCATTCATACGCTATGCACACATAATTTTTTATTTTTACCGTGAAAATTAATAACTAAATGAAATATATATTTTATTTTATTTTTTTACTTTCAATTATCAAGATTTGCAAATTACAAAGCGGGTAATGATTGATTATCATCTATAACATTTGAAACCAACAAAAGCTTTTATATATGGTTGCAAAAGATAAACATTTGCACGTCCCGCCCGCATCGTTGAATAGATCATGGGGGTTCTACTTTAGTTGATGGACGAAAGGTTATGCACTCGGTATTCACCTTACATCTTGTAATAAGTCCAATTATTCGAGTTCACGTTCTCATTCAGGACAGGACAATATGGGACCTCTTGCTTACGGGGTTGAACTTCTTCTAATAAGTTGACGATTGTTGATGCTGAAAAAGTGATGATGATAAAGCTGATGGTTGCTGAAGATGGTTGTTAACGATGTTGCTTGCGTTAATTTTTATCTAAAGTTGGTCGTTATTGCTGATAAAGCTTTTGTTGTTGAAGCTGGTTGTTGTTGATGCTAACGTTGTCGCTGATGCTGGTTGATGCTCAAGCTAGTTGTCGTTGATGTTGCCGCTGATGCTGGTTAAGTGTAATGATAACATCAAATAGTCCTGATATTTTAGTGTCAATTTACCCCTTAAATGCTCATCATTTGTATTGTTTTACTTGAAAATATACTATTATTTCCTAATTTATCATTTTCATGTCATTAATGAGCATAGGAACGAAGAGACGCAGATTTGGAAGGTTGTTAAAGTAATTATACAAGAGTATGTTGGCCAGACATAAGTTACGGCGTAATTCCGTACTCCACTTACGTCGTAACTAGGATTTACACTAGAAGACCAAAATCAACGCAATTCAAGGTTACGACATAACTTCACAACATAATTACGCCGTAACTTTATAACATAGTTACGCCGTATATAATTCCAGACTTAGAAGAATTTTGATGGTTAAGATACTTACGCCGTAACCCATTTGCAAGGTTACGGCGTAAAAATGATGAATTTCTCTACGAGAGTTTTACGATCGTAACCCATTCTTTGGTTACATTGTAAATATTTAACTATGGATAAGATCGTCTGAGATACGATGGTTACGGCGTAACCAATTCACAAGGTTACGCCGTAACTTTGAAGAGGCTATAAATACAAGTCCTAATTCTGCATTTTCACATCATCTTCCCAACACACAACACCAAGGGACGAAAAAGGGCTTCCAGAGGGATGATATTCAGCAACATACGGAGCATTTTCAAGAGAGAATTCACGCCATTTGCTACATAAGTTTTAGTATTTCGTATCAAACTTTTTTATTTAATTCAATGTCTTTCATTATGATTCTAAAAATTGAATTCTCTACATTATTTAATATGATCGGCTAAACACCTTTGGTGTTAGCCTAGTTATGAAATTGTTATTGCCATGATTTAGTTTTATCGTTTTCGTATCGCTTTATGTGCATATTTCATTTGCTTATTCATGAACACCTTTATTTCGGTAGTATTAATGTTTGGTAGTATCTAGGAAGCTAGGAGAATTGACCAAATAGATGAATAGGTTGCAAGTAGTGGTAAGAATTGACCATAGGACTACCACTATCTTGCGTGCGAATTGACCAAAGGATCACCTTCGAAACGGAGATACTTAAGAAGTTAAGGGGAGACCTAAGTTTCGAGAGGCCGGGTCTTCATAGAATAAATCTAGATTGTAGCTGGTACTTAATGACTCTATATATGGTGACCCACGAACTCTTGTAATCGTATGGTTACAGAATAGGAACCTATGGAACATAGGCTAGACAATTTACCGATGATTCTAGTGACATTTACCCCATGGGCGATAGAAAACATAAATAGGAAAATTTAATTATGGCGTAACAAGATTAGTAATTAGACTAGCACATTTCTCTCTATTGATTGTTCACAACTTTTATTTGCTTTCATTTCATTTCGTTTATTTAGTTTATAATTAATCAAACTCAAAACCCCTTTTAAAATTAGTGACAATAGACGTAAATTAGGATCCACACTCATAGCTCTTGGGACGACCTCGGCTTTATCGATTACTACACTACACACGACCGGGTACACTGCCCGTTAGTGCAATAGGTAGACGAGTTTATAAATATTAAAACCTGGACAGAAATCCTGCATCAAATTTTTGGCGCCGTTGCTAGGGAGCTACTTTAGGATTTTATTTAAGTTTTGAATTTTTGTTTTTCATCTCACGATTTCTATTTCATTAGTTTCAGGTACCATGGGTGAAATTGACATTGATACCCTTACTCTCGAGGAATACCTCGCTTTGACGCGAGAGGAACAAGGGCCAGGTATTGTTAGGCCGGTCATTGAAGCAAATGTACATTTTGAGATAAAGAATCAATTTATGCGGGAGTTAAGAGAAGACCCATTTTCCAGAAGCAAAAACGAAGATGCTCACCAGGTGTTTCTCACGATGCGGTTATGCTCCGAGTGTTCCCCGTTGACACTCACTGGAGCCGCAAAGAAGTGGATTGATAGGTTGCCCACAGGAACAATTTGGGATCTCCTCAAAAGAGATTTTATTCAATGATATTTCCTTCCTTCTAAGACGGCAAAACAACTTGAAGAGATCCACAACTTCAAGCAAGATGGTGATGAGACATTGTACCAAGCATGGGATATGTACAATGATCTCCTTTACAGGTGCCCGACTCATGACCTCAACAAGCAGCAAATGGTAAATATCTTCTACAAGGGTATCAACATTCTCACAAGGTAAATGCTTGACTCCCAGGGGCCGATCCCTGGGATGACTCCTATTCAAGCCCTTAAATCTATCCAAGATATGGCAAACCATTCACAAAAATGGCATGATGGAGGTAGTAATAGAAGTATGGGTGGTAACATGGATGGTATTTATGTAATCACCAACAAGCTTGAGAGTCTTGGTAGAGACATGAAGAAGTTAAGAGAAAATGTGCATGCTATTCAAGTAGGATGCGAAACTTGTAGAGGAGCTCACCTTGCTAAAGATTGTCCATTTGAAGAAGATGATAAAAGAGTTGAAGAGGTTAAGTATGGTGAAGGTAGACCTTTCCAAGGGAACAAAAACGGTAATGGAGCAAAATACTGTGTAGGGCCTCAAGGTTATTATTCAAGAATTGACAACCGGCCTCCGTACGGAGAGAAGAAGAGACTTAGCCTTGAAGAAATCGTCAACAAATATATTGGGAAAAGTTCCAAGAATGGATGAACAAATTGAAGGAATACACGGATTGGAACTTGCGTAATCAAGATGTTGCCATTAAGAATCAAGAAAATCAAATCACACAACTTGCTAAAGATGTCCAGGCAAGGAAAGCTTAAGCCGCTGTAGGGGCGTGCAACGCCATTTTTACACAGGATGAGGTAAACGAGGATCAACCTATTTCAAATTATAGTAATGAATTTTTTTGGAGTTATTTATTTACATGAAAATGAAGGAAATAGACATGGTGGAGGAATACCTTGTCAACTGCCCAAAAAGGAGCCCAATCCAGGAAGATTTTTGCTACCTTACACTATTGGTAACTTTGATATGCTTGCTTTAGCTAATCTAGGAGCATGTGTCATTTTGATGTCATTTTTATTATTCAATCAGTTAAATTAACTAACCTTAAGGAGACAACAATGATGGTTGAAATGGTAGACATGACTAGAAAAGCACCTAGGGGGACAATTGATAATGTGTTGCTTAAAATTGGTATATTCCTTGTAGAAACTAGAGGGGGGGGGGGGGTTTGAATAGTTTCACCATTTGTGCTTACTTATTAAAATCATCAACTTGTTTGATTCGAAGTTATGCGATATCAATCAACAATATACAAACACAATATATATATGCACAAAGATAAGTAATATATGAAAGAACAAAAGATAAAGAGATGGAAAGATCAAACCGAGACACGGATATTTATAGTGGTTCGGCACGAAGCTCACTCTTCGCCCTACTCCACTACCCGAGTATCACACTCGAGAGTTCATAATCACTATGTCAAAAAAACTCCCTTTAGGAGGAGAAGACCATACACCAATGCTTACACCAATTTGTGACACTAAGCGGAATGTCGAGTTCTGATCCTAGCTAGAACCAATCTAAACACCAATATACGATCCTACACGATCAAACGCCAAGTTTACCTGAATCTTCACCTGATTCTAGTCAATGCACACGAGTCACGCACTCTTCACTTTGTTCAATTGGGTCTTCACCCAATCCAAGCCTTTAGAACACGAACCTTCACCTAGTTCTAATTACAACACATACATGGACACACCTTGTCCAAATCTACCTAAACACAACACGAACTTTTCACTAAGTCCAATATCACGGACATACCTTGTCCTAATCTACACTCACAATACACGGACAAACTATTTGTCCAAATCTACACAAATCACACCAAACCTCGACTTACACACAAGTCGAATACACAAATCTATAAGAATAAGATATAAAGAGAATATAGATCGAGAGGAGAATCGTAACACTAGTTACGTGAGTGTGTGTGATTTCTAGACTATAACACTTCATTTCTTGACGAATACAAGTGTCCATCTCTTGCATTTGGAGGAGGAGAATCACGAGATCACTTGTAAACAAGTTATGACACGTTAACGTGATCAAAGGAAAGGATAGAATAGGGACAGAAGATCAGAGAACTTTTAGTGCCCAAGGTCCACTTTTTCTGAGAAAACAATGCAGTATTTATAGCCACGAAGAGGAAGGAGAACGGTCCCTTATTTGTCTGGCGGTCCCATAAAATTAAGGGACCGTCAACATATACGGGACCGTCCCATAGAGTTCGCTCCTCTTTTTGTCCTTTAGTGAGGAAATGTTTATCTAGTGAAAATTTATTTGATTTGGGCGGGAAAATTCAAATTCAAATATTTTGTTATGAATAAAACATTTCTTTAATTTACAAAAATAATTTGAAAAGTTTATTTATAAAATCTTTTGTCACATTTCTAAAAAGTGTGAGTTTTAAGGACAAAATAAATTCTTTGATCACTTAACAATGTTGGTAAGTTGTTTGTACATACCTGAAGTGATGTTGTGTCAAAACGAGTTTTCTCATTTAAAAATTTATCAAATGTACTTTTACGTAACGTGTTCTTACGTTTTGTGATTATCAAACATATAGAGATCGAATAATGCAGACAACGTTTTTGACATTATTTGTATTAACAATCTCCCCCGTTTTGATGATTACAAAATATAAATTCATTTAGGTAAAAATATGTTTTAATGAGTTTTTAAATGAGTTTCGTTTCATTTCTCCCCCTTTTTGTAGAATCAAAAAAGGTGACGTCGATATGTAGGAAAGGAAGAAATTGACGAAGTAGTAGCTCCCCCTTAATTTGTGCTCCCCCTAAATGAGGGCACGGAGGGAATCGAGCTATGGTGTCTTGCTAAAAAAACAAGTTAGTGTACAAGCAAGAACATATATATGTAGAAAGAATTGAACTAAGAAGTAGAAATGAAAAGAGGGTTAGAGGAATGGATATAAGATCAAAGAAGAGAAATCAGATAAAAGAAATCAGATAGGAAAGAAAATAAATCATATAGGCAGCAAATAGACTGGATGGTTCTTTAAATGTTAGGATTTAGTAAATCCAGTACTTAAAGTGTCGGTCACCTCAAGTATGTATACTCGTTAGAAAGCTTGTAGTCGTAGTAATTCAGTGATAGTAATTAGATTACTTAGTAACACCGTGGAGGACGGACGGTTCTTTACCCACTGTATGCCTGATCCACAGCCTAAAGTAGGCGTGCTATGCTTGTACCCTATAAATACCCTTTTCCCTCCAAGGCAAAGGGTTGGAGCTTTTCATAATTCATTTTTCTTTGTCTCACTAAGCTTCCCTTTCTCTCCTACTTTCTCTCTCTAAACCAAACCTTACGGATAACCATTATGCTTATGATGTGTTTGTGATAAACCAAGATTCTACAAATGGTATCAAAGCCATGGTTTGATCATCCATATCTCATGTTCTTGGTTTCATAGTTATTGTTGGGTTAAGGTTTGGTTTTTACGCATATCGTTGTGTATACGCGTGGGTTTCGTATACAAGTTTTTGGTACGCTTAAAGCACTAAATTTTACACTTAAAAACTCAAGATTCTTATGGGTTAAGGTTTATTGAGTGTTAAAATTTCAGTTTCTTGCAAAAATGTTTAAACTTTACATGTTTTTATTGGTTTTTAAACGTGTTTTGATACGGGTGTACTTTCCTACGTGTAAGAGTGAAAAGTGGTTTGAATCATCAAGTCTTAAACTTTGTTGTTGTTTTGGTGTTTTTAAGGTTGCTTCATCATTATATTCTGGTTTACTAAACGATTTTGGTCAGAAAAATCGCGTTTGGTATTTTTGGCTTTTCCTACTCATAAGAAAACCCTAATCTTACGCGTAAGGTGTTCTTAATCTTCAAATCTTTGGTTTTACTCGGTGTTTTCTTGCTTAGATAAGCTTGAAAATACTTTGACTTTGGATATCTTTTACAGGTATAAGTGTAAAGGATTTTTAGTTAAAGCCTAATTTTACGCATAAGCATAAAAGCTTACGAGTAAAATCTTTACGCCTAAGCCTTTTCTACGCATAAGCTTGTCTTACGCCTAAAGGAAAACTTACGCATAGGTTCTTCTTGCTAAGTCTTAGTTTACGCTAAACTTAAGCTTTTTATCCTAAAAGTCTACGTAAGCTATTTTCTCACGCCTAAGCTTTGTCTACGCATAAGCTAGTGTCTACGTACAAGCTTACGTCTCGCGTTAAACTTCTTTGCATCTCACGCCTAAGTGTATAAGTTTTATGGTTTCTCTCTTGATTTTGTAAAATCCTGTGAAAGAATCTATTTCCCGGTTAAATCAAAGATTTGTAAAATCCTTAGAATTTAAACATGTCTTCCGTTCTGATGATGTGCAAGCTGCGGGTTCGATACTGCCTCCTCATGCTTGATAGAACCGACTATGAATCTTGGTCACAAAGAATCAGATTATCTGCTTAGGGAAATGGGGGGTTAACATTCTTAAGTCAATTGATGAAGGCCCTTATCAAATTGAGACTACGAGAGACATTACGAAACTGCTGGCGATGGTTACGTGATATTAGGACTGGATAGACCTAAGACATATGATGAGCTTACTGATAAGGAGAAGAAGAGATACGATGCAAATATAAGAGCTTCAAACATTGTTCTCCAAGGTCTACCCAAAGACATATACAAGCTGATGAATCACAACACTGAAGCCAAGGCTGATTGGGACAATGTTAAGATGCTTCTATCTGGTTCTGTACTAACTCAAGAAGATAGGGAATCTCAGCTGTATGATGACTTTGAGAACTTAAAAATGATACCAGGGGAAAGTGTGACTGAATACCATGTCAGATTCCATAAGCTTGTGAATGACATGAGGAATATCAAGATGACAATGCCAAATATCCAGCTAAATTCAAAGTTTGTGAACAACATGAATCCTGAATGGCACAAATTCGTCACGGCAGTCAAACTCAACAAAGGATTGAAGAACACCAACTATGAGCAATTGTATGCATACTTACTTCAAAATGAGAAACATGCTTCATTTGAGCGAATGATCATGGAAAAGTTCAAGACCAATGCTGGAGAAGCAAGCTCTTCAAATGATTTAACTGCATTCTACACCAATGTAGGGATTACTACCAAAGCATCACAAGTCATACCTACCGGAAATGGTAACCACAAGCTCATTCATGATTGTGGGTATAAGCCTCTGAGCATTCATGGAACACTTTATCAATCAAGTGGCTCTTATGGTCAAGCAAAACTTGAATCTCACCCCACACACCAACAATTCATCGAGCGCATCAAATCTTCAAAATCATGCTCTTGTGAAAACGAGAAAGGTTGTGGTGCAAAATGTGAGGAAGACGAATGCTTACCTTCCACACAATGAACAAGGGAATGTAGGTGCTGGTTATGGGAATGCTGGTGTTGGTGGTGGATATGTGGGAAATCGAGAATCGAGTGGAAGGAACATAGCTCGAGGGTCTAAAACAAATTAAGTGCTACAAGCGTGGTGGAGAAGGGCACATTTCTAGGAATTGCACTTAACCAAAACATCCCCAAAATGCAGAATACTTCAGGGACAAGATGTTGTTGGTTCAAGCACAAGATAATAGAGCAATGATGAATGAAGAGGAGCTGTTGTTCTTGGTGATGGGAATGCTAAGACATACGATCTTGATGTGGGCGAACAACACATTGCATGGTCGCTTTCAGAAACAATCCCAACGCCTTCCAAGTTGCAGACTGTTATGCATTTGACTCGGACGTTGATGATGAACCATATGCAGGACTATCTTCATGGCTAACATCTCTCCAATGGTCTCTCTTCACCTCAGCGGGCAGTCCTCCAAGGAATCCATCATATCAGAGGTACTTAAACTATATGATGTGGTTGATAAGCAAAAGATTCACCATGAAGTACAATCTACTAAAGTCATTGAATCAGATATTGAAAATATGGAAAATAGCAATGTTGTCCCATATGAACAATATGTGAAGCAAGATGACGATCCTATTGTACCAAGTGATGCATCTTCGCAATTAACAATGAATGCATGCACGATGAATTCACGCATTTGTGCACGATGATTCCTTGACCACTGAACTCAATACCTATAAGGATCAAGTTGCCATATATGAAAAGCGTGCTAAGTTTGAACGACCACTGCGTGGCGGAGATGGATATCCAAATGCGTTACACTTATCGAAAAACAATTTTAGGGAAGAAGTATTAAAACAAGAGTTAAATTCCTTACAAGAAAAGCTTAATAAAGCTGCTAAGCAAAACAGGAACTTCAAGAAAATGTGAAAGTGCTTAAGCAGGAATTCAATGCTAAGGAATCAAACTTTTAACTGAATTTTCCAACCTAAAACTTTGAAAACAAACTTGAAAACAAGTTATGCATTACAAGGAAACACCCTTGAGGCTTCACATGGTCACTAAACATAGAGTCTTAAGCGATAAGCATAGTATCCCCTTTGTAGAGGAACCTAATCCTGAGTATGGTAAAATAGCAAATTGCTCAAAAGGTTGTCTATGATGGTGATGAGATCCTCAAACTTAGACAAAAACCTTCATGCATTGAGTGTGCAGGAAGATAGAAAATTAGAAGATGCCACTAAAGAAAAGTTGAATAATAAGCTTAAAGATCCTTGGTGCATTAAATATAACATCACTTTTAAATCTCATGATTACTCTAAGGAAAATTGGATCTCCTTGAACAAGTTTAAGCCTCAAACCCTATTGCGCTGAACAAGTGTTCGGAAAAGGACATGGATAAACAAAAGCGAATAACCTTGTTGAAAAGAACCCCCACAGAGGAAATTGTCCCAACAACTGTGTATCACAATGCATTTAGTGCCTAGAACACTTCCCACTAAGAGCAAGACCTTAATCAACCTTTATGTAGTTTACCAACTATTTGTTGATTTTGAGAAAACGTATAAAAAGAGAATCACCTCTTTGGGATAACTGAATGGGAAAGGGGTTTTGAGAAAACTAAAGAATGCTATTTAGCGAGATGATACCTTTCTTTAAAAATTAAAAGGTCAATCGAGAGTCTTAAAAAGGGGAATAGACCATGATTAAAGAAATGGAAAAGGAATTTGATCACGATGATAGTTGAGGTCAATAATTACGAGCGAGAACTCAAATATAATGAAATAGAAAGGAAGAATCTGCATATCTTAAATGAGAACTTGATTTCTCAATGTGTTGCCCAAGATGTGTTACACCTTGCTACAAATTCTTCTATTACTGCATCTCAATTTCATGAATTATCTATTGCTTTGAAAGTTTCCCAAGATCGTGTCATTGAGCTTGAAACAACAAATTCAAAAGCGCATAGAAAATAGAAACAGGATGATCGATAACACGGTCAAACATTTTTCTAAATTTGAAGTTGAACATCTTGATTTGCAATTAAAATATCAACATCTCAAAGAAAATGTTAAAACCTCAGATGTCAAGACATCCTCGATGCTCTGAGTTTGATCAGGTGTTTGAAATCAAAGCAGCGTGATGAAAAAATTGAGTTCATTGTAACGATCAAAAGATTGAGAACCCATATCTCTCGCCAAAGGGAGAAAAGTATGATGTTCTTGGTTCCCGAATGCTTCCACCTTTAGATTCTCGGAATTTCCAACTTCAAAACATTATTAATAACTTGCAAAAAGAAAATGATTGTTTTAAAGCTGAAATTTTAAAGGTTAATGATCAAAACAAAGAGTTATATGATTCATTCAAAGTTAATCCTGATAAACACATTGAAAAGATAACTTCTTTACTTAACGATATTGAGAATCTGAAGCGTGAGGTGAAAAGAAAATTGCCAATCCAATTGAAAATATTCGTTCCTAAGGTTTCTACTTATGATTTGTATGCCATCGATATGTTATATATTCCCCATTAGAAATAATGAACTTGCACATAAAGCATATCTCTCATACCTTAAGGATAGTTTGAAGGGTCTCCGTGAGATAGTTGAAGATGAAAGAATAGAAAAACCTTTTGATAGCACCATAGCCTATGCATGCATGGATGCCAAAGATCTCGGAACTCTTAGAGTACATAATTGTCACAAGTCGAAAGCTAGTAATAGGCGAGATAGAACAGTTGCACCCAGTTCAATGCCTAAGGTTAAGAATGTGACTTTTAATGTGCCTCACAAAACTTTAGATCCCAGCACTTCTAGACCACTAATGCAAAGAGTAGTATCACCAACTAATATTCTTGTTGTTCCTTCTACGGTGTCGATAACACTAAGGTTAGCGGGTCAAAGCCTTGAGCAATACAATGCAAAATAGGATCTTGCCAGCCAAAAGTATTGAAGAGAAGAAAGTAGAAGAACACCCTAGGAAGAATAAGTTTGAGTGAATAAAAGCGAATCATGTTGATTCTAGTATTAGCTATAAAAGCTTGTACTTAATTGAATTCTGCTGTCTTTTGCAAAACATGTAAGGAATGTTTGATTTCTGGTCTTAATCATGAATGTGTTGTGAATGAGGTGATAAATGTTGATAATACTCCAGTCAAAATTATAAAAAATGTTAAACAAGTTAAGGAGTTCTGGAAGCCTAAAAGAAAAAGGGTTGGTCATTATTGGAAGCCAACAGGAAGAAACTTTAGTAATGTGGGTTATCAATGGAAACCTACTGGCCGAAAATTCGAATTGAACGAATATTTTCCTAAGATGTCTAGATCTATGCCTTCTAAGATATAGAAGCCTACTAGTAGAATCATACCTTTAAGAAGTGGACACACCTCACATAGGTCCACTGCCACTACTAGTCTTGCCTCCACTAGTGAAGTTTTCATAGATTCTAGAAATGCTGTAGGTATATCAATTGCATGTACTAACCAACAGGAACCCATTCTTCTATGGGGATCCAATGCTTCCAGTTATCCACAATTGTCTGTGTTCAAATGCAGGTCGTACAAATTGTCCTTTGGTATTTGGACTCAGGCTGCTCAAAACATATGATTGGAGATCGCTCGCGGCTCATGAACTTCGTGAGTAAATTTATCGGAGACGATTAGATTCGGAAGCGACCATTTTGGTGCAATTATGGGTTATGGAGATTATGTTGTTGGTGACAGTGTAATTTCCCGGATATATTACGTTGAAGGTCTTGGTCATAATTTGTTCTCGTGGTCAATTCTATGATTCTGATCTAGAAGTGGCCTTTAGAAAACATACTTGCTTCGTTAGTGAGCTTGATGGTGTGGAACTTTTAAGAGGAACCCGTGGAACAAACTTATACACCATCTCTATCAAAGATATGATGAAGTCTTCTCCAATATGCTTGTTGTCAAAGGCCTTTAAAACAAAGTCATGGTTATGGCATTGATTTCTCAATCACTTGAACTTCATAAACATAAATTATCTCTCTAGAAAGGACCTCGTCAGAGGCTTGCCCAGATTGAAGTATGAAAAGATCATCTTTGTTTAGCATGCCAACTGGGAAAGAGCAAGTAATATACCCACAAACCCAAACCTGCAAACTCTGTTATGGAAGTTCTTCACACCCTTCATATGGATTTGTGCGGACCAATGAGAGTGTAAACGATAAACGGGAAGAAATATGTGTTAGTCGTTGTTGATGACTACTCACGGTTCACTTGGGTTAAGTTTTTTAGGACAAAGGATGAAATTCCCGACATCATCATCAAACTTGTTAACGATTCGCAGGTCCGGCAATAAAACAAATGTCAGAATCATCCGCATGATAATGGAACTGAGTTTGTCAACAAAGAACTTAGTCGGTTCTATGAAAGCATTGGGATCGACCATCAAAGAAGTGTTCCTCTCACTCCTCAACGTAAGCGGTGTAGTTGAAAGACTAAATTGAACTCTAGTAGAAGTGCAAGAACTATGCTCATATTTTCAGAGGTTCCAATGTTCCTCGGGCTGAAGCCATTGCCCTTTGCATGCTATACCCAAAATCGTTCCTCTAATTCACACCTCTCATGGAAAAACTCCAGCATCGAACCGTCCACAATCGAAAACCTGATCTCTCTTTTCTTCGTGTGTTCGGCGCCTTGTGCTATCCAACGAATGATGGTCAAGATTTAGGTAAATTAAGAGCGAAGGCTGACATTGTAATTTTTGTGGGCTATGCATCAAATAGGAAAGGTTATCGAATCTACAACAAAAGAACCCGAGATATTATGGAAACTATTCACGTCACGTTCGATGAGCTGTCTGAGCAAATGGCTCCTGGACAATCTAGTTCTGGACCCGCACCTCAATTTCTATCAAGTATTTCCATTAGTTCCTATCTTGTACAGTCTCACTCCCCTGCTGTTCTGTATGTACCTCCATCTGAAGAAGATTTGAAGAAACTGTTTGATCCGATGTTTGATGAATACTATGAACCTCATGAGAACTACACTCCTTCAACATCAACATGGTAGCTTCGAACCAATCATCACGAGAGAATGTATCATCTCAATGTCTCTCTCCGTAAGCACCACTTCCGATCACTCATCTTCATCCTCAAACCTTCAATCATCGGTTGTACATCATGGAATTGGTAATTTTGATGAAGATAACCATTTTTCTACTCCCGAAGATGCTCCATTTGAAAACATCTTTGCCCCTGAACCAACACCTGAACCATCTTCATCAGGGGATCCAAACTCTGCTACATCAGTCCCTCAACAACAACCACACGAGCACCTTAGAAAATGGACACATGACCATCCATTGGACAACATCATTGGGAATACTCGAAAACAACTAGAAACAGATGCCTTATGGTGCTTCTTCAATTCTGTACTCTCCAAGATCGAACCAAAAGATGCTAAAATAGCAATGTATGAGGACAGCTGGTTCAATGCAATGCAAGAGGAAATTCATGAGTTCGATCAACTAGATGTATGGGAATTAGTACCCACTCCAGACTGTGCTATGATCATTGCTCTCAAGTGGATCTTTAAAGTAAAACTTGATGAGCACGGTGATGTTCTGAAAAATAAGGCAAGGCTAGTGGCTAAAGGATATCGTCAAGAAGAGGGTATTGACTTTGAGGAATCTTTTGCTCCCGTTGCACGTATCGAGGCTATCAGAATCTTCTTGACTAATGCGCTTTAGCAAGAACATGGTTGTCTATCAAATGGATGTGAAAGCGCCTTTCTTAATGGAGATCGAAGAGGTGGTTTACGTCACCAACCGAAGGTTTTGTGAATCGAGCATCTTACTCATGTCTATCGCTGAAAAAGGCCCTTTACGGTTTGAAGCAAGCTCCTAGAGCATGGTATGATACGCTATCGAAGTTTCTTCTATCCAATGGATTCAAAGAAAGGAGAAGTTGATCCGACCGTTCACCGAGAAAGTCATGCAAACACTTAATCCATGTCCAAATATATGTTGATGACATTATCTTTGCCTCGACCGACCCCAATGAATGTGACCGATTTTCAAAGGAGATGGGCTCCAAATTTCAAATGTCAATGATGGGACAAATGTCATTTTTCTTGGGATTACAAATTTCACAAAGTCCTGGAGGCATTTTTATAAATCAATCTAAATACACAAATGAAATTTTAACGAAATTTGGATTTAACACCATGACCCCTGACATTGACATTCCTATGGTGGGCGCACAAAACCGGATGAGGACCACCGGGGATCATGGTAGATCAAACGAAATATCGTAGTATGATTGGATCCACGATGTACCTCACGCCAACCGAGACCAGGACTTTTGTTATTTGTATGAATGTGTGCTAGATACCAGGCTAAGCCTACCAAAAAGTACCTTGAAGCGGTTAAATGGGTCTTTCAGTACCTTCAAGGAACCATTAACATGGGACTTTGGTACCCGAAAGACACCGGTATGTCACTAACGGCCTATCAGGATGTCGACCATGCAGGATGTCAAGATACACGTCGGCACGCCGTGGTGCTCAATTTTTGGGTGATAAGCTTGTGAGCTGGTCTTCAAAGAAACAAATGAGTACTTCCATATCCTCTACAGAGGCTGAATACATAGCCATGTCATCTTGTTGTGCTCAAATCTTATGGATGAGATCCCAATTATCTGACTATGGCTTTGTATTCAACAAAGTTCATCTGTACTGTGATAATAAAAATGCTATTTCTCTCTGCTGCAACAATGTTCAACACTCTAGAGCAAAGCACATCGACATTCGACATCACTTCATCAGGGAACAAGTTGAAAACGGTGTGGTTGAAATATACTTCGTGAGGACTGAATATCCGTTAGCAGACATCTTCACCAAAGCTCTTTCTCGAGAACATTTTGAGTTTATCCTTCCACGACTAGGCTTAAAGAGCCTTCAACCAAAAACGCTCAAACGTTTGTGAAGAAGACGAGGAGTAAATGTGTTCGTCTCTATCTATTCTTTGTATATATCTTTTTCAAAAACCAAAATACAAAAATATAAAACCAACAAAAAGAAAATAGAAAAATATAAAATTTTCAAAATCCATAAAAAATTAGAAAATCTTGAAAAAAATTTCAAAAAATATTATTATTTTATCATGTTTTTTTTTTTGAGTTCGATAACATCTACGGATCTTGATTTGTCCCTCAAAGAATGACACGGGTCTTTAGATGAAGTTCGATCGGAAATAAATTTTTTTAAAGTTTTTATTTTCATTAAAAAAAAAAAAAAAAAATTGAGATGGAGAAAAATGATGGTTTATTGTCATTTCAGGAAGTAACCCGTTTTTTAAAAGAAAGAACAGAGCCATGCTTAATCTTAAATTTTCAAACCTCATGCTCTGATTCTAAAAACAAATGTTTGTCACCAAAAAGACAAATGTTTCTTTCCAAATATTTTTCCTTCTAACAATTCTTCTGAAAAATATTTGTCATCTAATGAAAACAAAATTGCTTTGAAAATATCTTAGACTCTATTTTTGAAAATCATCCTGGCTCGTTTGTAAAAATCTCTATCTTCAATCAACAACCTATGTCATTGATTGAGGGGGAGAATGATTTCAATCAAATCAAAAAGAGTATTTTTCAAACAATTGGCACTTA
This sequence comes from Chrysanthemum makinoi, assembly GCA_910596185.1. NCBI lineage: Eukaryota > Viridiplantae > Streptophyta > Magnoliopsida > Asterales > Asteraceae > Chrysanthemum > Chrysanthemum makinoi. The sequence continues at coordinate 53,556,921 of OU343221.1, read as the reverse complement.
AACGAGCAAGGTCCAATCTTGAAATAATCAAAAAGAACAATGTTTTACAATGTTCTATACAATTGGTACAAGACCTTGGTTATTGTTATGTTTTCAAAAGATAATCATGCATGTTTAAACAATGGAGTTTAAAGTCTCAAAATCTGATTCTTATCAGTTGGAATGTTTTTTTCCAAAAACAAGTCTCAATTCTCCTCAAAGTTTTCAAAATTAATTTAAATCAATAGAGATCACAAATCTCAAAGGATTTGAAAATTGTGATCGGGGAAGAATTTGTGATTTAAATTGGATATAAATTGATAATTCAACAAGTGGTTTAGAAATATAACAACAAGCTCTCCTCCCTGCATGTGCCAAATGATTTCAAGTTTTCCATGCACATGTTAAGGGGGAGCATCTTTCTTAAACCAAAAAGGATTGAAACGTGTTTGACTTGTCTCAAAGTGCAGGTTCCTTCTAATATGTGCAAAACTCTTTCAAAATCCCATGCAAATATTGAGGGGGAGCAAACTTATGAAAACCTCATCCTTCCCTAATATGCTTTATCTACTTGAATTGATCGGGAAGTGATGATGATCATTTTATAAAATGTTAATCAAAAGATTGGATCTTTCTTTCTCAATCTAAGATTTCAAAAGTTCTCTTGCCTCCATGTGTTTAAATAATTTCTAATACTTGAAGCACATGTTGAGGGGGAGCATTTCTAAAATATCAAAAATAATTAAGATACAAAATGCTTTGATTATATATCACAAGTATCTTGATTGACTTTTCAAATGGTTTTCAATTGGTTTCAAGGCGGAAGAACAATACCAAAAGACCGACCAATGTTACTTTATGTATGGAGATATAAGGATGATAAGGTTAGGTATTAGTTCCCACGATCTGCCAGAACTGGAGGGATCTTCCCAGGGACAATCCACTAGATAGTGTAGAGTCCTTAGGAATGTTGAAAAAAGGAGAAAAATGAGAATATGGGAAGAGTGCAGACTAAGACAGAGCTAGTACTGGAATAAACCCAACAAGGTTCTAGTTATGAAGTCTCGGTAAGCACTGAAGGTAACACTGGTATTGAAGACAAGATGTCATGGACCCAGTGACGCACTACACTAAACTTCCCAAGCTACTCAAGTTCCTCTTAAAAGGACTTGTTTCATTCTCACGGGGAACCTACATAGTCTATCGACTTTCTCTTAGAGATTGTTGATATTGAAGAAGGAGACCCTCTCCCTAGTCTCCGGCATAGGAACCAAATGTGCACAATTGAGTCTAGAGCCAAGAGATCATCAATAAATCTCATTAGGATACATTATTCTTGAAGACTTATTGTTTCACACAATGTGGAAAGTAAGAATATATTAAGAGTCCTACGCATTATCCTTGTGGTATTGCCAGAATATCCGAATGATATTTAAAAGTATTCACGATGAAGATGGAAATCCTTCTAGAGCCAACATCAAACAAGCTCTTGGTGGGTGACATGTGAGATCTTTCATAAGATCAAGCTTGTGACAACTGGATAGAAATGATGGGGCGATTCACTCTTGAATCAACCCTGGTCCAGGAAATGGATTGACGGATGCCTTTGAAAAACCGGTTGTTGTGCTTAAAAGTTATTTTATATAGCACATCGACTGTGTATTAATGTTTCAAAATTAAAGGGTATTTATGATTGATAATTTATTTTCCATAAAACCTTCGTTGTATTGCAAAACACTTTCTATTAAGCAATACACGATTGTTTTAAAATCATTTTCATCAATCGTGAATCTCATTCACGGGTTCACTCACTCCGTGTTGTCTTCTTTGAGATATTCGGTTTGAGAACGGCTAGTGCAATTGCAAAACCCTATCAAGGAGATTCTTCGAATTATACCGATCATAAAGGCGATTTGTAATGTACGATCAACGGGAACCGTGGGCGTGTACCTCAATTCAACGAAAGTGATCAAAGACACTTTCGTGCGCTTTATTGCTAATCGTTTTATGCAGAACACCGACGGATTTCGCGGTGATTAGAATTGAGGAGTCAATCCATTGCCACATGCTCACACATCGCTTTCACATCTAAATAAATCATGATAAGTGTATATCGTCATCAACTGGTTCTGATATTGTTTAATCCATGCTTCTGCTACTCTGATACAAATATCTTAATCAATAAATGCTTCCACAACTCTGATGAGAAGATATCATGATTCAAAATGTAAGCATGTCGGTCCAAAGTTACAACATCACATAATGGCGATACACCGAAAGGATGAGTCAGAGATGTGATGCGGCTGATGATCTCAAAACTGGCTCAAAACCCAACATCACGTAGATCAATTAAAGACCTCCACTTGAAATAACAAATCATGCAGAACATGAAGAATCAAAGACTACGAGCTACAGAACAAAAGTGCTTAATCAATGAAACCAAGAACATCAAAAGTAATATATGTTTGTAATCAATGTAAGTTGAGGTGACCTCCCTTAGGGGGAGATTGTTAGGATTTAGTAAATCCAGTACTTAAAGTGTCGGTCACCTCAAGTATGTATACTCGTTAGAAAGCTCGTAGTCGTAGTAACTCAGTGATAGTAATTAGATTACTTAGTAACACCGTGGAGGACGGACGGGTCTTTACCCATTGTATGCGATCCACGCCTAAAGTAGGCGTGCTATGCTTGTACCCTATAAATACCCTTTGCCCTCCAAGGCAAAGGGTTGGAGCTTTTCATAATTCATTTTTCTTTGTCTCACTAAGCTTCCCTTTCTCTCCCACTTTCTCTCTCTAAACCAAACCTTACGCATAACCCTTATGCTTATGATGTGTTTGTGATAAACCAAGATGCTACATTAAATCATATGACAGTCCTCTAAAGATAAAAGACAGCCAAATGAGATATAGGACCGCCATCAGTGGACATGTATTTGGCGTATTTTTGTGACTTTAGCATTTTGCTATGTTGAAGTAGGTTAATATTTTATTTTAGCATGCATATTTGATAAGGATTTAAAATGTACCTTTTTGAGGGGTCGTTTAAGCCCTTATTTGATCACTTTTGTATCCGTTATTGCTTAATATCGTTCCTTTTCACTTTTTAGGTCACTTGAAGGCAAACTGCTGTAATGGCACTTATTTTGACGAAAAGGCGCGGATATATGAAGAAAATGGCCAAAGTCAAGAATCGAGACACTCAAGCAGATAAATTACAAGGGACGGCTTCCTTAATCTGACGTACCGTGAGGAAGTTGTGACGGCTCGGAAGAGAAATTGCTAGTTTTGGAGGACGGCGGCGGGCTTTAAAAGAGTAGGTCGTCGCAACTCGACGCCTAGATTCAATCCGCACGACGCCGAAGCTAAAGAGGACGCGCCACAAGCATAAGGTGATGCGTCGCAAGATTAACTTGGCCAAGACGAAACCTAATGACGGCGATACTGACGGCGTCACAAAACATAAGGTGACGCCGTCGCATATGTAATCTTATATATAGGATCCGAATTTTTCAGTTTTAGAGAGTAGTCTTTTGGGTAAACTTTTGGAGTAAAACCTAAACCCAACCAAGGTCGTATTTTAGGGTTTTAAACCCTATCTTACACCAAGATAAGTTGTTTACTTCATTAATTTAATTATGTCTTCAATTATTTGTGTGTATGCTTGCATGTTCTCCATGTTCGGCTAATTTACTTGTGTGTTTGCTTAGGAATATGAAACTTAATTATTGAATATTGATTGGTTGTTTCTTATCTTAGTTGATTAATGATCTAGAAATGCGATAGGTCATTAGATTGTGTACTTAATGCTTGATTAATCTTTGTGAACCTTAGGTTATAGCACTATGAGTTGTTGTAAGCTAAACTATCCAAAGAGGCCTTAGAGTTAGAGTTTATCATCCCTAGTGGGTTTTGTAGACGAGACCCTTTGGTAACTTCAAAGAGTAGGGAGAAACGCATACCCTATAACTTTAGACAACTAGGAATAAGGACGTGACAATTCAACCACCAATAGGAGATAATTAAGGAGTAGTAAAACCTAAGTAAACACATCTTTAAACTATCATACGAGCACACAATAATTAGACATAGACTACCACCACCTTAGTTTAGATAATTAGATAATAGTAGAGTAATCGGTAGAAATACCAACCCCCCAAATCCAAACCCCGAGATTCGTACTTTTCCTTTTCTAAAAAAACATAAAAGGATAAAAAATAATCTTCCTCAACCCCAAACTTAGCGTAGTAACTTCTCACTAGCATTCCTATTCCCCTAGAGAACGATATCAATTCCCGTGGCTTACCCTAATACTACACTACAACGATTAGGTTCACTGCCTAGGGTGTTGAAAAACTTGCTCGACGAAAAGGAAGCTCCTTTGACCCCGAACGCGCTGTGTAAGCGTATCAATATTAAAAGTGAAAATTATCACATTAAAAATCCATATTTCATTAAACAAGAAAAGATCAATTACACGATCATCCAAGATACATAAGACAGGAGAAATCACACATCATACATAGATTTAAAAGATACATCACACATTACAACCACATTACAACTACATAAGAAAAACTACAAGCTAATCCTAGAGTGACACCTAAATCCCTAGTACATTCTTGACCCAAAAGATAATCCATGATTTTTCTTAACTAAACATATAAATATTTGATGGGAAAGGTGGAAAGTGGAGTTGGTTGCATATGAGCTTGAGAAAGAAGGTACTCAATGTGTCCAAACATGAAATGGATCTCATCTCTTTGGGAGGAAATAAGGTTGAAGTTGTAGTGACAACATACACAACTCATAGTGTGGTGATTGACAAAGTTGTAGGGAATAGGATATCCCATGATAGGAGAAGGTGGTGGAGAAAGAGAGGTGTGATCCAAAGGCCCATTAGGTGAGAAAGATAGGTTGTTGTTTGAAGGTGGTGTGATAGAGAGCCTAAAGAGTGATGAGTTACCAACAAAAGGTGAGAAAGAGTTATGATTAGGTCTTGAGGAGGCTCCATTTATTGAGGGTGTTTTGGTGGGTGCACTAGGAGCTTGTGGAGAAGAAGAGATAGTTTTTGGTCATGGTGTGTTTTCTTTAGTGAGATCAACGAATAGTAATCTTGGTGGTATTATGGTTATCCTAGGTCTTTTGTTTGGAGGAGGTGAGGATGTTGAAGAAGAGGCCATTGTAGGAGATAATGAAGAAGAGGATGAGGAAGATGGTGATGAGATGATGATGAGATGGTTTAAATAACTAAGATGGATTATGGTTTGGGTAAAGCATGCATTAGTGAGATTAGTGCTAAAAAATTGTTTTGGCAATTTAGGAAATGGTGGTGAAAATCATAAAGTGGGTCAAAATCTGCAGAAAGGGGAAATAGTGGAAAAATCTGTGACTTACTAGGGACGGTCCTTTAATTGTTTGGACGGTCCTTTATTCTATCGGACTGTCTGGTAATTATAGGATCGTCGACAGTAGGTTCCAGATTTTTACCTGGTTTTTCATTTCTGCATCCTGTCTCAAAAACACTATCTAGTTTACCCAGAAATTTCAGCATAATCATTCAACACAATCAAAACAGGCTAAAAACTAATACATTAATGTTCACATTCAAGAGGTCTTAATGCAAATAATGTTTAGCATGCAGATAAGTCATTCGTTCAAATGTATCAATGATCACAACTACATGATAGTTAAACAACATACTGAGTTTAATCTAGAGTAGATCCAAGCAAGATTAATCACATCCATCATAGAATACATTATGGAGTTTTAGGTTCTTGCTCACTAGTGGAAGTCTCATTTCTTGATTCCTCATCTGAATCATCTTCAGGTTTAACTGCTGACCCATCCCAATAAAGACATCTATATGTGTCGTGACTCTAGGGAGACATGACATGGTCATGAAGAGAGTATAGATAACAATTGACACGGTTGATAACATGATGAAACAAACGAGTTAGCAACATCCCATATGGAAGAACTTTATTTGTTCTTCCTTTCACGCTTACCATTCGCTTAGCAATGAGGTAGGTAAGATTATACGGTTGCTCAGTGACAACACAAAGAGAGTGCGTGAGCAACACATGAGGGAACACGATTTTGATTTTCAGGAATGCAAACGACATTTTCTCGAATGATTTCCATCCATTTCCTAAGATTTGGACGAATTTCACCCGTGAAGATTTTGAGTGGGTAAAGTTTAGAGTTGGGAGACTCAGTGAAGTTGACATCTCCATTGTATTGAAAAAGTCCATGAGCTTTGTGTGGAAGACGAATGTGTTTTTTAATTTCTTCTGGATTGGGAATGAAAGTGTGGTAAGGACCAGAAGTTTCAGAATGACTCCTAAGATAATTAAGTGACCAATTTTCAGTGTAGGAGCACTGCCCCGTGACATGGAAGACCAAGAATTTGAGCAAATTCCACAAGAGTAAAGGACATACTTTGGTTTTGGATAAAGAACTGATTTGATAGAGTTTGGTCTTTGTTACGAAAAAAATTTGACACGGTTATAGAATTCTAGAACAAAGAGTGGATATTTTTTCTCATTGATGTTAAGCAAGCAATTGAATCCAATAGATTTGAATGTAGGGATGATATGATTGTGTTTAGATAAGGATGGTTGACAATTCGTCCTTCATTAATGTCACGGGATGCAAGATCACGAAGGGTTTTATTATGACTTGATAGGGTAAGTGACTCAAATGGGATTTTAGATATGTATTGTTGTGTATCTTCATGGTCATAGTCAAACATGTGAAGCATATCAGAAGTCATGATTACCTAAAAATTGAGATAAAAGTTATGTTAATATTATTCTTATTTCTTAAGGTTTTCTTTTTGAAGAAATCGTTTTATCTTAATGTATGGTTGTGAAAACGTTTTTCAGATGTATTAACAATGTATAATTACGATTCTATTACGTTCCCAAACATGATAGATTTCAAAAATTTGGATTAGGGATTGATGTGAATTTTGAAAACATTCCAAACAATCTTAACTGACTAAATGACATGTCAAATTAAGTGTTAATGGTTGTACATTGTCTAGTTTAAGTGTTAATTATAACTTATTCCATGAAAAATTAAGGATCCCCAATTTTTAATTTTATGATCTTAAGAACCCTAATTTCAAATTAAAAAGAAATTGGATGAATTGACTTACAATAGATGATAAGAATGAGGTAGTGATTGATAATCCTAGTCTTTTGTGTGTTGAATTAGATGTTTGAGTGGTTAATTGGTGATTTTGGTGGGTTTGGTATTTTTTCGTCACAATAAGACTCACACAGGGAGTGCTTGGATTATTTTTCTATGAATGATAGAGGAAAAACGAGCCTCTTACCGGTAAAATGACAGATGGTCCCTTAAATATCTAGGACCGCCTAGGGGACCGTCGGGATAAGGGACCGCCAACAGAAAGCGGTTTTGGTCTTGTTCAAATATTTTGTGGCCAATTTTAATTTTGAACGCTTTTAAAAGAAATGTGTTTTTAGCTTATTAGGTGAGTTATTAAAGGCGACAAGACCTAACAAACCACGGAGAAGAATATTGGTGAAATGACGAAGAACGAAGGATAAGAATAGGTAGACCAGAGGAATTAGAGGAAGCCTTGGGTTGAGACGATAATATGAAGAGAGTTATTTTAGAGGAAATGAGGCGTAAGAGATATCATGAGCATGCAGACAAAGTGATTTTAGGCATTGAACTGGGATTGAAATTTGACGAATGGTAGAAGGAGTAGAATCCTAATGTTCTAGACGTTTAGAGTTGATACGCACGAATAGATGAAGGGAGTATAATCGAGACAGAAGAGGAGAAAATATGGGATGATACTTGGAATAGACATGTGAGAGAGGAGAGGGTAGACACAAAGTGTTTTGATTGACCGATATGATGTGAATGATTTCAGAGGCAGAATGGAGGAGACAAATGAGAGAAAGATATAGTGGATGACAAGTTCAAATACGAGTCTTGCATTGGGATGAGTCAAGGTCAATAACGTGTCCACTTGTAGATTCGTTCTAGTAGAGTACGTCGTTAAGAATTTGTGTCATCCGTAGTGATTGATAGACGTGCCATTCCAGCAATTACTAATTCGGCGTTGAATATGGTTATATCAATAGCAATTTTGTGTCTCTCGAAAAACCAATGGTTATTGAAAAAATATTGCTAGATTTTTCCCATACTTTCTCAATAATCTAAGATGATATATATAGAAAATTATATGTCATTACTCTTAGGATAATAATCCTAAATAAACAGTGTCTTTAATTGTATTGAATAACACAATTAACCACTTGAGAAAGGATCCTTTCAAAAGTTTGCAAATAAGCAAACACTAAGTATGAAATTGAATCAACTTTTCCGTGAGATAATTATGACAACGAACTAATGTCCATGGACTCACCTTCATCTTCTTTGTGAGTTACATATCCGAGGACATGAAAAAAATAGGTGTAGGAAGAAAACATATAAGTTCTAATGAGGAAAAGGCATTTAAGTAGACATATAATCACACATATGCACATAGAGTTTCAATTAACACACATATCATACCCAAGATTACTAGCAAGCTATTAAAACATAATAAAGTCAAGACATTGAGAAAGCGTACCTTGGCCAATGACATATCCTAAGGTACGTTACCATGAGAAGTCGAGAAAGATGCGGACATTGAGCACGATATAGTTGTCTTCTACGTATGAGAGAAAGAGAACAAATACACATCTTCGAGTTGCTCATGAAGTAAATCTAAAACAAATTCTCACAAAGAAACTTGGTACCCAATATCTCATGGGTACGAGGTGGTTAGTATAAAACATATTTTGTAAGGATGTTGAGATTGAAGATAGGTTATCAAGGAGAGTAACCTAGTCCAAGATGTTTCGAAATTCAAAAACATTGTTTGATTATGCTAGCAATGAATAACTATGGATAGTTAACAACAAGATGTTTTTGATATAAGACTCAACTTAAATTCTGTTAAATAAACATCTTTGACAGTCGTTGACTAAAGTCAGACGGTCCTGTAAATAGGACCACGATCCTTTTATTTTACGGGACCGGCTGCCTCTTTATGGGACCTTCTGGAGAAGGCTGTTCTCCCAGAGGTTTCAAAAATTTAATTTGTTGTGGTTCACTCGTTGATGCCTTACGTGAATTATATCCTAGACCCGTTTTATCTTTGAACAATTTTTTACTTCTTAATAAATTATCAAGAGCTTGTGAGTTCTTTTTGAATTTTGTCATTATGTTTTCCTTTTGATTAAGCTTTCTAATGTTAATTGTGTTTTCTTGACACATTAGATTTTCTAGATCAATTTCAACTCCAATTTCTAATTTAGACATTTTATCTTCTAAATAAATTTCTTTTTCGAAATTATCTTTAAAATATTTTGAAGAATCGTTTTCCGGTGAAATATTTAGACTTAAGTTGCATATGTTTTCGAAATCGTTTTCAAGATTAGAAATTTCCGGGAGTGATATTTCAAGACACATATTTTCGGATTCGGAATGTATCTTGCTTGAAGTTCCAACCATTTGGTATACATCATGTTCATCACAATCGTTGTCTTCTTCATCGGTATCACTCCATGCTTTGTTAGGTAATCCTTCTTGAAAATCTCTTGATTGATTCTCCACGGGATTTCCTTAATCAAAAATAGAAGCGATAGTATTGAGCATAGAAAAAGCACTATTTAAATATTCGTATTTAGACATGACGAATTGTCTATGCATTTGTTCAAGATCAATCATATCTTTGGCTTGAGTATTTCCTTGGTAAATGATTAAAAGATTTTTCCAAATATCATTTGCCGTTTGACATATAAAAATTCTTTAGTATACATTTTTAGGTAATGCTTTGTAAATCAATATTTTGGCTTCAAAATTTTTACAAAATTTTCTTGTAAAATTATCCTCTTGATTTTAAAAATTAATTTCCATTGGTTAAGAGTCTCCAATTGAAATAACATGCCAAAGATCTTGATCTATTGATTTCACATAATTTTTGAATCTAATTTTCAAATTAACAAAATTAATATTTTCAAAATATGATGGTTCTTGAAAAGATTGCCCTTCTAGATTTCTTTCAGACTCCATAGATTGATTCAAGTTTTAAAATACATTATATTTTAAAGAATCTTGACCAACCTGGCTCCAATACCAATGGTAGAAACTAGAAGGGGGGATTGAATAGTTTCACCGTTTGTGTTTACTTATTAAAATCATCAACTTGTTTGATTCGAAGTTATGCGATATCAATCAACAATATACAAACACAATATATATATATATATATATATATATATATATATATATATATATATATATATATATATATATATATATATATATATATATATATATATATACATATATATATATACTAGTAGTTTTTAATGCTAAGCACTCCAATCTTGCTTAAGCTGAAAAAATAACAACACCAAGTCTTTCCTTCGATATAATCGCGCCCCAACTCCGGAGTCTGTAAACTCGCGTCCTTCAGTGTTGCCTTCATTTGACTTGCTCGTGTCGTAACTCACAAACAACTAACAATAACTACCTAAGATAATAGTTAACAACATACGATCACAATAGCAATAAAAGTTTTATAATCGATGAGTGTTACCAAGTCATTTTTCGTGAATCCTTATGTCTTTTTGATATGTTTAACTTGTGTTAGAAAAACCCATTAAAAAAAAAGATATAACGCCACTCGCCAAATTTAAGCCTAAAAATTTATGTATTAAAAGACTGTCCAAATGTCATGAAGAGACTTGAATAATATCATTTTAAACAGTAAAAACTCTCACAACTCTATTTTACATAATTTTAATACACAAAACCCAATAATATAAAATAGTAATGGGTCACTTCATCTATTCATCTATCCAATTATTTTTACCATACCTATTTGACATATCGATTTGATCGTGGCTGCAAAAGTCACAACTCACAAACAACCGAGTAGGTATGAAAACCCATATTCTTTCAAATATTCTTTCAAGTATTTAATGCAGTTTCCAATTTTCTATAGCTGGGTTGATACATTTGATGTTACATTGAATTTTTTTTGTCTCACACATTATATCAATACCACCAATTTACATCTCTACCTACTTCATGACCTCTACACCTAAAAGAAAACATACTCCATTACGTGATATCTACCTATCCCATGAACAGTTGACACACTCGTGTCTCTAATATAGGACATTTACCCATTCCCTACATTGAATTCATTTTAATGTAGAAACAACTCAAACAAAAGTTTATGTGAACATAATTGGCAAATGTTAATATAATATAAGAGCAAATAATGAAATACCGAATGGATAAGGTACAAATATATTTGTTTCACCAAGACTTTGACATCAAATACTTTGTACATCATTTGAGGTCCAAATCCTAAAACAATTCTATTAGCCTTTCTATTAACCATTCAACATAATACAAATCTATACATGTTTAAAACAACAACGATTTAAAAAAACAAATTAATAATGTGTAAAAAAGTTTCTTGAACAAGCTAAATCATCAATATTTATTCTTCTTGGTTTAGCTCCTTATCCACAACATAAAATAAAGAGAGATAAGATCAAAATATAATTAAACAAGACAATAACAAAATCTTTTCTACAAAATAATGAAAATGATATATTTAGATTTTTGCATACAAACTTGTTAAAGCAGTACCATATGAAGCATAACTTACCTTCAAGAGTATATTATGTTCTTACCTCTTTACCTTTTTCATATATATCAGTCATCGTATTTCTTCAAAAGAACATCACCAAGACAACAATATCGCTCACGCTGAAGCCAAAATCAATGAAGCCTGTAGAAATCACACAAAATAAAACTTGTTGCAAAAACCATATAAGAATGAAAACCAAGATGGATGTTAGGAGAATGGAAGATTGTACGTATAGTAGTTTTGTGTTGTATACTTATCTTGTGCATGAACGTATGTTGTCTAGAGAAATCAACACGCGCTTGGTTTTGTCTGGTTGTGGTGACTTTTTTCTTAAACCAAAATTGTTTAAATGTGATGATATTCTTTTATATACACTGCACTTTCTCTCTTAATGGAAATGGAACATACCCGTAAAGGAAACACCCTGAAGAAGACAATAACTTTAATAAGAGCGGGAATCAAAAAGCAAACAAAGCTGAGGATTTTAAACAACCGCCACTTTGAGCAGAAATATCATCACTCCCATCAGCCGCCTAAACCATTAAAATTTCAGAAAATTAGCTGGTTAAACTCTAACCTATAAGACTAATTAATGGCAAAAATGTGATCGTACCAACTGAATCTACAAGAATATGAACAACATTAAGAGACATAGCAAGTAGATAAAAGAGGAAAAGAAATTTTAACTTGAAGATACGTTGATGGAAAAGATAGTACAAGCACATAGTTGAGTTGGGAGAAAATGAAATGCATGTCCTTTCCTTTTAGCCACTGGTAGAAGCAAATAAAGTGGGAAGTTGAAAAAAAATGTAAGAATAGTCCCCTAAGAGTAGAGTGAGGTGTCAATTTTTTGAAGTGTTACAGTAAATAAGTCTTTCATTTATACGAAACGTTTTCTTTAGTTTTTCAGGATAGTAATATATACGTAAATTTCAACCTTCAATAGTTACTAAGTGTTTGGTGATGAGTTGTCAATTTTTTAAAACATAAGCTCTTTTTATTTAATAGTTAGATATATATATATATATATATATATATATATATATATATATATATATTTATATATATATATATGCCCAAAGATAAGTAATATATGAAAGAACGAAAGATAAAGAGATGGAAAGATCAAACCAAGACACGGAGATTTATAGTAGTTCGGCACGAAGCTCACTCTTCGCCCTACTCCACTCCTCGAGTATCACACTCGAGAGTTCACAATCACTATGTCAACAAACTCCCTTTAGGAGAAAAATACCGTACACCAACGCTTACACCAATTTGTGACACTATGTGGCACGTCCAGTTCTAATCATAGCTAGAACCAAACTAAACACCAATACACGATCCTACAGGATCAAACGCCAAGTTTACTTGAATCTTCACCCAATCCAAGCTTTCACAACACGAACCTTCACCTAGTTCTAATTACAACACATACACGAACATACCTTGTCTAGACTACAACACTTCGTTTCTTGACGAATACGAGTGTTCCTCTCTTGCACTTGTTACATCACTTGTAAACAAGTTACGACATGTTAACGTGTTCAAAGACAAGGAAAGAATAGGGACAGAAAGATCAGAGAATTTTTAGTGCCCAAGGTCTAATTTTTCTGGGAAAACAGTACAGTATTGATAGCCACGAAGAGGAGGGAGGACGGTCCCTTATTTGTCTAGTTGTCTCATAAAATTAAGGGACCGTCAACCTATATGGGACCGTCCCATGGAGTCCGCTCCTCTTTTTTTTCCTTTAGTGAGGAAATGTTTATCTGGTGAAAATGTATCTCATTTGGGCGGGAAAATTCAAATTCAAAGATTTTCTTATGAATAAAACATTTCTTTAATTTACAAAAAATAATTTGTAAAGTTTATTTATAAAAACTTTTCTCACATTTGTAAAAGTGTGATTTTTAAGGACCAAATGAATTCTTTGATCACTTAATAATGTTGGTAAGTTGTTTGTACATACCTGAAGTGATGTTGTAGTCGAAATGAGTTTTCTCATTTAATAACTTATCAAATGTAATTTTATGTAACGTGTTCTTACGTTTTATGATTATCAAAACATATAGAGATCGAATAATGCATACACCGTTTTTGACATTATTTGTATTAACATTCCTTTTTCGTAGCCGACTATGTGGTTATGAATATGGTTGGACAACAAAATAATAACATGATCCTAGGAAGACCTCTTCTAGCAACATCACATGCACGTTTTAAGGTGTTTGAAAAGCAGATTTCTTTAGGAGTAGGGGAAGACCTAATAACCTTTAATATGAATGGATCCTTAAGCCCCTCTCCCCATTATACTAAGGGAATTCGTATGATTGGGGCATCTAAGGAAGATGAACCTTTTGACCTATTAAGAATTGCTACTGATTTATTTCCTTATGATTTGACTTTATGCTTAAATAACGATTATGAGTTTAATTCTAACAAATGCAGTAGAATGGAATCTGGTTATTATGGGCGGAAACAGGTTACAACGGAGTTACTTGACAGTTGTGCTCTAACTAGTACTAGTGACATGAAAGAAAAGGAAGACGCAATTGAAAGACTTACTTGTGAAGGTAATCATTTCCCGTTCTTGATCAAGGTGGTCGGAGAATGTTCCAAAAAGAAAAATACCCCTTTACTCGACCTTCCCCCTGAAGATAGGCATTACAAGATTGAAACTATTAATCGAAAAAAGGAACTTAGGGGGCGTAAATTTTCACTTGACGAATGGTTGAAGAATCAATTCGGTACTTCTAGGATTGATAAGGAGATTAAGAGGAAGGTGTTTATGGAATGGATGATCGACAGTTATCCAGATGGGTCAAATATGCCAGAAGTAGAAAACAACCCCTATGATCGGAGATTTGAGAAATTTAAGTCGGAATTTAAAGGAGAAATCTTGCAGTTACTTGATGAGTATGAGCTCAGAATAGGCAAGAAGGGGTACATTTTGCAAGATATCCAGAAAAAAGTGTGAAAGTACCTTTCATGAAACACAAACATTTTGGCATGAGGATGGATTGGAAGAGATAGAAAGAAATAGCTACGAAATTGAGGGAGTTAAATATGACCCACCTAAAACTAAGATTGAAACACTTAAGGTGAGAAAGTATACACTCAAAGGAGTGGGTAACTTCATATGCACCAAAAAGACAAAGGAAAAATAACTACTGATTAGTCGGATGAATGGAGAGAGATTTAAAATGATGATCAGGGATGAAATGAACACTGCCGCAGGTGTGGGAACAACTTGAGACCCATGGCTTTGAGTCTAACTTAAAGACTCGTTAATAAAAAAAAGTGTTTTTTCAGGAGACAACCCGAATTATTCTTTTCTTTCCTTTTTATTAGTGTAGTTTTGTTTGGTATACTTTGTTATAATTTTTTTTAGGTATTGAAGGAAGAAGGATGGTGTTGGAATCGCTCCTAACTCGTAAATGGAACGACATTGACGGGATTACATTTTCTATCTTTGTTAGCTTAAAAACATGGGTTTGTTATGTTATTTAGTCATAGTTGTATGTGTTTAGGTATAAATACCCTCCTAGACTTTCCTAGGAGGGTGAGACTCTTAGTGTAAGATTTCATTTTCATTTAATAAAACACACTAGTTTTTCCCTTCTCTCTCTACTTTATCTCACTAACATGAAGATGATAATCTTTCATCTTTCAAGACCTCCCGAATCACCAAATCTTCCATATAATCGATCCTAACATTGGTATCAAGAGCAAGGTCGGTTTTTTATTTGTGACTGATTTTGGTGATGTTATCTTGTCAAAATGATTCTTGTAAATCTGTTTTACAAAGTTTTAACCTTTCATGATATTTCTTAAGTTTAACAGATTTCTTTTACAAGTTATGTGTTTCTTGGTCAAATATTAAAGTCATACAGTTTTCATTCTTTGTGGTGGTTTTGGTGATTTATTTGTCCAAACTTCTGATGTCTTTTGTACCAATCCGGGTATATTTCCATGGTCAAAATAGGTCTAAATGATGAATTTTTCAAGTCATTATTCTGGGTTTCTCAAGAATAAACGAAGAATATGGTCGGAAATGTCACCGGAAAAAAGTCAACGATGGTCAAAACCCTAGTTTTACGCCTAAGGTGTCATCTACAACTTGTTTACGAGTAACTTGGAAAGTTACTCGTAAGAAAATCAGCTTACGTGTAGGCTTACGCGTATGGCTTACCCTACGAGTAAGGTCTTACGCGTAAATCATGTTTACGACTATGAAAAACCAAACTTTACGCATAAGAGTTTCTTTTACGCGTAAGACTTCTTTTGGCTAAGAACTTTACACATAAGGGTTTCTTTTACGCGTAAGGTTTTCTTTAGACCAACACCTCTTTCGACCAAGAAATAAATAAAGATGAAGAACTGTAATACAATTGACCACAAACCACAGCAACATCCAACAAACTAATCCAATACAACCCT
This sequence comes from Chrysanthemum makinoi, assembly GCA_910596185.1. Classification (NCBI taxonomy): domain Eukaryota; kingdom Viridiplantae; phylum Streptophyta; class Magnoliopsida; order Asterales; family Asteraceae; genus Chrysanthemum; species Chrysanthemum makinoi. The sequence continues at coordinate 53,540,805 of OU343221.1, read as the reverse complement.
ATGCCATCAATCAAGTCTACAAATACAACAATCGAACACCATACAATCGAACATCAATCAGAAGACGTAAACGATCTGATGTTTGTTCAAATCATGAGTGGGACATCGATAAAGTAGCTCATTAAATCTTTCCCATGCTTGGTAAAGCGTTTCTTCCCCAACTTGAACGAATTGATAGATTTTACCAAGAAGTTTGGCCATTTTTTAAGGAGGGAAAAATTGCTGGACGAACTCTCTTCTTAGTTTATCCCATGCTCCTTTACATTCGTTAGGGAGTTTTTTATACCATCTTTTCGCAATTCCCTTATGAGTCATAGGAAAAATCCTTGTGGTGACCGAATAGCTCGGGGTGCCTCTGACATAGAAAAGAGATGATAAGTAGAGTACTTCTTCTACATGATTCTGAACGTCCTCATCTTCATCTCCAGAAAACATAAGTTCGTGTAACTCTCTAATAAATTGATCCGAATAGAGTATTTTTCAGCATCTAGAATCCGTGCGTAAGGTTCGTTGGCGCTTCTCATTTGGTCGCTCCAAATACTGCTCCATGGTTAAGTTATCGATATTATTTTCATCGATGATCTCCGGTTCTGCGTAAGACTGGTCTGATTCGTAAAATAAAAAGATGTTGTGAATAGGAACCGGAGAGTAAACTTTCCTTGTCCGAAATTGCTTCTCCGGATTATCAAATGGGTTGACCAAAAATGGCCTCGAGCTACGAGTCTTGTATCCTGACATTTAAGAGAAGAAAGAAAATTAAAAATAGACTTAATAAGAAATCCTAAAATAGCTCCTGGCAATGACGCAAAAACTTGATGCAGTTTTACTGGCCGTGTTTTAATATTTATATAGTCTCGTTATACCTATGGTCTACCCTAATGCACTAACGGGGAGTGTACCCGGTCGTGTGTAGTGTAGTATTCGGTAAAACCGTGGTCGTCCCAAGAGCTATGCGTGACGGATTATTACTAAGTCTAGGTGTCACAGATTTTAATAATGATTTCGATAAGGAATTAAATAACTACTAAAGCAGATAAAAGGCAAAGGTTTAATTAATAAAGGAGAGTGGTGCTAACCTAGTTAATCCTCCTAACTAGTAATGTCTACGCCTACTTACTTCCAATTACTTCAGGTGGGGTCAAATTCGAGAGGACAACATTTGGTCAATTCTCCCTAACCTATCAGCAAAGATGCCACCACTGGAGAAGTCAGGTGTCCCTTCATAAGTCTAGTTGTTCCTGGTCCCCTAAGCCAAGTCATTAAGTACCGCTACATGCTAGATATATAATAGTGAGTGCCCGGGCGTTAGCAACTTAAACACTCACCCCCTAATTCTTAAGTTCATCCAAACGGTAGGTGATCAGTTGGTCAAATCGCACAAGTATAAAGGGTCGTCAGTTGGTCATATCTTACCCTTCTGGTCTCACTCTAATAACTTAGGGTCAGTTGGTCATATCTCCAAAGCAACTAGCCTCTACGGCCATTCAAAACTACCGAAACAAGGGTAGCTACCAATAAACTATGCATGCATACACTTAGAAATAATTATACGGAATTAATGTAAACGCAAACAAAACAATTAAGGAATCATAACTAGGCCAGCACCAAGAGGTGCTTAGCCGCCATATTAACCATACAAATCAATTCAATATTCAAAGTTACGAAATACATGAATCGAAAGTAAAGAAAAGATAAAATGCTAATGCTTATCGTAGGGGGAGTGATTTCTTCCTGGAGACAAACGATGCTCCTCTAGACTCGCCTTTGGCTTCTTCCCACGTTCTTTGGTTGTGGTGTGTGGAATGGGATGCTTTGAAATGCTGGAAATCTTGGGGTATTTATAGGCAGATAGGGTTACGGCGTAACTAATATAAGAGTTACGCCGTAATCTTCAATTCCTTCATAATTTGCATGGATCGCTGGTTACGGCGAACCTTATGAGAGGTTACGTCGTATCTTCAATATTACTTAGTTAAGCCGTAGTTGATGAAATAGGTACGGCGTAGTTATCAGCGGCGTGGAACCTCATTTGACCTAACATAGTTACGTCGTAGTCTTTGGGGAGAGTTACCGTAACCTTCGATGAGTTGGTTTTCGAGTCACGCTTTAGTTACGGCGTAATGTGAGAGATGAGTTACGCCGTAACTTCTTCAAAGTCAGCATACTATGATAAATCTTTGATATTTATCCAATTCAGCGTCTCTTTAGTTCCAATGCTCGTAATTTACCTGAAAGTGGAAAACCATGGAAAACAAGCGTAAATCCATATAAATGATATAAATTACGAGCATTATCGGGGGAAATTGACACTTAATATTCAGGACTATTTGATGTTATTAGGTAGTATCTAGGAAGCTAGGAAAACTGGCCAAAGGACCCTAGACAAATAGGTTGCGAGTAGTGGTATGAATTGGCCATAGGACTACCACTATCTTGCGTGCGAATTGACCAAAGGATCACCTTCCAAACAGAGATACTTAAGAAGTTAAGGGGAGACCTAAATTTCTAGAGGTCGGGTCTTCATAGAATAAGTCTAGATTGTAGCAAGTACTTAATGAATCTACATAGGTTAACCCACGAACTCTTGTAATCTTATAGTTACAGAATAGGAACCTATGAAACATAGGCTAGATGAATTTACCCGAGGAGTCTAGTGACATTTACCCCCACATGGAGTGATAGAAAACATAAATAGGAAAACTTAATTATGGCGTAACAAGATTAGTAATTAGGCTAGCACATTTCTCTCTATTGATTGTTCACAACTTTTATTTGCTTTCATTTCATTTTGTTTATTTAGTTTATGATTTTAATTAATTGAGTTTTCTTAATTTTTCAAGAATTCAATAAATGGGTTTAAACCCTTTATATGTAGTATAGATATTCTTTTTGTTATAACATAATGTATCATAATTAACCTTTCTCATTCCCTTCAAACCATATATTGTGAAGTAGCAAGACAAACGCAGTTATACAAAATTGAGAATTAATTATTTTACTTTTTACTTTGTAAGCATGTATATTATTTCAAGATAATTAGTTATGATTTTCTTGTAATGTGGGCCTTCTTTTGAGACATTGATCTAGGTGTAGCCTTTACACTCATTTTTTTTTACTAATAATGCATTACCTCTACGTTAGAATTAACAGCAGTTCATAAAGATATAATGAGTTTGACCTATTTTGTAGTGTTCAAAGAAGATGATTTGAAGCATCATGAACCATTATTTATGAAATCACATAAGCACTGTCATTTTATTTCAATTTTTTTTATTTGTAAAAAGGTTCTGTATATAGTATCACAAATCAACATTTTACACATGAAAGCCAATTTGAATGCTAAGCGCATGCCCAAAGCAAATCAAACTTGGCAATACATTAAGCTTAAAACCAATTCTAACTATCAAACTAAAACTGAATACTTTTTTGCAATGCAGGAGAAGTCGAACATTCATATTTTATCAAACACTTTGTATGCAAAATACCTTCCAAAACTAAAAAATCCATAACAAAAATGTTAAATGTTTTATAACCACCAAACAACTCAAGTTATCTTTGAACCGTCTCTAGTTACCTAAGTGCCTTGCATAGCCTGAATTAAGCAAATGGTGGAAGGTATGTGTTTGGTTAGTTTTTTTCATGGTTCTAAAAGGCGTGCTATGGCGTGAGGCGTGAGCTCCACGTTACGAAATAGACCAAGGTGTCTACTCTAGGCGTGGTGTGAGATGAGGTGGGAAAAGGCGCGTTAAGGCGTGAGGCGTAACCATTTTTTTTATTCAACTCCAATGAAAAAATATTCTAAAGAAAATAAAGAATATTACATGTGAGAATGGTTTCTTAATCTTATTCATTATGTACAACACTTTTTGTAAACTTGATATATATGAAATATGATATAAATATATAAATATTTTCATATTTTATGCCGTCTTATGCCATGCCTTAAAAAACGCAAAAGCTTCGCCTTAACCGCTAAGGCGTGAGGCTTGGTTATACCGCCACGCCACGTCTCGCGTTATTTATAACCTTGGTTTTTTTTTTTGTTTTTTTATGAATGGGTGAGGATAAGGAGGACCTTTTTTAACAAAAAAATTACATGTTATGCCTATAATTATCAAAGAATAGCATTGAGACCCATGTGTATTTTAAGTTTATTTTATCATAAAAGTACAAAAACGTATTTTAAGGTTTTTTTAGATAAATTAGGAAATAATTAGGGGTCGTTTAGTTGGTGAAAAATTTTCTTATTTTTTCGTTTCTAAATTCCTAGAGAAGGGATTGGTTTTTCTTCCTTAGAGAAGAGTTAGGAATTTTAAAAACCCGTTTAGATGGATATATATTTTTGTTTTTTTAAATGAAAAGATTTTTAGATGAAGCTCTTTTCAAACATTTTTTCTTTTTTAAATCAAATTTTTTTTCCCATATTGGATCTTTGTACGTTTTTATCCATTTTTAAGCAAAGCATTGTCGTTTATTATTAATAGACAAAAACCAAAACGATCGAAGAGAACAAACACAAACCCAGATTATTCTGATGCTCATGATCGTTTATTCGAGGCTTATTTTAGTGCGAATCTAATGTTTCCATGAGATCGGTTCTAGGAGAGGTTTCGAATGAGTCGAATGCTATTCACATGGATAGTTGAAGAAATACGTCTTCATAATCAATTATTTGCTAATACCACTGACGCCATCGGAAGACCAAGCATTTTCCCATTGAAGAAGTGCACCTCCATGAATTCTTCAATTGGCATACGGCACCGTTCCTGACGCCCTTGATGAATATTTGCAAATATGCGAAGAAACTTCTCGTCAATGCCTTGACAAATTTTGTACATTTGTTATATGTTGAGAATTATGACCTATTGCTTATTTTCTAATCTGATATTGTTCTAAGACATACTTTGTTGTGTTTTTAGTTATTCTTGTTGATTGAAAGAGTTGGTGTTGAGTATTGAAAAGAAGAATCTAGAGGGACTTGAAGTGTTAAAGTTTTATAGCCGAAAGAAGTTTTGGATGTCATATAGCTAGTTTCAAGTTGAAGGGTTGAAGTGTTATTTCGAGGCTACATATTGAGAAAGTCTACGACTTTCTCATTAACTCGCTATCATCTCTCTAAGGAAAACTTACGATATACACATACTCTCTCAAACATAAAACCCTAATTAGTGTTTTGATTGTCTTGATCAAAATACTTTGTTACTTCTTTGTTATTAGTTGTTATCATTTGATTGAGATCAAATATTGGTATTGATTCATTCTATTTGAGAATAGAAGTTCTGGTTTTGTTGTAATACTTGATTCGAAGTAATAAGAAGTATTTTGTTTTTCATCGAATCTATTTTTCTTCATGGTATCGAGCCAAGTTCTCTAAAACGTTTTTTAAAATTAGGGTTTTGATAAAATTGGGTTTTTTACAAATTGATTGGTTCTTGGTCAATTAACTTGTGTTAATTGATAGATCTTGTGGTGGATTTGATTAATCTTGAAGTTTTCCGAAAACCCCTAATTTCAAAAGTTAGGGTTTGGTATATTTTGGGGCTTTTGTGATTAAGGGCTTTCAAATCGATTAAAGTTGATTAATCGATAAGATCTGTTGTTGGTGAAGATTGGAAGTGGTTCTGGTGGTTTTTCCTAATTCTAAAAATTAGGGTTTGTTGGTTCTTGGATCTTGGTACTGGGTTCTTGCTTTATATTTGCTATATCTCTAGACTAAGTGAATCTAGAGTATAGTAGGTTTGATTTCCGCCGATTGTTATTATTGCGTGCTTTGTAACACCTTTCGCACTCTCTCTTTAATTCCTATTCTTATTTTTTCTGTTTAGATTGCCGGAGGATAGGATTTGGGATTATTGGAAGTTGAGATTGGTTGAGATTGAGATTTTTTTTATTTACTTTTGTTTGTTTTTTTTTCTTGTTCTTGTGTGCTTGTGTGGCTACCTTGACCTACCACTCTAGTGGCAAGGAAAGCCCGGGAACTACTTTTCTACCTTTCTTGTGTGATTGTTTTTCTCGTTCTTGAATCATTTCTGTTCATGGTTATACTGATGATGAGTATGAACCCGATAACCTCGTCACTTTAATAAGTAAATTGGATTTGAGTCATCCTTTACATTTACACCCTAATGATTCAGCTTCTTTGACTGTGGTTTCAATAAAACTAAAAGGAACTGAGAATTATAATGTCCGGTCTTGTGCTATGATGTTAGCCTTAGAAGGAAAAATAAAACTGGTTTTATTGATGGTACCCTGTAGAAGGTCTAATGTTGATGAAGTTTGGGTAGACAATGGGATGGGTTAATGCTATTGTGTTGGGATGGATTCTAAATTCCATCTCTCTCAAGAGTTGTTTCTTGGTCAAATCTTTTCCAAAAGTGTTTCTAGTGTCTGGAATGAGTTAAAACATACTTTTGACAGGTTGATGGTTCATACTTTTAATTTGCATCATAAAATTCACTCCTTAACTCGTAATGGCACAACTATTTCTGAATATTTTAATAAGCTAAGTACTTTGTGAAAACAATTTGATGCTATGGTTCAGTTACCTAGATGCACCTGTCATGTGCTGATGATTTTAAAAAGCATAACCAACGTATGTAACTTATGCAATTTTTAATGGGTCTGGATGATACTTACATGCAAATAAGAAGTAATATTATTTCTAGAGATCCTTTGCAGATGTTAAAGGTGCTTATGCTATTATCAGTAGTGAAGAAAACCATAGAAATGTTGTGTCTGGTAGTTCTAGTAGAAATCATAATTCTGCTTTTGCTACTAGAGTTGTGAATGGTGTTAATAATTCTACTAGTCAGAATACTAGACCTATTAATCAGAATACTCAGGCTAATCCACCTATTGCTAACTTTAATAAAGTATCTGATAATAGAAGGAACACTGGTTCTGTTCTTGTTTGTGATCACTGTGGTTTTAATGGACATACTCAGGATAGATGTTTTAAATTGATTGGTTATCCTCCAAATTTTGGAAAAAAGGGTAACAATACAGACCTTAGACTTCTCAAAAAGATTTTCTAATAATAATTCTCGCGGGTCTAGTTCATCTTCTGGTTTTATAGATGAACAACTTACTACTCTTATTTCTCTCATTAAAGACAACTCTGTTGAAGGGCATAGTGTGCGTGCCAATATGGCAAGTACTTATTTTAATACCAGTAAGGTTTTTAATCAAAATTTTCACAAGTTTTTTCCACAAATACCAATTTAAAATCCAAACTTAGTTCTGATGGTAAGATTGTGGATTCTGGTGCTAACCAAAGATATGACACATTCTCGCTAAGGACTTGGTTAATGTTTTTGACATTTCTCATCTTCAAATAAAAGTTGGTCATCCAAATGGAACTGAAGCTTTGATTACTAAAATTGGAAATCTTAAACTGGCTGATTATTTAATATTATATGATGTTCGCGTTATTCCGTAATATTGTGTTACTTTAATTTCTGTTCATAAATTGGCCAAAGACAATAAAATTGTAGTTGCATTTGATGAGAACAAATGTTATTTCTTGAATCGATTTTAACTGGGAAATGTTCGGGGACCGTAATCGTGGTGGTTTATATTATTTCAATTCTGGAGGTACCTCTTTTCAAAGTAATAACTCTCTTTCTTATTATGATCGCACTGCAGCTTGGTCATCCCAGCACCTCGTTCTAAATGTTTTAAAAACTGATTTGAAGTTTACTTCAAAGGATAAAAATTTATTTTGTGAAACTTGTCAAAGAGCTAAGCAAACTAGAGAACCTTTTCCTTTAAGTGATCATACTTCTACTGTTTTAGGTGAACTAGTTCATTTAGACTTATGGGGACCTTATAAGGTTGCTAGTAAGGAAGGTTATAAATATTTTTTGACTATTGTGGATGATTATACTAGGGTTGTATGGGTATACTTACTTAAAACTAAGGATGAAACTCTTCATTATATCACTATCTTTTATAACATGATTGAAACTCAGTTTGATACAAAAATTAAGAGTTTTAGAAGTGATAATGGTACTGAATTTGTTAATCATTCTTTTTCAAAGATATGTGAAGAAAAAGGTATTATCCATCAGACTTCTTCTGCATACACTCCACAGCAAAATGGTATTGCAGAAAGGAAACATATGCATCTTTTGAATGTTGCTAGATCCCTTATGTTTCAGGGGAGAATTCCACTTAAGTTTTGGACTGAATGTATTCTTACTGCTACTTTTCTTATTAACAGATTGCCTTCTTCTGTGCTTAATGGAAAATCTCCTTTTGAGATGATATATAATCAAAAACCTACTCTCTGCAAATTAAGAATGTTTGGTTGTTTGTGCTTTGCTACTATTGTTAATAATCATGATAAACTTGGTAGTAGATCTGAGAAATGTGTTATGATGGGGTATTCTAATTCTAAAAAGGGATATAGGTTATATAGTCTTGACAAGCATCAGTTAATATTTTCTAGAGATGTTAAATTTTTTGAGTCTATTTTTCCTTTTAAAGACTCAACTGCTGATAAGAACAGTTCTACTTCTGAAAATATTTTTCAAGACTTAAATCAGTTGAACTTTTTTGATAATGAAACCCTTGAACTACCCAATGATGAAGAGAGAGTAGACCCTAATCTGAATAGTGACTTTGAGTCACAAAGTGAAGGTGGCAGCTCTCCTCCATCAGTAGAGACCATGTCACTAATCATAATAGTGATAGTAGTGTTTCTGCTGATGAGGATGAGGTGGTAACTACACTTGATGATAATAATAATTCTGAGGGTAATTTGAATCTTGATTCAAATTCTCCAGTTCAGGCTGAAGTACCTTTGAGAAGGTCTTCTAGACCTTTTGTTTTTCCTAGAAATTATAATGATTTTGTGGTTGAATCAAAAGTGAAGTATGGAATTGAAAAGTTTGTGAATTACTCTAAGCTTAATTCTAGAAATTATTGTTTTACTGTTCAGTTGAACAAAAGTCATGAACCAAGAAATTATTTTGAGGTCAGTAAATCTATCTATTGGACTGATGCTATGAATAATGAGATTGAGGCTTTATATAGAAATGATACTTTTGAAGTTACTGTTTTACCTCCTGGTAGGAAAGCTATAGGAAGTAAATGGGTTTTCAAAATTAAGTATAAGTCTGATGGAGAAATAGATAGATATAAAGCTAGAGTTGTTGCTAAAGGGTATAATCAAAAGGAAGGTATTGATTATGAAGAGACTTTCTCTCCTGTTGTTAAAATGGTTACAGTTAGATGCTTGCTTAACATTGCCGCTCAAAATAACCGGCCTATTTTTCAACTTGATGTTAATAATGCATTTTTATATGGTGATCTTGAGGAAACTGTTTATATGAAGTTACCCGAGGGACTCTTTCCTGAAGGTGATAATAGAGTTTGCAGGCTTAAAAAGTCTTTGTATGGTTTAAAACAAGCTCCTAGGCAATGGAATGCTAAACTTACATCTGCTCTTATTGAAAATGGATTTTTTCAAAGTAAAAGTGATTATTCTTTGTATACTAAGTCTAATGATGATGTGTTTATTGCATTGCTTGTCTATGTTCATGATATTATTGTTACTGGAAATAATATTGATGAAATTAACAGTTTCAAAACTTTCCTTAAAACTAAGTTTATGATTAAGGATTTAGGAAAGTTGCAATATTTTCTTGGTATTGAAGTTGCTGAGACTGATAAAGGAATTTGTTTAAATCAAAGAAAGTACTGCTTAGACTTGTTAAGTGAGTATGGTATGCTAGGTTGTAAACCTTCTAAAACTCCTTTGCAGTCTAAATTGGTTATATCTAATGAGGCTACTGATAATGATCATTTACTTGATAATATTATGATTATCGAAGCTTATGGGAAAACTTATTTACTTGACTAATACTAGACCTGATATTTCATATGTTGTTCATTGTTTAAGTCAGGTTCATGCATTCTCCTCTTAAGTCTCATCTCAGAATAGCTTTAAAGATACTTAAGTATCTAAAAGGAGCTCCAGGTTTGGGTATTCATATTACTAAAAATTCTGGTATGTCTCTTCTTGCTTATTCTCGATGCTGATTGGCTAAATGTATTGTAACAAGAAGGTCTCATATCGGCTATTGTGTTTTTTGAATGGATCTCTAGTATCTTGGAAAAGTAAAAACAACCTACTCTCTCTAAAGTTCTACTGAAGCAGTACGTGAGCTCTTGCTTCAGTTACCATGAAGTAATCGGATTCTAAAAATTTTAAAAGATCTTAAAATTCTTGGTCTTTTACCTGCTCCACTTCATTGTGACAAAGTAAGTCCTATTAAAATAGCGCCAACCCGCTTTTTCATGAAAGAACAAAACATCTTGAGATTGATTTACATTTTGTTAGAGAAAAGATTTTAAATGGTGTTGTTAAAATCAAAGTGGATTCGCAAATCAAATTGCGTATATCCTTACCAAGGGTTGGACACATTACAACATGATTTTTTGGTTAAAAATCTTGGGATGTTTGATATATATCACATATCAGATTAAAGGGGGTGTTGAGAATTATGACCTATTGCTTATTTTCTAATCTAATATTGTTCTAAGACATACTTTGTTGTGTTTTTAGTTATTCTTGTTGATTGAAAGAGTTGGTGTTGAGTATTGAAAAGAAGAATCTAGAGGGACTTGAAGTGTTAAAGTTTTATAGCGGAAAGAAGTTTTGGATGTCATATAGCTAGTTTCTGAAGTTGAAGGGTTGAAGTGTTATTTCTGAGGCTACATATTGAGAAAGTCTACAGACTTTCTCATTAACTCTGCTATCATCTCTCTCTCTAAGGAAAACTTACGATATACACATACTCTCTCAAACATAAAACCCTAATTAGTGTTTTGATTGTCTTGATCAAAATACTTTGTTACTTCTTTGTTATTAGTTGTTATTATTTGATTGAGATCAAATATTGGTATTGATTCATTCTATTTGAGAATAGAAGTTCGTTTTGTTGTAATATTGATTCGAAGTAATAAGAAGTATTTTGTTTTTCATCGTAATCTATTTTTCTTCATGGTATCGAGCCGGTTCTCTAAAACGTTTTTTTTAAATTAGGGTTTTGATAAAATTGGGTTTTTTACAAATTGATTGGTTCTTGGTCAATTAACTTGTGTTAATTGATAGATCTTGTGGTAAATTTGATTAATCTTGAAGTTTTTTGGAAAACCCGTAATTTTTGAAAAATTAGGGTTTGGTATATTTTCGGGCTTTTGTGATTAAGGGCTTCCAAATCGATTAAAGTTGATTAATCGATAAGATCTGTTGTTGGTGAAGATTGGAAGTGGTTATGGTGGTTTTTCCTAATTCTAAAAATTAGGGTTTGTTGGTTCTTGGATCTTGGTACTGGTTCTTGCTTTATATCTGCTATATCTCTAGACTAAGTGAATCTAGAGTATAGTAGGTTTGATTCTGCTGCCGATTGTTATTATGCTTTGTAACACCTTTCGCACTCTCTTTAATTCCTATTCTTATTTTTTTCCGCTTATATTGCCGGAGGATAGGATTTGGGATTATTGGAAGTTGAGATTGGTTGAGATTGGGATTTTTTTTTATTTACTTTTGTTTGTTTTTTTCTTGTTCTTGTGTGCTTGTGTGCGCCCTTGACCTACCACTCTAGTGGCAAGGAAAGCCTGGAACTACTTTCTACCTTTCTTGTGTGATTGTTTTTCTCGTTCTTGAATCATTTTCGTTCATGGTTATACTGATGATGAGTATGAACCTGATAACCCTGTCACTTTAATAAGTAAATTGGATTTGAGTCATCCTTTACATTTACACCCTAATGATTCAACTTCTTTGACTGTGGTTTCAATAAAACTAAAAGGAACTGCTAATTATGATGTCCGGTCTTGTGCTATGATGTTAGCCTTAGAAGGAAAAAATAAAACTGGTTTTATTGATGGTACCTGTAGAAGGTCTAATGTTGATGAAGTTTTGGGTAGACAATGGGATAGGGTTAATGCTATTGTGTTGGGATGGATTCTAAATTCCATCTCTGAAGAGTTGTTTCTTGGTCAAATCTTTTCCAAAAGTGCTTCTAGTGTCTGGAATGAGTTAAAACATACTTTTGACAGGGTTGATGGTTCTGTTACTTTTAATTTGCATCATAAAATTCACTCCTTAACTCATAATGGCACTACTATTTCTGAATATTTTAATAAGCTAAGTACTTTGTGGAAACAATTTGATGCTATGGTTCAGTTACCTAGATGCACCTCATGTCTGCGATGATTTTAAAAGCATAACCAACTTATGAAACTTATGCAATTCTTAATGGGTTTGGATGATACTTACATGCAAATAAGAAGTAATATTCTTTCTAGAGATCCTTTGCCTGATGTTAAAGGTGCTTATGCTATTATCAGTAGTGAAGAAAACCATAGAAATGTTGTGTCTAGTAGTTCTAGTAGAAATCATAATTATGCTTTTGCTACTAGAGTTGTGAATGGTGTTAATAATTCTACTAGTCAGAATACTAGACCTATTAATCAGAATACTCAGGCTAATCCACCTATTGCTAACTTTAATAAAGTATCTGATAATAGAAGGAACACTGGTTATGTTCTTGTTTGTGATCACTGTGGTTTTAATGGACATACTCAGGATAGATGTTTTAAATTGATTGGTTATCCTCCAAATTTTGGGAAAAAGGGTAACAATAACAGACCTTAGACTTCTCAAAAAAGATTTTCTAATAATAATTCTGTGGGGTCTAGTTCATCTTCTGGTTTTACATATGAACAACTTACTACTCTTATTTCTCTCATTAAAGACAACTCTGTTAAAGGGCATAGTGTGCAGGCCAATATGGCATGTACTTATTTTAATACTAGTAAGGTTTTCAATCAAAATTTTCACAAGTTTTTTTCCACAAATACCAATTTAAAATCCAAACTTAGTTCTGATGGAAAGATTGTGGATTCTCGTGCTAACCAAAGATATGACACATTCGCTAAGGACTTGGTAAATGTTTTTGACATTTCTCATCTTCAAATAAAAGTTGGTCATCCAAATGGAACTGAAGCTTTGATTACTAAAATTGGAAATCTTAAACTGGCTGATTCTTTAATATTATATGATGTTCGGTTATTCCGAATATTGTGTTACTTTAATTTCTGTTCATAAATTGGCCAAAGACAATAAAATTGTAGTTGCCTTTGATGAGAACAAATGTTATTTCTTGAATCAGATTTTAATCGGGAAATGTTCTAGGGACCGTAATCGTGGTGGTTTATATTATTTCAATTCTTGAGGTACCTCTTTTCAAAGTCATAACTCTCTTTCTTATTATGATCGCACTGCAGCTTGGTCATCCGCAGACCCTCGTTCTAAATGTTTTAAAACTGATTTGAAGTTTACTTCAAAGGATAAAAATTTATTTTGTGAAACTTGTCAAAGAGCTAAGCAAACTAGAGAACCTTTTCCTTTAAGTGATCATACTTCTACTGTTTTAGGTGAACTAGTTCATTTAGACTTATGGGGACCTTATAAGGTTGCTAGTAAGGAAGGTTATAAATATTTTTTGACTATTGTGGATGATTATACTAGGGCAGTATGGGTATACTTACTTAAAACTAAGGATGAAACTCTTCATTATATCACTATCTTTTATAACATGATTGAAACTCAGTTTGATACAAAAATTAAGAGTTTTAGAAGTGATAATGGTACTGAATTTGTTAATCATTCTTTTTCAAAGATATGTGAAGAAAAAGGTATTATCCATCAGACTTCTTCTGCATACACTCCACAGCAAAATGGTATTGCAGAAAGGAAACATATGCATCTTTTGAATGTTGCTAGATCCCTTATGTTTCAGGGGAGAATTCCACTTAAGTTTTGGACTGAATGTATTCTTACTGCTACTTTTCTTATTAACAGATTGCCTTCTTCTGTGCTTAATGGAAAATCTCCTTTTGAGATGATATATAACAAAAAACCTACTCTCTGAAATTAAGAATGTTTGGTTGTTTGTGCTTTGCTACTATTGTTAATAATCATGATAAACTTGGTAGTAGATCTGAGAAATGTGTTATGATGGGGTATTCTAATTCTAAAAGGGATATAGGTTATATAGTCTTGACAAGCATCAGTTAATATTTTCTAGAGATGTTAAATTTTTTGAGTCTATTTTTCCTTTTAAAGACTCAACTGTGATAAGAACAGCTTCTACTTCTGAAAATATTTTTCAAGACTTAAATCATTTGAACTTTTTGATAATGAACCCCTGAACTACCCAATGATGAAGAGAGAGTAGACCCTAATCTGAATAGTGACTTTGAGTCACAAAGTGAAGGTGGCAGCTCTCCTCCATCTGGTAGAGACCATGTCACTAATCATAATAGTGATAGTAGTGTTTCTGCTGATGAGGATGAGGTGGTAACTACACTTGATGATAATAATAATTCTGAGGGTAATTTGAATCTTGATTCAAATTCTCCACCAGTGAAGTACCTTTGAGAAGGTCTTCTAGACCTTTTGTTTTTCCTAGAAATTATAATGATTTTGTGGTTGAATCAAAAGTGAAGTATGGGATTGAAAAGTTTGTGAATTACTCTAAGCTTAATTCTAGAAATTATTGTTTTACTGTTCAGTTGAATAAAAGTCATGAACCAAGAAATTATTTTGAAGCTGTTAAATCTATCTATTGGACTGATGCTATGAATAATGATATTGAGGATTTATATAGAAATGATACTTTTGAAGTTACTGTTTTACCTCCTGGTAGGAAAGCTATAGGAAGTAAATGGGTTTTCAAAATTAAGTATAAGTCTGATGGAGAAATAGATAGATATAAAGCTAGAGTTGTTGCTAAAGGGTATAATCAAAAGGAAGGTATTGATTATGAAGATACTTTCTCTCCTGTTGTTAAAATGGTTACAGTTAGATGCTTGCTTAACATTGCTGTTCAAAATAACTGGCCTATTTTTCAACTTGATGTTAATAATGCATTTTTATATGGTGATCTTGAGGAGACTCTTTATATGAAGTTACCGAGGGATTCTTTCCCTGAAGGTGATAATAGAGTTTGCGGCTTAAAAGTCTTTGTATGGTTTAAAACAGGCTCCTAGGCAATGGAATGCTAAACTTACATATGCTCTTATTGAAAATGGATTTGTTCAAAGTAAAAGTGATTATTCTTTGTATACTAAGTCTAATGATGATGTGTTTATTGCATTGCTTGTCTATGTTCATGATATTATTGTTACTGGAAATAATATTGATGAAATTAACAGTTTCAAAACTTTCCTTAAAACTAAGTTTATGATTAAGGATTTAGGAAAGTTGCAATATTTTCTTGGTATTGAAGTTGCCGAGAGATAAAGGAATTTGTTTAAATCAAAGAAAGTACTGCTTAGACTTGTTAAGTGAGTATGGTATGCTAGGTTGTAAACCTTCTAAAACTCCTTTGCAGTCTAAATTGGTTATATCTAATGAGGCTACTGATAATGATCATTTACTTGATAATATTACTGATTATCAGAAGCTTATGGGAAAACTTATTTACTTGACTAATACTAGACCTGATATTTCATATGTTGTTCATTGTTTAAGTCAGTTCATGCATTCTCCTCTTAAGTCTCATCTCAGAATAGCTTTAAAGATACTTAAGTATCTAAAAGGAGCTCCAGGTTTGGGTATTCATATTACTAAAAATTCTGGTATGTCTCTTCTTGCTTATTCTAATGTTGATTGGGCTAAATGTATTGTAACAAGAAGGTTCAGTTACGGGCTATTGTGTTTTTTGAATGGATCTCTAGTATCTTGGAAAAGTAAAAACAACCTACTCTCTAAAGTTATAATCAGCAAGAGTACGAGCTCTTGCTTCAGCTACTGAAGTAATCTGGATTCTAAAAATTTTAAAAGATCTTAAAATTTTGGTCTTTTAACCTGTTCCACTTCATTGTGACAGTAAGTTTGCTATTAAAATAGCAGCCAACCCAGTTTTTCATGAAAGAACAAAACATCTTGAGATTGATTTACATTTTGTTAGAGAAAAGATTTTAAATGGTGTTGTTAAAATCAAAAGTGGATTCTGCAAATCAAATTGCAGATATCCTTACCAAGGGGTTGGACACATTACAACATGATTTTTTGGTTAAAAATCTTGGGATGTTTGATATATATCACATATCAGATTAAAGGGGGGTGTTGAGAATTATGACCTATTGCTTATTTTCTAATCTAATATTGTTCTAAGACATACTTTGTTGTGTTTTTAGTTATTCTTGTTGATTGAAAGAGTTGGTGTTGAGTATTGAAAAGAAGAATCTAGAGGGACTTGAAGTGTTAAAGTTTTATAGCTGGAAAGAAGTTTTTGGATGTCATATAGCTAGTTTCTGAAGTTGAAGGGTTGAAGTGTTATTTCGAGGTTACATATTGAGAAAGTCTACAGACTTTCTCATTAACTCTGCTATCATCTCTCTCTAAGGAAAACTTACGATATACACATACTCTCTCAAACATAAAACCCTAATTAGTGTTTTGATTGTCTTGATCAAAATACTCTGTTACTTCTTTGTTATTAGTTGTTATTATTTGATTGAGATCAAATATTGGTATTGATTCATTCTATTTGAGAATAGAAGTTCTGGTTTTGTTGTAATACTGATTCAGAAGTAATAAGAAGTATTTTGTTTTTCATCAGAATCTATTTTTCTTCATGGTATCAAAGCCAGGTTCTCTGAAAAACGTTTTTTTTTTAAATTAGGGTTTTGATAAAATTGGGTTTTTTACAAATTGATTGGTTCTTGGTCAATT
>OU343221.1:53476626-53523949 GCA_910596185.1 Chrysanthemum makinoi | reverse complement strand
TTGAATTTGTTGTAATTTTAGATGTTTTGTAACTGGGAATTGATGTGGATTGTGTTAATTGAGAGTGATGTTTGAATTTTGGGGAAAGTTTGTTACGGTGGTTTTAGTGGCAGTAGAAAGTTGTTACGGTGGTTTTCAGTGGTTGAGAAAAGCTGTTATGATGGTTAGTTATGGTGATGACCGGAGTGAGCTAATGCTCTTATACCATAACATGAAATGAAATGGGAGAGTAATTCCATTGAATGAAAGTGGTAAAATGAATTACAATACAAAAAATGAAGGAGTAAAAAGTATTTATACAACATTCATAACTAACTTTCAAGCTATAACTAACTAGTCAAACTTGGACAAATATCTTGATGATGTAAGCAATGTGGTAAGGTGATGCAATTGTTGACTTTGTTGACTTTCAGCATTGAGTTAACTTGCTTTCTTGTAGTACCATATGTTCCAATAGAAAGAATATATGTAATTCTACCCATACGGCAAGGCCAAAAGGCATTAGTTCTTTTGTTTTGTTTATAAATAAAGAAGAGTATTATGAAAGACGCAAAAACAATGTTCATAAATGGTGTGTCTCAAAACTTTGTTAAGTTGCACATACAGTGTTCATTATTGCATCATTCTAAAGATCTTTTTTGTTGTTCCAACTGCTTGAGTAGTGTAAAATCTTCGAGGTCCCAGGCTAGGTGGTCTCAAAACATGTCGATCGTGATTGAGTTTGTTAAATAAGTTTTGACAATCTCCTTATCCCAACAAAATTTGTTGATGACATGAGCTTATTTTATAAGATAGAACTTACCTAAACTTTGCACCAAATATAAATCTACATTCGTAAACATCATGTATTTGGACCTATGTTTTTCATGAAAACAGACACCTTAGTCGAAGTGACGATATCATGTTTTTTTCTTAAAAAAACCTAGCTATCGGCATAAAACACTTTCATTGTAGGTCGTTTGACATGGATATTCATGAAAAGAAAATGTTTTTTAAACAAATTCTAGTGTTTACAATTAGATCTGAAATCTATCTGAAAATTAACAAATAATGATTTCAACTTGATCCCAAATAGTAAAAATTTAACTAATGTTGTTATTTATGTAGACGTACATGGTATATTTACATGTGTGCAGATCGCAGACGTTTCCGAATAATAATTTGCTTTTTCACTTAGCATGTAAGTGAGACATTTATGAAATATAGTGTTTCTCGCAAATTGTTGTTTTTTTTTTTTTTTTTTTAATAAATACTTAAAAGAGATAAAAATATAAATATAAAATGATTTTTATTAGGATTTGAAACTACCTCTTTACACACATACATGATATATTGCTTATAGAATCATCTAAAAAACTAAAAACAACTTATTGCTTATCAAACATAAAACAACTAAAAAAGTATACCTAAATAGCTAATCAATAGGGTGTAAAAAATAACCCGATTCGACCCAGGTTCTGATTGCTAATTCGGGTTACCGAATTTTGATTCAGATACAAGGTTGACTTTTTAATTTAGTCCACTTTAACATAATTTGACTTTTTGAAAACCTTTTATGGGACCCGAAATTATTGGGTCAATTCTACACAAATGTTCAAAAACAAAATCATTCCAACATGGGTTTTCCCTCCATGCTGTTGCAATCAAAACAGGTTTCAAATCCAGCCTTATAATCTCAAACCATGTCCTAAACATGTACGCCAAATGCGGTCACATCGAATATGCACGCCAAGTGTTTGATGAAATGCCTCAACGAAATGTAGTAACTTGGTCTGCTATGATTTCTGGGTATGAGCAGGCGGGGAAGGCGTTAAAGGCGGTTGAATTGTTTAGCAGGATGGAAGTTGTTCAGGCGAACGAGTTTGTTTTTGCGAGTGTTGTTAGTGCTTGTGCTAGGATGTTGGGGGTTAGTGTGGGTAAGAGGGTTCATGCGCAGGCGGTTTGTCTTGGTTATGGTGGTGTTTCGTTTGTTTCTAACTCGCTTGTGTCCATGTATATGAAATTTGGGAGGTGTAGTGACGCGTTGGCGGTTTTTATGAGGTGTTGTGAACCGAATGATGTTGCGTATAATGCTGTGATTAATGGGTTGGTTGAGAATGGAGAAGTTGATAAGGCGTATGAGATGTTTAGACGTATGTGTCGGCAAGGTCTTGTTCCGAATAGGTTTAGTTTAGCGGGATTGTTAGGAAAGTGTTCTGGTCCGAATGATTTAAGGGTTGGGATAGAATTACATTGTCTAGCGATCAAACTCAATCTTGAGAGCATAGCTTTTGTTGGCAATGTGTTGATAACGATGTACTCAAAGTTTAGTTTACTTGAAGAAGCCGATAAAATCTTCTGGTCGATTAAGGAGAAAGATATGATTTCATGGAATACATTCATCGCTGCGTGTTGTCATGCTCTTGATTACACCAAGGGTATAAACGTCTTTTACGAGATGTTAAGAACACATAATTCAACCCCTGACGACTTTACATACACGAGTGCCTTAAGTGCTTGTTCGGGTCTTGCTTCATCTCTTTTAGGGAGGCAAATTCATGGTTATTTAATTAGAACAAGATTGAACTATGACACGGGTGTTGCTAATGCACTTGTGAACATGTATGCAAAATGTGGTTCTATTAAGCAAGCGGTTAGTACTTTTAACCAAACAAAGTTTCGTAATCTTGTTTCGTGGAATACCCTCATGGCGGCATTTGCTAATCACGGATTCGGAAAACAAGCGATTGCATTATTTGACCAAATGAAGGAATTGCACGTGAAACCTGATTCAGTCACTTTTATTGCACTTTTATCCGCTTTAAATCACACGGGTGGTTTGGTGAATGAGGGTAAATTCTACTTTGACACGATGCAAGAAACTTACGGAATTACACCCAATGTTGAACATGTTGCTTGCATAGTTGACTTATTAGGCCGAGCACGAAGAATAAAAGAGGCAGAAGAGTATATGGAAAAGTATTCTTTTGAACAAGATCCTGTTGTTCTCGGGTGCTTACTGTCTGCTTGTCGGGTGCACAGTGAGCTTGATATAGGCAAGCGTACTGCTGAGCGATTCTCAAAGATTAAAAAAGTTTCTACTTCACCTTATGTGTTGTTGTCTAATTTATATGCTTCAGAGAGTATGTGGGATGGTGTAGCAGAGACAAGAAAAGAGTTAAAGGATAGTTTAATCAAGAAGGAACCGGGCCATAGTTTGATTGAAGTTCAAGGGGTTGTGGAAAAGTTTACTGTTGGTAGAATTTTGCATTCGAAAATAGATGAGATTGTGGGTGTGCTTAAAGTTTTGAGCTGTATAGAAGACGAGTTTTCCTGGTGTTACTAATATTTTATCAGTACAAAGGTACTTAATTTTGTCTCAAGTTTAAATATTCTAGCTGAGTAGTGTTGTTGATCGGTTTTGAGTTAGATTTCTAAAGGTAGTGTGATAGCATCTTCAGTGCACATATTTTGTAAGTTGATTATAACGGTTTCTAAAGAAGTAACGGTCAACTGATCTAGGATGTCTTACACAGTTGCACTTAATTCTTTGTCATTGACTCAAGGATCCGAACTTCATAAAGTTTATATATGTAGTCAGCCTATTTACTTACGGATAGATCAATTAATAACCCATTACCCAACCGCCAGCTTCTCAGCTTACCACCACAAGATTATCTTTTGCCTTTGATATCTATATCAGTCATCTCGTTTGAAGGATCTTGTTTCATAAGCCCTCTATATAGAACAACAATTTGCAGTAGTTCTGAACTTATGTACTTAACCAATGTTATATCAAAACTCAGTGTGAAGAACCTTATCAAGTTTTTGGGTTTTTAGGGATAGAAAACAATGTGCCACCCAGAAAAAATATAGGATTCGACAAACATATGTTGAAGTCAACGGTCAATGGTTAAAGATCAATTGAATGTTTAAAAATATTTTTTTTCATTACCTAAGACCTATATATACTATGGTGCTCTCTAAACGGCGACGCACCTGTTGAGTCAGTAAATAATTTGGCTGCCGCCTTTATTTATTTATTTATTTATTTTAATTATATGCGGTAAACTGATCAATTGGGCGTATATCCGCCCGAAATTCAAAACTTCTGAACCTTTCAGGACCTAACATTTCTTCTTCGCGACGTTTTGTCTGAGCAGTTATCGTTTGTTGCTTTTGGTATGGATCTTGCGAAACAATGTTACTTTAGGATACACCTATTTTTTTGGTTTTTGTTTGTTGCAATATCATGTGTTAATAACGCATTTATGGTTTACAAATTGTTGTCCACGTCTTTCAGTATGTGAATCGTCAATATCTTCTACTTATGTTTATTAGCCTGTAACTTTCTGCTAAGTTGTAGTGGTTTCCACTACATGTTTTTTTTTGGCTGCTGTAGATAATCTAATGCTTTTGTTCTCTAGAGGTGGTCTCATATTTGTTTGTTACTTTTGTATGATTTCAAACTTTGTTTGTGGAGCTTTATTGACATGTATTGCATTTGTTGAATGTTGTTCACCTTCCAAATGTTGCCTTTATTTTGCTGGCCAAATAGATTTGTATGCCTATTTATTTTTTAGCATTTTGTTTCTGATTCAATTATGAAAACCAAAAGAAAAGCAATCAGTAGAGCTGATAATAGAACGGCCGGCAAGTTTAATGTAGCGGTTATTTAATGAGGAGTGTATCTGATGTTAGTACATCTGTTGTTCCTCTTCGAGTGACCAGTTTGTATTGAAACCAATGTTGTTTCAGATGTGCTGGTTAGCATTTCGGGGGGTTTGTGTGTGTCAGTTAATGCTGCATCCGTATTAGTTGGTTACTGGAAGCGATGGCAATAGAAGAGCGTTATAATCTACCGATATGCGTCGTAAAGGTTTGTTTTTATTTACTTTATGTTGAATTTTTAGATCTCTAGTTGATTTAAGTTGGTATTAGGGGTGTTTGGGCAGCTTGAAAATTATTTATTTGTTTATTGTGTTTAAATATGCTACTCTATTGCTTGCAGTTATTTTGTTTATCAAATGTACATTGCATGAAACTGGACCTTTTCGGTTATTGTGTGCACCATTATGGAACAAGAATGAGCGAAAACTGCTGTGCTCACTTGGAATTGGTTGTAATTTGAACAAGCAGTTGTGTTGGTGTTTAACACAAATCCAAACAGCCCCTAGGTTACCTGTTTTATGTTTTCACTTTTCTGGGTGTTCGTTATCAAATAGTGTTAATAATCTTGCCATATGGGATTAATGTGCTGAAGCAGTAAATCAGCTTGGATTATCAGTATGAAGTTCTGGCATAGCAGGTTGGGTAATTTTATCCTCATAGTTTTTATAAGCTGCAAGAAGAGCTGAGCCGATGCGGACATCTGCAGCAGGTAATAGTGGCCGTAAATCCCAATATTTTTATCCATAAAATTTATACCTAATAGGTAAACAGGTCAAATTCAGTGGTCAAAAGCGGTTGAAACTTGAAAGTCACTCGAATTCTATATTCAGTTTTTTGAAGCATTCAACCTTTGAAATTGCAATATGATTTATGTTAATATTGTTTCTTAATCAAAATTGATGAACTCGTATATCTGTAACAAAGAGAAAAATGGCCCGTTTGACTATCTGAATTTGTGTTGATTTAAAAAATCAGTCTATATAAAATTGCTCAAGTTCATGCTTTAAATATGCTATCATCTTGACGATTATAGGATCTTCAACACGAAAAAGTGTGACGACTGGAACTTGGAAAGACGGCCCATGTTCAGTCTTTTACTCCTCCTAGACAAGGATCCCTACCCAATCCCATGTCTCCCTTAGAGAATGATGAGAGTATTTCCTACACAGGGTTGCATTTTTTGGTTTCTTCGCGTATTGAATCAGCTGCTTAATAATATGGAGGGAGTTGGCAATTGATGCTACGGGTATAAGGGAAGGTAGTGTATAAGTCTATCCAAGAAACAAATGATAAAAAGTTAAAGTTTCTGTACATGAATTGGAATGACATATTCTCCATTATGAATTCTGTGTCATTTACTTCTTAACCACTTCAACATTTGATATGAAGTCTGGGCATGCAGTAGCTTATAAACCACTAGATATAGCATATATACTACAAATGTAAAAGTTTCTGTAACCACAGTTAACTTCTATCATTACCCTTGCCTCTATCTTAACTCCAATAAGCCATAATAAGCTCATACCGATGCACAGGGAGGATATGTTAAAGGCCTACGAAATCAGAATGTGAAAATGGACAACGTAGCCGACCCCATCATAATCGACCAATTCTATGGTGATTCACCTAAGTCACGTCACAACATGGTACATTTCGTCCGTTCTTCAGAACTTTCAACATGAAAATACACAAATTTGTTGCATGGCATAAGTAATTTCAAAGTAAGCAATCCAAACACCCTCTTAGAGTGACGTAAACAGTTTTCAATTGGGACAGACTTATTAAGCAGTTTAGACGTACCAATTCCAAATGACTTATAAGTTGGGAATTGCTTATTGTAAACTGCTTAATGCAGCTATTTAAAAAATCTGTACTATCTCTTATTATTGTAATAAGGGTTTTAGCCGTACAATAGCAACGTACTTTCAGCTTTGTACCGTTTTGATACATTTTTTTTTCCACTTAATGTAACGTACTTTCGGGTTTTGTGATACTTTGGTAAGTGTTAATTTGTTTTACCAGAACCAGAGTTATTATAATCCTACGGGGACGTGCCACGTAGGTTTTCCACTTACAATAAAACTTTGAGTTAATTACATAAATGGTCCTTGTGGTTTGTGAGGTATCACGAATTTAATCCTTAAAATTTTTTATTAAAATTTTTTAACCGTTTTCGTACGTTTTCATCCGTTTTTATACGTTTTCATTCGTTTACACGTTTTCTTCTGTTTTTATACGTTTTAATCTGTTTTCTTATGGTTTCGTACATTCTCGTCCGTTTTTATACTTTTACATCTGTTTTTACACATTTTAATTCGTTTTTCTTACTTTCCCGTACGTTTTAAATTGTTTTCTTATGTTTTCGTCCATTTTCGTACTTTTTCATACGGACGAAAACGTATAAAAACGGGCGAAAATGTATAAAAACGGATGTAAACGTATAAAAACGGACGAAAACGTATAAAACGTAAGAAAATGGACGAAAACGTATAAAAACGTAAGAAAACGGACGAAAACGTATAAAAGTGGACGAAAACATATAAAACGGATGTAAACGTATAAAAACGGACGAAAATGTATAAAAACGAACGAAAACGTATAAAAACGGACGAAATATATACAAACGTAAGAAAACGGACAAAAACATATAAAAATGTAAAAAAACGGATGAAAACGTATAAAAACGGACGAAAACGTATGAAAAGGGATGTAAACGCATAAAAACTGACGAAAACGTATAAAAACCAACGAAAGCGAATAAAAATGTAAGAAAACGGACGAAAACGTATAACAACGGATGTAAACGTATAAAACCGTACGAAAACGTATAAAAAAGTAAGAAAACGGACAAAAAGTATAAAAACGGACAAAACGTATAAGAAAATTGAACCAAAATTTTTGGGGACTAACTTCGTGATACCCGGTAAACCACAAGGACCATTTATGTGCTAAAGATATTCCACCTAGATTTTTTTCCGGTAAAATAACTTTTTATCCGGTAGCCCGTACTTGCATGTACCAAAATAGCACAAAACTCGAAAGTACGTTACATTAAGTAGAACAAAAAAAAGTACACGTACCAAAACGGTACAAAGCTGAAAGTACGTTACTATTGTACGTCTAAAACCCTTGTAATAATGTTAAGTTATTTCTTTTTGGTACTCTTTTGTAGTACGTGTACATACAATGAACCGGATGATAGACAACCACATAAACTTACGTCACGAAATAACAACCAAGGCAAAACTAAAAAGCCCCGCCGCAACGCGGCGGTTGCTAACTTTCTCGTTTATGAACAAGGTCACAACATGCTAAAGACAAAGTGAAACCCAAAAGAACACAAAAACGTTTGCTAAGTAGTGAAATACCGAAAAGCCCAACTGAACCCGTCACTTCTGAAATCTGAAACGATTTACTATGTGATATTGTGATCTTATCAAAGGTAACTCGTTTTAAAATCCACACACGCACGGGGTTTTGGCAGATAGTATAACGAGTAATAATATTTGGGGGAATTGCATATATATCCTTGAAAAAGCTCAAAATTGCGTATATATCCAACTTAAACTTATAATTGCATATTTACCTTTTCAAAAGCTTAAAAATTGCATATATATCGAACTTAACTTAATAATTGCATGTGTATCTTTTCTAAACCTTCATAATTACATATCTATATCCTTCTAAACCTCTAATATATCATATATATCTAAATAATTATTTAATATAACTTTAAACTCTAAATCAATGTAATTATAATTTTAAAATTGCAACAACCACATTTGTTTTAAGGGTAAGATGTTTCAAGGTTGAAATAAACTATATGACCAAAAACAATATATCAAGACAATGTTTAAGCTCACGAAAAAAAATTCACCTTATCTCATATATAATACGAATACATGAAATAAACTCATCAAATATATCATGATTGTTATATATTACACGTTAGAGATAAAATATGTTTACGATGAAAGCATATATACTACTGTCAACAAGTTTATAAATAAAGAAAAATATATTTAAGAAATATTTTTTTTATAATTATAATTGTCATGTATTTTAGAGATGTATATTTAAATTAAATAGTTATTTGGATATATATGACATATTTAAGGTTTAGAAAAGATATATATATATAATTATAAGTTTAGGTTAGATATATATATGCAATTTTTAAGCTTTTAGAATGATATATATGCAATTAAAAGTTTAAGTTAGATATATAAGCAATTTTAAGCTTTTGCAAGGATATATATGCGATTCTCCTAATATTTTAATAACTTTGTTTTGAAGTAAATTATTATGACAATCCATAAATTCATGATTTTGTGATGTTTAAGATTTTTGTATAAATTATATTAATTTGTTAATATTTATATAGTTATCATACATGTGCATGCACGCGTTTTACCATATTTTTTTTCATTATGTGTTAATATCGATTGATATTTTGTATAAATTTTTGTTGCACGAAGGATTTGACTTTGTTTAACTGACATGATGTTTAGGTTAATCTTATTTTGAATTTAACTATTTATTTCATGTTTTAAATTATTTGTGTTTAGTAGGACCTTGAAAAAGTAAGTCTTGTTGTTATATGTAGAATCACGTTTATTTATTTTCATCTCATAGTAACGTGTGAGACCGTACCTTCATTTTGACATTTATATTTCTATTAATAATAATTTTAGCCGATTATTTAACCCGTTTGCGGGTTAAACTTATAAAGATGAATAAAATGAGTCGTTATTGAATGCAGTAGTTTAAAAGATTTTTTTTTCAAAATATTCTTACTTAATCTCATAAAAAGGAATAACATGAGTCGTTAATATATATAAATTTTGTTATAAGATTCTTGCTTTGAATCCGGATTCATGTCACATGAGTGTCCACGTAGTTAGGTTGTTAAAAATGTATCTAGAGTCTTTTGTATATACTATACTAGTTATAATACCCTTGTACACGAGATTTTTTTTATAAAACTTTCATTTATCTATTATTATCGAATAAAAAACAAAAAACGTAACGTGTGATAATTTGTTTTACTTCCCGAATTAAAAATAATGAATTATAAAAGATTAAAATAAATAATGAAACTAATATAAGGGGTTTAACATCAAACATTTCTGGTTTAACAATACGTTCTATAACTATAGTCATTAAATGTGTATAAATACGAACATAATGAGTTCATTAAATGTTCTTTTTTCACAAATAATAAGTCTTAAACAAAACTATAAAGTTGTCGTCAGCAAAACATAATATTTAAATACTTTCGTACAATTTAAATAATCACCTTTATTCACTTTCACTTGTTCCACGCTCATACCCACCAAAAAACAATTGCACACATAAACTAACTCTGCTATACACCGTCGCTGCTATGCGCGATCAATCATATAGTTATATCAAAAGAATTTTCTATTATGACACACAAAGAGATGTTAGTTACATACTGGCAACATTGACTAAAGATAGCAGTTAGCAAAATCTTTTTTTTTTAGAAAACAACAATATTGAACTTTATTCGAGCCATCTCCTACAAAATGTCATAAAAAAATTAGCAACACCAAATCATTCATTAAGATAAAAAATTTCTATCTATGTATTCATATTTATAGTTTGTATTCATTCACACGCTATGCACACATAATTTTTTCTTTTTACCGTGTAAATTAATAACTAAATGAAATATATATTTTATTTTATTTTTTTTACTTTCAATTATCAAGATTTGCAAATTACAAAGCGGGTAATGATTGATTATCATCTATAACATTTGAAACCAACAAAAGCTTTTATATATCGGACAACCTTTTGTCCGATATCGGGTATTGTAGGAGTTTGCTTGTTGGGCTAATTTGGTTATCGGGCAGAAAAGAAAAGACTTGGTCTTAGGGTTTTCTTGTTCGTGTTATTCAAGTGGTTTATCAAGGGGTTGATTGTTTGACGTTCTCGACTAGCTTCTTATCGAACGTACTTGGTTTAAGTGTTTGTGTGTGATACTCATAGAGGCATCTATTTTAGATGCTTAATTTCGTATTGGTTTTATTGTCCTTTACACTTGCGTTCAAATAGCCACGAAATGTTAGGTTTTCTTTTATCCCTTTTATTAATTAATTGTTTATTAATTACTTGGTTAACCTAATTGCGATTACTAGATTCTTATCCGCTGCGTACTTGTAGAGGTTAATTGGTTAACTTGTTCTAAAATCCCAACAAATAATATTTTTTCTTTGTTGATATTTGTATAAACATTACCTTAATAGCCTATGAATTGCATAAGGCCTGTATCTTTTCTTTTTTTTAGATGTTAAGAATCGATATTTGGCTGATTCCGTTACACAAGAGATGTTAAAAAAACATCAATTCTTTCCTTTTTTGATGCAGTCAAGCGACGACAGAATTCCCCGAAGCATGGAACTATAGTGATGATGTAGTATCCAAAGGATCATCAAACGGGTATTGAAATGTTTAGGGATGTAGCAAAGTTGTTCTTTTGAGTACGAACATGAATAAAATTGTTGTATCTACTATGTATTTGAAGCAATAAAATTATTTGTTCTTCTATATTGTATACTATATTGTTTTAGATATAGATGTAACAAGAGACATAACACGAACATACACTGATCTGATTTTATTTTTCAATTTTGCTGACTAAACATTCTGTCACTAAAAGATAGTAAGCACCAGAATGTTGAACCATTTTCTGACAAAAAAGCTTTAGTCCCTAAATATTTTGAACTTTTTCTGACAAAACCTTTTAGTGGGAAAAGACCTTTGGTAATCCCTTGAGTACTCACTGTTTTTCTTTTAGTGGGAGCTAAAACAGATTTACTGAGTGAATTTTTGATTTTGCTGACTGTTAGCTTCAGTCAGCAACTGTCTTTTATCTTGTAGTGAGTAAACCATTTTTAATTATCCTAAAACATACAATCCTCGCATAAAAAAAAAAAAACGCCGCCTAGTTTTGGATGAACAAAAAATTGCTCATCAAGTTGGTTTGTTCTCGCTAAAGGTGGCGTAAATCTTTTTAGCGTTTTTTTATTAATACCTTTTGTTTATCGTTCATGAAATCTTTTCATAACATTTTTTTCTGATTATAAAGTATCATTTTACTTTACATATAAAAATTTTGACATGCTCATTTCACTATTTACTTTTCGCATTCTACATCAAAACATAGCCCAATACGTCTATTTAATCGATCTCATTTTCTGTCTCTCTTCGGTCTCTTTAATACTCGTAATTGATGGTCTCTACCTCAATTAACTGATAACCAAATTTGTCTACCTCAATTTATTTCCTAATCCCATCTGGTTTTTTGTTGTTTAGGGGTCCACTGTAATTTGTTTATCTATAGATGGAAAAAAGTATCGGTTTCTACTTTTTTACTACTAATATGTAAATCGAGTAAAATTGGATGTTCTTTTCATAAACATGTTTAAGTAAAAAGAAAGTCTACCAACAGTTACAGGTTGTATGTGCCTATTGACAAGAACCATATATTTAGTAAGTCATAGAATTGAAACTGACCAAACAATAATCAAGTAAGTCATAAAAGAAATTGGTCTCATTCTTTTGTAGGAGTCTAATAACATTATTCAACAAGTTGCTATTTTGTTAATAGTTTAAATCATCTGTTGTCAAATTTCATACTTAATTTAGGCTCGATCATCTTTTAGATGTAACTTTCACATTTGATTGATAAAATCATACGAGAATTTACACATGTTCATGTTAATGAGCTAAACTCATCATTAGTTATAATTATGCATATCCATTGTAACTTGAGATCTTCTTCATTTTCTTCACACCAGCCACTTTGATCCACCATAAGTGAAGTTTAACTAATCTACAGTTACAAAGTTCAAACACCTGTTTATTTTAAAATTTAAACTTAAAATCTCATTGATTTTGCACATAGCAACCACCACCACTGCTAGTCGGATTTTTGTTATTTACGTTTGGTTGGTCTCTTTATTTATTTATTTATTTTTTTTTCTCTTTTTTGCTTAGTTGTTGAAATGTTATAAATGATCCATGAATGTTGGCCACTCGTCTCTATTCATGGGGGGACCTGAAATTACCTCGTATACAAAGCAAATAAGAAACACTATGAATGATGAACGATATTTTTGTGTTGACACAATTGGCTATAATTAAGTAGAGACACCTAGCTAGAATCTTTGGAAACATTTAATCGTAGATGGCCCAGTTACACCAAAATTGTTTTCCGGGTTCAACCGAAACTCACGGGTTAACCCGTGATCATAATAGATAATAAATATTCTTATTTGAAGTACTGAATAAACTAATACTTCAGATATGAAACAAGGAACAAATGAAATGGCAATTGTAATTTTACATGTTAAAAATGTAATTTTGTTTTTTTATTCTTTATGTGCCTTGGTTGTATCTGTATGGTAATAGTACTGATTGAGAAATGATTAGGAGGACCAAAGATGTGCCTAATTTCATGCCTAAACATGTGTGCAATGGTTTGTTGGTTTCTGAGATAGTGGTTCCCTTAGTTGCAACCAATAGGATGGTGTCATGCAAGTTTAGTCATTAAATTAGGCACTATGTTTAGGTCTCCCTATCATTCCCTATCATTTCTCGTACTGATTATAGTTCGTTAAGTATATAAGTTGAGCCTTCAGTTGAAGTGTTCTTTTTGTGCCTTGGCCATAATGGGACGTGAACTTTGTGATAGAAGTATAAATAAAAATGACATTCATAAGACAGCTAGATTTTTTTTTTTATTTTTTTTTTTGAATTCATTCTTTATAGAAAGTAAGATAGAATGTGACCCTACAAAAAAATTCTAGGCTAATGCTTATATGCAAAAAAGTTTTGCTACATCATTTTAAAGTCGGGATTCGGGAAGGCTCTCTATGTATTGTTTTCTATATTACTAGATGTATGCACTAAAAGCTGATGATATAAAGCTAAGACGCTATGAACTGCGAAAGGGTAGAAATTTAAGCAACAAAAAGGAAAATCGTATTCAAAAGGAGCTGATTATTTGTTTTTCAGTAAGAACAAATTAACTTCTAGAGTGTCCAATAGAAGACCAATGAATGAATGCTACAGAAAATGTAAAGTTAATTGGCATAGTGAATGAATGCTATAGAAAATGAAAAGTTAATCGGCTTTTTTTTTCCTTTTCTCCTAAATAATCCATTACGGATTAGATTCCTTGTCACCTTATTAGGTAATTCGATGGAACACATACAAAAAGAACCAATACTCTCAGTGTCACGACAGATGGAGCATCAACAACACAGAATCATCGCAATTTGCCTTTTAACAGGCACATACATTTATATAATTATATTCATCCCAAGTCCTATAAATTAAGGAAACTTTAATTTTGAGTAGCCAAAGAAAGAGTAAAGTCAATACAAAATTTACAGTAATTCTCTTGCAGAATCAAATAGTTCTGGCATGGGAAGGCAAAATTTACTTACCAACCAATTTAATAAAATAAAGCATAGTTTAATAAGCCTTAAAAGGTGGCGTGGATCAGTAAAAGCAGAACATGGGCCTATAAATAGGCATGGCAACAATGTAGATGACACTGCAGTATACACATCTAAGCAATAAAATATCCGAAGTACTGAGATGCAGAGATACCATAGTGGGAAATTGATCACAGTTCTTAGCATCGATGGTGGCGGAATCAGAGGTCTTATACCAGCTATTATCCTCGACTTTCTTGAGACTGAGCTTCAGGTATACCATGCTATTTTTGTTTGAGTTTCTTAATACATCACTCTTGTAGATCAAACAAACTCAATAAGTTTTTGGTGATCGCTATTTCTATTTACAAGCTTTGGTTTATGGTTTAGAAGCTAGATGGTCCTGAAGCAAGAATCGCAGACTATTTTGATATAATTGCTGGGACAAGTACCGGTGGTCTCATCACTGCGATGTTAGCCGCTCCAGATAACAAGGTTCCTAATGATAAGGACACTAACAAGCGCCCTTTGTTCGCAGCCAAGGACATCAAAGAATTCTACCTCAAAAACTCTCCGAAGATCTTCCCTCAAAATTGGTAACAATTTCATGTCATTTGAATTTGTAAATATATCAGAGTTTAACCAATCAAGCCTATTCAACTTTTTAACACAAAAAGTATTTTCTTCGAATGCAGTAAATAGATAGAGCTAGATTTTGATAGCATTTAGATCCCAAAACTAAGATATTCCTTGGTTGGAAAGATAGCTGGAAACAATAACTCGAGGCATAGTATTTATTAGGTCAACAATTTTATTATATCCACAATCATAGAAAAAAACCGTTTTATGTCCTATACTCCGTATTAAACAAGTATAGGATTATTCCTGTTATATTGATAATATAGCAGTAACTAACACCAAAACAAGTTATTTTAGAAAAGATCATGTATACAGACCGATTGTTATACCATCGCCAGAAAATTTTGGTAGCCGCAGGGTGAGATCCATGAAGTTATATTCCAGATTAGGCTCAATATCCACAAAAAATTAATTTAGTAGAGTATCTCATCAATATGTTTCTCTTTGGATAATTGAAAACGAATACTTGTACTTGTAATTTATTTTAACATATGTAACTTATTTAAAATTTGTTGACATGGTTTGGATTTCTTGAAGAACAGCAATATGGTTACAAGGATAAAGAGTTTATTCGGGCCGTTATATGACGGGAAGTACCTCCATGAGTCCATACAGAACAAGCTTAAAAACATTAAATTAGGAGATACATTAACTAATATTGCTATTCCTACCTTTGACATCAAGCGACTCCAGCCAGTAATCTTTTCCAGCTACGAGGTTATTCTTACTCTTCTTTTGCTCAATATGTATAGTAACATCGATGCTTTTGAAATTTATACAAACTAAAAAAATGGCGACCAGTGATATCTTTTTCCATTTTGGTAGATGAAGGAAAAGCCATACTTGAATGCCCAGTTGTCAGATATTTGCATCGCAACATCAGCAGCACCTATGTATCTTCCACCACATCAATTTATAACCAGTCACAACGAAAAAAAGCATGAATTTAACCTAGTTGATGGTGGTATGGCAGCGAATAATCCGGTAATAATACTTATGAATTTTGGATTTAAATTTTTTTTCAAATAAAAGTATTAGATTGCAATATTTTTTTAATAAAAACTTCTCAACATATTCGCATTAGTTGTTAGTATTCTTTTTTCTATAACAGACTCTCGTTGCAATGGGAGAAATTGCAAAGCAACACATTCGCCAAAATAGTGACTTTCCCTTACCTCAATCCCTAGAGTATCATAGATATTTGGTAATATCTATAGGGACTGGCCAAAGCAAAATTGAAGGGAAATATAATGCTGCCAAGGCTTCAAAATGGGGGTTGTTTGGATGGTGTTTCAATCCCAACGGCTCTCCTTTATTTGATATATTTACTCAAGCAAGCACTGATATGGTTGATCTACATCTTTCGGTTGTCTTCAAAGCCCTTCAAGTTGAAACAAATTACCTACGGATCCAGGTTTGTGTCCAAATTTTGATTTAACTATAAACATTCATGACCGATATTCCAATGCTCAAGAATTCTTTGAAACACAGGAGGATGGTTTAGAAAGCACATTATCATCATTTGACAAAGCTACCCCGGAAAACTTGCATTATTTGGTAAAAAAAGGTGAAGAATTACTTAAAAAGAAAGTTTCAACCGTGAATTTGGAAAATGGCAAATTTGAATCCTATAGGGAAGCAACTAATGCGGAGGCTCTCACAGAGTAAGTATCTTCACAGACCAGTATTATTTGACGACCAAACATAAATTACATGAAACGTCACATAATGCATTACTGACCAATAATATGTTTTCTTCAACAGATTTGCCCAAAAACTTTCTGATGAGAAGCGCCTTCGTGAAAAGTCGCCCAACTAAGTTACCTAAATGTTACAGCTCAGTAGTTTAGCAAAGCAAATATCGATCGTTCCCATGCACGTGGGCCTCATTTTCAAAAAAAAAAATTTAATAAATAAACAAAAAAACATAATTGTGGTATATGGACCTGGTTTTATTTGCCAAACTACATGGGATAAGGAGGATTGCATTGGTGATAAATTGTATGTATATATGTGTATGCCTATAATGTATAGTACAAGGTAAACAGTTTTGTGAGAAGCTGAGACGCGCGATGACTATTTTACCGTTGCTTCAATGGGCCTATGAATAATTACGGCACAAGGCCACCAAACTCCACTATACGGCCCTGATCGCCACGAGTAGAAACTCCAGATCCACCCTTCTGTCTAGAGACAAAGCCCAATTTTGGGGCACTAGAAAAACTAGCTATTGCATAAAGAAGATATGGGTTTCAGCTAATTAGCTAACTCACTGGTGAAGTAAGGCTAATATTGCCTCATGATATTGACTTTTCTCTAGTTTGTCATTATAATTATGTTTGTGTTATATGTATTTATTTTATAATTAATAAAATGCTTTAATTATTCTGTGATATATCGCACCACTTTTGGAATAAAAAGTCTTTTGGTTAGGTAGCCGCTCAATTGCAAAATGAAAATAATTAAAAGGGTAAATTACATGGATCGTCCCTAAACTATACTCCGTTTTTGCATTTGATCCTCTGTTTTAACTTTGTTGCGAACATGGTCTTTATTTTGTCAAACGGGTACCCGTTTGGTCCCGCGAGCCCCGTTACAGCTAATCCTCGTTAGAATATCTCGTTAACTGAGTTGGAATGCCTAGTTTTTTAGTCATTTACTCGGTTTGGTGCAAAACACGGTTGGTCGCTGTTACTGTTCAAAACTGTAGAAGGTGACCTTTTATCCACAAGATTACTCTCGGCTCACTTCCTTATTGATCCTCGATCTCTTTATATTAACACATTTGTACGACTATTATTTTCCACATTCAAACCTTCAAAAACAAATACAGTGCAACAATGGTGGTCTGTATATGTGGTCAAAAAGCAGTGGTTAAGACTTTCTGGACATACAGGAATACAGGTCATCGTTTCTATGGTTGTCCAACATGTATAAGTTTGGTTAGTTGGTGAAATGTATGTCAAGTTTACACAATGTGTTGTTTATTTACACGATGTGCATTTTATTTAAACAATGTGTGGTTTCAGGACTCAAACTCTCCTTTTCTTGGTTGGGTGGATGCTCCTATGTGTCCAAGGTCAGTAGAGATTATCCTTGGTTTGTTAAGGAGGCTTAATGGTCTTCAAGAGGTTGTTGATTTGTTTGAATAACAGCGGTCCAAGTACAAGAAATATCTCATCGTCAGTTGGGTTTTGTTTGGGTTGTATGTTTACTTTACTACTTGACATGTCTTGATCCATCCACCATCAAATCTCTTTTGGGTAGTTGTTGTTAGTTTGTGATGGTAGTGGATGTATATTTTTAGTATTTTGGTGAAGCTTATGTGATAGTATTTGATTGGTAAAGTAGTAGTTTGCAATGGTTGTCAACAGGAAAATGATCAATAAAAATGTTGAAAACATTTTGGTTTGTAATTATCGCTAAATCGTAATGGCTTCTGATCAAGTGAACGTGGGTTGGTATTGTTACTGATATTTTTTGGTTGTTCAATGCTAAATATTTTCTACTTAGGAAAGTTAACAATCAAAAGTTTGTAGTTTGACTTAGGAAAGTCAACAATCTGATCCATTTTGAGTATTCTGTATTTAAACAAATCCATTTTTGGTTGTAAACCTTTGATTTGGTTGATGTATTTGACTTTACCAAGTGAATATTACTTTTGTTGGATTGGGTTGATGACCATTGTGATTCTTATCCATTTTGGTCAAATTGTTGTTTGGAAATGAACACTTGAAGAACATTTGGGTTTGATTACAAAGTGTTGACTTTCCATGGGTAGTATTGGGTTGTTGAGCATGGTGACCCATTTTACCATAAACTTAGTTTGACAAAATTTAGTCAAACATTAGCTGAGAATGGTAGAGTTTTAGAAGGGAATGTATTCCCATTCTCTATTGTAGCTATTGTTGGAGTGCAACTGCTTGATGATGCCTACTTATGGTCATTTATGATCTATGGAAGTTTGGTGTTTTTGCATAGTTTTAGATTGGATCCATTAGTATGGAATGTACATAGCAGTTTGCAAAGTGAAAAGGTTTTGTTATGTTTTTGTTTTGTATAACCAATTCAAATACACAGTTTGGACATACCCCAAACTACAAATATAAAGACCTACAACCAGAGGACACAAACACAAGAAAAAGAAAATCGATACAGACAATACAGAATGTCCATCCAAGCAAAGATCCAAGAACCAAATTCTTCATACTCAGCAATTCAATGCAGCAATTCACCAACCACTTCAAAAATTGCATTAGTTTAAGGGACTTCTAAGACAACAAATGCATAATGGTAACCTAGAAAGCCTACCTCATTTGACAAAGCTACCCCCGAAAAACTTGCATTAGTTGGTAAACAAAGGTGAAGACTTACTTAAACATAAAGTTTCAACTGTGAATTTGGAAAATGGTAAATTTGAATCCTATAGGGAAGCAACTAATGC
This sequence comes from Chrysanthemum makinoi, assembly GCA_910596185.1. Taxonomy (NCBI): domain Eukaryota; kingdom Viridiplantae; phylum Streptophyta; class Magnoliopsida; order Asterales; family Asteraceae; genus Chrysanthemum; species Chrysanthemum makinoi. The sequence continues at coordinate 53,504,746 of OU343221.1, read as the reverse complement.
GGAGGCTCTCACAGAGTAAGTATCTTCACAGACCAGTATTTGACGACCAAACATAAATTACATGAACCGTCACATAATGCATTACTGACCAATAATATGTTTTCTACAACATATTTGCCAAAAAACTTTCTGACGAGAAGCGCCTTCGTGAAAAGTCACTCAATTAAGTTACCTAAATGTTACAGCCCAGTAGTTTAGCAAATTTAAGCAAATATCGAACGTGCCCATACACGTGTGCCACATTTAAAAAAATGCATAATTGTGGTATATGGACCTGGTTTTATTTGTCATACTACATGGGATAAGGAGGATTGCATTGGTGATAAATTGTATGTATATATGTGTATGCCTAGAATGTATAGTACAAGGGAAACAGTTTTGTGACAAGCTGAGATGCGCGATGACTGTTTTACCGTTACTTCAATGGGCCTATAAATAATTATGGTACAAGGCCACCAAAATCCACTATATGGCCCTGATCGCCACGAGTAGAAGCTCCAGATCCACCCTTCTGTCTAGAGACAAAGCCCAATTTTGGGGCACTAGAAAAACAAGCTATAGCTTAAAGAAGATATGTGCATTTTATTTATACAATATGTTGTTTCAGGACTCAAACTGTCCTTTTCTTGGTTAGGTGGATGCTCCTATGTGCCCAAGGTCAGTAGAGATTATCCTTGGTTTGTTGAGGAGGCTTAATGGTCTTCAAAAGGTTTTTGATTTGTTTGAATAATAGCGGTCCATTAACAAGAAATATCTCATCATCAGTTGTTTTGTTTGGGTTGTATGTTTACTTTACTACTTGACATGTCTTGATCTATCCACCATCAAATCTCTTTTGAGTAGTTGTTGTTAGTTTGTTAGGATTTGGAAAATCCAATAGTTAAAGTGTCGGTCACCTCAAGTATATGTATTCGTTAGAAAGCTCGTAGTCGTAGTTATTTAATGTTAAGTAGTATTTAGTTTAGTAACACCGTGGAGGACGGACGGGTCTTTACCCACTGTATGCCTGATCCACAGTCCGGTAGGTGGCGTTTTATGTAAGTACTATAAATACTCTCTACCTCCCAAGGTAGAGAGTTGGAGCTCATAATAAGATTTTTCTTTCTCTCACTAAAGTTCCCAAACCTCTAACTTTCTCTCTCTAAAAACTCATCTCTTTATACGCCTACTTTGGTTATGGTTTGATGTGTATGTGAAATCCAATATGTTACAAATGGTATCAAGAGCCATGGTTAGATCATCTCTTACATATCTTTGGATTTCTAGTGGTTTTTAGGTGGTTTTTGAGTTTGAGAAAGTTTAGTGGTTTTTGCATCATTTGGTTGATTTCTAGTGTTTAAATTTGGATTTTGATTGTACTTTTGTGTTTTGGATCATCATAAGTGTTTAGGTTTTGATTTGGAAGGCTTGAATCATCGTGGTTGGGTTGTTTTTGGATTGAAAAGTGGTGTTTTTGAATTTTTTCATGCTAGCGACTTGAGTCACGGTGTTCTTTTCTTGGTAGCGACTTGCTTTGTAAGTCTGTAGCGAGTTGTAGTGTATTGTGGTAGCGACTTGGTGCTTAGAGATTTGCCTTTAGAGACAAGCCGACAAAAAGTACTGTTGGTGGATTCTCCACTACGGGTAGCGATTTGGTAAGGTAGCGACTTGCTTTCAATTTTGATAGCGACTTGTTCTTAAGTTTCTTAGCGACTTGGTGTTAGCGATTTGGACCAGTAGCGAGTTGCTATTTAGCGACTTGATCTCTTAGCGACTTGGTGCATAGCGACTTGCTGTCAAAATTCATAGCGATTTGGTACTTAGCGACTTGTCTTAGCAACTTGATTCAAGGAATCTTAGCGACTTAGTTAACTTTTGTTTGTAATACGGTTTTCTCTTGATTTAGTAAAATCTCGTGAAAGAATCTATTTCCCGGTTTAATCATAGAGTTATAAAATCCCGTGTTATCATTAAACATGTCTACCAATGTACCTACAATCATCTCCACGGTTGCCGAGGATGTTCAAGCAACTGGTTCAGACACCCGTCCACCCATGCTTGACAGAACTGACTACGACTCTTGGGCTCAAAGAATCAGACTGTACTATCTTGGAAAGGAAAATGGGGTCAACATTCTCAAATCGATTGATGAAGGACCTTATCAGATTGAGACTACAAGAGACTTAATTGATACAGCTACAGATGGAACAATGATCTATGGAATAGACAGACCAAAGACATATGATGAGCTCAATGATAAGGAGAAAAAGAGATTCGATGCTGATATCAGGGCTTCTAACATCGTACTTCAAGGTCTTCCAAAAGATATCCACAAGATTATCAATCACAACACCGAAGCTAAGGCAGTGTGGGATAATGTCAAGATGCTTCTTTCTGGTTCTGAATTAACTATGGAAGACAGAGAATCATAACTCTATGATGAATTTGAGCACTTCAAGATGAAACCAGATGAGAGTGTCTATGAGTATTACGTGAGATTCCACAAGCTTGTTAATGACATGAGGAACATCAGAATGACCATGCCAAACATTCAGCTGAACTCTAAATTTGTGAACAACATGAATCCCGAATGGCACAAGTTTGTCACCTCTGTGAAGCTAACCAAAGGATTGAAGAATACAAACTATGAGCAACTCTATGCCTTCCTTCTTCAGAATGAGAGACATGCTATGTTTGAAAAAAGGATTCTTGATCAGTTCAAAACCAACCCGGGAGAGACAAGCTCATCAAATGATTCAACTGCCTTCTACTCAAACATTGGAATTACCACCAAAGCATCTCAAGTTATACCCATGGGTAATGTTAATCACAAACTCATTCCTGATCCAAGGTTCAAACAAGTTGATGTTGATGCACCCGTGGGACACTTCATTAATCAACTGGCCCTTATGGTTAAACAAAACTTGACTCTCAGTCCACATACCAACAGTCTTCACACTAACAATGAGATCAGAACTGCATCCAATCTTCACAATCATGCTCTAGTCAGAGATGGGAAGGTTATGGTGCAACCAGTTCAAGAAAGGCAGTACGAACAAGGAAGAGGTGGAGTTGGTAGAGGTTATGCTGCAAATCAGAATAGGGGAAGGAATGGAAATCAGGGACAAGCAAAGCCGATCAAGTGTTACAACTGTGGTGGTGAGGGACATATTGCAAGGAACTGCACATCGCCAAAACGCCCTCAGAATGCAGAGTACTTCAGGGATAAGATGTTGCTTGTTCAAGCTCAGGATGATGGTGCAGCTTTGGATGAAGAAGAGTTGTTGTTTCTTGCTGAGGGAAATGCCAAGACATATGATGCAGATGTGGATGAGCAGCCAATTCAGGAGATAGGCCACAATCATCAGAATGCCTTTCAAGTCGCTGATTGTGATGCATACGACTCTGACGTTGATGATGAACCTACTGCACAAACCATTTTCATGGCTAGCATTTCTCCAATGGTCCCTCCTAAAGTCTCTTCATCTCCACAAGCTAGTTCATCCAAAGACAAAATCATTTCTGATGTATTAAAACTATACGATGATGCTGATGTGCAAAAGATGCATGACAAAGTACAATCAACTGAAACTATTGAGTCCAATATTGAAAATATGGGTAATATCAATGTTGTCCCATATGATCAATATGTGAAACAAAGTGAAAGTGAGGTCGTACCAAGTGATGCATCTTCTGCAGTCAATGATGACTATGTTTTTGATGAATACACTGCATGTGCCCCTGATGATTCTGTTATCTCTGAACTTAATGCCTATAAAGAACGAGTTGCCATTTATGAACAACGTGCTAAGTTTGAGTTAACTACTCGTGAGCAGGAGTTGGATAACCAAATGCGTACAATTATTAGAAAAAGTAATTTTAGAGAAGAAGTGTTAAAACAAGAGTTAAACTCCTTACAAGAAAAGCTTTCTAAAACTGCTAAGCAAAAACAAGAACTTCAAGAAAATGTTAAAGTGCTTAAGCAGGAATTTCATGCTAAGGAATCAAAACTTTTGAATGATTTTTTCAATCTAAAAACTCCGAAGAACAAGCTTGAAAATAATTTGTACGTACAAGGGAATACCATTCAGACTGCTCACATGGTCATTAAGCATAGAGTTTTAAGCGATAAGCATAGTGTTCCCATTATAGATAAACCCAACCCTGAGTACGGTAAGATAGCAAAGGCGGCTCAAAATGTAATCTATGATGGCAATGAGATTCTTAAACCTAGACAGAAACCTAGTTGCGTTGAGTGCACTGAGGAAGATAGAAAATTAGATGATGCATCTAGGGAGAAAATGAATAAGAAGCTAGAAGATCCTGAATGTAAAAAGAATAACATAATGATCAAACCCCATGATTACAAGAAGGAAAACTGGATCTCCTTAAACAAATTTAAGCCTCAAACGTTGTTAACACCTGAACAAGTTTTCTGGAAAAGGGACTTAGATAAGCAAAAAGCTGAAAATCTTGTTGAAACAAACCCTCCCCTTAGGAAAATGCCTGCAGCGACTGTGTATCCTCCAAATACACCAATGCATTTAGTTCCTAGAACTATTGCCACTAAGAGCAAGACCTTAATCAGTCAATATGTTATTCTTCAACTATTTGTCGATTTTGAGAAAACTTGTAAGAAAATGATCACACCCACTGGGATTACTGAAGGGGAAAGGGGTTTTGAGCAAACAAAAGAATGCTATCTAACTGAGGTCATGCCTTTCTTTAAACAACTAAAAGATCAATTTGAGAGTCTTAAAAAAGGGATAGATTCAGATATTAAAGGAATAGAAAAGGAATTTGATGCAATGATAGTTGAGGTTAGTGACTATGAACGAGCATTAAAATATAATGAGATTGAGAGGAAAAACTTGCATACACTGAATGAGTCTCTTATCTCTAAATGTATTGCTCAAGATGTGTTTTACACTGCTACGAATTGTTCCATTAATGCTTCTCAATTTCATGAATTATCTGTTGCTTTGAAAGTCTCCCATGATCGTGTCATTGAGCTTGAAAAGATTAATTCTAAACTTAATGAGAAAATTGATCTGGATGATCACGATAATTTGGTAAAGCATCTTTCTAAACTAGAAGTTGAACATTTTGATTTACAACTAAAATATCAACATCTTAAAGAAAATGTCAAAACCTCAAATATCAAGACATCCTCAGATGTTCCAGAGTTTGATGCAGTTTTTCAGATAAACAAACGTGACGAACAGATTCGAGCTCATTGTAACACGATCAGAAAGTTGAAAGCCCAAATCTCTCAATTAAAGGGTGAAATGAACAATGTGACTGGCTCCCAAATGCCTCCTCCGTTAGATTCTCAAAATTCTCAAAATTTTCATCTTCAAAACTTGGTTAATGCTTTACAAAAGGAAAATGAGAGTTTTCTAGAAGAAAATGAAAAGGTTAAACGTCATTTCAATGAGTTATTTGAGTCAATTAAAGTCACTCGTAACAAAAATAACGAAAAAATAACTTCTTTGCAAAAGGAAATTGAGAATCTAAAGAGTCAGGTAAAAGAGAAAATGCCAATGACCAATGGGGAGAATGGTGCTTCAAAGGTGCATGTCTGTAATAAATATGCTTTGTCTGTGAAATATGTTCCTCCTCATCTTAGGAATAACAAACTTGCTATTCAAACATATTTCTCATACCTTAAGGACAGCCTAGAATGTCTCCGTGAGATTGTAGAAGAGGATAAGTTAGTGAAACCACATGATAATGCAATTGGCCATGCATGCTTATATGCCAAACGATCTCAAGAACTTCTAGAATGCTTAATTACAATATGCCCTAAATCCCTAGGTGAGCAAGTCAATCCCTTGATACCGTGTTCTATGCCTAGTGCCAAGTATGCAACTCATTCAATGCCCAATGTTATGAATGTGAACTTTAGTATGCCTTCAAGTAGTTCAGATCCCAGCACCTCTAGTGTTAAGAAAGTGAACTTCAGTGCACCTTCAAATAGTTCACATCCCAGCACATCTAAACAGGAAATGCAAAAAGTAGCAAAACCAACTAATATTCCCATTCCCTCTACAGGAGTAATCCGTGACATTAAAGCGAACAGGTCAAAGTCTCAAGGCAATACAAGGAATGATAGGACCTCGCAAGCTAAGAATGTGCATTGGAAGAAAGTAGAAGATCACCGTAGGGAGAATTTGAATAAAACGAATCGTGTTGATTCTAGTGTTAGCTCTAAGCGTACTGTAATTAATACGAATTCTACTACTTTTGGCAAAACATGTAATGATGATTGCGTGGTTTCTGTTACTAATCTTGAATGTGGTATGAAAGATTTGTCTAATGCTGTCAAATGCCCAGTTAAAATTGTTAATGCAAAAAATCATGCTAAGAAGGCTAAAAGGCAAAGGCGAAAGAAAGTTAGAAAACAGTGGAAACCCACAGGAAGAACATTTAGTAAGATAGGTTATCAATGGATACCTGTTGGCCATAATGTGAATCAGACAATGCCCACTAGAAAATGGATGCCTACTGGTAGAACTATTCCTTTAAAAAGTGAACATACTTTGAATAGGTCAAATACGGACACTAGTACTGCATCTATTCATAATGATTCCATTGCTTCTATTTCTGATATGGATGCTTCTATTTCTGATGTGGGTGTTCCAATCACTGTTACTAACCAAATGGAACCCATTCTTGCATGGGGATCCCAATTATCCAGTTATCCATTCTTGTCTGTGTTCAACAGCTGATCGTTCAAATCGTTATGTGGTACCTGGACTCAGGCTGTTCCAAGCATATGACTGGAGACCGGTCGCGGCTCATGAACTTCGTGAGCAAATTCATCGGGACAGTTAGATTCGGGAACGACCATTTTGGAGCTATTATGGGTTATGGTGATTATGTAGTTGGAAAAAGTGTAATCTCCAGGGTATATTATGTGGAAGGTCTTGGTCATAATTTGTTCTCTGTTGGTCAATTATGTGATTCCGATCTAGAGGTGGCCTTTAGAAAACATACTTGATTTGTTAGAGAACTTGATGGTGTAGAATTATTGAGAGGCACTCGTGGTTCTAATCTATACACCATCTCTATCGAAGACATGATGAAGTCTTCTCCAATCTGCTTGCTGTCAAAGGCTTCTAAAACAAAGTCATGGTTATGGCATCGTCGTCTCAATCACTTGAACTTCGGCACCATTAATAACCTTTCCAGAAAGGATCTTGTCAGAGGCTTACCCAGATTAAAATATGAAAAAGATCATCTTTGTTCAGCTTGCCAATTGGGTAAAAGCACGAGATATGCTCACAAACCAAAACCCACAAATTCAGTAATGGAAGTTCTTCATACCCTTCATATGGATCTGTGCGGACCAATGAGAGTGCAAACGATAAATGGGAAGAAATACATTCTAGTAGTTGTTGATGACTACTCTCGATTTTCTTGGGTAAAGTTTTTGAAGACAAAGGATGAAACTCCAGATGTCATTATCAAACTAATCAAACAGCTTCAGGTTCGACTCAACAATACAGTCAGAATTGTTCGAACAGACAATCGCACAGAGTTTGTCAACAAAGACTTAATTCAGTTTTATGAAAGTGTTGGAATCAGTCATCAAAGAAGCGTTCCACGAACTCCTCAACAGAACGGTGTAGTTGAAAGACAAAATCGAACTCTTGTGGAAGCCGCAAGAAAAATGCTAATTTATTCGAAGGTTCCAATGTTTTTATGGGCTGAAGCCATTGCCACTGCTTGCTACACCCAAAATCGTTCCCTTATACACACCTCTCATGGAAAAACTCAATATGAACTTGTTCATAAACGAAAACCTAATCTCTCCTACCTTCGTGTGTTTGGTGCTTTGTGCTATCCAACGAATGACGGTCAAGACTTAGGTAAATTAAGAGCAAAGGCAGATATTGGAGTTTTTGTTGGTTATGCACCAAACAAGAAGGGTTACCGAATCTACAACAAGAGAACCCGAAATATCATGGAAACAATTCACGTTATGTTCGATGAGCTGACCGGTCAAATGGCTCCAGGACAATCCAGTTCTGGACCCGCACTTCAAAACAGTCCCATTGGTTCATCCCTTGTACCAAACTCATTTCCAGCAACTCCATATGTACCTCCATCTGAAGATGATTTAAAGAAATTGTTTGATCCAATATTTGATGAACACTATGAACCGAATACTGATGAAATGTCAATTCCATCAACAGAGGCTGCTCCTATCCCTGTGAATGAAGTGAACCCTTCAGTCTCAATATCATTAAGTCAAGAAGCGCCTGCTGCTGATCACTCTGTCTCATCAACAAATCATCAATCATCAAATGTACATCATGGAATTGTGTCTGGTATCAATGAAGAAGTTAATCCCTTTGCTACTCCCGAAGATGCTCCATTTGAAAATATCTTTGCTCCTAAATCATCATCAGAACCTTCTTCATCAGGAGATATCGACTCTGCTACTTCATTTCCACAACAACAACCACATGAACACCTTAGAAAATGGACACATGATCACCCATTGGACAACATCATTGGAAACCCCTCTCGCCCAGTATCCACACGGAAACAACTTGCAACCGATGCCTTATGGTGCTTCTTCAACTCTGTACTCTCTAAGGTCGAACCAAAAGACATTAAAACCGCCATGAATGAAGACTGCTGGTTCAATGCCATGCAAGAAGAAATTCATGAGTTTGATCAACTTGATGTATGGGAATTAGTACCTGCTCCAGATTGTGCTATGATCATTGCTCTAAAATGGATCTTCAAAGTGAAACTTGATGAGCATGGTGATGTCTTAAAGAACAAGGCTCGATTGGTCGCAAAAGGATACCGTCAAGAGGAGGGTATTGACTTTGAAGAATCATTTGCTCCAGTTGCTCGTATTGAAGCAATCAGAATCTTCTTGGCTAATGTTTCTAGCAAGAATATGGTTGTATATCAGATGGATGTTAAAACCGCCTTTCTGAATGGGGATTTAAAAAAGGTGGTTTACGTCAATCAGCCAGAGGGTTTTGTGAATCCAGAGCATCCTACTCATGTCTATCGCTTGAAAAAGGCTCTTTACTGTTTAAAGCAAGCTCCTAGAGCATGGTATGATACGCTGTCAAAGTTTCTTCTATCCACTGGATTCAGCAAAGGAGCAGTTGATCCAACATTGTTCACCCGGAAGTCAGGCAAACATTTAATTCACGTTCAAATTTATGTTGATGATATTATCTTTGCCTCGACTGACCCCAATGAATGTGATCGTTTTTCAAATGAACTGGGTTCCAAATTTCAAATGTCAATGATGGGACAAATGTCATTTTTCTTGGGATTACAAATTTCACAAAGTCCCGGAGGCATTTTTATAAATCAATCTAAATATGCAAATGAGATTTTAAAGAAATTTGGTTTTGTATCATGTGACACCATTGACACTCCCATGATTGAACGAACTAAGCTGGATGAGGACCACTCAGGAATCATGATAGATCAAACAAAATATCGTAGCATGATTGGATCCCTGATGTACCTCACAGCTAGCAGACCAGACATCTTGTTCGCTGTGTGCATGTGTGCTAGATATCAGGCTAAGCCTACTAAAAAGCACCTTGAAGCGGTTAAACGGGTCTTTCGGTATCTCCAAGGAACCATCAATATGGGACTATGGTACCCGAAGGACACCGGTATGTCACTAACAGCCTATGCAGATGCTGATCATGCAAGATATCAAGATACACGTCGGTACGCCGAGGTGCTTAGTTTTTGGGTGATAAGCTTGTGAGCTGGTCTTCAAAGAAACAAATGAGTACTTCTATATCCTCTACAGAGGCTGAATACATAGCCATGTCATCTTGTTGTGCTCAAATCCTATGGATGATATCCCAATTATCTGACTATGGCTTTGAATTCAACAAAATCCCTCTGTATTGTGATAATAAAAGTGCTATTGCTCTCTCATGCAACAACGCACAACACTCAAGAGCAAAGCACATTGACATCCGACATCATTTCATCAGGGAGCAAGTGGAAAACGGTGTGGTGGAACTCTATTTTGTGAAGTCAGAATACCAGTTAGCAGACATCTTCACCAAAGCTCTTCCAAGAGAACGTTTTGAGTTTATTCTTCCACGACTTGGCTTGAAAAGCCTTCAACCAGAAACACTCAAACGTCTTCAGGAGGAAGACGAGGAGTAAAGGTCTTTCTTCATCCATCCTTTGTATATATTTATTCAAAAAGAAAAATACAAAATTATAAAACCAACAAAAAGCAAATAGAAAAATATAAAACTTTCAAAAATCCATAAAAATATGAAAAACTCAAAAAAAAAAGTTTTCTTTTAGTCATGTTTTTTTTTTCTCGATTCGAAAATATCTACGGTCTTTGTGTTGTCATTCAAAGAATGACACGGGTCTTTAGATGTTGTTCAAATATTAAAAAAAAATCAAAAATTATTTTTGGGAGAAAGTAAAAATATGGTTTATTGTCATTTCAGGCAGTAACCCGCTTTTCAAAGAAAGAACAGAGTCATGCTTTATCTCATGTTTCAATCCTAATGCTCTGATTCTAAAACAAATGTTTAATTTCAAATATTTTTCCTTCTAATGATTCCTCTGAAAAATATTTGCAATCTTATGAAAACTCAATTGTTTTGAAAACACTTCGAACTCTATTTTTAAAAATCATAAGAACTTATCAAGTGTCAAAATCTCAATTCATCAATCAACGACTTTCGTCATTGATTGAGGGGGAGAATGATTTTTCATTTAAATCATAAAGTGTTCTTTTCAAACAATTTGCACTTAAATGAGTAAGGTCTACTCTAAATGTTTTACAAAATGTTTCACAATTGGTTCCAGACCTTGGTTATTATTATGTTTTCAAAAGATAATTATGCATGTTTAATCAATGGAGTTTAAAGTCTCAAAATCCAATCCTTATCAGTTAAAACGCTTTCATTATCAGGTCACAATTCTCCTTAAATGCTTTCAAAATCAATTTAAATCTACAGAGATCACAAATCTCAAATGATTTGATAATTGTGATCGGGGGAGAATTTGTGATTTAAATTGGATTTAAACTGATAATTCGATAAATAGTTTCGTAAGTGTTTAGCATGTTTTCCTCCCCGCAAGTGACAAACGATTTCAAATTTTCCATGCACATGTTGAGGGGGAGCATCTATTTTAAACCTCAAATTATTGAAACGTGACTGAATTGTCTCTAAGTGCAGGTTTCCTCTAATATGTGCAAAACTATTTCAAAATTCGAGGCACATATTGAGGGGGAGCAAACTTGTGAAAACCTCATCCTTCCTCAAAATGTTTTATCTACTCAAATTGATTGGGAAGTGATGATGATCATTTTAGAAAATGTTAATCAAAAGATTGGACCTTTCATTCTTAATCTAACGATTTTAAAGATCTCTTGCCTCCATGTGCTAAAAAAATTCTAAATTCTTATGCATATGTTGAGGGGGAGCATTTCTAAAATATCAAAACAATTAAGATACAAAATGCTTTGATTCTATATCACACGTATCTTGATTGTTTTTCAAATAGTTTTCAATTGGTTTCAAGGCGGAAGAACTACATAAAAAGACCGACCAACTTTACTTTATGTATGGTGATATAAGGATGATAAGGTTAGGTTGAGGTCCCATGATCCGCCAGAACCGGAGGGATCTACCCAGGGACAATCCCCTAGATAGTGTAGAAGTCCTTAGGTATGATGAAAAAAGGAGAAAGGTGAGATACGGGAATAGTGCGGATTGAGACAGAGCTAGTACTGGAATAAACCCAACAAGGTGCTAGTAATGAAGTCTCGGTAAGCACTGAAGGGGTTGAAGAATGAAAAAGAATTGAATGAGAAAAAGGATGAAAAGAAATAGCCCTCCATTTATTCAACCTTAGGGCAGAAACCGGGTTCAATTCATATACTACTGGTGGTTACCAAGGTAACATCGGTATTGAAGACAAGACGTCATAGACCCAGTGACGCACTGCACTTCAACTATCCAAACCACTCAAGTTCCTCTTAAAAGGGCTTGTTTCATTCTCACGGGGAACCGACATAATCTATCGACTTTCTCTTAGAGATTGTTGATATTGAAGAAGGAGACCCTCTCCCTAGTCTCCGGCATAGGAACCAAATATGCACAATTGAGTCTAGAGCCTCGAGATCATCATATAAATCTCTTTAGGACACTTTCAATGAAGACTCTCTGTTTCACACAATGTAGAAAGAGAGATTATATCTTATGAGTCCTATGCATTATCCTTGTGGTATTGCCAGAACATCTAAGTGATATGCTTACATATTCACAATGAAGATGGAAAGCCTTCTGGAGCCAACATCAAACAAGCTCCTAGTAGGTGGCATGTGAGATCTATCCAATAGATCAACCATGTGACAACTGGACAGAAACAATGGAGAGATTCAATCTTTTGAATCAATCCTGGTTCAGGTTATGGATTGACGGATACCTTTGAAAAACGGTCGTTGTGCTTAAAAACTCTTTTCTTTAGCACATCGACTGTGTACTTATTTCTCAAAATAAAAGGTGTTTATGATTGATAATTGATTTTCATTAAAACCTTCGTTGTATTGCAAAAACAATTTCTATTGAGCAATACACGATTGTTTTTTCAAATCTCTTTTCATCAATCAGTGAATCTCGTTTCGCTGGTTCACTCACTCCGTGTTGTCTTCAAGGAAATTCTTCAGAATTATAACTGATCACAGGCAGTACTTGTATTGATCAACGGGGAACCGTGGGCCGTGTACCTCAATTCATCGAAAGTGATCAAAGACACTTTCGTGTGCTTTATTGCTAACTGTCTTATGCAGGTACACTCCGACGTTTGCAGCTGATCAGAATGGAGTGGTCAATCCATAGCCGTATGCTCACTCAACACATTCAGTTCCAATAAAATCATGATTGATGCATCAATGACTCTGATATTTTCACTCCATGCTTCTGCTACGCTGCTGCCAATATCATGAATCAACGAAAGCTTCCGCTACTCTGATAAGAATAAATCATGATCCAGAATGTGAGCATGTCGGTCCAAAAGTCACAACATCACATTATTCCAACACCACAATGGATGAGTCAGAGATTTAATGTTGCTGATGATCTCAAAGCTGGCTCAAAACTCAGTATCACGTGGATCAGTTAAAAACCTCCACTCAGAATATCCAAAACATGCAAAAATGAAGAATCATAGACTACGAGCTACAGAACAAGAATCCAAGAACAATCTCAATGTAATATCTGTTTGTGTTCTATGTAATTTAATGTGTGTTTGAGGTGACCTCCCTTAGGGGGAGATTGTAAGGATTTGGAAAATCCAGTAGTTAAAGTGTCGGTCACCTCAAGTATATGTAATCGTTATAAAGCTCGTAGTCGTAGTTATTTAATGTTAAGTAGTATTTAGTTTTGTAACACCGTGGAGGACGGACGGGTCTTTACCCACTGTATTCCTGATCCACAGCCCGGTAGGTGGCGTTTTATGTAAGTACTATAAATACTCTCTACCTCCAAAGGTAGAGAGTTGGAGCTTATAATAAGATTTTTCTTTCTCTCACTAAAGTTCCCAAACCTCTAACTTTCTCTCTCTAAAAACTCATCTCTTTGTACGCCTACTTTGGTTATGGTTTGATGTGTATGTGAAATCCAATATGTTACAATGTATATTTTTAGTATTTTGGTGAAGCTTAGGTGATAGTATTTGGTTGGTGAAGAAGTAGTTTGTAATGGTTGTCAACAAGAAAATGATCAATAAAAATGTTGAAAACATTTTGGTTTGTAAATATGGCTAAATCGTAATGGCTTCTGATCAAGTGAACGTGGGTTGTTACTAATAGTGTTTGTCTCTTCAATGCTAAATATTTTTTACTTAGGAAAGTCAACAATCAAAAGTTTGTAGTTTGACTTAGGAAAGTCAACAATCTGATCCATTTTGAGTATTCTGTGTTTAAACAAATCCATTTTCAGTTGTAGACCTTTGATTTGGTTGTTGTATTTGACTATACCAAGTGAAGAATACTTTTGTTGGATTGGGTTGATGACCATTGTGGTTCTTACCCATTTTAACCAAATTGTTGTTTGGAAATGTACCCTTGAAGAACATTTGGGTTTGATTACAAAGTGTTGACTTTCCTTTGGTGGTATTGGGTTGTTGAGCATGATGACCCATTTTACCATAAACTTAGTTTGACAAAAATAAGTCAAACATTAGCTGAGAATGGTAGAGTTTTAGAAGGGAATGTATTCTCATTCTCTATTGTAGCTATTGTTGGAGTGCAACTGCTTGATGATGTCTGCCTATGGTTCTTTATGATCTATGGCAGTTTGGTGTTTTTGCATCGGTTCAGTTTGGATCCATTAGTATGGAATGTACATGGTAGTTTGCATGGTGAAAAGGTTTGGTTATGTTTTTGTTTTGTACAACCAATTCAAATACACAGTTTGGACATACCCAAACTACAAATACAAAGACCAACAACGAGAGGACACAAATACAAGAAAAAGAAAATCAATACAGACAATACAGAATATGCATCCAAGAAAAGATCTAAGAACCAAATTCTTCATACTCAGCAATTCATTGCAGCAATCCACCAACCACTTCAAAAATTGCATCAGTTTAAGGGACTTTTAAGACAACAAATGCATAATGGTAACCTTGAAAGCCTACCTCATTATGAACCATAACAAAACCCCACATGCTATAGGAAACCACCTTATGTGACTATACTAAATGAATTTAACTTGGTCAATTCCAGTGATAGATACCACACCAGACGCTGTGAACAATATAGAACACCATGAAAACCCCATTTTTTAGACACAATGTACTGGCCATCTGTAACCAACCATCGATATAGAAAAACCATACCAATTTGATATATAGAGTAGCCTACAAATGACGAAGAATAGTAACTGAACAACATAAGACCAACTTCATCAAGTGACCACCACACATATTTACCAACAACATCTAACGCAAAACAAGTCACAAAACACCTAAAACAAGTCAAATAAGTCACAAACACATAAACAAACCATGACTTAGTTAAATATTAACATTTGACACCTAAGGTTAGAAAATTGCCATAGAAGTGGACTTTTAAGTTTGCATGTACAAGGACTTAGAAAATTGCCACATGTGTGGACTTGGATATTTTCCACTTATGTGGACTTGCATTACAGACATTATACTTAAACACATAATTGTCTTGAAGTTAAAACATTCTTATAGGAAAGCCCATTCACTTTCGTTAGACTGACTTAATTGTGTTGGTATAGCATCAAGCATTTCTCTTCCAATAGCATGATCATGTGTTGCTTTTGTGACTGGCCGTGAAGAAGGTTAAATGCCTCTAGTCTTATTTTGGATCATTCTTTGTGCTATAACTCTTGTCCTTGTCCATCTTGAGGGTGAACTTCCACTTGCAACACTTGAACTAGGACCAGCTTGAGCAACTACATTTTCACCTTGCACAGGTCCAACACTTGACCCACCTTGCCCATGACGAACAGTTGCTTGACCAACACCAGCATCAACTTGACCAGCTACATGTTGCACTTAACTAACTTGACCAGTTCCACTACCACTAGCTTCTGCATTGTTGACACCTACATTACAAAAAAAAAAACTTGAAAACTCTCCATGATACTTAAAGCAAACAAACAGTTAAAAATTGAAACTTAAATAACCACCTGTTCTTGGAGCTTGTCTTTTACATGTTGACTTATGGTGTCCAATGTTTCCACATGATTGACAACCAATGGTTCTCCTTCTCTTTCTCATTTTACCATTTTTTACAAGTGGTTCATCCTCAAATTTGGACATCTTTCTTTTCTTCCTTGGTCTGCCTATCTGGACATGATGCTTTGGTGGCAAAAGTATTGTTGGACATGTTGTCTTCTCCCAGTAGTTGCTTCCTCTAACTGGTTCTACTAAGTGAGAGTATACTTTCTTCTATGTACTTAACCAATAACAAGGATTTACCTAAGATTCTGGAAGTCCTACCTCATTTTCATTGAGAGGCATATTTGATAACGCTACACGCGTCGTTCGGGGTAAAAGGAACTTCCTTTTCGTCGAGCAAGTTTTTCAACACCCTAGGCAGTGAACCTAATCGTTGTAGTGTAGTATTAGGGTAAGCCACGGGTATTGATATCGTTCTCTAGAGGAATAGGAATGCTAGTGAGAAGTTACTACGCTAAGGTTGGGGTTGAGGAAGATTATTTTTTATCTTTTTATGTTTTTTAGGAAATTGAAAGGTACGAATCTCGGGGTTTGGATTTGGGGGTTGGTATTTCTACCGATTACTCTACTTATCTAATTATCTAATCTAAGGTGTATGTAGTCTATGTCTAATTATTGTGTGCTCGTATGATAGTTTAAAGATGTGTTTACTTAGGTTTTACTACTCCTTAATATCCTATTGGTGGTTGAATTGTCACGTCCTTATTCTTAGTTGCGTTGTGTGTCTAAAGTTGTAGGGTATGCGTTTCTCCCTAACTCTTTGAACTTACCAAAGGGTCTCGTCTACAAAACCCACTAGGGATAATAAACTCTTACTCTAAGGCACTCTTTGGATGGTTTAGCTTACAACTACTCAAGGAGTTATATTCTAAGGTTCACCAAGATTTAATCAAGCATTAAGTACACAACGAATGACCTATCGCATTACTAGATCATTAACAAACTAAGATAAGAGACAACCAATTAATATTCAATAATTAAGTTTCATATTCCCTAAGCAAACACAAAAGTAAATTAGCCGGACATGGAGAACATGCAAGCATACACACAAATAATCAAAGACATAATTGTATTAATAAAATAAAGCACATATCTTGATGTAAGATAGGGTTTGGAACCCTAAAATACTGTACAAGACAGCCTTGGTTCGGTTTAGGTTTTTACTCCAAAAGACTACACACTAATACTGAAAAATTCGGATTCTATATATAAGATTACACATGCGACGGCGTCACCTTATGTTTTGTGACGCCGTCATGTCGCCGTCATTAGGGTTTCGTCTTGGCCACGTTATACTTGCGACGGCATCACCTTGTGCTTGTGACGCCGTCCTCTTCAGCTTCTGACGCCGTCTGGATTGAATCTAGGCCGTCTGAGTTGCGACGGCCTACTCTTTTATAACTTGACGTCGTCACTTGAAAATAAGATTTTTGGCTTCTGTCCCGTCACAAAATCCTCCGACGGCGTCGCAGATAAGCAGTGACGCCGTCACCTTGTATTTTCAGCAGCTGGAGTGTCTCGATTCTTGACTTTGGCCATTTTCTTCGTATATCCGCGCCTTTTCGTCCAAATAAGTGTCATTACAGCAATTTGCCTTCAAAAGACCTAAAAAGTGAAAATGAACGATATTAAGTAATAACGGATACAAAAGTGATCAAATAAGGGCTTAAATGACCCCTCAAAAAGGTACATTTTAAAACCTTATCAAATATCCCTACACTTGGTATTTGTTTGTCCTCAAGCAAATGTGCTTTTAGCCAATTAACTTATAAGTTAGGGGTCATGAAGCATTGGTTTAAAACAGTCCACAACACATATAAGCCCCGCAAAAGTCATAACAAGCACGGAAATTACATACTAGCACCTCACATGGGGTGTTTGGATACTCACATCTCTCTCGGGTGTATATGAAATATAACAAGTTGGAAATGGAAGATAAACACTCATTAACCGGTCCTAGTACATAGATTACCATAGGCTTGAGAATAGATCAAACCTCCATCGCTTTGGCGTAAGCACCTAGGAAAGACTATCAAAGAGGTCTTTAAAGGGTTGTAACGTTAGGCTTACGGTAGGGAAACAAAGGGTTTGGTGGGATAGGCTTTTTAGTGGTGGTAAGTCAAAAATCTCTATGTTAAATGCATATGAAGAATGGCGTTGCTAAGCCAAGACTCGACACTCTAGACTTTAGCTAACTGAAACAAATAAACATAAATTTAAAGGATAGATGTAGGATGGTAGCCCGTATTTTTTTTTTTCATACACTTTTACTCTACCATCCTCTACGGTAACATCAAAATAATAGGGATTTATAGGCACATCCCTACACTTGAGTTTTTATTACTCTAACACTAATTTGACCCGAATCGAAAAGATCAAAACACTTGGGGTACATTATTACGCAAACAAAGGGAATTTGAATTTAACGTTCCCTTCCCGTCATTTCATAAACTTTAACTTTTCCCATGAAACCCAATCGTCCCAAAACTGTATACAAAGGATATGACTCGACTTAGCAACTCATGCAAGCAACCAGATAATTGAACTAAGGGTTTAAGGTGATAACAAAAATGCACTAAAAGTGAGTGCATACAAGGTAGGCTAAGGCGATTTGGGTGTATATTTGGGGGTGGGGTGTAAAAAATGCTCTTCATTGATATTCTGGAAAAAACCGAAACATCACGAGAACCGCGAAAAGGATAGGCTCTGAGGGGTTAACTAGGGGTATCGTGTACTAAAGATGAGTACAACGCAAAGGGTGTGGGGGAATTACTCAACCGAGGTGGAAGAAGTAATTATATTACGGGTATCAAACAAGGGTTATCCTAATGCCTCTTATCATTTAGTTATTCCGAACTACACAAGTGTAGTCTTACTAGCGATCTCGGAATGCATCACAAAACAAGTTCTAGAATCTAATATACTACCGGTTCACACTCTAAGCATTAAAGATGAATGCTTTTATTCCTACTAATCTAAGGGCGATCCTCACATTTTGGGTGGAATTTAGGTGGTAAAGGGTTTTTGTGCTAGTCATGCAACTTCCTATCCGTGAGACGCTTTTGTTAAAACTAATGGCCCACTCCTATATGTCATGAAAAATTAAAAATTTGGTGCCAAAATTACCCTAACCGACATTTTCTCATGGTTTATTACACAAATACACTTGGACAAAGCAAATATTCAAGGATAAGCATAGTTTCAAAGTTCCCGTTTTATTTTCCCTCCCTACACTTAAACTGAACATTGTCCCCAATGTTCCCCGAAAGTATCAAAGTTATGACAATGGAAGGTAATGAAAAACGAAATAAACTAATACTCCCCCCTGATTAGCTCGGTAGGATCCGTATGTGAAGTAGTGGTTAAATCCTTTCCAAGAAGAATTTATGCGTGAAAAGCTCCTTCCAATCTTATGTAACTTCTTCTTGATAAATTAAACCTGCACACTTGAAAAAAACAAACGAAACCTTCGTGTAAAATCGGCGGTAATAATATATAAGACTCGATTTAAACTAGGATATAATGCTTGTGGAATGGATGTTTACAGAATTTCTGGAAAATTAAGACCTGGAAAATTCCAAAAATTTATAAGTAGCTCAGAAAACGAGAAAAAAATAATATGTTGTTTTTACTCCTTCCTGACGCCGTCAGGTTGCAATCCTGACGCCGCAGTTATCCTGACAAAAACTGGTCTGCGATTTTCTGAAAACAAATTCTGAAAAATTTACATCTTTAGAATCGGAAAAATTTCTGCCAAAACATCCATTATGACTCGATACAAGCATTTGACTCGAACAAACACACTTATATATCTTTTAATGAATTGTTATTCTCATGTTTACGTTTCTTTTGAAAACGTGTGTAATCCTCCCTACACTTATCCCTTATGTAAAATACCTTTATATGCAATTAAGACGAGGTTAAAAACAAAATAAAGCAATTTTACAAATTTAAACATGAGAATAAACAATCAATAAAAGACATATGACACTAACAAGCAAACAATTAAGCATGGGTTGCCTCCCACGAAGCGATTTTCTTTATTTAAGAGTCTTGTAGCTAGACTCGTAGTCGTGCCCCTACGTACCGATATAAGTAAGCCTATCCTCAACAATGTCATAAGGATCAAACTTATCATTCAAGTTCCTTGTAGTACGTTCGGTTAGATATGCCTTTTCAAACTTCTCTCCATCGGGATCATTGATTGTTATCCTAATGTGCCACTCTCCATCACCGTCACTAGGCGGTCTATCCCAATCCCATTTGTGTTTAGATTTCTCAACTTTCCACTTATTCATGACAAGGTTGACGGGCAAGCTTCCTAGGAACTCGGTCATCTTCCAAAATACTAAGGCGTCCCTCGAACGGTTCACTTCCATGTCCCTAGCATTTTCTTTTTCTTGGAAAGTTGCTTTACTGGTGAAGGCTTCATCTAGGTAAAAAAGTCTTTGGGGACCTATGAGGTTCTTATCTATCCAAGGTCCATATCTAGAAGGCTCTCTATCCAACCTAATCTCATGTGGGATTTCCTCTTCTTTGTAGTAAGTATGCTTTTTGACATCGTAAAATTGACCTAGCACTCCCCTCTCCTACCACTATTTTGGACATCTTACAATCGATGATGGCACTAGCGGGAGCTAAGAATCCTCTTCCTACTAGTAATGGGCATGTCGGGTCCGTATTCATGTCTAGCACATGAAAGTCGGCCAAAAGAGTCAACTCTCCTACGTGTACTGCTATGTCTTTTATTATTCCCTACCGGACGGCAACACTACCGCCGCTAGACCTAAGATGGTTTCCGTTGGTTCTATTTTACCTAAGTTAAGGCTTCTATGGAGGGACAATGGAACAAGATTGATGCATGACCCTAAGTCGGCTAGAGCGTCGAGAGGTTGGGAAGTTCCAAGCCTACACGGAAGAGTAAATAGCCCGGGATCGTTTTTCTAAGTCTTAGGTAAATTATTTCGCACAAAAGCGGACCCATGTTTTCCAAGTTTAAGTTCTAACTCATATTTTTTTTTAAAGAATATTAAGGTGCATGAGCTAAGACCTCAAGAATCGGTTTTTCTTGATGGAGTTCCTTGTACTCCTCCTCTAAACTAGGTTTGGATTCTTGGTTGACGGGTTTCTCAAGAGTAGGTTCTACCAATGGTGCAAGGCCTTGGTACCTCATTTTGGATGGCTTGGAACCCTTTTTGATAGCATTTACGAAAGGAATCGTTGGGTGTGAGGCTGGATGTGCATTCTCCAATGGTGAACAAGAACATGAAGTCGACGAAATCTCAATTCACTTTTGGGTTCTTATAGTTTCACTTGGGAGTGCTCCAACTTCCCGCTCATGAAGGCTTTTGGCATCGCTTGTTTGTCATGTCTCTCGTCTTGCTTAAAATCGGCTTCAAGCTTAGTCAATCTAGTCTCTTGAGATGACAAGGAATCTAGATGCAATTGCTCTAAATATTAGTGGGTCTTGTTTAGAGAATTGAACCTATTAGGTGGACTAGATGAGCTTTGGGTCAGGCTTGAGTTTTGGTTCCACTTAAGGTTAGGGTAATTTCTCCACGCAGGTTGTAAGAATTTCCTAAGTTGTTTTGTTCGGCTTGAGTGTACCACTTCTCCCCATTCGCCGGCACGCACGGAGGCGTAGTCCGCAAAAGCTTGTTCGGGGAGTCTTGTGCAATCACGAGAGTCATGGGGACCACTACATAACTCACAAGGAAGAGTGATTTTATTCACTTGATATGAAGACTTAGGATTTTCAGAGGAATCATTAGGAATTTAAGTTGACCAAGTCGATCATCCTACGGTTGGAAGATTGTGAGTCAATGGAGGCAGGTGATTGCTCAATCTGCTTTTGGTAACTCACGGAGGTCATTCCAACTTTCGTTGTCATAGAGAGCAAGGTCCTCTATTATACCCCCATGATTCGCGGTGAGATCACTAAGTTTTCCACCGCCGCTTGGTCAATGGATCGCTTGGTGGGGAAGTTGACATGATCATAAAAGATTTGGACTTAGAGCCAAAGATCAATGTCACGGATGAGGGACTTGTAAGTAAGTCCTGAATCGAGTCCATGCTTCGTAGAGATTCATTTTGACATTGTTGGAACATCAAGATGTCATCCTAAGTTTAGTGGTTCTCCCCTAAATGGAGCAAGGTTCAGAGGTGAGATCATCCCAACTTGAGATGGAACCTACGGAAGTCGCCAAGCCACTACTAGCTTGGTCCCGTGAGAGAATTGGAAGACGCCAGCGTGGTCTCCCCGAAAGTAGTAAAGCATTAAGGTCATGTTGGAATCACTCCTAAACCTTATTCAAGTGTTAGTTACTCATATGTAATAGTTAGCTTATTATGGCCTTTATGTTTGTTATTAGCCTTAAGCTTATGTAGAAGGCCCATAAGCCTAGGCCCAGCCCAATAAGGAAAGGAAGGGAACTAGGAGTGTTGCCCTAGCTTTCCTCCTATAAATACCCTTTGTAAACCTTCATTTGAAGGTTGGTTGTTCAAGTTATTCACTCTCTTTCACTCTATTCTTAACCGGCCTATTGCTAACGTGTGTGTGGGTGTTTATCTTGTTCAATCGCCTCTCTATCTTTCTTATAAGCTTGTGTGGTAAACCTTGTGACCTAACCGTGGTATCAATCGCCAAATAGTTGGGTGTACTCGTTTGTTTTTGAAGTTTTTTGGTTTTAGGTCTTACGCGTAAAGATAACGCATTCTTGGCTCTCTTAAAACTTGTTTTTACACTTTTTAATCCAAGATTCTTGTACTTTCAACGTTTTAAGGTGTTAAAATACTTGTTTTGGCAAAAAGTTTCAAACTTTATGCGTGGATCATTGTTTTTGAACTAGTTTTTATTCGTGAGTGTCATTCACGTAAACCGCTTTAGTGCTTTGGATCATCAAGTTTCACACTTGTGTTATTTTGTGTTATTGAAGCTATTTCATCACACAAAACTGGTTTAGAAACATCTTTTGGCAAAATCAAAATTACGAGTAATCCTCCAGTATTGAAACCCTAAAATTACGCCAGTGATTATCCTTGGTTTGATCTTCATTTTCCTGGTTTATTCGTGTTTTCTTACTTGGATAAGTCTGAAAATACGTCGACTTTGGATATCTTTTGCATTGTGATAGTGTAAAAGATCATTTGGGCAAAACCCTAAAATTACGCATAAGCATAAGCTTACGCGTAGAAATTCTACGCCTAAGATCTTTCACGCTTCCAAGCCTTGTCTTACGCATAAGAAAATCCTACGCCTAACTTTCACGCCTAACTTTTGTCTACGCTAACTTTAGTGTCTTTTTCCTACTTACGCGTAAGCTAAATCCTACAAGAACTCCTCATTGTTACGCGTAACTTTGTGTTTTTACATAAGTGCTACTTGGTTCTTGTCTTTTCTACCTAAGGATACTTCATCAACAAAGGTTCATTCGACTACAAAGATCCATTTTACCAACACAAGTTTATCAACATGTCACAACCACCATACTCTAACTATTTCCTTTACACTTATCCTCATCCTCAACGTCAACAACAACTAACCCACAACATCAACAATGGAATCAACAACAAGCAATTTATCAACAACAATTTAACCAACAACATACTCCACAACTTGGTGCAAATCCACAACCTCAAATGGTTCAACCACCACCAAGTCTTCAAGCTCAACCATACACAAATGACTTTAATCAACATCCATCAAGGATCACTATGAAGGAACCCACTTGGTTTGCAAAGATGTTTGAAACTTTAAGCAACCAACAATCAATTCATGAGGTTGGATCACTTGATAGACCTCCAATGCTCACTCCAGGAAACTACGATCAATGGGTGATAAGGTTCTTTGGATTTTGTGATCTAAAGAAGCCACATGGAAAGTTCTTAAAGAAGGTTATCTTGGAATGACCTTTTGAGATGCCTACTCATTGTACCGAGATCCAAATGCCATTCCACCAAGAGATGAACAAACGAACATTGCTATCAAGCGACTTGAATCCTCAAGAACTTCTACACTATGAAGCCGATGAGCTTGCAATGGAATATATCCTCCTAGGATTACCAAACCTAATTCTTTATAGTGTTGATGCTCAAAAAGACCGCAGAAAATGGGATCATATTCGATCTTCTTATGGAAGGATCAGTACTCAATCAGAAGATTTGGAATCCAAAATTTACTTGGCTTATGAACACTTCATGATTGAAACCGGAGAGACACTCGAGTCCTATCATCACCGATTTTCGGACATCATCAATGATTTGGATAAACACAACAACATCATGCCAAGAATTGCAGTGAATACTAAGTTCCTGAGTAGTCTTGGTCCCTAATGGGAGAAGTATGTCATTTTTCTCCGTCAAGCGAAAAACATGCATCATTCTACCTACGGATTGTTGTACGATTACTTGAAGCCTCATGAAAAGGAAGTTGATAGGAAAGGATTCTCCGTGCTCAAATTGCTCCACCCACACATCCGGAAAATCAACAACTTGCCTTATATGCTCAACAGAATTATTCTCCTCAACCAAAGAACTCAACCAATCAAACCCACCAAATCGATCAATCACATCAACCTCAACAAAATCAATTGGTTCCTTACAACAACAATGATCAAGCACTTCATAATGAGGAATCGATCCGCCGAAGCATTGCAACAAGGATTTGCTATGATTGCTAATGCCTTTAGCCGTTATACCAACAAATCCAACAACCGTATTCGCTCCTCATCTAATACAAGGAATCAAGCTGTTGTAAACAATGGACGAGTTGAAGTTCGAATCGCGGGTTATGGTCGCCGATGGGCGTGGTCAAGGGTTTAATGTGGGTAGGAATAACAACGAGCTAAGTGGTGGAACAGGGAAATGCTCAAGATGGGTTGAATGGTCTTCGATGCTACAACTGCAATGAGAAGGGACACCTGGCTAATGCATGCCCAAGGACTAAGGGCGTGCTTATTTCAAAGAGGCTCTTCTTTGGCTCTTAAGGATGAAGTCGGAACTCTCTCACGGACAAAGAACGAGCTTTATGGCAAATGCGACTCGGATGATGATATGGAGGACTTGCGTGCCAATGCATACAAGTATGTTGATGGCTAATATGCATGAGTTACACATGAGTGACACAGCCCGTATGACACCGATGGCTTGTCTCGTGCACCAACAAACCATATTTATCTCTCGATCTCATATCTCCGCCAACATTCTATCCCAGAAGGCTCGGAATGTTCAAAATGAGTCATCCACATCTCATTCGACGATTTTCAACTAGACCAGTAGTTATATTTGACGATCAAGATGACCAACGGTTTCCCTTGATAATCAAATTGACTCCGTGGTTATACTTGAGGATCTTCGTAATGATCATGTTGAGACTCACGTTGAACACGCCGAACTTTTGCCTCATCCACATTTTGCTCGTTTAATACAAGACCAACAAACCATAGTGGAAAAATGTCATGCCATTAATCAGTACTTGAAATGCAAAATGCAGCTGTTAACCAAGGATTTTGAATGTTTACAAAAGCAACTCAACTTTTTCAAAACTCAAGAAAAACGCGAAAACGGTTTTGAAGCAGCCTTTGCCAAATCTTATCAAAATGAAAAGTATTTAGAAAGACAGATGCGATCTAGCCGCCGAAGAATGCTTTGTTGTCCGAAATAGAACAACTAAACATGAACATAAAAAATTAACGCCTCACCTTGGAAAATCAAAAAGCTAAGGTCGAGTTGTTAACTTGTCAAAAAAATAGTTCTCTGCATACAAAAAGCATTCAACAAAACGAATAGATGATCATCTTGAAGAAATCATCGGCTTGCAAAACAAACTTAAAGAGTTTAAAACTGTTGTTTACAAACATGGCGAGTCGGTCAAAACCATTGAAAAGTTTACTTTAAAACCAAATCCAAATGGATATGGACCGAATCTTGCTGACTACAAACCTAAGCTTTCAACAAAAGCATTCAAACCAAATCCCGAAGTTTCCAAAGTAATATAAAGTTGATAATTACATATGAATGTTGTTGAATATCATCGTCAAGAGGAATTAGATGCGGAAGACGAGAGTCGATCAAAATTAGAAAAATTTGTTTACAACAAACCTTTTAACTATTCAAAAGCGTCACTTCGCCACACCAACGGATTCTTCTAACACACCAAGGGTTATCATCAAAACACCTGAGTCTTCTAATGTTAATCCCAAACCGGATTATGCACAAACTTATGGTCCTTTACCTTCCATCAGTGAAGTAAATTCAAAACCCGAAAATCGAAAAATTCTTAGATATTTTGACATCTTCATGGCTGACCTCAAAATTTTACAACATGAGATAGAATATCGTTTTGAAATCAAAGTTGAACATTTTCAATCTACCGGGCGAGAACAAAGAGACATTTTTCAGAAAAATCTTTTACCTAATGTTAAAAATATGAAAAATTGTGCATTGCCTGAAAAGGATTTTCATAAGGAACTTGGAGTGATGAAGGTCGTTTTGGAAAACGAAACATCTATTTCTAATACTAAACGTAAAAGAAACTGTTGAGAAAAGATGTTGATCGACTCTTGGAAGATGTCATCTATGCCGATGTCCATAATGTTGTGTTATTGAATTCTTTGTCATATGCATTTGATTATACCTCTGCCGATATCGTTGATTACGTGGATAAATGTTGAGAACACCGATAATGTGCTTCGGACGAGTCCTTAAAGTTGAAAACAACGATTGTCAAACGAACTTTCAAATGCAATTGCCGCCTTAATTGGTGTCAAAAAGATATTCATGATCAACAACTTGTTTTTCAACACAAAATCGCCCGCCATGCGTGCAAAATCTTCTCGATCCTAAATTTGAGCAAATGGATGATCAAAACGTGTCTTTTAAGTGTCAAATCTCAAAATATGAACAAGAACTTGTAAAAGTTAAAAAGGAATATGGTGTCATATTTGATTTACTCAAAAGACTCGTGATGAAGCATCAAATGAACTTGATCATTATCTTGCACACACTAAAGAAGTTATGCATTTTGCTGGAAATGTTCGGTCTGAAAATCAAGATCCGATTCACACTATCATCAAGTTAAGAGAAATGTTAGGAAAGTATGAACAACTTCCGCCAACCATCATTAAGAGATTAGCCCCCGTAACACTTAGCACTCATGAACCTAGAATATCTACTGCCAAATCACAAGTAGCTAACGTGCTTCCTTCTACTGAAACAGAATAGTTGAGCCTTTTCCAAACCGCGACTTCACACCTAGAGCACTCAATCGAAGAATAGGAAGTTGCGACCTAAGAAAAGATCAATCAAGAATGCTAAAGTAGAAGAACACCCTAGGACTATGAATAAGACTCACGTTGTTTCCACTATAGATATTAAGGCTCGCAAATGTAATAGAAATAGTGATGTAACGAATGCTAAACCGTTAAGTACTTTTGATATTCAGTCCGATGCACCTTGTGATATTTGTCGTAAAAGTATGAATTTCGATTGTCATGATAAATGTGTTGCTAAAGCTATCATCTCGCTTAAGGAATCCTAAGAACGGAATACCTCTAGGCCCACTAATCTTTCTAAGTTCAGCTTGGTAGACCGCCATCTTTAGATTCTAAGAAACGCATTCTGTCCCTCAGAGCTCCAGTTTCACCTCCTAGGAATGTAGTACCACCTAGTGCATTCACTAAGACTAAAGCAAAGAGTAGTTATAGATGGCATAAATGGATATATAACACACTAGGATTTAAATGGATACCTAAAGCTATTGATGTTTGTATATCTACTATAATCGCTACGAACCCTCTAACATTTCGGGTTCCACATCTACTTCTATTCCACTGTCGCCTCGTGTGTAATGCGGTGATACGATCATTCTCTGGATTGTTGATAGCGGATGTTCCCGACACATGACAGCAATCTTAAACTGTTATCAAACTTTATTGCAAAGTTCATTGGCACCGCCGTTCGAATGATCACCAGCAGCCTATCATGGGCTACGGAGACTATGTCAATGGGAACATCGAAATTAGCAGGTTTACTATGTGGAAGGCCTCGGTCATAATCTGCTTTCAAGAGGTCAAGCTTTTGTGATGGAGATTTGAGGTTGCTCGAGAAAAACTTGTTTCATTCGCGATCTACAAGGAATGACACTTATGTCTGGATCGCGTAAATCTAGTCTCTACACTATCTCTATGAAAGACATGGTTGCTTCATCTCCCATATGTTTACTTTCAAAGGCAACATCAACAAAATCCTGGCTATGGCACCGTCGTCTCTCACATCTAAACTTTCAAACCATCACCAACCTTGCTCGACACAAACTAGTTGAAGGACTTCCACGGTTTCGGTATTCTAAAGATCATCTTTGCTCAGCACTTGTGAACAAGGCAAAACC
>OU343221.1:53439688-53473052 GCA_910596185.1 Chrysanthemum makinoi | reverse complement strand
CCTCTCAATTAAACAATTATCATCAACCCCATGTGGTTTTCTAATAATTTTTTAGAAACGAAATTTTGTAATGTTTGACTAAATTGGATTTAATTTTGACTTTTTATTAACCAATCATATTTCTCGATTTCGCCTACATGGCAAAATTATGCTCTCCTATTGGCCTATTTTTTTTTTCAATAAGAATGATTTTGCAAAATTACTCTGAAATGATGTAATTCTTGTATTATATAAAAGATGTGCATTGCACTACTGTTTCTATTCTTGGGTCAATTCTACACAAATGTTCAAAAACAATATCATTCCGACCCCTCCATGCTGTTGCAATCAAAACAGATTTCACATCCAACCTTATAATCTCAAACCATGTACGCCAAATGCTGACATATCGAATATGCACGCCAAGAGTTCCATGAAATGCCTCAAAGAAACCTAGTAACTTGGTCTGCTATGATTTCTGGTTTTTATGAGGTGTTGTGAACCGAATGATGGTGCGTATAATGCTTTGATTAATGGGTTTGTTGAGAATGGAGAAGTTGATAAGGCGTATACGTATGTGTCGGCAAGGTCTTGTTCCGAATCGGTTTAGTTTGGCGGGTTTGTTAGGAAAGTGTATTACGCCGAATGATTTATGGGTTGGGATGGAACTACATTGTCTAGCGATCAAACTCAATCTTGATAGCTTAGCTTTTGTTGGCAATGTGTTGATAACGATGTACTCAAAGTTTAGTTTACTTGAAGAAGCCGATAAAATCTTCTGGTCGATTAAGGAGAAATATATGATTTCATGGAATACATTCATCGCTGCGTGTTGTCATGCTCTTGATTACACCAAAGGTATAAACGTCTTCTACGAGATGTTAAGAACACATAATTCAACCCCTGATGACTTTACATACACGAGTGCCTTAAGTGCTTGTTCGGGTCTTGCTGTAATGATCTTAAATTATAGGGGAATAATAACAGCTTTATTGCAATGTAAACCTTCTCAAATTAGTGGAATACAAAGTGCAACATAAGCATAACAAGAAAATACATAAAGAACTGAAGTTGGGTGATGAACAGATGAAGAGAGAAATCAGGAAGAGAGGGCCATGTCATGTCATTCTTCACTAACCTCTATTTTGCCTTCCATCTCTTCTTTAATCCCGTAGCTTCAGGGGTAGTTTTCTCACACGATTACTCTTTTTAACTGCTTCTAACTTTTCATTTGAATTGTTTCCATCATGTGACACAATGTTGTCTTTGACTCCCTTTATTATTGGCAGTAATATAACACCTGCTTCATCTCTTTTAGGGAGGCAAATTCTGTTAGTCGTATGTTTGTATAAGCCCAATGTATTTTGTATGGGCTAAAGCCCGAGTGTCTCTAGTTAGGGTTTACTCTATATAAGTATTGTTCCGGTTATTGAATAAGACCAGGAAACACTTTTCTATCTAACATGGTATCACAGCCTTGATCCTTTCACCCTCCTTCGATTGGTTTTGTAACTGTTCTACTGGTTTTGTGGTGATCGTTGGTTCCGGGATAACCAGTCGCCACGTTTCTTTTTACGTATAAAGTCGATCGTTGGCCTTGTGTTTCAGTTGATAGCCAGTCGACATTCGTTATCACTGTTAGTCGATCGTTGGTTGGATTAGATAATCAGTCGACTACCGTTATGGTTTGTTTCTCACTTATTGCTTTCTGTTACATACCACTCAACGTTGTGGTTTTTATTATTGATCGTTGGTAATGTGTGTTCTTTTTGTTTAATCATCCATTGGATTCAAGTTGCTTCCTTGTTTTGGTGAGTTTTCTAGTTGTTGCGCTGGTAGTGTTACTTTATCCAATTCTTATAATATGACACCAATCCAAATGATGGAACTAATACAGAAACAACAAGCTCTTTTAGCTACTTTTGGTTATAATAATACTTTTGGTGGGAATGCTAATATTGGGACCGAAGCAAGTGGTGGCATTAATGGTAATTCTATTGGTGGGACTCTTGCAACTGATGGGAATATTGGTAATAATAATGGTTATAATGCCAATGTTGGCTATTACGGCTCACATTCTTTTGTTCCACAAATTGGTCCGCTACATAGTGTTTATCAGTCAGCCCAACTACCTCAAAAAGGCCCAATTCGGTTCGTTAAACAGCCCGGTTCTAATCCCACTGGTAATGAAACTATATTACCGAATGCGTTTAATGCAATGACGCTTCAGGATCCTTCTTCGAAAAATTGGAACATGGACACAAAAGTCGAGCTCTCATCTTAATGACTCAGTACTAGTTTAAGTGATGTTTTTAATATGTGCATTTATCCGTCTGTCTCGGTTGGTGACGGTTATTCAATACCCGTTACTAACTCGGGTCATAGTATTTTGCCTACTACTCATCGCCCACTTCATTTAAATAATGTCCTTATTACTCCTAATATTGTTAAGAATCTTATTTCTGTTCGTCAGTTTGTTCGTGATAATAGTTGTACGGTTGAATTTGACGCGTTTGGGTTTTCCATTAAGGATTTCCTGACTCGTCGGGTTACCTACTCGTGTGATAGTATCGGGATCTTTACCCAGTTACGCACCTTCCACTGCTCCTCATGCTTTTCTCACTAGTCAAGATACGCTGGCACGGCGCCTTGGACATCCAGAAGTGAAGTGTTACGTCGCATTCTTTCTAGTAATTCAATTTCGTGTAATAAAGAGAAACCTCCCGTCCTTTGTCATGCTTGTCAGCTTGGCAAACACGTGAAGCTTCCCTTTGTTAGTTCTCGTACTTTGGTTCGTCTTTTGACATTGTTCACTCGGATTTGTGGACATCCCCTATTCCAGTCTTTCGTGTTTTAAATACTATGTTTTATTTTTGGACCATTATTCACATTTTGTTTGGGTTTATCCATTAGTTAACAAATCCGATGTCTTCTCTAAATTTGTTTTGTTTCGTTATTTAGTTCAAAATCATTTTAAGTGTGACAAAGTCTTTTTAGTGTGATCATGGTGGTGAATTTGACAACCATGCCTTCCATCAGTTGTTTAGTTCTAATGGTATACAATTTCGATTTTCCTGCCCAAAAACCTCACAACAAAATGGTAAGTCTGAAAGGATGATCCGATCCATCAACAATCTTATACGCACCTTACTTTTTCAGGCTCACTTACCTCCCAATTTTTGGGTTGAAGCACTTAATGCGGCCGTATACTTGTTAAATATTTTACCATCCAGTGCGATTAACAATGAAATACCGTATACTCGCATCTTTGGCACCACACCCGAATATAGCCTTTTACGGACTTTTGGGTGTCTTTGTTACCCTCACCTTGATACCACTCATAAACTTCAACCCCGTGCTACACCCTCCATATTATTGGGCCACGCATCCAATCACCGTGCAAGATACCGTAAGTGCCTTGACCTCAATACCAATAAAATTATAATTTCCCGTCATGTTACTTTTGATGAGACAGTTTTCCCATTTGGCTCTATGACACCCAATTCGCCTCCCTCTTACAACTTTCTAGACGAACCACCAAATATCATTTCCCATATTATCCGTTCATCACCCACTACTCACTCACAAAACACTACCGGTCCACCACCCACATTCCGAGCCCACTTCGCCGGTTCATCAATCCACTAGCCCAACAACACATTCGGCCCCTAATACACCTGTTTCTCCGCCAAGTATTCACCAACCCTCACCAGTGCAGCCCCCACCAGCTCAAAACCCAAATCCAAACCCAGTGCGGTCACCCCATGGTCACACGCTGCGTGTTGGTTCTAATAAGTCCTCCTACTCGTTTAAATCTTCATGTGTCCACTATTTCACCCTTACCAAAATCATATAATGATGCATTTAATGATCCTAATTGGCAAAATGCTATGCATGATGAACACAATGCACTTATTAAGAATAAAACTTGGACGCTTGTGCCCCGACCCACAGATGCCAATATTGTTCGTTGTATGTGGTTGTTTCGCCACAAGTATTTAGCGGATGGCACTCTAAGTCGCTACAAAGCTCGTCTTGTAGCGAATGGTAGTACGCAGTTAGAGGGCATTGATGTTGATGAGACCTTTAGTCCGGTTGTCAAACCGGCACTATTCGGACCGCTCTTAGTTTGGCTACTTCTCGGCATTGGCCTGTCATCGGCTTGATGTCAAGAATGCCCTTTACATGGTGATTTGCTGAGACTGTTACATGCATCACCTCCGTGGTTTCGGGATTCCGACATCCCGATTACGTTTGTCTTTACGAGGTCTCTTTATGGGCTAAAGCAGGCCCCTCGGGCTTGGTTTCAGCGGTTTTCAGCTTATATTACTCGAGTTGGGTTTGCACACAGTCGATGTGACTCTTCATTATTTATTTATCGACAGGGGCCTGACACTGCTTATTTATTATTGTATGTTGATGATATTGTTCTCACTGCTTCTTCTGAGCTTTTGTTACATGGATTATTGCTTCATTACATCAGGAGTTTTCCATGACAGATCTTGGTTCGCTTAATTACTTTCTGGGTATTTCTGTTACACGGGATTCTTCAGGATGTTTTTATCTAGCGTAAGTATGCCGCGAGATTCTGAGCGGCTCATATGGTTAATTGCAACCCGCTCGGACTCTGTTTCTACTGAGTCTAAACTGGGTGATGATGGTGATCCGGTTTCTGATCCGACATTATATAGGAGTCTTCCGATTTCTCTTCAGTATCTCACTTTCACTCGCCCTGATATTTCTTATGTGTGTCAGCAGGTTTATCTCTATATGCATGATCCGAGGGAGCCTCATTTCTCGGCTCGTAAGTGGATTTTGAGGTGCGTTCGAGGTACTTTAGACTATGGGTTACAGTTGTTTTCATCTTCTACTTCCTCAATGGTTGCTTATTCGATGCCTGATGGGCGGCTGCCTACTACTCGAAGATCGACTTACTGGTTATTGTGTATTTCTTGGCAACAACTTACTCATGGTCCTCTAGCGCCAACCGACGCTTCTCGTTTAGTGCAGAGGCAGAGAGTATCGTGGTGTTGCCAATGTGTTGCTGAGATGTTGGTTGAGGAATCTACAACGTGAGTTGCATACCCTGTCTTCCGCTACGCTTGTCTCTGTGATAATGTCAGTCTTGTATACTTGTCTTCTAACCGGTCAGCATCAACGAACCAAGCATATAGAGATTGATATTCACTTTGTTCGAGATTTGGTTGCTGCTGGTCAGGTTCGAGTACTTCATGTACCTTCACGCTATCAAGTATGCGGATATCTTCACCAAAGGCTTACCTTCGCTCTATTTGAGGAGTTTGTACCAGTGAGTGTCCGCGTGTCCTCCCGCCAAAGTGGGGAGTGTTAGTCGTATGTTTGTATAAGCCCAATGTATTTTGTATGGGCTAAAGCCCGAGTGTCTCTAGTTAGGGTTTACTCTATATAAGTATTGTTCCGGTTATTGAATAAGACAAGGAAACACTTTTCTATCTAACAAATTCATGGTTATTTAATTAGAACAAGATTGAACTATGACACTGGTGTTGCTAATGCACTTGTGAACGTGTATGCAAAATGTGGTTCTATTAAGCAAGCGGTTACTACTTTTAACCAAACGAGATTCCATAATCTTTTATCATGGAATACCCTCATGGCAGGATTTGCTAATCACGGATTAGGAAAACAAGCGATTGAATTATTTAACCAAATGAAGGAATTACACATGAAACCTGATTCAGTAACTTTTATTGCACTTTTATCCGCATTAAATCACACGGGTGGTTTAGTGAATGAGGCTAAATTTTACTTCAACACTATGCAAGAAACTTATTGTATCACACCCAACGTTGAACATGTTGCTTGCATAGTTGACTTATTAGGCCGAGCCCGGAGAGTAAAGGAGGCTGAAGAGTATATGGATAAGTATTCTTTCGAACAAGATCCTGTTGTTCTCGGGTGCTTACTGTCTGCTTGTCGGGTCCACGGTGAACTTGATATAGGCAAGCGCACGGCTGAACGATTCTCAAAGATTAAAAAAGTTTCTACTTCACCTTATGTGTTGTTGTCTAATTTATATGCTTCAGAGAGTATGTGGGATGGTGTAGCAGAGACAAGAAAAGAATTAAAGGATAGCTTAATTAAGAAGGAATTGAACCGGGCCATAGTTCGATTGAAGTTCAAGGGGTTGTGGAAAAGTTTACTGTTGGTAGAATTTTGCATTCGAAAATAGATGAGATTGTGGGTGTGCTTAAAGTTTTGAGTTGTATAGAAGACGAGTTTTCTTGGTGTTACTAATATTTTAATATTTTATCAGTACAAAGTTACTTGAATTGTTCTTAAGTCTATATATTATAGCCGAGTGGTGTTGTTGATCGGTTTTGAGTTGGAGTTCTAAAGTTTAGTGTGATAGCATCTTCACTGCACATATTTTTAGGTTGATCGATTATAACGGTTTGTAATGAAGTAAAGGTCAACTGATCTAGGATGTCTTAATTTTAATTCCTTGTCATTGACTCAAGGATCTGAACTTCATAAAGTTTATATATAGAGTCGACCTATTTACTTACAAATGGCTCGAATTATACGAGCTACACAGATCGAATAAAAGTAAACACTATTGTTTATGAAGTACTAACAGTTAAGGCAGAAGTAAACCCAACTCAACATGTTTCATCTCCCGCTACAAGTGACACATTTTAACCCATTACCCAGCCCGGCTGCTTCCCAGCTTACCCACAGAAGATAATCTTTTTCCTTTGATATCTATATCAGTCATCACCTTTGAAAGATGTTGTCTCATAAGCCTTTACATAGAATTATAGAACAACGATTTGCAATAGTTATGAACTTAAGTACTTGACCAATGCTATATCAAAACTCAGTGTGTCGAACCTTATCAAGTTTTAAGGTTTTAGGATAGAAAACAATGTGCACCCCTGAAATAGTATCGGATTCGACACACATATCAACTGAATAATGTTTAAAAATAATTTTTTAATTTATGAACAAGGTCACAACGTGCTTTAACACAAAGTGAAACCAAAAGAACAAAAAAGACACTTGCTCAGTAGTGAAATACCGAAAAGCCCAACGGAACATGACAATATAGGTTCCATACGAGTGTCCAAAGGTTTTTTATTATGATTTTAAACTTATATTGGTGAAACCAAAATCATAACAATTTTATAAAAGAATAAGATGATAAATGTTGCAAAGGCGCAATGATTTTCATTGGGTATTTGGGTTTTTTTCTTTACTTTCGGCCCACTCAAAAAATTTCTGAACCCATCACATGTATACTTTCGGCCCAATATTCTGCAGAGTATGTTTTTCCTCATCACTTTTTTCTTAACATATCAAAAAAAGTTATTTATCCATACTCCATAGTGATGTACGAACTTCAAACTATTAAACAACAATGAACCACAAGATTTTTCAATCAACAACATTTTCTTATGAAAAATATCCATGTTTAACTCCTTAAATCAAGTAGCTATCGAACTTGGCCACACTGGTTCATCTGATTTAATGTCACGGATTTAAGTATACGGACGAGAACAAATGTTTCATGATATTACAAGCAAGTCGTTTTAAGTAGCTTTTATTAATTTTTGGCGGTATATACAAAGTCGTAAGTTTTTTTTTTTTTTTTTTTTTCTTCGGAACATGAGATACATGAATTAGGTATCTGGATACGTATAAAATGCAAATGGTCCCTTATAGGTAATCATTTCCGGGAACATTTCATTTATGGGTACAATAGTCGTTTTCGAGTAATATTCCACTCGTTACGTACTAATCAACATTCATTTAATTGGCTTCAAGTTATCGACAAAAAGAGAATTTTCTAAGCCACTTTGTTTTTTCTTTTTGTCCAAGTTGCTATTTTTCTAACAAAAATATGTGTGTGCTTATTTATGGTATTTGTTATGTGCTTTCATATATCTTGTTTTTTTTAGTACAATAAGATTTGGTATTTCTCCAAATAAACATGTGTTAGGTTCGGATTCAGATTAGGGCATGATGTAAATTTAAGAGTTTGTGCAAATTATGGAAGTAACGATACATTATTTCACCCATTTTCATGCTTCCTAACAGGCGATTTTCCTTACGTTTTGTTTGATTTTGGATGACGAGTTTTCTCCTTGGATT
This sequence comes from Chrysanthemum makinoi, assembly GCA_910596185.1. Classification (NCBI taxonomy): domain Eukaryota; kingdom Viridiplantae; phylum Streptophyta; class Magnoliopsida; order Asterales; family Asteraceae; genus Chrysanthemum; species Chrysanthemum makinoi. Next base: position 53,464,940 of record OU343221.1, on the reverse strand, counting down.
TTTTGAATTATTAGAGATGTAATCTTTAAATGGTTGTTAGCTTTTGTGTTGTTTAGGTCGTGATCCTCATTTAGGTCGAGGTCGAATTGGTCGTTCTAAGTTAGGTCGAGATGGTCGTTTAGATCGAGTTGGTCGTTTAGATCGAGTTGGTCGTTGTAGTTTTGGGGTCTAGATGGTTATTTAGATCGAATAGGTCGTTTAATAAGTTTATTGTTAGCACTTTTAATATATATTATAATTGACTTAAAAGAAAAACGATACATTATTTTCATTATAAACCTGATTTTAATGGTCAAAGGGACGACTTGAGAAATTGCCAACTATTTTCACGTAATCTTATTGGTGATTGCTTCAAGCATGTGTTTAAAGACTATCACACGGGTCTAACCCTCAATGGCTAGTTCCACATCATCATGATTTGATTAGTTCCTAACTTTTATGTCTCATGCGTCATCTCTCATTCATAACAAATGTTTTTTTTTTTTTTTTTCATAGTCTTTATAGTTTGCAAACTTATGATAGACGATGTGGACTTGTGAATAAGTTGAAATGTTATTTTCGAATAATGAAGAATTAACTTACAAAATATTTGCAAAGCAAATTGCATTTCCAGTTATGAACTTACTGTCATAGCAAATTGCAACCACAATAAAATCAGCCATAATTTTATTGTCAAAGCAATTTTCAAATTGCAAAACTAGTCACCAAATTTGAACTGGCAACAAACAAGTGAACAACCATTTTTTTTTAAATAATTAAAAAAACTTTAAAACATCTATATTAAGTAAACTAGACGATTATCCGCGCATAACATCGATGGTGTATAATAGCGTTATTATGTGTGTAATTTTTTATTTTTTTATGTATATATGGTTATCAAATAAGTGAGAGTGAAAAAAGTTAATGGTTTAAATTTGAATTAATTATTTATATATTTAATATTTAATAGATTGCATTGAATTTTATTTAAATAGATTGCATTGAATTTTATGAATATATGTATTTTATTCTAACAACATTATTTATTTTTTAAATTTCTAAGCTCTAATCAAACAAGTTCTTTATTTTTTAAGTTTCTAAGCTCTGATCAAACATGTTCTTTGTATCATTGTATGTAACTAGGCGAGTACCCGCGCCTAGCGGCAGCGGTTTCTAGCGTCAGATAATTAATGATTTGTGATATTGGGGTGAGTGTTTTGTGTAGCGTTTAAAATAGAACGTGAACCGATGAAAATGCAATTGCAAACGGTTGTACTATATGATAACTAAAGTCTAGACAAAATTCTTAACATCTATCAAACAACATATAAAACATTTAAGAGTTAACTGCATTTTGGTCCTGTGGTATGGTTAAATTCAGATTTGATCCCTAACACTTTCAAAGTTTTAGGGACCAAATCTGCAATTTGGCCATACCACGAGGACCAAAAATGCAAGTAACTCAACATTTAATAAAAATGAAAGTAAACATTACATCAGTTATGAGATAAAAACTAACAACACACGTTACTTGTCGCTTAAAAACTAACAAGGATGGGATTAATGGTGCCGTTGTTTAGAGAATGCAAGTACCAAAATTAGCATTAACGTGATTAGCCTAAAATAAAATAAAAATGGGCTAATTTTGGCTATTTTGTAAAAGATTTGGGCACATTTAGCCATATCCTTTTTTTTAAATGGGCGTATTTAGCCTGTTAAAAAGTTAAATGTGCACTAACGGGCACATATTTTCTCTTAATTGTAAAACATTATAATCATTTTTGAATAAAAAACTTTATATATATATATATATATATATATATATATATATATATATATATATATATATATAATATTTATATAGCGACAGATCGTTTTGTGTTAAAAAAAAGTTTATGGGTTCTAAACAAAAAATAATAAAAGTTTGAAGATTTGGGGATTAAACATAATGTTTTGAAACCCGGTTCGACCCTAGTGGTTCAACCGGTTGAACCGTTCTCGTCGAAAAACGGGTCGATTTAAACCGAGTCAACCCGACAGGTTGGGTCAAAACGGGTCAAATTAAACAAGGTCAACCCACCGGGTTTGAAGCGTCCCGGGTCAACCCGGTTTTCAATATGTATTAATAGTTTCAATTTTTCACTTTTTACTTTTTGGTTTTTCCTTTATATATAGTATAGCAGGGTACCGCCGTGGCGGCGTACGGTACCGTGACGATTAACCGGAGAAATAGATCTCGATGAGACTTGCTTCATCGGCTTGTATCGGTTTCAACGGGTCCTCTTGTTAGGTTCCCATATTAGTAACACAAGCATCAATATAAGAAATAGAAGAGAGATTGTTGAACAAATATCCAAACACACGTATGAATGTAAAGACAAGTTATGCGTAGAGTGAATGAGATAAATGAACAACCAACCTTCAATGAAGGTTTACAAGAGGTATTTATAGGAGGGAACTAGGGCAACACTCCAAGTTCTCATCCTTTTACTTATTAGGCTTGGCCTAGGCTTATGGGCTTTCTACATAAGCCTAGCCTTGATTACTAACATAAAAGCCATATTAAGCTAACTATTACATATGAATCACTAACACTTGAGATATGGTTTAGGAGTGATTCCAACAATCTCCCCCTAAGTGTTAGTGATGAATGAAATAGTGATAAACGTTGTAGTGTGCTTGCGATGTAATAGTAGCTTTGACGTCTTTCTGACATTTTTTTCTTGTGAGAAGAAGTGTCTTGATTCGAACAATCTCCCCAGTGTAGAGAAATTATTTCCTTTGAAGAGTTCTGCTTTGACGTCATCATTTTCTTTGTTCTTTGACCTTTTTTATTTGTGATGGAAGTGATAGTATGTTGTAGTTGTCTGCATCAGGTCTGCTTCGTTGCTCCTGTGTCTCCACGTCTTTCTTCAACATGCTCACACGCTCTTCGACGTTGGATTTCAGTACTGATGAAGTTCTCTTGGTCTTTAAACTTTGTAGATTCTTTGACTTGATGAAGAATCATTCTGACTTTGTGTTGCCTTTAGAGAGAACTTCCATTAGTGATGTTGTTGGTATGAGCATGTGAAGAATCTGCACGATCAGTCCGCTCAGAGCTTCCATAAGAAGAAAACATGAGAAAGGTTAGTAATAAGCGGATTTCGGCACTTACAAGTTTGAACTTCGAGAGTGTTAACATCATAGTCTGAAAACACGTCTCTAATTCTCACAAAACCCATTCCTGAACTGGAGTCCCACAAGTGAGATAAAACGATGTATTGAAGTACATCTATAGTTCAGATGAGTCGTTGAGGTACACCGAAGCATCACCTCACGACTGTAGACCGTTTGAGACACAATAAGCGTAATCCATGGGGAGTTACCGAAGTGACCTGCTGTCAGGGCTGTTTGATGTTGACCCTGGCAGGAGTTTCCATTCAATCACTGAGGATCACAAGTGTGAACCTCTCATAAATGTTCTCGACAGATTGCTAAGATCTGTGAAGGACACGATAAAGTATCACTTGTGTTCTTATTGTTGAACGTCAAGCGATAAAAATGTCAAGCGTACCTAAGAGATCTTTTGATGAATCTCGTGGCTTTAGACTCAATAGTGCGCTTTGGTTTTCCTGAGCGGAGACTAGGGAGAGGGTCTCCTTCTTCAACACCAGCAATCTCTAAGAAAAAGCCGATAGTTTACGTAGGATTCCCTGTGAGAATGAAACAAGCTTCTGTTGAGAGAAACTTGAGTAGCTAAGAAGGTTTAGTGCATGCGTCACTGGGTCCATGACGACTTTGATCTTCAATACCGGTGTCATCATGTGACAACCTGTAGCATATGAATTGAACCCGGTGTCTTCCCTAAGTTGAATAATCTGGAGGGCTATTTCTTTTCACCCTTTTCTTTGCTTTTTCTTTTTAATTCTTCAACTCCTTCTTTCTCCGATTCTCATTTTCTCCTTTTTATAATCATACCTAAAGACTTCTAATTCTAACTATTGGTAGTGTCCTTGGGTAGATCTCTCCGGCTCTGGCAGATCAGGAGGTATTCCTAACCTAATCACCTTATAACTCCATTGCCATAAAACATTTTCATGAAAAATCTCTCGAAGTGTTTGTGAATGAAAAACATGTTTGAACACTTCAAAAGTTTTAGATTTTCAGAAATACTCCCCCTCCACATGTGCTTAAGAGTTTTGACAGAAATCGCAAAGGAGGAAAGAGCGGCACTTTTGAATTGATCAACTCAGGATAGACAATTCCTTACGAGACACGATTACGTTGCATAGTTAAAGAGATACATTTTCAGCTTTTAGGTGACAACTAGCTCTAATAACTACCTTGAAGATGTGGACAACCCCGAGAGGTTGTCAAACCCATCAAAGTTCATGTCTATCAAGAGCTTCTCGAATGGGTACAATTTACTTGGATAAGTCTTGAAGACAAATCTTTTCAATGTATGACTGTTCAGATCTCGTCAATTCATGGGTTGAAGTCTTTTCACATGAGGATTCAATAGCAAAACACAACATATTTCTTATCACATAATATTTCTCCCCCTCAAAAATGGCATATAAATATGTTATTTTTAAAGAAATGTTGAGAATAAATATGACCATTTTGAGTTTTGTGGGAAGATTACACGAAGAACAATTTGTGAACAAAGTTTTTGATCAAATACTCCCCCTCAACAAATGATATAAACGGTTGAGGTTTTAAAAAAACATAAGGGGAAGTACTTGTTCTTTTGAGCAAAGCCTTTGAAAAAACGAAAGGTTTGATAGGTTTTGTTCAAAAATAAGAAACTTTTGCTCCTTTTATAAGGATTGTGGCACTGAAGCGTACCACAAGGTCCTTTCATTACAAGAACGGGTTGTACACTGTAATATGTGCACAAGCCATCGTCAGATAATAAAACAAACAAAATCACAATCAAGAGAGTACCCAATGATTACGACGATCGCTACTTAGGAGGACGTTGGAAAGTCTGAATCGGAAAGTTTGGTCATCCTCCCACATAGCTCTCCAACCGTTGCATCTGATCCCGATGAATCAAAACATTCAGCAATCCTAGTGATAAATCAACGAACATCCTTGCGATCCTTTGAATTCCATCTCTTCGTTCAATTATACCCAACTCAATGTCCTTCAATTGATATGCCAATCCATCTCGAACCATCTCCAGGGTGGCGTCATAGAACTTAGTGAATTTCATCGAAAGCCATGAAGCAAGTATGATGATTTTCACTTTGGTAGACAAACCCAAACTTTTGTTTATGAACGATTTTGTATTGAGGTTCTTGATTGATTCCGATGAAGTGTAGAGTTTAGGTAAGATTCGATTCCGAGGTGGAGAACTTCAACACGCTCTTTGAATTGATGCGTATGAAAACAAGGAGTGCAGTGATGTACTTGATCCAAATTTCGGTTGAGTTTCGGTTGGAGCTCGGTATGTCGTGATCCTCACCACCAGTGTATGTAAAGTGATCAACGGTTTTCTCCATTGGTGGTGTGGTTTCTGAATCCCTTGGTTGATCAGATGGTGGTGGCTGTGTAACTTGTTGTGTAGTGATGATAACCTGCTTAACCATTTGTCGAATCATTGGATGGAGTTGCCTTCTTAACAGATTTTGTTGTTGACATAGGTGTTTCTTATGTTGATGGAGGTGATGATTGAGATGATGATTTGGGTTTGGTGGAAGTGTCAAAAGGTGGTTCAGAAGACTTTTGAGGTATGTGTGTTGGATTGTCAACTATGTAGTTGTCTGATTCCTTGTTTAACTTTTCCTCTTCAGCTCTAGCAGCATCTTCAGCCTCTTTTCGCATCATTTCCACTTCAGCCACCAAATTATCATCATCAGTGACTCTTTCATCCTTATCATGATCGTAATCTCCTTCGTCAGATATTTCCACATCTTCACCATGCTTTTCTTCTTGCGGTTGTTGTAGTTGTTGTTGTGGTTGCTTCATTTCAACAGTTGTAGAGACAATGACACCCTGATCCTTACCGGGTTGATTAACCGGATCGGATGGGGTAAGAGTTTTTTGCAATGCATCTTCCATAAGTGGAGGACTACTGCTTGACCCTCCTGCCCCACCGGGTTGATTAACCGTAAAGGTTGAAGCATGGTATTCCATCCTTTTATGCTTTAATGTCTTACGAAATTGTATTTCCTCATCCATTGAATCATACTCATCATCAGGATGACTTTGTGAGCATGAATTTGAATGGATGTTGCAGAAGGATGTCCACAACAATTCTGCAAGATGATTCAGAGCATATGAAGTTGTTGAAGACGACCCAGAGATTGTTCTTGCCAATTGTTTTGTTGTATCCAGCTAGGAATGTGTTTGCCATCGAGAGCTCAGCTGGGGTATTGATGTTTGCTTGATTTGCATCATTTTGTGATCTGAAAGACATTAGACAAAAAGATAGACATATGGAAACACAATGTGTTTGTTTTAGTCTGATTTATTATCTAATTCCTTGTTTGATGGTAACATGTTTATGTTAGTTACAAGTCCTAAGTCACATTTGTCCAATTGTTTAAAGTTGATGTGATAAGTTACGTGAACGTGTTGAAATTTCAAAGTCCAATTTTTCACTTAACACACCACATATTAACATTTGTAAGCTTAAGCATAACATTAGATAATAGTGACTTATGAGTAACGTTTAACAAGTAATATATGCATAATAGGCCAAAATTTAGTGCACAGTGGTTTATGTGTGACAAGGATCCTTATGCGTAAGAAAGGAGCTTATGCGTAAGAGTAAGCTAAAGCGTAAGACCAAGCTTATGCGTAAGAGTTTCTTACGCGTAAGCCAAGTTCAAAGGCTTTAGGCTTACACGTAGGAATAAGCTAGATGTTATGCGAAAAGTTTACTTGTAAGAGTAAAGCTTATGCGTAACAAGCCTTGTTTACTAATATCTTTCCAATATACGAGTAATCCACGTAGACCTCTTATGCGTAACGTGTTAAACATAAGCATGAAAACTTGATTACAGTTTATTCCAAACATCTTATAGATCACAAAACAAGCACAAGAACATATCAGATAGACACACAAAGACTTAGGCGTTAAAATTTCTAAACCCTAAACCCTTAATCTATGCGTAAGAGATATAGCCACACAAATCAAACAAGAATGTTTCTGGAGTGTCCTAGATGACATATGAGTGTAATGGAACAAGATTTAACACATTTCCACCATAGAATCAGAAGATTCATGGGAGATGAACCCTAAAAAACCTAAAACTTAAATTCTTACAGTTTAGATGTTTCTGGGCTAATTTAAAGGTTCAAATCATGCATATATACTTATTCTAACACTTTCTTGACAACCTAATAACATATCACAGAATAGAAAAACCCTAGATGAGCGCAAGTACCCTAGAATTCAAATTAATGAAATTTAAGATTCTGGATGGTTTTGGACGATTGAAACAAGTTTAATAGACACTAAGAAAGGTTTTAACATAACTCATTCCAATCCAAACACTTTAATGCATAAACACCCAATTCGTTCGAGTGAACAATTTTCCAAAATCAGTTTAAAGAGTTTTAACCATTGGATTTGAAAGATTTTTTGAAATCCTTGTTTAGAATCTTGATCAAAACAATTTAGAACTTACAGATTATGAACAGCTTGAACGGATTTTGAAGATTTGATTTGGGCAGTTTGATCTTGGTGGTTTAGGAGTAAATGCACATGAGGTGGTGCATTGAATATGTTAGGTGAATGATTTTGTTAAAATTAATTTTTCAAGTAGACACATTCAGTCCCTCAACCTTAAAGAGGTTCCAACCAAGATCCTTTAACTTCCATTTAGGTTAGACAAAACACTTGTAAGGCAAGAAACTTAACAATACTCCCCCTCGACTTTTGAAATAATGAATTTTGAAAAATATTTGAGTCCGAGGAGAGTATTTGACAAGAAACGTATCCACCATTTTAGAAGAAACAACATATTTTAGGTAACATGCAAGTACAAGGTTTTATGAAACAGAAAAATACTTACTTTCTCCCCCTCAACACTTGATCGAGAAAATACTGAATTTTGAAAGATTAAAGTGTTGACGGAAGATTTGTACTTGCCATGTTAAAAGAAATATAGATGGAAGAATATTTTTGTTGTTTTCTCAGATTTTATATTTTTGTATTTTGTTTTTGAAAAATATTTACAAAAGAGGTTTTGGTGTTTGACTGGTTTTAAGAATGTTTTAAGAGTTCATCGAGTTCCTCTTGAGTCAAACACCGCATACCAATCCAGTGGACCAACTCATTAAACCTAGCAGGAGCTAAGGCTTTGGTGAGGAGATATCGCCAATTGGTATTTGTACCCACAAAGTATAATTCAACAATACCCTGCTCCACAATTGGTCTTTAATGTTTTAGGCTCAGATGGCAGGCGGTGAGAGCATAAATGCAATGTTCACCGTCTGTGTGAAGACGTTGTCTTGTTACGACAGGTTGATTCGGGTTGCCAATTATGTTTTCAAGAGGATGGTCTTTTGTCCAACTATCTAGAGAGTTGATGTGGTATACATTGTGCGATTTTGAGGATTCAAATGACTTGTAGATGATTCCGCGACATCGACATAAGTGCAGAGTTTCATTGGCAAACGGGTTAAAGAACGCATTTGGATCAAAATCTGCAGGTGGGGGTACTTCATTGAGAACATCATCAACTGGTTCGTCGTGGATGCGGTTTGTTCAACTGTTGTTGTAGAGTCAACTGGTGGTGCTTCTTGAACAGTAGTTGTTGTAGCGGTGTATCGGTATTGGAATATGATCAGGTTGTGCAGCGAAAACATCGGATACACTCGAGCACGTTCATCAATGTCATCACAAAACAGCGGAGCAAATAGCTTTTCCATTTGTTGACGAGTAAGTCGGGGCTTGTATCACCGATGATGGGGTTTGAGGGAAGTTTAAACGGTTGTGACCGAGTTCCAAGTGTTATGCTCGAATCCATTTCAGTAAGCTCATCAAAATTAGCATGAATCGTTTCCATAACCTGCTTTGTACGACGATTACAGATCCGGTAACCTTTAGAGTTCTCACAGTATCCAATAAAGACTCCAATGTCAACTTTGGCTTTGAGCTTTCCAAAGTCATCACGATCATTATTTGGGTAGCATAGGGATCCAAATACATGAAAGTGTTTGAGGTTCGGTTTTCTGTTATGGATAAGCTCAAAAGGTGTTTTGTTATGGCGTTTTGTAATCATTGAACGGTTCTGACTGTAGCATGCAGTTGAGACAGCTTCAGCCCATAAGTAATCTGGAAGTTTAGCATTGATTAACATCATTCTGGAAGCTTCCACTAACGTACGGTTTCGTCTTTCAACAACTGCGTTTTGTTCTGGGTACGTGCAATGGATGTTTGATGCTCAATTCCCACTTTCTCATAATATTCCCGAAGAGTTTGATTCACAAATTCAATTCCTTTGTCTGTTCGAATTTGTCTGACGGTGTTCCGGAGCTGAATTTGAATTTTCATGAGAAAGGTGATGATCATCTGTGGAGCTTGATCTTTACTTCGAAGAAAATAAACCCAAGTCCATCTTGAGCAGTCATCAACAATTACCAATATGTAGCGTTGCCATTAATGCTGTCACGGCGCATCGGGCCACACAAATCCATGTGAAGAAGATGAAGCACATGTTGAGATCTGTGTTCCACCTTTGAAGGAAAATGAGCACGAGTGCTTTTCCCTTGTTCACAAGTTGAGCATAGGTGATCTTTAGAATACGGAAATCGGGAGACCTTCAACAAGTTTGTGTCGAGCAAGGTTGGTGATGGTTTGAAAGTTTAATGTGATGAGAGACGACGGCCATAGCCAAGATTTTGTTGATGTTGCCTTTGAAAGTAGACAGATGGGAGATGAAGCAACCATGTCTTGCATTGAGATTGTATACAGACTAGAATTGCGAGAGCCAGACATAAGATCGTTTCCTTGTAGATCACGAATGAAACAAGTTTTCTCCCGAAAAGCAACTTCCAAGTCTCCATCACAGAATTAACCGACTGAAAAGAGATTGTGACCGAGGCCTTCCACATAATAAACCCTGCTAATTTTGATATTGCCATTGATATAATCTCTTTAGCCCATGATAGCTGCGAAGTGATCGTTCCCGAATCTGACAGTGCCAATGAACGTTGCAACAAAGTTTGATAACAGTTTAAGGTTGCCTGTCATGTGTCGGGAACATCCGCTATCAACAATCCAAAGGATGATCTGTATCACATGCATTACACATAGACGACACAGATGGAATAGAAGTAGATGTGGAACCCGATGAGTTAGAGGGTTCCGAAGCAGTTATAGTAGAAATACACCCATTAATGATTTTAGGCATCCATTTAAATCTTAGTGTATTATGTAACCATTTCTGCCATCTCCAACTAGTCTTAGCTTTAGTCTTAGTGAATGCACTAGGTGGTACTACAGTCCTTGGAGGTGATACTGGAGCTATAGGGATATCAATGCGTTTTTTAGAATCTAAAGAGGGCGGTTTACCAAGCACAGACTTAGAAGCATTAGTGGGCCTAGAGGTATTCCGATTCTTAGGATTCCTTAAACGAGACAAGATAGCTCTAGCAACACATTTGTCATGACAATCAGAAAGCATACTTTTACGACAAATAGCACAAGAAGCATCGACTGAATATCAAAAGTACTTAAAGGTTTAGCATTCGTTACAACACTTTTTCCATTACATTTGTCATACGAAATATCTAAAGTGGGTGCAACTGGAGTCTTATTCAAAGTCCTAGGGTGTTTTTCTACTTCAACATTCTTTATTGTTCTTTTCTTAGGTCGCAACTTCCTATTCTTCCTTTTATTGCTCCTAGGCTGTGAAGTGCGGACGTTTGGAAAAGAGGCAACTATTCCTGGTTCAGTAGAGGGAAGCACATTAGTATCTTGTGGTTTATCAGTGAGGCATTCGGTTCACGCGTTTGCTAAGTGTTACAAGTTCAATTTTCTTAATGATGCTAGGCTGAACTTGTTCATACTTTCCTAACATTTCCTTAACTTAATGATAGTGTGCACCAAATCTTGATTTTCGAACGAAGATTTTCAAAAAATTCATGACTTCTTTAGTGTGTGCAAGATAATGATCAAGTTCGTTTGATGCTTAGACGAGTCTGTTGAGTAAATCAAATATGACACCATATTTCTTTTTCACTTTTACAAGTTCTTGTTCATATTTTGAGATTTGACATTTCAAATACGCGTTTTGATCATCCAGTTGTTCAATTTTTGGATTAAAAGTTTTGGATTGCAACTGATTGATTTTGTTTTGCAAAGCAAGTTCACGATTTTGACAATCATTTTGACACCATTGAAGACGACGTTTTGAATTTGAAAGCTCGTTTAACAGTCGTTCGTTTTCAACTTTTAAAGACTCGACCGATGCACAGTATCAGTATTCTCAACAATACAAAAGAATCAACGAATCGCAGAGATGTGATCGATGCATATGCAACAGATTGTAATAACACAAGATTATTGATATCAGCACAGATAACATCTTCCAAGAGTCGATCAACATCTTTTCTCAATAATTTCTTTTTACGTTTGGTATTTGAAATCGATGTTTTTGTTTTCTCGAAAACTGTTTTCATGAGACCAAGTTCCTTGTGAAAATCCCTTTCCCAATATAGTGCACAAGTATTCAAATTTTTGACATGGGGTAAAATTCTTTTCTGAAGAATATCTCTTTGTTCGCGCGCTAGAGGCGATTGAAAATGTTGAACTTTTATTTCAGAATGAAATTCAATCTCGCGTACCAAAATTTTGAGGTCAGATAAGAAAGTGTCAAAATATTTGATAACGCGACAACTTTCGGCTTTAGTTTTAACTTCACTAAGTGAGGGTAAAGGACCATTAATTTGTGCACCATTGTGTTGGGGACTAACTTCAGAAACTGGTGTGATAACCAAAGGTTTGTTAGAAGTATCTTGTTGTGTGACAAAAGTCACGGCTTTTGAATAGTTAAATGGTTTGTTATAAATGACATTTTCCATTTTTGACCGACTCTCGTCATCAGCATCTAATTCCTCCATGCGATTATATTCAACAATAATCATAATTGAATCATCAATTCTATGCTCGACTGTAAACTTAGATTTGGTTTGAATGCTCGTTTGAAAACTTAGGTTTCTAATCACCAAGATTCGGTCCATATCCATTTGGATTTGGTTTAAAAGTAAACTTTTGAATAGTTGTGATTGACTCACCATGTTTATAAACAACATTTCGAAACTCTTTGATTTTGTTTTGTAAGTCGACAATTTCTTCAAGATAGTTATCTATTCGTTTCGTGGAATGCTTTTTGTACTCAGAGAACTGTTTTTGACAAGTTAACAACTCAGCCTTGGCTTTTTGAGTTTCCAAAGTAAGAGCGTTAATTTGTTGTTTATGTTCGTGTTTCAGTTGTTCTATTTGAGACAACAAAGCATTCTTGGATGCGGCTAGATCAAGTATCTGTCGTTCTAATGATTTTTCGTTTTGATGAGATTTGGCAAAAGCGACTTCAAAACCGTGTTCCCGTTTTTCTTGATTTTTAAAAACGTTGATTTGCCTGATTAAGCATTCGTTATCCCTAGTTAACAGTGTATTTTTATCCATTAATTTCGTGCAAATTTCCAACCGATATTCTTGGTCTTTAATTAAGGTCAGGAGCTCAATTTCTCTATTAGACAAAAGCTCATTTTGTTCAACGTGAGTCTCAACATGATCATTATTTAGATCCTCAAATATAACCACGGAGTCAACTTGATTATCAATATTAACCATAAGGTTATCTTGATCGTCAAATATAACTACGGGATCTATTTGATAATCATCGAAATGAGATGTAGATGGCTCATGTTGAACTCTCTGATCCTTGTCGGATGGAGAAATTGGCGAGAGAGAGATCATGATGAATGAGTGTATTTTGTTCCGATACGAGACAAGCCATCAGTGTATACCGGGCCTGGTCACTCATGTGTAGAGCTTGCATTTGTGCCATCAACATCACTGCTGCATTAGCCTGCAAGTCCTCCATATCATCATCAAAATCTGCATCTTGCCATAAAGCTCTGTTCCTTGTTGGTAAGAGTTCCACCAGCTTCATCCTTGAGAGCCAAGAGCAAAGCCTCTTTGAAATAAGCATTGCCTCTTGTCCTCAGTTTAGGACATGCATTAGCCGATGACCCCTCATTACAGTTATAACAACGAAGACCATTAACCCCATTCTGAGCATTCCCCTGCTCAACCACTTGAGCCCTTTGTTGTTGCGGAGCACCCATGTTATTCCTTCCCATAGCATTAAACCTTTGACCACCTCCCATCTGACGAACATTACCACGATTCTGAACTTCAACTCTTCCATTGTTAACCACAGCTTGATTCCTTGTGTTGGATGAAGTGCGAATGCGATTGTTGGATTTGTTGGAATATCGGCCGAAGGCTCTAGCAATCATGACAAATCCTTGCTGCAGGGCATCAAAAGCTTAAGTATCCTCATTTGATTCACTATAAAGTGTTTGATCAGTGTTGTTGTTGTATGGAACCAATTGAGTTTCTTGAGATTGTTGTTGTGACGGATTATATGGTGTAATTGTTGCAGTTGGTTGAGGAGCGGGTTGAGGAGGAACACTAGTTTGAGCCCACAAAGAGAGTTGTTGATTGTCCGGAAGTGACTGTGGAGCCGGGAGTCCACGGATAGCCCTTTCTTTATCAACTTCTTTTTGGTGAGGCTTCAAATAATCGTACAACAATCCGTATGTAGCATGATGAAGATTCTTAGCTTGACAGAGAAAAATGACATACTTCTCCCATTCCGGACCAAGACTACTTAGGAACTTAGTGTTGAAAGCAATTCGTGGCATGATGATATTGTGTTTGTCTAAATCATTGATGATGTTCAAAAGTGATGATGATATGACTCTAATGTCTCTCCGGTTCAATCATGAAGTGTTCATAAGCAAGCGATTTTGGATTCCATGTCTTCCTGATTGAGTGATGTGCCTTCCATAAGAAGATAAATATGTTCCCACATTGCTTAGCGTCTTTTGAGCATCAACACTTCGAAGGATCGGATTGGGTAATCCCCAAAGGATGTATTGCATTGCTAGTTCATCGGCTTCAAAATGTAGAAGTTCATCACCTGTGAGGTCTGAAACGGTTGTAATGTTGGTGAAGATCTCTTGGTGGATTGGCATTAGGATCTGCGGGTGTGACAACAGTAGGCATATGAAATGGACCTTCCATAATGACCTTCTTTAAGAACTTTCCATGTGGCTTCTTTAGATCACAAAACCTAAATAACTTTATCACCCATTGATCATAATTTCCGGGAGTGAGCATTGGAGGTCTATCAAGTGAGCCAACTTCATTAATTGATTGTTGGCTACTTAAGGCTTCACACATCTTGCCAAACCATGTCGGTTCCTTCATAGTACTCCTGGATGGATGTTGATTGTAGAAGTTTGTGTAAGGTTGTACTTGAAGATTAGGTGGTGGTTGAACCATTTGTGGAGTATATTGTTGATTAAATTGTTGTTGATAAATTTGTTGTTGTTGATTAAATTGTTGATGTTGTGGACTTAGTTGTTGTTGTTGTTGTTGATTATAAGTGTAAGGAAAATAGCTAGAGTATGGTGATTGTGACATGTTGAAAACTTGTGTTGTTAAATGGATCTTTGTAGTCGAATGAAACGTTCTTGATGAAGTATCCTTAGGCGTAGAAACCAAGTGTAGGAAAAGTAACACTTAAGCGTAAAAACACTAAACTTACGCGTAAAAGTGATTTTTACGCGTAGGAGTAGCTTACGCGTAAGAATTGAGAAACACTAAAGTTATGCATAAACTTAAATTTAGGCGTAGAAAACTTATGCGTAAGATTACCTTATGCGTAATACAAGGCTTAGGCGTAAGAATAAGCTTAGGCGTAAAAGAGTTCTACTCGTAAGTTTTGAGCTTAGGCGTAAAATTAGGGTTTTGCCCAAAAGATCTTTTACACTATCACATCAAGGCAAAAGATATCCAAAGTCGAAGTGTTTTCAGGCTTATCCAAGCAAGAAAAACACTGAGTAATCCACGAAACTGAAGATCAAACCAAGGAAGAGTTACGCGTAAGATTAGGGTTTCCTTACGCGTAGAAAGTAGCCAAAACTGATTTCTGCTAAATGATGTTTCTAAACCAGATTTTTGTGATGAAATAGCTTCAATATCACCAAAATAACACAAAAGTGTGAAACTTGATGATCTAAAACCTCTAAACACCTTATGCGTAGAAAGTATCCCACGTATAAAACCAAACTTAAAAACAATGATCCACACGTAAAGTTTGAAACTCTTTGCCAAAAACAGATATTTTAACACCTAAAAGCGTTGAAAGTACAAGAATCTTGGATTGAAAAGTGTAAAAATTGAGTTTTTAAGTGTGACAAAGTATGAAACGTTATTACGCGTAAGACCAAAACTTCAAAAACAAAATATGTTCACCCAACTATTTGGCGAATGATACCACTGTTAGGTTCCCATATTAGTAATACAAGCATCAATATAAGAAATAGAAGAGAAGAGATCGGTTGAACAAATAGCCAAACACACGTATGAATGTAAAGACAAGTTATGCGTAGAGTGAATGAGATAAATGAACAACCAACCTTCAATGAAGGTTTTAAAGAGGTATTTATAGGAGGGAACTAGGGCAACACTCCAAGTTCCCATCCTTTTACTTATTTGGCTTGGCCTAGGCTTATGGGCTTTCTACATAAGCCTAGCCTTGATTACTAACATAAAAGCCATATTAAGCTAACTATTACATATGAATCACTAACACTTGAGATATGGTTTAGGAGTGATTCCAACACCTCTCTAGTTCATTTTCGGATGGTTGTTGTTGGTTAGCCGAACTGTGGCGACACTGTTTTCCGGTTGAACCCGTTGGTTCTGTCCGATTTTCAAAACTGTATGTACCATCAACTTGTTAGCTTGTATGAAGCTTTGTGTGTTTTATTAATTTGTATAATGTGTATAATAACATGTACTTTCCATTTTAGGGTGTTTTAAAAATAACATTAATTAGTGTGTTTAATTATTTTATATTTAGAATTATGTTACAGCTTGTTTAAATTGTACATTGTGAAATTTTTATTGTACTTTTTATAAGGGGTGTTTTAATTGTTTGTTTTTAATTTGGTGGATATGTTTTTACTTGGTTGTACAATGTGAATAAATTATTGTACTTTTAAGTAATGTGGTGTTTTAATAAGAGTATTAATTACACAATACATTTCTCTCACCTTTGAATTTCAACTTTTTACTTTTCAAGGTTTGACCGTTTTTTTATTATATGTAATATAGATATAGATATGGTCAATGCTATAAAGAAAGCTAGGCAAATAGAAAGTGTTAAACAAGTTAAAATTGATTAAACTATTGCGATTATCACTAGTTTCCTTTAGGCTGGTAAAAAATATAGTTAACCTTTTTGTTAACTTTAATATATTTCGAAAATGATAATAATCAAATTAATAGTCGCTTGTGCATATAACTTATGTTATCTCGTTTTAAAATCTTGATTACATGGACTTTAATACAAACGACGTACTTTTGTAGTTGCAAAGAATTTTTATACACAAATATACAATAACAAAAGTTGCAATGACACAATCAGGACCGCCTTATAATATTTGGCAAATAACAATATTATTGCGCTAAAAATTACAAAAATTGCACGTTAACTTGAATTACACATTTAATATATGTTTAATATTTAACTTATTTATATATATATAACTCAAAAAAATATGACATCTTTTAAATGATGCTATGCTTAGTGCGGCATTACCAATTGCACCTCTTGAGCTCCATTTGAATACAAACATGCATGCAAAATGCTCCATCTATCTCAAAATTATTGTTTCAAAATAAAAACTCATAGATTAGAAAAAGTATAACAATTACACTCTTCGACCAATAATATAAGTATTATATACTCTCTTTTGATTTGAGACACCAATTTTAAAACGGGTGGAGTAAATACATGTGTTAGAGAATATAAATAAATTAACAAGTGCACATAGACTAAAAACCACCCACTCCAAAATGCAAGACAAGATTATGATGTGTGTCATTTACTTGTTTAAAGTTATTACCACTCACTTTCATGGAGTATAATTTTATATGTGATATGTGGCTTTGAACAAATAGTCGGTGGAATCATGAGTAAAAAAACATGGATGTTAGATAATACCACCCGGAATAGTTGATGTAGCCACCACAAAGATAATAATAATTGATTTTGTCAATACCTTGTTTACGATTCAAAAACTGAAGTAACTATTCGTAACATGTGAATAACCGGTACATTGAGTGTTTGTTCAATTGCTCGATTTCAAGACAATATGTAAATGACAATTAGACTGACTCGGCGACTCAGTTGAAAGAGTATTCATTCGCTTAGTAGTTAGTAACGTTCCTATTTTCTTCATAACTAGCTTAATGACGATTGACCTCAAAGTTGTTGCACGTAAGTTACATTAAAAGAATTATGTAAATTTCTTTTGATTGATGTAAGACCGTAAAAACATGCGAGACAAAGAAAAAAAGTTAAACAGAATAACTAATTGCACAATACTTACAGAAAATGAGAGGACTTTACTCGATTTGAGTTTGTGTGACCGTGAGCTCAAATCTCATAAATTAGTCAGCTAAAAAGTCATAAACTATGGTTAAAAAAAATGATTTGGTTACAGAAGAAACAAATTAGAAAGCCACAACAACTCCATAAAAGGGCATAAGCTAGACGATTAAGCTGTAACTTATTTATTTGTTATACGTCATTTTCACCTATTATTTGGTTGGCTTGAGATGTGTGGGCTTCAATTAATGGTCGGTCTGACCATGCAAATATTTTATAATCTATAAATATTAGAGATTATAAACCTTGGCGTATCCTATAACCCAGCTAGAGGCTCGACCTATATACTAATTTTATTAATTCGGTGAGGAATATTAGCATTTATGTGGATCGAAAGGTATTGATCTAGATATTAATAATTTGATATCGTTACAAAGAATAATAATATAAACATAGTTAATATTTTTTCAGTGTTTACTTTGAGTCTTTCTTTTTTGAACCTTGCTAAATACAACCTTATGAGTTTTAATTAAACATTCTAGATTTATAAAAATAACATTTAATAAATTTATATATTACATAATTATATAATTTTAATTATTTTAAAAATAATAAACGATGTTAACTATAAAATATTTAATGTTTATTAAATATTAATTATTAAATGTTTAAAAAAACTCATAAGATTGTGTTTAGCCAAATCGTGATAAATATTTACTTTCATATTTGCTTTAAGCTTTCTAATTTCACATGATTTACTCTCTTGTAAATAAAATAAGACAACATTGTAGCAACAAAATTTATTGTGAACTAAAACTAATATAGCTCAACCAATGATAAAATTAAGGTTAAGGTACACCTAATTTCATTTGTTTATCTATCCAAAAAATATATTAGTATTATGTTTTTTTTTCCTAGAATTATAATTATAGATGCCACCCACCTTCCTTTGTCATATTAGATCTTTTATTGATTTCTTTTCTTTTTGTTAATTAGAGTTGGTATGGTCATTTGGTGGCTTTATATATGGCTGCCCTACTACCATGCATGTTTGCTTACATAAACACAAACACACTCGATTATAGATTAGATGAGTTATTTTGTCTTATCTTTATCAAATTGAAAAAATGAAAAGGAAATACATTTTGGTTTCTTTAAATAAGAAATATTTAGATACAAAAGTGCTAACCAACTTTCTAACCAAAGACAAATTTTGGTTGTACCCACACTATTAAATAATTGAAATACCTAGGTGTGTTTACTATATTTCAATTTTTAAACTAATGAAATACCAATGTTGTAAAAATCGGCTGAATCAGCCGATTAATCGTTAATCGGTCATATATGTTGTTAATTTTTGAAAATCGGTGGAAAAATCGGCTTAGGCAAAAAAAAAATCAGCCACTAATCAGTAAAAAATAGGCTGAATCGGTAAAAAATCGGCCGAATCGGTAAAAAATCGGCCGGATCGATCAAAAATCGGTCGAATCGTCCAAATCTGTCAACTTTTAAAAAATAATAATTTAGGCATTCTACTTAATTTTGGGATCGTTTATTTCACTTATAACGCACAATAAGCCTCATAATCATAATTGGAGCCTTTTATTGAATTTTGGAAACATAGTAGGGCTTGGAATCAGTTAAGATCTTTAGTTTAGTCTCCAGAAATACCCAAAACTTGCAGGAAATGCCAATCCAATTAATCACCGATTAATCCCGCCTTGACCGATTAATCGCTGCAGGGTGGTCGACCGCCCGACTACCGATTCACGATTTTTGCAACATTGTGAAATACTATCAAGCAAGGCAAAATACACGTATTATACACAACAATTATTACAAGATTATAGTGTCTTCATAAGATATTTTGATGTCAGGTTAAAATATTTAAATGTCATTAACAAATTGATGTGTGAGGCTTTTGTGTTAGGAATGCTTCACGCATTATTTTTAGAGAAATGATTGGCACATCTAAAAGTTATATTTAATTTTATGTCTTTCATTGGTTGTATCAACCGAATTCACTTCTTTACAATCCAATGAGATAATGACACATAAGTTAAGCACAAAATTAATCATGTCTTTTAGGTCTTCTCAACATTTTCTTTATTTTCAAACATTTTATTGGCAATTAGGTACGTGTTGATATTGATAAATATTAATCAATGGCAAGTTGGCCATTGTTTTGTCATAAGTACTTTAATTAGAAGTGTTTGTTGTGTTATTCATATAAAAGTTATCTTCTTGCATATAGGATACCTATCATTTTCATTTTTTATTTTATTCTTGTGTTCTTTTTTGTTAGTGTAATAATTTAGCTTATAAAAATATGAGTAGACCATTGAAAGAGACAATATAATAGAAGGAGATAGATATGTTTGGTTTACCTTAACTTACATGATGTGGCAACTTCATCCAAATATGACTGGAGGACTGACTCACTTGTAACAAAATAACACACCTTCGAGAATCGTACTATTGAATTTATGAAGAATAAATTTCGCCGTCATGCGAATGTCCATGATGGTAAAGTTTTAGAGGGTGATACTCACATCATATCTTTTAATGCATGTATTATAATTTGTGCATTACAGTATTATATGATACAACTGTAATGTATAAATTATGGTGTATACATCGAAAGATGTTGTGTAGGTATCAATTCTCTAAAGTTTTAGAATAGTAAACTGCGACAAAAGTTTTAATTTTTATTTATGGATTATCAAAAAGTTTCTTCTTTATATGAAATTCGTCTTTTTGTCACTTTAACATAGCTTTTTACATAAACTTAATTCTTTTCTTTTATAGCTTATTTTATTTATTATTTTTATTTTGTTAAATTATTACTAGTGATCGGAATTAGTGCCTCTAGATGTGATGCGAAACTAATGAAATTCTGCTTGGTAATGTTAATTTCGTAGAACATCCTATTTTTTTTTAAATGCGCCTGGTTCAAAAGATCTTGTATTTTTTGTATTTTCTTAGTTAATCCAAAAATATCTTAGAATTGAACTCAATTTTTGTTAAACTCAATTGTTTCAAATTAAATTGTGTAATATTTGTTCTTTTTTTCCCTTTATAATACAACTCAAACAAAATAGAAAATTGGTGCACATGGTTTTTCGTTTTCTTTTTTTCAAACAACATTGTTTTCACATCTTATACCGCTTATCTCACAATATATCTTTAAAAAATGTCTCTAGTTGTGTTTGAACTCACAACATCTAAGTTGTTGGACAACTCACATACCACTAGACCAAAGACCATGAATGTGCACATGATTCTTTTCAATCTATGTTCTGCCCCTAATTACTTGATATCTAATTTATATATATCAAAATTTTGCTCATAATATTGAGTATTCTCGTTGCAACGCGTAAGCAATATGACCTAAACTATGATCAAATTTTGATCATGCTTTGATGCCAATGAGTTTCAAATGGTCACGCTAACCTCTTTAAACAAGAATGCTTTGTCTAATTATAGTTTGTAAAACGATAGACTCATGCATCATAAATTAGTCGGTTAAATAATCATAAACTATAATTACTCAAATAGAAATTTTTTGACCAAACTTATAACACATTTATCATGATCTTAATGAAAGAGAGAAATTAAAGCACCGACTATTATGCTTTCAAGTCTCCTTCACATGGGAAAATACACGCAGAGTTGTGACTAATTTCATGGACCCAAAATATAAATGCAAAATAAAAGCGAAAGGTTGATAATATTGGAGGACCCTCATCGTTAGAAGACCAGAAAGCGTAAAATGTGGCCTGTGGGGGCTAGCTTATGAAGACTTCCACACATACAGATCGCCAAATATATATGTGTGTTATGCATAGAATTATACATAGGCATATTTGATAATGTTATCTTCTTTTAACTGTCATTGAGTATCCATCTTTTGTAGTCGATCTCATTCCATCCACACAACACTAATTACTACCCGTATCACATATCTATGATTATTTTCTAACGCGTGAGCAATGTATTGGCATACCTTGCACCGTTGCACATAATTAAAATTTAGAACCAAAGCCGGACTTAAGGGGTTCTTGGAGTGAAATACATGGATTTTTTCTATGTAGTGTAAAATTTTGTTGGTTTTAGCGAGAAGACTTTATAACATTTAATCCTAAGTCCGCAACGACGGCTTAGAACTACGAAACTACGTTTTATTTGCCTTGATGTTGACGTATGAGTAATTATATGTAGTCGAATATCATGAACCAATTTCCAGAAAGATGTTAACATTTCAATATTCATTAAATTTAATAATTTGACCACTGTGTCCATTATGAAGCTATTGACATGCTGCACGGATTATTTATATACTCATTTATCATGTTTATTGACTTTGTAGTTAGGCTTTAAAATGTTTAATTTAAATAAATGTTTGAAAAACCAACAATTTAAGAAAGAAATTGAAGCTGGTTAACTTGTTGGTTTAGCAACTAATATTCCCAAAATACAAGAAACCGTACCTAAACACTCCACTAACACATTTTATACTCCGTAAAATTTAAAATAAAAACTATACTTATAATTAATTAACCCCTCAGTCCTAAATTAATACAGTAATATCTTTTTTTATTTTGAGTTGTCTTAAAATTGTTATCTTTTTGTAAATATAATTGTGAATAATATAGCAAGTTTACAATATTGCATCTAATGATACTAAAAATTTCAAACTTCAATAAGAGCTTTACAATGTTTTAAAACCTAGTTTTTTTATCTACCTAGTTTATTAGCCGTTACCGGTTAAACCGATAGGCCGAACCAGTTATATAAATATGTATATTTTCATAGTTTAATATGCAATGTTGCACGATATCATGATTTATTCGACTTTAGTTTTACATTTGATTGAAGCAATAAAAACGATGAAATCTCTACTAATAAACTTTATTTTTAAGTTCTATATCAGAGTTTTAAATAACTACATAAAAATAAAACTATCA
The DNA here is from genome assembly GCA_910596185.1 of Chrysanthemum makinoi. Classification (NCBI taxonomy): domain Eukaryota; kingdom Viridiplantae; phylum Streptophyta; class Magnoliopsida; order Asterales; family Asteraceae; genus Chrysanthemum; species Chrysanthemum makinoi. Next base: position 53,442,358 of record OU343221.1, on the reverse strand, counting down.
TTATACAAAATTAATGAAAAAAAAATAAGAAAAAATGATTACATTTTTCTTAAACTATGTAGTGTGATCCAGGTTGTCAAGATCGGGATCCTACCCAGGATCGTTTTCGTCTTTGCAAGATCGTGATCGTAAGATCGGATCGGGATCTTAAGATCATACTCTAATGTTATTTCTTAATAGTTTATGTAATTTTATATAAATCTACAAATTCTAATACATTATAACCACAAAATACTATGAATGTTTCATATAAATGTTGTCCTAAATTATGATTATAAATGTTTAAAAAGATTAACATATTGTTTTTGGAATTCTACAAACAAACATCCATATGAATTTGTAGTTTTTTAGTTTGTAATCGAGAAAAGTAAGATCGGATCGGATTAGATCGAAGATCGTGTCGTCAAGATCGGGATCCTATAGATCTTCGTATGAGATCCGGACGTTTTTACTTTGCAGTCTGTAACAATCGTAGATTTTAATATCAGATTCGAGATCTTACATCTAGTGTGTGTGAAGAGGGAAGAACAGAAAACACACTAATGAAAAAAGAGAAAATAGTAGTAGAGGCTTTAAAATAGATTGAAAAACCCGCCACTACTCTTTGGTAGATTATTATTGGTTGTTTACAGTGCCCTTAGACACTCCTAAGAAGGATTATGACGCACAAAAAAGAAATGTTATTTCCTTAGAAAGAAAGAAATCACATAATAAAATCAAAGGTAGATTATATTATGTCCATTTCATATCTTCATCTTCAACTTCAACTTCAATCAACTTACCCTTCCGTGCTAGTCATACAAATAGCAAATCAAATCTAATATTTCCCCTCAATTCATCAGTGATTTAGCTTATTAATTACTTTTATAAATTAGTGGATTCATTCAATTTTGCTCATCTTATTTAAAGTAAAAAATCAGAGGATGCCATCGGCGGTGTACCGGAATATCGGCATCGACGACGGAGATAGTCGGAGATTTTGGGATTTGAGAGGGGTTCAGGGAGTAGGATTTAGGGTTTTGCCACTTCTGATCAGATGGTGGATTATATTCGTGTGTACCGCTAATTCAGTAGAAGAAGGTAAACATGCTTATTTCCCGAACTGGTTTATTTCTAACTAGCGATTTTTTTTACTTACCAAGGGGGGTGTTTCCGTAGGCATTATTTGTGCTTATTTTCAAATTTATATAAGTCTTATGCGCGTTGCGCGGCGGTTATCCTACGATTAAGTTCAATACCAATGACGAGTGATAAAAACAAGAAGAAATGATTCTGGTCGGTCGGTTCACCCGTTTTACGGTTCCGCATTTTCTCTCGGTTCGTTTCGGAGGATTATTGGTTAGCCGAACTCGTTTGGCGGACTCCGGTTCCCTGTTGAAACCGGTTGGTCTGCGTTTATTAAATGCACCCCCGAAGTAATCAAAACAGCCGGTATGATTATTTGATATAAATCTCCCAACGTATACGATTAGTGGCAGATGCAGATTTTCCAAACAACTATTTGATATTCGATTACTCTCATTGGGATTACTTTAGAAACTGCAAACAAAGGTTTTTAGTTCTAAGATATTTATTTGCTCATGTTGACGTTTTTAGATTTTTTTTAGTAGTGTTTGAAACAATTTATTTAATAGAAGTTTCTAAGTTTTGGGGTAATCACTTAACATTCCTCGTGTCGTCCGGTATTTCAAATGTTATAACCACATTTTGAGCTGATATTAGATCTAACTTTGTTGAAAAAATGTTCATGTTTTTCAGCTATGTTCTTTAAGAAGAAGGCTACTACGATCTCTTATACCGAAAGATGGAAAGCAATTTTCCTGATGTTGTTATCGACAACCGCTATCTCAAAGAAAAGGTAAAGTATTCAGTCCAATGAGTATACGTAATTTGAAAGAACCTGTAATTGTGCATTGAATCAATTTTTTAAAATCGCTACTCTAAGTTGTGGTTAATTGGACTACTATGATATGTGATGGGCAATAATATTAAACAGATAGCAGTGGGGCCAGTTTTTTCAAAAAAAAAAAAAAGCCGAGCTAGAGAAACTGGTCGACAAGACTTGTCACTTATTGTATCTGAACAGCGGTAGTAGCTACTTCAAAAACACACGGTGTCAAGGCATGTTAAGAGAAATTCTGTTGATTTGGGTATTACCCATCCCAACTATGGTTACAGAAGGTAGCAATCGTTTTTCCCTGTTTTTCTAAAAGGCCTAGCTTTGCCATATACAGGTACTTGTCAATTTGATATTGTTATTATCATCATTTGCAGGGATGCACGAATCTTGGCTCCATTATCTACGTGCTTGCAAGCGATGTGAGCGCGCCTTTTCTGCAGTCCTAAAATTATTGGGATGAGCATTATTTACCCGACAATTTTGATGGCCTGTCCTGTTCACGAGACTGATTCAGCCTATGTATCAATTTAAAACAAATATCTCACACATATACAAGAGACAGCGAAAAATCCAAGACAAAATCAAATCAAGTTAACAAACTTAAGAACTCGACCCTAAGATCCAAAATCATATTTCATTTAGTGATGAATATGGAGCCGAGGGAGAATTGGGTATCGCCTTATCTGAAAAGTCATATTAGGAACCGATGCTTATGTATGTTTGACGCTAATGAACGGTTTCTAATGGTCGGTTCGCGATGGCAAGCTTCT
>OU343221.1:53331342-53439588 GCA_910596185.1 Chrysanthemum makinoi | reverse complement strand
TTTACATTTTCCCAAAATACATTCGCATCACTTGTGTTAAAAGTGATTGTTTCAAGACATTTGTTCAATGTTCGAAAGAGAGATTTGAGAGACAACAACTGTTTTGAACTGTGCTGACACTTTGTTTGAAACACTTGGTTTGGTGGAAAATCTGATTGAGAAACAAAAAAAATACCATTAATTTTGTTCCATGTGTTATAATCAATTGGTTTGATTTCCGGATGTTTTTGTTTCATTTTTGATCTACTTGATTTCAGTGTCCAAAACAATCCCCGGCAGCGGCGCCAAAAATTGATTCAGTGGAGAAAACCAATAATAAGAAGTTGTGTAGTATACGGTAACTCAAACGCAGTTTGTTTGAGCACCGAGATCGCTCCGAACCAGGTTGAATGGAATTTCCAACTCACGCCTCAATAATCGGGATTTGAATAACGTGGGATAATATGATATTATCTAAACTACGGGATAAGGGAAGCATAAGGAACATCTAATCTACGGGAAACCCTAAGAACTATGGCAAACTACGCAATTCTACACTAAAACTAAAACGAAATTAAAACTAAACGCGAATAAAATGCACAACGACTAATCTAACTCCTAAAAATAACCTAAAATAACTTTTACTCTAAATATGATATTAGAAAACTATTTATGAATTAAAACTATTTTTTAGAAATTTTCTTGATTTTATTTCTAATTAAAACTAATTATTAACTTTAAAAATTAAACTAATTATCTAAAAATTATGAAAGAGAGAGAGAAAAATATGGAATTACTTTCTAAAAATCTAAAATAACACTAAAGACTTTTAAAAACTATTTTTGTATTTTTAAGATTAATTTCCTATTTTCTATGAATTTAAATCTATTTAATTCTAATTAAAATTATGAAAAATACCAAATAAAAGGAGAAAAATAAGGAAAAATATGTTTTATGCTTTTTATATTTATCTTAAACTATTAAAATTGAAAAATTAACTTTTGGAACTTTTTCTGAATTAAATGCAATAAAAGCTAATTAAAAATGATTAAAAACCTAATTTAAATAAGAAAAATACTAAACAGCATCTAAAAATTATGAAAATTTCAGGGAAATCCTAAAATATTATTCTAAAGTTGAGAAAAATGAGAAAACAAGGGCTAATGTGGGAGAATCTAAGGCTGCTATGTAAACTAGAGGAAATAAGCACTAAGGAATAAGCTAATAAGCAAGACAAGGCACCAACCGATCAAAAGCTAAAGCATGCTAAAACTACTCTAACTCAACTGATTAAAGCTACTCCTAACACCTAAAGAGCAATCTATCTAGGATTAAGCTAACTGCCAAATAAGCAAACCGATTCTCGACACCACTGCTAAGCATTCAACAAACCGCTTATTCAATAAGCAACAGGGACAACTAAAAGCATGGCTCTCAAGCCAACCTAGCAGAGATCACTTGTACCAAATTACATCTACTGAGGACAAGTGATGAAGCAATTAATGACCAAACAAAAACTGCATAAATGGAAAGTGATGATGCATAAAACAGACAATCAGAATATCACTTTAAGCTATTGTAACTATGATCCAATAAGCTAATGCAAAACCAAAATTTGGAATTGAAGACTACCTAGCAGACTACAATTGTACCAAATCTCAGAACCTATCTTCTTGAAATGAATAGTCTACACTAGTCGCAAGTTTTGAAAAACTCGACTCAAACTTGGTTTGACTTTTTTAAAATCAGTAATGAGCTTTGACTTATGTGAGATTTAGAAGCAAATCATGGACTGATTAAGATGCAATATGTTGAAATGATACTTTAACAAGCTTGGTTATTAACTTCTAAAACCTATATGATAGATTTCAAAAACTGATTTCAACAGTTAAAAGCTCAAGATCAGTTTAAAGCTAAAGTTGACTAATGATGAAACTAAGCACCAAATAAGGACAGATATGAGTAAAAGGAACTAAAACAAGCCTGAACCAACTAAGCTACTCCATATTTATGACCTTTAAAACAGTTTATAAACCTAAACCAAACACTAGTTTATACTAACTAGAAACATTTAAATCACTGAAATCATGATGAAACTGAAACAAAAGAAGGACAGATATGCACCCAATGAGCTATACCAAGCCTTAAACTACTGATCTAATCCATCGCTTTGACCTCTAAAGCAATTCAAACATGCAAACCAAACACTACTTCAAGTTCACAAATGCAATTTAACATGATGACTTCAACTAATAATGACCTCAAATGAATTCTAATCTCAAAACAACTTAAAACTCAGCTATAACATGATCTTAGAACAAAGATTAATCCAAAAACATTTTGACTAAGATGTTTGACTAACTTTGACTTTGAGAAAAACTTGAAATTTAGAACAAGTTGGGACACTAATAAGCTCCCATAAGCTTTCATCATCAGCTTATGTGAGCTTGATATTGACTGAATTGAAAACTTTCAAATCAAAGTAACCAAAGTGACAAGAAATTAAATCGAAATAAGGTAAATTGCATTAATAAAAACTGAGTTTACAAATTAAAATCAAATTACAATCAATAACTACTCAAATATAAAGAATGACAGAAAAGTAAAAGATCAAAACTCCTCTAATACATAAGGAATTGGATAAATACAAATGTGAGCCAAGGGTCGTATATAAAGCTGAGGTGAGGAGAGGCCATGGATCCTTTCGGGAAGATGCTAGAAAGGCAATGTGAGCCACATATCAATCCATGATCACTTCAACCAATAAGAGAGCTCCATTATCCTGATGAGTGCTTGGCCAACGGGAGAGCTTGGTTTGTCCACGCGGTCATTCTTATCCGACGTGTCGTTCTAGAAGCTTGATAAGATTCTTAGTACCAAGTTTAGTGTTCGGGTGTGGGGATACGGGTGGTGTTTGTTGGAGAAAAGCAGGGAAGAAGGTGTCCTGTGTTGGGCGCTTTGGGTTTATAAAATTATTGTTTGACTCTGTGTTGGGTGTTTGACCGGCTTAAAACATCGGGTTTGGTGGATCCGGGTAGAGGGTTGGTTTAGCTTCTGGTTGGTAGTTTAGTTAGATCAGCCTGGATGTCGGATCCGTAGGTGAAATAAAGGGATTGGGCCGAGAGTTAAGTGTTTTTGACTTGATTATAGGATAGTATTAGGACTTGTAGTGTAATTATTTAATGAACCAAGGACCAAACATGTAAAGCTGAATCTTCAAGGACCAACGTGTAAATCAAAATATCTTCTAGGGACCATCTTGCCAATCCTCAATAAACCAAGGGCCAAATTGCAATTTGTTGAAACTTGAGGGGCCATTTTTGCCAATTCATCAAACTTTGATCAAATCTTCACAAATCATCCTCAGAGATTAGAAATCTTCATAAATGCTCAATTTTGACCTTCGGCCAGCTTAAGCTCTTGATCTCTCGTGCTCGGTTTTCCGTCGATGGCTCCTTTTGCGTGTTTTACATATCCATACCGCACAAGCACAAACTCATGAAAACCACAAATATTAGCAATAAACGGCTCTTTCTTGGTTGTTTTGGGTCTATTTTGATAAAGAAAAGGTATGTGTTTTAGCACATACCAAAATACCCAGATCAAACTATTGCCTGTCCTCACGCGAATGCAATCAACTCACGCTTCTAAAACCAAGGATTTCAATCTCTTACTACTAAACCTATGAAGAAGTAGCAAAGATTCCTCAAAAGAGATTAAACATCCTTAATTCTAAAAACGCCCCGTTTACCTTTTAATTCACATGTAGATATTACGCTAAGCACTTTCCGCTATGAATGACGGTTTATTGAACTTTCATGTCGATCAATAACTCCAACATTTTTCAAACGACACGTTAGGATCACGGAGTAGAAACACAAAACGCCGCGGAAGTGACCATACGGATAGAATACATCGCCCCATTTTTCACTAGTCCCAAACTAAGCGCGAAAACCAAATCATTGTTAAATATGATTCTAGATGCTAACACTACCCATGGAAGTTACTGTAAATACCTTTGTTCCCATTTTCTTATTTTCCTCTAGATTTTTTATTTTTGTGAGAAATGAATTTCTTCAAATTCTCGTTTCGATAAGGATTTATTCCGATAAAGATACAAAGCTAAGTCGATAATTAGTTATCCGCCTTCTCTCAAGAACCATTGTCGTGAAAATGAGGTCCACATCAAGGAATTTTTATTCACTAACTTTTGATTTTTTTTCATACATTTTTTTTTTTTTGCACTTATACTTTTATTTATACGCAGCCGTGAACTACGGAGCTTCACAGGGTAATTCCAAGACTATAGGCTTCATGAGATGAGAATCCCGGCTGGCTAGGCTAAGACCTCATTCAATCCCTATAAAGATCCAAGGGTCCGACCTTAATCGCCAGCTCACAACTTTACTTATTACATTTCACTTATCACTTATTACTCATTTATTTATTACGGATCCTTGATGTGTACCCAATTTTAAAACAAAGATTCTTTTAAGAAGATAAAGAACTAACTATCGCCAAAACTCGACATCTCTAATTATTTAGACAGATATGGGGTGAAACAATTTTGTGGGAACAAAAAGCCATAAGTACCTTCGATGCCTCTAAAGAGAACCAACTACTCCACGCTTAGCATCTAAACTCATAAGTAACTCTATCATTTCTAGATCTCTGCAAATTTAAAATCCCAAATAATGAGATCCGCAGATGCTTAGCCGATAATTTTAGATTATCTATGGTTAAGGAACAAGCTACTCAACACGCCGGTCAAGTCAATTCTATTCCTACTCACCAAATGAAAGTCAATCAAGGTGTCAAAACATATATTAACTTAGCCAATGCTTCGTCTAATGAAATCAAGTTATGCATATTTAAAGTCACTCAGGAAAACTTGCAAAATCTTGGCCTTGTGAGCTAGAATTCGCATTTTATAGCTTCTAATCTAAGAGACTAGCCAACTTTTCAATCAAAAAGATTTAACAAAAGCTTACAAAAAATTTTAAATTTTGCTCATTTTTGCACAATTTTTCATTTTCTAAGGAAAAACGGGTTACGAGAGAAACACAAAGAAATAAGCAAGTGCGGTCAAATCAAATCAAAGATTTCCCTACCCCAGACTAGAACGAAACATTGTCCTCAATGTTTAAAGCAAGGGTATCACCGAAAATCTAAAAGCCGTTTATTAAGTATGCTAGAAGATAAACGTTAGTCGATAAGATTAGGATATCGGATTTCCATCAAGATCGATCATGAAACTCGAGTAGAGAAAAGAAAAACTTCGAGCACGAGAGTCTTCATATCGGGAAAATCCTACACACAACATCACAAACAACCAAACACGAAATCGAAGAGGCGCACTCTTCGCCACTTATTAGAAAATAGAAAGAAGAGAAGGATAAGCATGGGGTGCCTCCCACGGCGCTATCGTTTTTCTTAAACGAAGTCGCTAGCCCCGACTCGCCCCTCGAATTCATTTGTCCTGGGGAAGAAAGTGGTAGAGATACCAGTGGTCAACGGTGTCCTCATTCCCGAAGGAATGAGATCGGGTGGTTGGTGGTGAAGAAGGTGTCGGGCATCAAAGACATAAAGGATAATTCCTCCCAAACTCACATAAGGCATATGAAAGAATCGATCCATCATCCTACGGTTTTATGCGAATGGCGGGATGACTGATCAACATGAGAAAACTCCAAGAAAGATGGGAGCTCATGGTAAAAGTTAAGAGGTGTAGGCTCACAAATGAAGGCATCCAAGAGAGGATCCTTATCACGAATAACGGTTTTAACACAGAACTCATCAATGAATATCCCCGCTTAAAGATTTTGTCTTCACATGTCGGCTCAACGGGATAAAGGATGGTGGACTCATCAAGAAGGAGAGTCAAAAGAACCATCAAGAACAACCATAACATCCTCAATACCCGGTGGTATTGGGTCATCAATAGGTAAGTCGATTTCTTCCACATCGTAATCATGTATGTTTATCAAGAATATCGCCTTCAACCATCTCAAATCAATCTCCATAATACCCTCAGTGTCGGATTCAATACTTTCTTCAACATCACATGACGGAAGAGAAAGGTCGGAACACAGAGATGGGACAAGTGGTGTGCTCGAGAGTAGCAATATCCACCACTCTCTGTGGTCTCGAATCGGACTCAAAATCTTGGTCGAAAAAGAGGATTAACTTCACAAAGGTGTAGTCGCCACTGAATTCAAAGAGTGGATTTGAGAAAATCCCGAAGTAACCTCGAGATGTCAAGAGAATCACATAAAAGCTAATCACAATCACCGTCGATATATCCTCGGAATTGGAAAACATCTCAACATGATCATTCAAAATATCAAGAGAAAGCTCATCACAAATATCATCAACAACCCCTGCACTCTCTTGGGATTGGGATAAGGCTCAATACAAGAAGATTCCGCTTCCGAATAGTACTAAGAGGCTCGCCCCATTATGAGTCAACGGTTCAACAATGTTTGAAGAAATAGAATCATCGACTCTTCCATACGATATCGCTTCATCCGCGCGGAGTGAAGGGAAGGGTCGAAATGAAAGGCTCAGAAATGGGAGGGGTTTCATCCGACAAACTTGCATAATATTCTTTCATTTGGATGGAATCCTCATCATCATCGTCGATGTAAGTCGCGAGCCATCGGCACGCCTTGCAAGTGCTTGCTCCTCAATTCAGATTTCTTCAAGGCATTTTCAATCTGAAGCTGCCGCTCTTCCTCTTCGAGTAATTCTATCATAGATCTTTTCGCAGACGCACGCATCTTCTTAAGTAAGTAATTCACCATATGCTTTCCGATGAGGATCTTTAAATTCTTCTGAGTGTATTAATACATCTTGGAAACTATCTTGAGGAATTTATGATGTTGTGGTTGAATTTCTTGGTATTGTGGAGGTGGGTCATAGGAATAGTCATAATTATCACAAGGAACCCGCCATAGACAAGCGGGTTTGCATTTGACAATCGGAGTTAACATGCGACCTCCACAATACTCACAACAAGATGATTGTTGTGACGTGTTTGGTGAAGTATATGGATAAGGTTCATAACCAAAGGTTGTATTGTTAAATTGGGCTTGACATTCAAAACCTTGGTGAGGACCTCCACAAGATTCACACGAGTATGACTCCGCCTCATGGTATGGGATTGGTTAAGAAATCGGTCGTATCATTGTAGGGATATTGGTCGCACACAAACTCGCCTCGTGATTCACAATGCTACACACCCGACAATTCCCACCATTTTGAGGTCCCCACACCATTGACAACCATAATGGTAAGACGAAGACATCGAGAAGAATTATATGAATAAGAGGGTAAAGAGATAAAGAATTGACGGTTCAGAGGGTAAAGAAGAATATTTTGGGTTTTAAAACAAATTTTGAAAAGGAAAATCTTTTGGTTTTTAAAAAATATATTTACAAGAATGACTCGGTAACTTCACTCTGGGAAGGATCTTCAAATGCACGCGATTCGAGACGGAATAACGAAAACGAAGCTACAATCATAGCCGCCAAAAATTGATTTCAGTGTCCAAAACAATCCTGCAAGGGCGCCAAAAATTGATTCAGGGAGAAACCAATAAGAAGTGTGTAGTATACGGGTAACTCAAACGTGTTAGGTTTGAGCACCGAGATCGTTCCCAACGAGGGTTGAATGGAATTTCCAACTCACGCCTCAATAATCGATTTGAATAATGTAGGGATAATATGATATTATCTAAACTACGGGATAAGGGAAGCATAAGGAACATCTAATCTACGGGAAACCCTAAGAACTATGGCAAACTACGCAATTCTACACTAAAACGCAAAAACGGAAATTAAACGAAACGCGAATAAAATGCAATAACGACTAATCTAACTCCTAAAAATAACCTAAAATAACTTTTACTCTAAATATGATATTAGAAAACTATTTATGAATTAAAACTATTTTTTAGAAATTTTCTTGATTTTATTTCTAATTAAAACTAATTATTAACTTTAAAAATTAAACTAATTATCTAAAAATTATGAAAGAGAGAGAGAAAAATATGGAATTACTTTCTAAAAATCTAAAATAACACTAAAGACTTTTAAAAACTATTTTTGTATTTTTAAGATTAATTTCCTATTTTCTATGAATTTAAATCTATTTAATTCTAATTAAAATTATGAAAAATACCAAATAAAAGGAGAAAAATAAGGAAAAATGTTTTTTATGCTTTTTATATTTATCTTAAACTATTAAAATTGAAAAAATTAATTTTTGGACTTTTTTCTGAATTAAATGCAATTAAAGCTAATTAAAATGATTAAAACCTAATTTAAATAAGAAAAATACTAAACAGTAATTCAAAAATTATGAAAATTTCAGGAAAATTCTAAATTATTATTCTAAAGCTGAGAAAAATGAGAAAACAAGGGCTAATGTGGGAGAATCTAGGTCAGTATGTAAACTAGAGGAAATAAAGACTAAGGAATAAGCTAATAAGCAAGACAAGGCACCAACTGATCAAATAAGCTAAAGCATGCTAAAACTACTCTAACTCAACTGATTAAAGCTACTCCTAACACCTAAAGAGCAATCTATCTAGGATTAAGCTAACCCACAATAAGCAAAACTGATTCTCCGACACCACGCTTAAGACTAACAAACCGCTTATTCAATAAGCAACAGGGACAACTAAAAGCATGGCTCTCAAGCCAACCTAGCAGAGATCACTTGTACCAAATTACATCTACTGAGGACAAGTGATGAAGCAATTAATGACCAAACAAAACCGCATAAATGGAAAGTGACCGATGCATAAACAGACAATGTAATTGTCGACGACTTTAAGCTATTGTAACTACTGATCCAATAAGCTAATGCAAAAACCAAAAATTTGGAATTGAAGACTACCTAGCAGACTACAATTGTACCAAATCTCAGAACCTATCTTCTTGAAATGAATAGTCTACACTAGCTGCAAGTTTTGAAAAACTCTGACTCAAACTTGGTTTTGACTTTTTAAAATCAGTAATGAGCTTTGACTTATGTGAGATTTAGAAGCAAATCATGGACTGATTAAGATGCAATATGTTGAAATGATACTTTAACAAGCTTGGTTATTAACTTCTAAAACCTATATGATAGATTTCAAAAACTGATTTCAACAGTTAAAAGCTCAAGATCGCTTTAAAGCTAAAGTTGACTAATGATGAAACTAAGCACCAAATAAGGACGAGTAAAAGGAACTAAAACAAGCCTGAACCAACTAAGCTACTCCATATTTATGACCTTTAAAACAGTTTATAAACCTAAACCAAACACTAGTTTATACTAACTAGAAACATTTAAATCACTGAAATCATGATGAAACTGAAACAAAAGAAGGACAGATATGCACCCAATGAGCTATACCAAGCCTTAAACCATCGATCTAATCCATCTGCTTTTGACCTCTAAAGCAATTCAAACATGCAAACCAAACACTACTTCAAGTTCACAAATGCAATTTAACATGATGACTTCAACTAATAATGACCTCAAATGAATTCAGAATCTCAAAAACAACTTAAAACTCAGCTATAACATGATCTTAGAACGTAGATTAATCCAAAAACATTTTGACTAAGATGTTTGACTAACTTTGACTTTTGAGAAAACTTGAAATTTAGAACAAGTTGGGACACTAATAAGCTCCCATAAGCTTCATCAAGCTTATGTGAGCTTGATATTGATCAATTGAAAACTTTCAAATCAAAGTAACCAAAGTGACAAGAAATTAAATCGAAATAAGGTAAATTGCATTAATAAAACTCTAGTTTACAAATTAAAATCTGAAATTACAACCGAATAACTACTCAAATATTAAGAATGACAGAAAGTAAAAGATCAAACTCCTCTAATACATAAGGAATTGGATAAATACAAATGCGAGCCAAGGGTCGTGATATAAAGCCGAAGGTGAGGAGAGGCCATGGGATCCTTTGGGAAGATGCTAGAAGGCAATTAGAGCCACATATCAATCCATGATCACTTCAACCAATAAGAGAGCTCCATTATCCTTGATGAGCTGTTTAAGCCAATGGGAGAGCTTGGTTTGTCCACGTGTCATTCTTATTCATTGGTCGTTCTAAGCTTGATAAGATTCTTAGTACCAAGTTTAGTGTTTCAAGGGGGATATGGGTGGTGTTTGGTTGGAGAAGAAGCAGGGAAGAAGGTGTCCTGTGTTGGGCTGTTGGGTTTATAAAATTATTGTTTGACTTGGGTGTTGGGTTTGACCGGTCTAAGTAATAATAACATCGGGTTTGGGGTGGGATCCGTGAGGGTTGGTTTAGCGGGTTGTGTAGTTTAGTTAGGATTGGCCGGATGCTGGATCTAGGTGAAATAAAGGGATTGGGCCGAGTTGTTAGTGTTTTTGGACTTGGATTATAGGATAGTATTAGGACTTGTAGTGTAATTATTTAATGAACCAAGGACCAAACATGTAAAAGCCGTGAATCCTCAAGGACCAACGGTGTAAATCAAAATATCTTCTAGGGACCATCTTTGCCAATCCTCAAAAAACCAAGGCCAAATTGCAATTTGTTGAAACTGAGGGCCATTTTTGCCAATTCATCAAACTTTGATCAAATCTTCACAAATCATCCTCAGAGATTAGAAATCTTCATAAATGCTCAATTTTGACCTTCCGTACTCTTTTAAGCTCTCTTGATCTCTCGTGCTCGGCTTCAATCTGATTTGGCTCTTTTGCTTGTTTTTACTAATATCCATCCATTACCTGCACAAGCATAACCTCAAGAAAACCACAAATATTAGCAATAAACGGCTCTTTCTTGGTTGTTTTGGGTCTATTTTGATAAAGAAAAGGTATGTGTTTTAGCACATACCACTACTCTCCTAAGATAGTTCCAACGTTTCAAGAGAATCATGCACAATTATAGGTTCATGCAAAGGTTTTCCATTATGCAACACATTCTGAGATTTCTGAGCTTTCTTGAGAAACGAAGAAGGGTCGTTACCAAGTGCCATCTTATGTGAAGTATGAAAACGTGGATTTACTTGGTTAGAAAGCATCTTGTTTGATTTAGCCGAATGACCCGCTGTAAGAAGCTAAATTGTCCAATGTTTTGATTTTTTCCGCTTATCAAGAATTTCATCAAGAAGAGAATCTTCTCGCTTTGAAAAATCAGAATCAATCGCTTCTTCTCGCTCAAGATCGAAAACGCTGCTTTTGTTTAGAAAGTTGATAATTTAGATCTGAAATTTCCTTGTTTAAAGATTTTATTTTCAAGTTCAAATTCACATCAAGTGTGTCATACTTGAGTTGCAATTATTTTTCTCTTAAAACAGAATCTCGATAACCAATTTCTAATTCAGACATTTTGTTAGTATGAAATTCAAAAGCTTTGGCGTGTTCTTTTAACTCTCAAGCTCATGGTCAATTTCTTATTCGCGGCCCTAACTTCGCGATTGACCTTACTCACTTTCTCAATTTCAATGCCAGCTTATTGATTAATGATTCAAAGTAAGCACGGTTTCCTCATCGTCTCAAGATTTTGTGCCACAATGACCTCCACTAGGATCCACATGTGGAGTTTCAGAGTTAGTATTGCTACAACTCGGATTGTCCATGTATGTATCATAAGTAGGTGCGGGCGCCACGAATGCTGTCCGTCATGAGTAAACACATCAAATATGACATTGTTATAGCATGGATCAATGATTGGTACCTCGCGTTGGCGCCATAGATGTGTGAAGTGCGCCGAGTCGCTGTCGACTTAGTCTCCTGAAGATTTGCCATGAATATGCAGCCGCATTGATTTCGAGGTCTTCCAAATCATCCAATAGCGAAAAATCATTTTCTCAGCATCAATCGCATCCCCGCTTCTTTAAGCTTCGCGGTTAACAAAGATATCTTTCCGGCGAAATCCCCGCGATTCTTCTTGTATGGCTTAGTGCAGCCTGATTCACCCGAGGCAACATTCGCCCAATCCTCGATTTCCAACATTGACCCAACCGACAATTCCCGATACGGAACCGCCGACACCCATGCGAAATCGTAGCATATCCTCGCTGATTCCCAATAACTCCAACCATTTGACCTTGATTACCCATATTCACACCCTACTGCAAGGTTCGCTATGAAAGTGTTTGACTAAATCCTTTGGTTGTTGTTAGTTGGTGTGGAATAGCGACTTTTTAGTGCGCTACCCAATAAAGAGTATATCCGTTGTAAGGTCGCTTCGGGTCGGGCCAAGATCGCGATTCCTTGTTCCCGGTATTGTTGATCCGGATAGAATTGTTGTTGTGGTTGTGGAATGTATTGCTGCAAGTTGTTGTAGTTGGAAGATGATGAAGCTTGTTGTTGTGTATTCACTGAAGATTGAGTCTTTGCAATAAGTGCCAATGGATCATGATTCTTTGCCAATCTTTCTTTCCGACTTCATTGACTTCAGTTTTGTTTTGTTTCAGAAAATCATTCAGTTGATCAAAGTTCACCTGATGAAGGTCTTTTGTTTGTTGACATAGTTACATATCGCCCCATTCCTCCTCGAAGATTGTTCAGAACTTGATGTTTTGAACGATAGTTCCGGTGTCAACTTGTTTCTAATTAGCTCATTCATCAAAGTGCAAAACCTTCCATAGTAGGATTCAATGGATTCTCCCGGAGTAGATGTAAACTTCTCCCATTCAGTTAGCAACTTGTTCTCCATGTCTTGTTGACCAATTTCCGCCCGTGACAAAGCCGCCTAACACGCTCCCACATATCGAAGCGCTTCACAACCTGTCTACCGCGAGCAAAGATGTCTATTGGTAAACCCAGTTGATAATATGAATTGCCATGTCATCCGCTTTAACTTTGTTTCGATCCTCTCAAAGGTATTCAGACTGTATTGAAGACGAGAAGATGGTGGACGGGAGGTGTTGCATCTCATTTCCGTGTACATGAACTTGTCAAGGCTTGAAGGGTCCATCCTGAATGGATTTAATCATGAGTTTTCCATTAGGTTTGGTCTTGATGTAACGAAGCATACGACTTGTCCATTGAAGATAACCACCTTTTGCCAACATAGGAGGACGATTTGACCGGCCGCATGAATGTCTTGTTAAGTAGCCATTGATGAAGGTATGATATGATAAAGTTGATGTAGGATCGATTCAACGATAAAGGAGTTGTGTTGGAGAAGATATTGCCGTTTGAGGTTTTTTCGAAAGTCGCATCGAACCTTGGTTCTTAAAAATTTCTCCAAAATTTGAAATTTACTATAAAAATCAATTCTAAGGACGTATGAAAATTTTGAGTTATGACAATTTTGACGCCAAATTTGACCCTAAATTTTGAATTTAGGCCAAAAAATTTGAATTTTTACCAAAATTTTCACAGTTAAACCAAAATTTGAATTTCACGTAAAAATTGAACGTTTAGTCTCCTCAAAAATTTAAATTTTACTCAAGTTTTCCGCCAAAAGTTACGAAAGTAGAAAGAGCTTAGGCGTAGAAACAAGTTACGAGTAGATTCCAGGCTTAGCGTAGAGATTGTGCTTGCGCGTAGGATCTTATGCGTGAGGATCTTAGGTGTTGATCTTATGCGAAAGCGATCTAACGCCGCGAACCTTAAGCTTATGCGTAGACAAAGTTACTCGTAAACCTTACGCTGAATTGTGAAGTTGGCGCGAGTTACTCGTAGCTTTTAGCTTATGCGTAAACTATGGTTAAGAACCAAAAATCCTTTACATTGTCACAACAGTAAGGATATCCACAAGTCGAAGTGTTCCACACACTTATCCAAGTGAGGGAAGCACTCGAAAACCGTATAGCTCAAGATTCTTCACCAAAATGTTATGTGAGAAAACTAGGGTTTTGACTTTTGACTTCTATGCCGTAAGAAATTTCCAATGATTCAAACGATTTCTTTGCACGATAGCCTTAAAACACTCGAATAACCCAAAAATGTTGACCTTTTTCACCCAAAGTACTTAGAAAAGTTACGAGTAGAAATGACCAATGAACCAAATACGAAGTTCAAAATGAAGAAAAAACACGAAGCTCTCGAACTTTTGCAAGAAACTGAAACTTTAGCACCAAATAAACCTTAAACCACAAGAATCTTGAATTTTAAGTGCAAAAATTAAAGCTTTAAGCGTTTCAAATATGTAAACTAGAGATTTTACGTAACCCTTCAAAAACAAACACAAACACTCCTAAACCATTGTTAGGCGATTGATACCAATTGTTAAGACCCTTTTATCACTTATACCACAAACCCAACACAAATACCACGTTAACACAAACAACACAAACACAAACGTTATGCTTAGAAAGAATAAGAAGAAAGGAAATATGGTGACTTGAATGATAAGAAATCCGTGTATGTGAGAGGATAAAGATAAACACAATAAGTTGTATATTCCTTGAGAGAGAAAATACACACACACACACACTTTCAAGCACACCCCTCAAATGACCATTTGAGGGGTATTTATAGGTGGAATACATGAAAACCTAAAAGGCTTTCCTATGGGCTTCGTTGGACTTGATTGGGCTTGGGTTACTTAAGCTTATAAACGCTAACATACCTAAAGATTAACCAATTAGCTTAGCCCAATCCACGAGCCTCGCTGACTATTCTATCACGATATCTAACACACGCTACAAAGTTCCTAATCGTGAATGACCATCACTTCTAATAAAACTATTAAGGCTAATGTAGAGTTCTTATCGGACAACATGGATAATTCAAAAGGTTTCCGACCGAATCGTCGTGACAAAATGGTGATGGAAACGATTCATGCTCATTTTGATGAACTTACGGAAATGGCTTCGAAAGTATAACAAACTTGGAACCCGACACAACCGCTTAAACTTCCCCAAACCCCATCATCACCAGTAACAAACCCTCTACTCACAACAAATGGAAAGGTTATTTGTTCCGCAGCTCGCTGGACGATATTGATGAACGTGCTCGTGTGTATCCGCTTTCACGCCAACCCGATAATACTCTTATACCGATACACTCGCTACAACAACTATCAAGAAGCACCACCAGTTGACTCCAACACAACAGCTTGAACAAACCGCCTCAACAATGATAAATCCCGATGATGTTCTCAATGAAGTACCCCACCCGCAGATTTTGATCCAAATGCTTCTTTAACCCGTTTAATGAGATCCCGCACCAGATGTCGCAGAATCTTCAACAAGCCATTTGAATCCTCAAAATCCGCACAATGTATACCAACATCAACCCTCCACACATAGATGGACAAGAGACCATCCTCCGCAAACATTATTGGCAACCCGATCAACCGCCGTTACGAGACAACGCCTTCACACAGACGTGAACATTGCATTTATGCACTCACCGTCCGCCAATCAACCTAAAACATCAAAGACGCGAATGACAAAAGACAACCGATTGAATCCATGCAAGAAGAACTCAACCAATTCAAACGCCTTGAAGTATGGGAACCGCTGAAAGACCAACAGGGTCTACATCATTGGTCTCAAATGGATTTGGAAAACAAATTGATGTCGAAATGTTATCCCAAATAAGTCACCGTGGCTAAGGGTTATCGCCGAAGAGGGAATAGACTTTGAAGAATCTTTTGTTCGGTCGCCGCTCTTGAGGTCGTCAATATTTCTCGCGTCACAGCTCATATGAATATGACGGTCTATCGATGGATGTCAAAACCGCTTTCAATGGACAACTTAAAGAAACGGTTTATGTCACCAACCGATGGATTCATTGATCCCGAAGTCCTAATCACGCCTACAAACCGAACAAAGCTCAGATGGTCTCAAACAAGCTCCTCTGCATGGTACGATAAGCCATCATCTTTCCTCATTGCTAATAATTTCACCAAAGGTTCGGTTGACCCAACTCTTTTTATACAATATCACGGGGCACATATCTTAATTGTTCAAATTTACGTGATGACATCATTTTGGGTCTACATAAAAGTTTTCAATCGCTTTTGCAAAACTAATGAAGAAAATTTTGAAATGTCCACATGGGGTGAACTCACGCTCTTTTCTGACCGCAAGTTCATCAATCACCCCGTATTTTTGAGTCACCCAAATATGCCCTTGAACTGTTAAACAAATTTGGAATGAAAACATGTGACACCTATGCCACACCAATGGCTCATACCAAGAAGCTAGACCCTGATTTACATGGGAAATTGGTGGACCCTACAAAATACCGTAGTATTATTGGGTCTCTCATGTATCTAACAAAGCAGTGACCTGATATTGTCTTTCCCGTGATATCTTTGCTCAAGTATCGGCCGCGACTAACTAAACCCACCTCTCTCGAGGCTAAAAGAATCTCCGATACATAAAGGGAACCACTAACTTGGGGATCTAGTATCCAAGGATTCTCGTTTTGAACTAATCGCTTTTCAAGCTTCACCACGCAGATGCTTAGACTCACTAAAAGTACTTCAGAGCTTTACAATTTCTTGGTGATAAACCGGTGTCATGGCAATCAAGAAGCAGATTGTACATCGCCGTCTCAACCGGCGTAATATGTAGCCATGTCGTCGTGTTGTGCTCAAGTCATTTGGATGAGAACACAACTCAAAGACTATGGTTACGTGATTTGGACAGTAATCCCGATGTATCATGACAATCGAGTGCCATTATATCTCTGCAACTCGGCCAAAGACTCAAATCAAAGCACACGCATCTTCGATATCATTTCATCAAGGACCACGTGGAACAGGGTAAAGTTGAATTATATTTTGTGGGTATAATACCACTATGCATCTTCTCACCAAAGCCTTGCTCCGCTAGGTTTAATGATTTGGTCCATCGGATTGGTATGAGGTGTTTGACTCAAGAGGAATTGGATGACCTCCTAAAACAAATGTGAAAACCTCACAAACACCAAAATATCTTTCGCATACAAATTTTTCAAAACAAAATACAAAAATACAAAACCTCGATAAAACAAAAATATTCTTCTATATACTTTTCTCATTAACATGGCAAGTACATTCAACCGCCAACACTTTAATCTTTCAAAATTCAAGATTTTTCCAATCAAGTGTAGGGGAGAATACAAAGATTTAACCTGCTTCAAAACATCTCAAGGCACTTGCATGTTATCATTTATCGGTTGTTTCTCTTATCAATGGTGGTAAATTTTCTGGTTCAATGACACTCCTCGGACTAAAATTAATGTTTATATGATGATGAATTGATGATTTCCAAGCTCTATAACCACCCGTAAAACTCTAAATGATTAATACTTGGAATTAGGGTTTAAAGTTCATAAGTTTGGGCATTTTTGATTCTCCACGATTTAGATGTTATAACTTGGTTTATAGACTCTCACAACATCTTAGAACTACCGTAAATTGTTTGGTGCAAATCCCATGGTTAGAATTATACGCAGTAATTCATAACCCTTAGGTTTTGACCCACGCCAGCATATACTTACTCATAACCATGAATCGTTCATGCCATGATTTGTTATTAAAAATGAAATTATGTGTTAATATTGATGATTTGATGAATTTATTTCGTGCTTGCTACGCTTAAAAATCGTAATCAAGGTCATTTGAATCTCTACGCGATAAGGATTACCCCACGAGTCATGTTATAAGAATAAATCCTACGCGATAACTATTACGCCGAAGGTTCTACAATGGGACTACGCGATCCCTGAATGATATGCGAAAAGGACTCTACGCGATAAGGTCTACTTACGAAAAGCTTTACGTAAGGTATAAATACGCCACGCTGCAAGCTCTACATATAGATCCCTTTCCTACGCAGAACATTTCTACGCGAAGTTAAGATCCCACGCGATAAGTTTCGCTCACGCCGTATGTCATTATCATACGCTAACTTTGCCAATTCTAAGCCTATGCCTTGATTGACCTTCATTATGAATTGTTACGTGTACAAACTTGTTAATAAACTTATCATAACGCCACCTAATCCAATAATGTCACTAATAAACTTAAACGTTTGATATGTTGTGAACATTGGTGATAACATAAACTTTAAAATATTAAGTTAACTAACTCAATGCAAACATTTCATGCACGCCATTGGACTATTGGACAAACAAGTGACTTAGGACTGTGAACAATCATTGACACTGCATTCAATAACTAGACAATAAGACCTTCGCTGACTAACAACATTATGTCTTTCGATATGTTGGTTCTTTTGGCTAATGTTATTTCGCATCTACATGGTCAACAAATGAATGTGGATGCATCAAGTTCTTACAATTGCTATATCTTTCCGCATAAGTTATCCGAGAAAGATTGGAAAGAACAACCTAGGGTTGACTTTTGACACCCTCACATGCTCGTAATCTTCTTGTCTCACGTAGTGGATATTCTCAGAATCATCCCTACCGTAACATGCTCTCACACCGCCACGCCCAGGTCTACATTCAACAATTATGGATTCTATGCAGAGGATCACCGTCAAAGTGCACGTGAATGACACTTAATCACAAACAAGTCACTATCACTCCCGCCGATTTACGTTGTTCTCATCATTCCCCGACATCGCCCAACCGACTTCTTTGCTACCCCCTAATGTAAGAGATACCCGAAATTTTGATAGATATTGGTTATGAAGCTTCGTGAATCATTACTAAGCACTCTCATGTGGAGTCAAGAATATTCTCAACCATGGAGAACACTCTACATGATCATCACCAAATCGGTTCTCGTCGCGGATAGCTATGAGCATCCCAAGCTCATGGAACGCAAATTTTCTCCGTCGTTGATCAATAAGAAGGACATTGAAATCAAGAATCGATATGGGAGGACATGATGCTATTTTACAAGAAGTTGGCACCAAGATTCCCTATGTCGATACACCAAATCGTTGATCCAGTAGAGCATTTGACTTCATCCCGATATCCCCAAGAGGCTCCAATGACCCAGATAATCACGACATGTTGATCAACCCATACTATCTTTCGTAATCAAAGAATCACAACAAAGAAACAGTGGTGCTGTATTACTCGATCACCTTCCGACTACCAAATCAAAAAGCTTGAAACATACAAAGGTACTCCAATAGTCAGTAAAAGAAGGCAAAGTTGGTCATCTTGATGAAAAATCTTCTCGTACACCTACCGGAGGACCGTAAGAGGCAAGTGGCTGAAGTGTCACAAGTACGTAAATTCAAAGGAAGTTTCCCAAAAGGAATCCTCCTCCTCGAAAGGATTGTTCCAGCTAAGGAAGTCGCTCCCTATTCCTACACCTCGAACCGCAGAGAGCTAATGGACGAGGACTCGAGGCTACCAATCGATAAAAGAGACTTTCTACTCGAATCAAGAATCAGAATACCTCCTTCAAAGAAATAAACCTCCAAGTCCACCAAATTTGACAAAGGAAAAGGGAAGACTCCCGTACTTGTGCCTTACAAGAAAAACTCGGATGAAGAAGAAGAGCAACGGATACCTCATATACAGAAGAAGTTCAAATTCTTTAGACTCAACACTGGCAAAAGAATTTGCAAAAGAACAAAAGGGTGGCCCCGGAGGGTCAAGTGGTGTCAACCTTCACCCAGTCCCGATGCGTTAATCAACCCGAGCAAGGATCCGTACCACCACTTTGGAGCAACAACAAAAGCACGTGGAAGAAACTATTGAGTATGAATTTGAGGTATCTAAGTAAAGAAAAGGCCGAGAAAGAAGAAGGTGACAAAGAGAAGATCAAACAGTACATCAAGAGAAAGATAAGTCTCAAGATGACGATTATGATAAGTTTCGCTAGACAACCCCGTTTGCCTCGCGACCAATCGGAAGGACCCGGAGTCTCCTCACATCTCATCATCATCGATTCTTCTTCTACTCTTCACCACCACCATCAAAGAAATCAACCAAATCATTATCCCCAGACGTTAGAAGCCAACTCCATCTGGATCTCAATCTAAGAATCAATCTTAAAGCCGCCCAACAAGTTAGAAAGAAGGACATGTTTCTACGTGAACCGAATTGTTTGTCGACCAAATACAAAGATTCACATGATGAGAATGACAAGATGCACGAAAGTGGAGTATGTACGTAAGCTATGAGGATGATCTACAAGGAAGATGATGTAATGATCAAGGCTACACTCACAAGTACTTCTCGGATATCGTTCCTAAAGTCACAAAGGAGATGTTTACCACACAACTATATCCGAATCTTATGCAGATAGCCAAGCAAACTATAAGATCAACACCCTTAACCGTCAAATCAATCCCTGATCCAGTAGTTTTCTCAATAATGAATTGCGGCTGCTTGTCACAAAATGTCTACACGACCGACATTTACCTGATGAAGGAAACTTGTTTCAAGTACGCCGACTACCAACTTCAAGAAGCTAAAGACTAAGTCAAAAGTCTAAACGCCCCTAGAGACTATGAAGATAAGGATCGATAAGAATGATGAAGCCAAATCCACGTAAGAAGTCCGTGAATCATCTTCCATGCCACCACCCCCAACGCCTCCTCGCTCAACAAAGGTCTCTCCTCGCTCTTCTACCAAGAAATGATCGATCCTACCTAGGATCGCTTTTGGCTTGCAAGATCGTGGATCGTAGATCGGATCGATCTTAAGATCCTATGAAAAATGTGTATATTTTGTATAGGGCTGTAGTTCTATATATATATCCTGCATAAGTCTACACTTAGTCAATTTGTATACTATATAACGTTAAAAAGAATGCCCATACTTTAAAAGTTTACTTGCAGAACAATAAATAAACCAGCTTTTTGTTTATCCCGCTTTGAAATGTACATACGCTAAAGACTTAATATAAATTAATAAATCATATGTGTGTTGGTAAAATAGCATGTAGTTGTCGCGGAAAATATTGTTAGTCATTATCATAATAATTTTGTACTTAATTTAGCCAATGCTAACACTAATTTCCTACAATGCGCATCGCCACTTTTAAACCTAATGGTCATTTGTGAAAACAATGAATTAAAGTTCAAAAAAAAGAAAACAATGAATTGGGATTGAGATTTCGCTTTTGAATCAAACATGGGCTTAAATGTTTCACATAGAAGAAAAAGTCCAAAATGGTTTATAATTGATCGGATCTAAACGATCCTACGATCCTAATGACCGATCCCTACGATCCTCAACGATCCTGCCTCATTTACGATCCCGCTATGAGTCCCTCGAATCGCTTTTATTAGGATCGTAGAGATCGCTTCTCCACCATCGTGATCGCATCCTCGACAACCTTGTTTCTACCAATAAACCTCATGATTCGAGACACTCCCGGACTCAAAAACCGGTGATTACTTTGAGTATCGGTGGTGACGATGAAGAACACCATGAGACCCTACAACAACCCACCTCTCCCAAACAAGTACAGAAACCAGAATCCTCATCTAGGCCTAGAAAAGCAGAAAAAAGGCCCAAGGCAGGCGTCCTATCATGGCTAAATGAAGACACCACAGAGGAATTTGAATGGTTTTCTACACTTGTCAATTCCACTCCCTACCCTGAAGAAGGTCAAGATCTGGTAGACGGTAATACATTGGAGCATGCTAAGATTATGCAAGAAAAGTTCCATGTGAAGAAGATGACGAAATCGAGTTGGCGAATCAAGAATGAAGCTTTTCAACTGTGGAAAGACAGCTCAGAAAGTGCCATCGGGTGAATATCACCTTGAAAACATTGCTCGAGCTATGTCTAACAACATGGATTGGCTCAACAGAAGCAAACATCGACTTCACCAAACGGGACAACCCTCCATACTACACGACTGGTCAAAACCTCTACCAACAATTGGCCAATCAGATGAACCAAGGATTCCATTCGATATTTCTTCAACAGAGACTTGGATTTTCTTCTACATGGTGGCGATGGTTCAAGGAAGTATGCTACATCTTTGACACTTCCATTCCCAGCAGCTGAATACTCAAACTGTATAGCCATCGAGGAACGTGCCAATCACTTGTTCTCCAACAAAGTGGAAGCCTACGACCGAGATGCACATGGGGGATTCATCATTGGCGAGCGAAGAATCTACTACAGAAGCTGCCAGGTTCAGAAATCTCAACATGCAGTATTTAGTTCTAAAAGTATCGTTGCCATCAAACACGTCGATCTTTCATCTAAGTGGGACTACACCTTCCTAAAGAATATCGTGGTCAAACGACAAGATGAAAGGAATTATGCATTCTCTGAAGCTGACTTTGAGAATTTGTCTATCAACGACATCGAAGACATGTACCTTGCAAAGTACAGGGTCGTATGAGACAATTCTCCACAACGTGAATTCATCAAGTCAGTGCTCATCTTCATCAGACGCATAGTTATCAAAGAACGTGTAGAAGATCTCCAGTTGGCAGTTGAATCTTATCAGACCCGTGTCAACTTCACTCCACCGCTTGATCTACCCGTATCAACCGGCTACAATATACGCTCATCGGCAAACCTTTCGGCGTCGTTTACCGAAGTGAACTTCAAAGAAATTGCTTGATGGCGTGCGGAGAATCTTCTTTGAAGATGGTTAGGGACGGATTAGCTTATCGGTTGAAGGATACATCAGAAGATTGGGTCTCCTAAGCGATGGAATTCTCAGGATCGAAGGGCGTGAAGGGATCATCACCATGATTAATGAACGGTTGTATCGAAGGGATCAGTTTAGAAGACTGGAAAGCTATGTTGGTGGTCGACCCGGGAGAAACATCATCGGCTTTCAACGCCCGACTCACACTCTGGCGACATCTCACGGACTACGGTACCCCTTGAACTTCTTCTTTCATTATCAATTTGGATGTATGATTTATTATGTCAATGGCTTGTGCACACATACGATGTACAACCCGTACTTGTAAATAAAGGACCCTGTGGTACGCTTCGTGCCACAATCCTTATAAAAGGAGTGAAAGCTTCTTACTTTTGAGTAAAACCTATCAAACCTTTCATTTTCAAGGTTTTGCTCAAAAGAACAAGTACTTTCCCTTATGATTTTCAAAACCTCAACCGTTTATATCACTTGTTGAGGGGGTACTTGAATTAAAACTTTTTTCAAAATTGTTCACAGTGGTCATTCTTCCCGCAACACTCGAAATGGTCATATTTATTCTCAACTTTTCAAAAATAACATTTTATATGCCATTTTGAGGGGGAGAAAATACGTGATAAGAAATATGTTGTGAAAATGCAAATGAATCTTTGTGCTATAGACTTAACCCATGAATTGACGAGATCTTAACTGTTAGTAACTCGAAAAGACTTGTCCGGGACGGGTAATAATTTCAAGCTAGTTCGCTAGTGATGTAAACGTGTCTCGCAAAGGACTTGTCTGAGTAGAATGTACCATTCGAGAAACTCTTGGTAGACATGAACTCTGACGGGTTTGACAACCTTTCGAGGATTGTCTACACCTTCAAGGTAGTTATTAGAGCTAGTTGTCACCTAAAAGCTGACAATGCAACTCTTTAACTATGCCACGTAACCGTGTCTCGCGGGGGAATGTCTATCTTGAGTTAATCAATTCAAAATGTGCGCGCTCTTTCCTCACTGTGCATTTTAACCGTTAAAACTCTTAAGCACATGTGGAGGGTGAGTATTTATGCAAAATCTTATCTCAACAGTGGTACTAAAATGTTTTTCATTCACAAACTTTGAGAGATTTTCACAACATGGTTTTATGGCAAAATTGGTTAGTCATGGAGTTATAAGGTGACTAAGGTTAGGAATAACCGTCCTATGATCCGCCAGAGCGGAGGGATCTACCCAAGGACACCACAAATAGTTAGTATTTAGAAGTCCTTAGGTATGATTATAAAAAGGAGAAAATGAGAATGGAGAAAGAAGGAGTTGAAGAATTAAAAAGAAACGTAAAGAAAAGGGTGAAAAGAAATAGCCCTCCAGATTATTCAACTTAGGGCAGACACGGGTTCAATTCATATGCTACTGTTTGTCACTTAGATGCTGGTATTGAAGATTTAAATTCGTCATGGACCCAGTGACGCATGCACTAAACCTTCTTAACCACTCAAGTTTCTCTCAACAGAAGCTTGTTTCATTCTCACAGGGAACCCTACGTAAACTATCGGCTTTCTCTTAGAGATTGCTGGTATTGAAGAAGGAGACCCTCTCCCTAGTCTCCACTAAGGAAAACCAAAACGCGCTATTGAGTCTAGAGCCACGAGATTCATCAAAAGATCTCTTAGGTACACTTGACATTTCATCACTTGATATTCAACAATAAGAATTTCAGTGGTACATTATCGAGTCCTTCACAGATCTTAGCAATCTGTCGAGAACATTTATGAGAGGTTCACATTTGTGATCCTCAGTGATTGAATGGAAACTCCTGCCAGGGTCAACATCAAACAGCCCTGACAGCAGGTCGCTTCGGCAACTCCCGTGGATTGCGCTTAGTGGTCTCAAACGGTCTGGTCGTGAGGTGATGCTTCGTGTACCTCAGCGACTCATCTGAATCGTAGGTGTACCGATTTTTATCGTGTTATCTCTTGTGGGACTCCGATTCAGGAACGGCCTTTGTAAGAATTAGAGTTGTGTTTTCACACTATGCTGTTAACACTCTCGAAGTTCAAACTTGTAAGTGCCGGAATCCGCTTATTACTAACCGTTTTAATGTTTTCTTCTTATGGAAGCTCTGGAGCGGAATGATCGTGCAGATTCTTCTCATGCTCACGCCAACATCATCACTAATGGAAGTTCTATCCAAAAGCAACACAACAGTCAGAATGATTCTTCGTCAAATCAAAGAATCTACAAAGTTAAAGACTTAAAGAACTTCATCAGTACTGAATTCCAACGTCAAAAGAGCGTGTGAGCATGTTGAAGAATGACGTGGAGCCACTGGAGCAGCGAAGCAGACCTGAGGCAGACTTGATGCAGATAACAACATACTATCACTTTCATCACAAAGAACAATGATCAAAGAACAAAGTTAAAGATGACGTCAAAGCATAACTGTTCAAAGAAAACTATCTCGCTACACTGGGGAGATGGTTCAAATCAAGGCAATTCTTCTCACAAGAAAGAACAATGTTAGAAGACGTCAAAGCTACTATTACATCAACGCCTTCACCGTTTTCATCACCAACACTTGAGTGTTTGTTACTCTTATGTAATAACACTTGAGGGGGAGATTGTTGGAATCACTCCTAAACCTTATTCAAGTGTTAGTTACTCATATGTAATAGTTAGCTTATTATGGCCTTTATGTTTGTTATTAGCCTTAAGCTTATGTAGAAGGCCCATGAGCTTAGGCCAAAGCCCATAGGAGAAAGGGAAGGAGTAGGAGTATTGCCCTAGCTCCTTGCCTATAAATACTATGTAATAACCCTCACTTGAGGGTTGGTTGTTCAATATTTCTCTTTCACTCTCACCTACGCGTAACCGGTCATAAGCATATCGTGTGTGTGTGTGTGTTTAATATTGTTCAATCGCCTCTCTATCTTTCTTATAAGCTTGTGTGGTAAACCTTGTGACCTAACAATGTGTTTTCACACTATGCTGTTAACACCCTCGAAATTCAAACTTGTAAGTGCCGGAATCCGCTTATTACTAACCTGTTTTATGTTTTCTTCTTATGGAAGCTCCGGAGCGGATTGATCGTAGCAGACTCTCCCACATATACTACCAACAACACATGAAGTTCTCATCAAGAATCAAAGGCTACTAAAAGTTAAAGATGATTCTTCGTCAATGTCAAAGAATCTACAAAGTTTAAAGACTCAAGAACCACATCATTGGTAACCAAAAGACAAATAGAAGTGTGAGCATGGGTGGAAAGACGTGGAACACCTAACCAATGAAGTTAACAACAGCGAACAACCACTTTAATAGATCACAAAGCATGAAGGAACAATGAAACAAGACTATTCTATATCTACACACAAAGTTCAAGCTTCGAGAAAGTAAAGACTAATCAAGTTGGAGCATCATTTGAATGACCAACCCTTAGGGGGAGATTGTTAGCCTTAATAGTTTTTATTAGAAGTGATGGTCATTCACATTTAGGAACTTTGTAACGTGTGTTAGATATCGTGCTAAAATAGTCATCGGGCTCGTGGATTGGGTTAAGCTAAATGGCTAGAAGTTGTGTTAAGCTGTATTGTATAAGTCAATGTCCAACCCAAGTCCAATCGTGGCCCATGGAAAGCCCATTAGGGCATCTAGTATTTGTACTATAAATACACCTCAAATGAGTCATTTGAGGTGTGTGCTTGAGTGTGTGTGTGTGTGTGTTTTTTCTTTGAAATAAAACATCTATTGTTTTCATCTTTATCTTCACATATACGATCCATATAACATCAAGTCACCATCTTTCTCATCTTTTCTTTCTTCATCTTATACGCATAACGTGTGTTTGGTTTACGTGGTTATTCTTGTGTTCGTGTTAGGTTTGTGATAAAGTTGATAAAAGTGAGGTCCTACAACACAGGTAAACTTGGACCGAAGTGGGAAGGACCCTATGAGGTTACTGAAGCATTAGGAAAGGGCGCGTACAAGCTACGGGACACGGATGGTCGTGAACTACCACGCACATGGAACATTTGCAATCTTAAGCGATGTTACCTCTAGGAATGGCTACGACCCAGCACACAGACATTTCCGAACTTTAGTGAAGTGTCCAATAAATGTCCGTGTATTTACATTTTGTTTTACTTAGGCAAATATCTTATTTATTTTCTTTCACAAAAAACTTGCAAGTATTAATAAAACGTCGCGGTTTTTAGCTAACTCCGTGACACATTTCAATTTGTTATTTCTAAATACTTTATGTCTTAACATTGTTTATCTTTTGCCTACATGGCGTGCATGCACTTCATAAACCAACGATGGTAATAGGATGAGTAAACCTACTAAATAACTCGTTGAGTAAGAGGGTTGCAAACCCATCAACATTGGATCACGAATCCTTGTTAAACACCTTATTCCCAAGACGTTGGAATAAGTTCGGTGTGCACCCCACGATGAGTGCGCAACAATGCATATTGTGCGCGTTTAAAAAATTAGGAATCAAGACACTTGACTCCTTGATATGATACTTACAGTACGCTGATAGGATATTTTCTATATACTTTAAATATTTATAGTGCATGCACTTAATATGATACGAGTATGTAGAAATTATGTTTCAAGTATCCCGTGACTTTCATACATGATTATGAATTCCACATACAATTTGCGCTTACACAAGAGTTTGATTCTTAGACAATGAAAACGAATAACTAAGTACAAACATTATAAGCCACAACCACATCAACACGAGTTCAACAAAAGGAACATTTTATTAAGGATTATGCGTTCTTACAAACTGGATATTTACAACTAAGGCTACAATCTACATGCTATTACGGCGCCTATGCGATGAGCCCTCCACACGGCGGTCAGCGTCCCCGACCTCCTTTAGTTCCTTCAGCAAATCAGTGTCTTGACGGGATACCGTGGCAACACTAACGACACCCGTCAGATCTAGGAAGGTCGCTTTGTGCCAATGCCAAAAATAGCCTTGCCTTTGATACCTTCTTTCTTGGAAAGTCTTGTAGCATGCGCTTCCAAAACTTGCTTTAACGGAATTTCCTTCTCCAAGGCGAAGGGATTCAATATGTCGGCGAGCAAACACAGGCACCTGCAGCTGGGACTCATCAGGTCTCGAAAAATAATCAGGTTGCGCCTCTGCATTTTCGGCACGATGCCGAGCCAAGGTGAGCCCCTCCATGATGACCCCTATCGGATAATCTTGATCGCGCTCCAATTAAGCAATTAGAGGAAACTCCAACAGCTTCATCTTTTCCATTGCCACAACCAGCTCATCATACGCATGCTCATTGTAGCCAGGTACCTTATCAGTAGGCACCTTCAACATATTAGCCTCATGCAGCTCCTCTACAGCTTCTGACTTTCCCCGCGCCAACGCGGACTGCACTACCGCCCAAAACTTATCAAGAACTTCCTGCGACTCCAAAGTGCTGAGGGTATCAAGTCGCAGACCATGGCCGATGAGCCCAGAGACACGAAGCCTTATACCCCGATGATGCAGCACGCTCCTGACTTATTTGACCCAGCAGCGCCATCTTTTCTTCAGCAAGCTTTTGGGCATACAAGCTCAGGCCCTCTGCTTCAACCTTGACACTAGCCAACTGCGCCCCCAGAAATGAAATTTGTTGATCCTTTTGAGTGCTCTGGCTGCTTTCCCCATCGTGCTTGGCCTTTAGCTTCTCCACCAGCGAAGCTTGATGCGCAGCCGCCTGTACCAATTCTTCAACAAGCTGATCCATTGGCGCATCCCCAGTCTCCAATGGCTCAGCTCTTCGGCTGTTTGGCTCGGAAAACTCAAAACGTACGGGACTAGCCCTGGGGGGCGACTCAGCAGAGTGTGTCAAGCCTGCACACAAGAAAGGGAGTTAGCAATTACTTCTCACATAAACAGGGGATGCGCAAAAAACTTTGATGATATTACTATATATACTATTTAGCGGGGAAGAAAACAGTAACCCCCAAGGCATTATATGCAAAGTTTCCTAAGTTGGCAGAAACAGTCCCTGAGTTTCAATTGGCGCTGCAAAGTAAGTCCAAACATTAAATGCAAAGTTTCACAACTTGGCAAAAACAGTCCCTAAGGTTTAAGGGGCGTTGCAAGGTAAGTCCTGCAGAATTAATTGCTATCTATAAAAACTTGGCAAAATTAGTCCCTAAGATTTAAGTGTCGCTACAAAGTAAGTCCTTTGAAGCCAATCCCGCTGCATCGCGCGGGTTTTCACACTCGTTACTTACTGTGGACCAGTGGTATTAGCCGATGGGGGAGGCGACGCAACGTCACTGGATGACGATTCCACAACCAGGACAACTGGGCGCTTCTTTCTCGATGAGCTCGCGCCATCACCTCCAAGCGATCTCTTGCGCTTCAACCCTGGGTCCTCCTCCTCCTCTTCTTCCATGTGCTCCGCCACTCCTACTTGTGATAGCTGCACTAATGGAGTAGGCGCCCTAGGGCTCGGGATGCTGCGTTGGGGTCGCCCGGTGCGACGGATGAACTACCTCCCGTCTCTCTCAGCTCCATTTTTAGGGTACGCCCCGAAGTAGCTTCCAAAACGGGCTCTTCTCCTTCTTTCAATGGGCGTACCCCCACAGCAACTTGGCGAGGCTTCGCTAACTGCACCACTGCGAATAGATCCATCTCTGCGTAACAAAGACAAATAAACAAACAGGTTACGAAAAGTACAAAGATTAAAAGGAATGCTCACATTAGTATATCAAAGGAATGCAAAAGGACGAGCACCCACCCTGACCATCCGCGTCCAAGAATATCGGCAACTCCTCAGGTCGACCGAAATAATTACGACTGATGCCCATATGCACCAAAAATTCCTCAGGATAGGAACTGATGGGTATGCGGTTTGTGTTTATTGTATCAGCATCCTTAGCGCTGTACGATCCAGGGGTAGGGCGCTCATCCTTCGGCAGCGAACCCTGGGTATAAAACTCAAAATCCCAGGGAAAGACCGCCTTATCAATCCAGAAAAAATTTTCCCTCCAATTTCTAAGCGCGTCAAGTTTCTCCGTGTAACATTGCAGTCTACCGGTAGCGCAAACATACCACCCGTTTGACCACGTTGTGTGGTAAAATGCGCGGAATAGGTTGATAGTCGGGTTAATTGCCAGGATATGACAATTAACCTCGAAATTGGTTATTTTGGCTGCACCTATGCAGTGCAGCTGGGATATATGTAGACGGTAGTAATTTAACACGTCACTTAAGAATAGGGATATGGGCACACGTTGATTCGCGAATTCGAAAAAACGCGTGTATACCCCTACTTTCCCTTCGGGAAAGTCTGCAATTGACGCCTGCGCATTTGGAACTTCCGGATGCAGCGCGAAGGGAATATAATGATCCGAAGAGAACTCAAAAAGTTACGCCTCGGTCGGGTCGGGAGGTGAAATCAATGAGTGAGACCATGGACCATGGTACAATTATAAGTGGGCGCCGCAGCCTTATTTTTAGATATCAAGGGTTTCTTGGTGGCAGGTTGAAGCTTATTTAACAATCGTGAAAATGATTTACTATGATACTCACGATGTAAGGAGACGGGTTATATAAGTTCCTTCCTCCACACGATGAGCGCCGTGGATTCCACTATCTCTGCTTGTGTGGCTAAGATCGTTTGATGTGACGTATTTTCAGTAACTTTCCCACATTTTGAGGGGGAATTTGAAATATTTCGTCTAGGTCCATTCTTTTAGCTTCTTTTATACGCTTGAAAATGGTATTGGCTAAAACTATTAGTCTAGCATCCGCGGTGGTCACTACGCATACTAGACTGGGGACATGATGACGTATAGTCCGTATTCGGTCATGAACCCGGCCAATACGCTTCTTAGCAATTGGGCCCAGTACGCATGGGCTAAATCATTAACGGTTTGGGCCCACGAGGCCCAACCCAAAGTTATGTATGGCTAACAATATGGGATATCCCTATCTTGGGAGATAAGCATTCGATAACCGACTTAGGCGGGATACGCCGAAATGAGGAACACGAACCAACAAGGTTTCGTGTATATATAAAGGGTATCCTGCCCTCGTTAAAGTACGATTTACAAACCCTAATTCTCAACTATATCCTAAACCGATTACTTACTCTCACGCCGGAGGATAATCGTGGGAAACAATCCCATGGTAAGTCTAACGGTGTCTTTTGTTTTCTTAGTGCGCAGGTCTCAAGCATTAAGATCTAATTGATACGGAATCAGAACCCAAATGAGCGTAACTTTTTGTATCAATGATCATCTTAATTGCGATACGTTTTGTTATAGTTTGTAACTTTGTATGATTATTCACCTCTAAATCTTTTCATAATCGAATCTTTAACCTACAAAATTAGATGCATTTTCTTTTAAAGTAGTTATCTCTTACTTAAAATGTGTGGTTATAAATCATTCTTATTCATCTCATTTTAGTTTTTCTTTTCACAGAATCTCTTTCCATTTTAGTATTTCTATTTCTTTATATCCCCGCGAGTTGTCTTTCGCTTGGTATCGCCTTGTTTTTTGTTGTTTTCGGTTGTTGAATATATAGTTTTTCATTTGTGATTCTTAATTTGGATTGTCTCCTAAATGAGCAAGTAGGATTCTAACTCAGCAGAATGTCTTCACATGAATGAACTTATTGACATCTTGCCGGCCCTTATAGTCTTATACATACTTTTATAATACTTGTATTAAACAAATGATAAAATCTGATTAATTGAGACTTTTAGTCATACAAATCCAAATACATGAAACAAAAATGTCCTTTTAAGTTTATGTGTTATATAAATCCTAGGCTTCAATCTCGATTGTACTTCTTTACATCCAAGATTTACACACAAAAAAATAATGATAATATTGTGAATTTGTGATCTTCTTTACTACACTACTGTATTTTGTAACTTATTCATGTGTAATGCTCATATTTTTTTTGTAAAAACATACAAACTAGACGTTAATGATAAATAAAAATAAAATAAAATAAAAATAAAAAACTTAAGGATAGTCTAGTGGTAAAACTATCACTTTAAAATGTGCGAGGGTCACGCCAACCTCCTGAAAAGGGAGAGTTTTACCTGGTTTGAGTCTGTGCGGCGATAGGTTCAAACCTCGTTGATTAATCAGCCAAAAGGTCAGAAATCATGGTAACCATAAAAATATGATTAAAAAAAAAAAAACAAAAAAACTTTGAACTAAAAAGGTACGCACTTGGGAAACAACAGGGGGGCTCAAGGGGTGTGCAAGTGGTGCCGCCGTATCGAGCCTCTACTTAAAAGAGGTCACATTTTTCTTAGTTTTATATATAAATATGTTATATATATTAAACATATATGAGTCATATAATTCAAGTTTACATGTAATTTATTTTTAAATTACAAGTTTAACGGGGCCTCCTTGTTGTTATTGCTTAATGCCACCAAAAACCACGGAACGACCCTGGGAAATAATCTAGTGAAACCTCGGAACCGACTAGGGATCTTATCATCGATGACGGAAAAAGAAAAAACAAATTTACGAGGGAGGAAGGAGCAAATGAGCAATGGTGGAGTGTATCGGGGTTGGTTGTTGGTTGACGACGGTTGCATGTAAATATTTGACGATATACCGGGCCAAGCTCGAATATGTGTTGGCTATATTAAGGTTTATAGTATCTTCTATGTAATGCACTATAAATGCAAATCAATAATACAATACTTATGTGAGAGGTTTAAGTGTCCAATAGTAGATGGGGTTATTTTGGTCAGTGGTGGAGATAAAGGAGGGTGGGGGTGGGGGTGGGGGTGGGAGGGGGCATTGTGCCCTTTTAGCGAAAAAAATTATAATGTAAATTTTTAAAAATTCCGAACTTAGGATAGATATATCTTTGAATTTTATTATTACTATTTTGCTTTTTTAGGGCAAAATGTTTTGTCAAATATTTTGTAGATTAATTGATGGCTTGTTTAAAGTCATTTACGAACATGGACAACTTTTGATACGTTGTCCATTCTTTTTAGGGCAAATTAAATAAAAATGTACTTATCTTATATCTAATTTCAATTAAAGATACTATTTTTTTTTCTCAATTCAAGGTATCTGATTTTTTTCTTTTGCCAATTTAGGTTTTTTTCTAACTTCCGTTAACCATTTACATGTTTGGTCCTTGAGTTTGTATAGGCATTTCATGTTTGGTCAATTTTCGTCCGTTTTCATACGTTTGCATATCTTTTAGTCGGTTTTATACGTTTTCGTCCGTTTTTATACATTTTCATCCGTTTTTACACGTTTTCATTCGTTTTTACACGTTTGTGTCCGTTTTTGCACGTTTTCGTTCGTTTTTACACGTTTTCGTCCGTTTTTGCCGCGTTTTTAGTCCCGTTTTACGTTTCCGTCATTTTTACGTTTCCGTATGTTTTAACCGTTTCGTCGTTTTCGCCTCCGTCCATTTTACACGTTTCATCCATTTATGCGTTTTTAGATGCTTTTTTTACATGTTTTCGATCGTTTTCGATGTTTTCGTCCGTTTTACGTTTCGTCCTTTTCCATGTTTTCGTCCACTTTTTACGTTTTCGTCTGTTTTTTGACATTTTCGTCCGTTTTACGTTTTAAGTCTGTTATTCGGCGTTTACGTCTCTTTTTGCGCGTTTAGGGTTACGTTCTTACGTTTAAATTTGATTTTAACCGCGTTTCCATCGTTTTCACTTTCGTCGTCAGTGTATCTTCAATAGCGTGTAAAACAAGCAAAACGTGCAAAAAGCATGTAAACGAGGCGAAACGTTAAAATGGGCGAAGTGTAAACGAGCAGCGTGTAAGCGAAAACGGCGATGTAAAAACGAAATGCGTGTAAACGGGGCAGCGATGCGCCAGGCGAAAATGCTGATACGAATGGCGATGTAACGAATTAAAAAGTGCAAAGAAAGATTAAAAAGTGCGAAAACTTGTAAACGGGCCAAAATTAAAACGAGAAAACTTGAAAGCATTATGCAAACGTATTATGGCGGGACAAAATGGACCAAACATGAAATGTCTATACAAACTCAATGATCAAACATGTAATTTACTAACGAAATGATTAACGGAAGTTAAGAAAAAACCTAAATCGGCAACAAAAAAAAACCATGTACCTTAAATCGAGAAAAAAATAAAAAATAGTACATTTTATTAAAATTAGACCTAAAATTAGTATCTTTTCATGCAATTTGCCTTTCTTTTTATAATGCTTAGCATGCAATTACACACTTGACTGATTTATGTTGAACTTAATATATTCTTAACTATTAGAGTTTCACGTAATGCATTTGACATTACAATTAAAAATTACAAGTAATGGCAATATGGAATCTTTGTGAATTTAATAAAAAAACTACGTAGGTTAAAATTTTAAAAATGAATTACTCGGTGGGTAAGTCATGATGCATGCTAGACAGATACATATATTATTGCGATTAAAAATTAATAACACCAATTACAAAAAACAAAATTTTAATTTTTGAAAAAGTAAACGTAGTCACATGATATTATGATGTTACATTTTCTTCTTCTTATAATATCAACTCATACACACGAGAAGTCTACACTTCAACTTCAATATATCCTCTCAAGCTTCGATCATGAATGCTTCAGTCTTGCCATCGGCTTACAATATATCGGCAACATCACCCGACTGGCTAAACAAAGGCGACAACGCATGGCAAATGATCTCAGCCACTCTTGTTGGCCTCCAAAGTGTCCCGGGTCTCGTGATCCTATATGGAAGTATAGTAAAGAAGAAATGGGCTGTAAACTCGGCTTTTATGGCACTCTATGCCTTTTCGGCCGTAGTAATATGTTGGGTTACATGGGGTTATAAGATGTCGTTTGGGGAGAAGTTGCTCCCCTTCTGGGGCAAGGCAGGCCCGGCACTTGGTCAAAAGTTTCTTATCAAGCAGGCCGCGTTGCCCGCCTCAACCCATCACTATAACAATGGTTCGGTATGTGTATCCTATTGTTTTTTTTTATCGACATTTGACATAATTTGACATTGACTTAGATTTTTAAGTGGAGTGATGTGCTTATATGATGTCAAAACATAAAGACTTTATAGTATGAGATGTTGATATTTGGTCTTTGTTTTCTTGATTTTAATTTAAGTTAAAATGATTTTAAGTTTTTTAAGTTTTAGCTAGTGAATATATAGTTTCACAAAGGCGTCATAACATTACTATGCATAACTCGTTGGACTGTGTATCAAATTATATAGTTTGAATTTTCGTTAATATAGGTGGAGACGGCGATGGCAACACCATTCTATCCAATGGCTTCGATGGTGTGGTTTCAATGCGTGTTTGCAGCAGTAGCATTGATCTTGTTAGCAGGCTCGTTGCTAGGAAGGATGAACATTAAGGCGTGGATGGCGTTTGTCCCATTATGGTTAACTTTCTCGTACACTGTCGGGGCTTTTAGCGTGTGGGGTGGTGGTTTCTTGTTTCACTGGGGTGTCATGGACTACTCGGGTGGTTATGTTATTCATCTATCTTCCGGTGTCGCAGGTTTTACAGCTGCTTATTGGGTCAGTACTCCCTTATATATGAAACTTTCAGTTTTATGTTTTTACATCTCAAAGTCTCAACACATACATTTTACCATTGAGCAAGTACATGATGAAACGATATTTTTACCAAATATTTTAACATACAGTAGTAGTTATGTTTTTTACATCTATGAAGAGACAAAAGACACTTTTATAAACTTTACAATAACAAAATTATATTATTAAATATAAGATCTATTGGTTCATGAATCATGCACATACCATTGACCCTTAATTCCTTTGGCTTTTAGCATCTATACTCCGTAGTTATTACTCTAATATAATATAATGTAATTTTCTTTATTTATTTATTTATTTATTATTTTATTTTTTATAAATCTAAAAATAATTAATGTTTAATCTTCAAAATACCCTTTTTAAACTTACCAATATATTTTATTATTTTGTTTACTTTCTCACTAAAAATGGTTTTAATAGTTGCCTTACAATTAATTTTTGTTTTCAAATTAATGTTTTAAAATGACTCGATCTTTATCATTTCTTTTTCTTTGTTACAAATTCATCACAATCCTGTTCTCGATCTCAATTTATATTTCAATTTCAATTTGTTAAAGTGGAACTCATATGATGTTATAATCTTTGAAGATGATAAAGACTTGTCAACACTAATTACAAAATGTTACACAAAATACTTAATCATAATATCTCAATTATAATTATTTGTTGTTATAAAATTTCGACGTTATACACGAATTATATCTTTAAATAGAATAGACATTGTTGTTTCATTCACTTTTCCTCAAATGTGGAGACTTGGAGTATCCAAGAAGTTCCTATCATTAAGGAACTCACGTGGGCCAGTTCCATTGTCTATTCATTTCTATCTTTAGCTGCTTCATCGTGACTACCAAACAATCAAACTAAATTACATGCATCAAAAAGTTGAATGTGAATTAAAAAAAAAAAAAAAAAAAGACGAACGTATAAAGTAATTTTGATGGTAAATGTTTCTTTCACTCAATGCGTTGATTGTTCTCTACTTCAATATTTTGTAAATTAAGAACCCTGGCATGATTAAATTGCGTTCATGAACTTTACTTTACAATATGTACAAAAGATCGATTGGAAGACTTAAATAGTTTAATGCTTAAACTTACATCACAACATTACGTTTTTATTCACAAATCAATAAAATACTTATACGCGAGTATAATATTAGTCATACTTTTGAGCAAGTTTTTCAAGATCATGATCTTACTCAGTATTGTTTTCATTTTTACAAGATCGAGATCTTAAAATCGGGCCGAAATTTAAGATCCTACTATAATGTCATTTTTTAATATTATTTATAATATAATTTAAATCTATAATTTACTACCTCCGTCTATTTTTATTGTCCCATTTGATTTATTAGTATTTCTTGTTCAAATTTGACCATTAATATATTTATTTGTGTTATATAATACTTGATGAAAATTATACCAAATGAAAATACATTTAAAACCTAATATATTCATATATTTTTCATCAAGTATTATATAACACAAACAAAAATAATTATAGTCAAAGTTGAAGAAGAAAGACTAAAAAAATCAATATGGGACAATAATTTTGAGACGGAGGGAGTATTATATATTATAAACACAAAATTATATGAATATTTCATGAAGTCCTAAATTATGCATATAGAATGTTTAAGAACATTAACATATGGTTGATCCATAATTTTGTTGTTTTTTAGTTTACGGTTCGAAAATTGTAAAATCGGATCAGATTAAATCTTAAGTTCCTATGGTTAAGATCAGGATCTTATAAGATCTTAAACTTGCAAAATCATTTATTATAAACACAAAATTATATGAATATTTCATGAAGTCCTAAATTATGCATATAGAATGTTTAAGAACATTAACATGTTGTTGATCCATAATTTTGTTGTTTTTAAGTTTATGGTTCGAGAAAAATAAAATCAGACCAGATTAGATCTTAAGATCTTATGGTTAAGATCAGGATCTTACAAGATCTTAAACTTGTTAAAATCTTACGTATTGCTAAGATCTTTCGTAAAATTCAAATCGCTTTTGCTTTATATTATCGTAAAATTATTAGATTCTAATATTAGGACCAAAATCTTAATATTAACTTTTCAGTTTTCCAATGATTTTTTTTATCTAATACCTAACAACCTTCTAAGAGCATAATATGAATCATACATTATGTACAATTTATATTTGATCTTTAAAATTAACATTCATTCAGAAAAGAAAAATACAGCTTTCTCCTTGTCTTTTAGCTAAAGTAATCCAGATGTTGTTTTTATGATTGAGGATCGCCGGTCCTTGGGCCAAGTCCATAGACCATATCAAACGACTTATTTAGGTTTTTATGAAAAAAACATCATCAAATATGTAGAGTTATCTTATACCATAATAGAAAAGAAATTCAGTCTTATACATCTATATTTATATTACATATAATAATGCAGGAAAATATCTCACTTTTAATTTTAAGACGTACAAAAAATTCAGCATAGTTTACAACACTTTAATGCACCTAATTTTCAGAATTACAACAAAGTAAGCATATTGTACAACAAAATAAAACGTGGTGTTATTTTAAGACCAAAATTCTATCAAACAACATTAATGCTATTAAAAACACCCATTCACCAAAAATTACAACCATTTAAGCACAATGTACAATAGCTGCAATTAATTTTCAGATTTACAACCAAATAAGCATAGTATACAACAAAATAATCATGATGTAATTTTCAGACTTGCAACATTAATATTATTAAAGTGGTTAATGTTATTAATTACTATAATGACTACAGAAGAAACTCGATAAATTAATACCTGATTATTTAATAAACTCTCTAAGATAATATTTTTTGCCGGTCCCGACTCGGGGATAGGGTGCTAAATTAATAATTCGCTAAAATTATAAGATAATACATTTATGATAATTTCTTTAGACCCCATATAAAATATAAATTAATAATTTCTTATATATAGCATATTACATGAATGATTTATGAAGGTTTCTTGAAAAATGACTGATGTCTTTTGTTTTGTTGAAATCAATTTCCCTTGAATCTAAGTCTCTAATTTTCCTTAGCATGATAAGAACTTAGGTGTTATTTTCTCATAGCTCAACAAGAAATTGTCAATGTGATTGCAGCTTTATAGCTTCGTTTCGCGAAGGGGGCTCCATTGTAGAACTTTCATCATCTTCTTCATCGATATCATCTTTATTAATTCCAATAACGGTTTCAATAATTTCTTCATCAGTCAACAACTGTGCAACTACATTTTCTTCTGGGTGAGTCAGAACATCTTCGACATCCATTGCATTGCGATAACCCAACTCTTTGATCAAATTCTGGAATTCTTGAGTGCTTTCACCACCTTCATCTTGAGTGCTTGAAAGGTGTTTGTAAACTAAGTATTCTACTATAAATTAATAAAATATTAATTAATATATAAATTAATAATTATTAATTTATCAATTAATTAATAACTCTTTTAATTAATAAATTTTGGTGGTCCCAAGTGTATTATATTATAGAGTTTCTACTGTACTACTTACAAGAAAAGAAACATAGTGTACAACACTTTAATGCACATAATTTTCAGACGTACAAGACAAGAAGCATAGTGTACAACAAAACACCACATTAATGCTATTTAATGTAGTCAATTATTCAACTGGTCAATA
Organism: Chrysanthemum makinoi; assembly: GCA_910596185.1. NCBI lineage: Eukaryota > Viridiplantae > Streptophyta > Magnoliopsida > Asterales > Asteraceae > Chrysanthemum > Chrysanthemum makinoi. The sequence continues at coordinate 53,400,895 of OU343221.1, read as the reverse complement.
AATACAATTAATGCATTTATTAAAACACCCCTTACATAAAAATACAAATTATCAAGCATATTATACAACCAAATTAAACACAACCTTGCATTAAATTTCATAACATAGCACATTATACAAATATTCAAGCCGAGGCAACGCAGACCAAATGGGCTGCCCAAACGGTACGCGGGACCAAACGGGCTCGAGCCGAACTTGACGCATACCATCGGGTTCGAGCCGAACGAATACGGGCTATATAAAATTCTTGATATCCGTAAATTTATTGTTAAAAAGAACATAATAAACTAAAATACATTATTCATCGAAATTTTATTTAGTAGCCAGCACCTTGTAGCGGTACCACAATGTAATACTTATAATGCATGATGACACTTACTTCATATTAAATTTAAAGCATTATGTACAATTAACTTTTGCACAACTAAATACATAAATTGATTAGTCAACAAATATCAATAATGTAGTTTTTAAAATGCCCTTTAAGTGAAAAGCACAAATTGTTAAACCTATTGTACAAACTATCCACTTTCCGATTCATCAATACATTTAATCCCTTATTAATATGGTAACACTAAAAGTCAACATCACACAAATTAATAATATTGTCAAACCACATGGAGCATTGACGAAAAAAAACATATATTAAATCATGTAAAAAATAGTCCAATGTTTCACCTATCTAAGAACCACAATAATTATGTCGTAACTCAAAAATCAATAATAAAACACCACAACAATACACAATCCATCTTATCAGATAAAACAAACCACAACAAGATCTTAAACGAAAACAAAAAGAACAACAAAGATCTCAGGTTTCTTTAAAATTCCGATACTTCTTAAAAGAACAAAAAAGAAAAACCATCATTGACCTTTACAAACCAAAAAAAAAAAAAACATTTCGAGTCTTCGAGATACACCCGTGATTCATTTAAACGAAAATAATTAGGTGGAATTTTCGAGGCTTTTAAAAGATATAAAAAGGGTTTGTTGTGATTTGTGTCTTAGTTTAACAAGAAATAATTTTGATTATTTGATTTGTGGTTCGAGACTTGGTGGATAATGTTGAGAGAAAATGATAAGAGAAGTGTGTGGCTGAGAAAGTAAAGATATGAGTGACTGCAAAAAAAAAATTTAGGTTTAGGGTTAAAGTAGTATGATAAAGGGATTATGTATGTGCCGGATATTATTTTGTTTATATGGGAGGAGTTTGATATTGAAATAAAAAGGTTGACTTTTATGGATTGAAACATTCATTTATCAATAATATCTAAATAAAAAAGTTGTAGACATATATTACAAAAAAAAAAAAAATTATTTAAAGATATTACCTAAAAACATACTATCTATTTTTATAAAGTTATTGTTATGGTAAATATATAATAGTAAAATATTGTTTGCTAAAAAGTTTAATCATAGAATATCCGTCGCCGCAACGTGCTGATACCCTGCTAGTTAGTATTAATTAAGAAACTTATAAAATTATGTTAAGGATACCATCAAGACAATGGCATTAAATGTGGACTCTATTACACTAAGATTAGGTTTATGAAGCCCCCTTCCTTGTTTGAATGAGGTATGTTTCACGCGTTATTATTGTTAGACAAGGCCATTGACCATGCGTGAAGAAGAAAAAAAGAAAAGAATTCAGTAGTGTAGAACATCGGAATGAAAAAATGAGTGTGCGGGTGTAAATGTCTGGTATATACCAACTGTAAAAATATGATAATCACTACAATGTAAAGTTGGTGAGAAGGTATGTTGATGTGACTTAACATGACTGATCACCACCACTATAATTGGTCAAAATAATCAAGACTGTGAAGTGGGTGAGTCTTAGACTAGTCCCACACTCGGTCACCATCATTTTAGACTAGTCCTTCCCATTACACCCCTTCTCTTTAGACGCGTTCTTAAGGCAAAAAATGCACAAGTTGGTTGCATATGCGACCAACTTATGTTGTATGTTTGTGTGTGAGAGGTTTATAAAATGATTTATGTGAGGTATTTTTTGGGTGATGTGTTCGGTCTTTTTGTTACACTAAATTGATTATAAATTTATCTTGAAGAAAGAAAACTGATATGACAGCGTTGTTATTAGTCTAGATCGCTATTAGCCTAAAGTTTATACTATCTTCTTGATCTATAAACTTTTATAACTAACTACACATGATATATAAACCTTATTCTTTTATAGTGCAAAATTGTAGCTAATATATTCCCTTCTTTTATATATGTTTTGGTGAAAATTATCGAAGCTTTCATTCCTTAAAAAAAAAAAAAAAAAAAAAAAAGTACCTTTAAGCACTTGTTAGTGAACACTTTGATTAAAGTTGTTGAAAGAAATTCAAAAAACAGATTTTTTTTTAAATAAAATCATGTATCAAGAACAACTCCAACAAGAACTTGAGAAATGGTTATAATCCCTTAATGAGTTAATGCCGAGTGGCAACAATATACACAAGACTTAAAGTTTGAGTTAAATACAAGTACCTTTAAATTTATATCTTAACTATTACACTCTAATATTCTCACAAAAGTAATTAGAGAAAAGACAAGAAATTGACTTAAAGTTTGAGTTAAAAACAAGTACCTTTAAATTTATATCTTAACTATGACACACTAATATTCTAAGCAGCCCAGCATATAGATAAAACTACTACAGATGTAACATAAAGTGTGAGCCAACTGGCCCAACCTCTAGATACAAATGTAACGCTTGTGAGCTTGTCTAATGTAACTGTATCTCTGTACATTAGTTGTATCAGTCAACACAATCAACCTATTTAATCCCGACTTAGATATTACTTGCCCCAACTCATTTTGACTTGTTACCTCGACGATACTTTAAGCCAATTACAAGCAAATACTAATTGTTATTAAAATCTGATTAACAGGTGGGCCCAAGATTAACCGCCGACAGGGAAAGATTTCCACCTAACAATGTACTAATGACATTAGCCGGAGCCGGGCTGTTATGGATGGGATGGGCTGGTTTCAATGGTGGTGACCCATACGCTGCCAACATCGACTCCTCGATGGCTGTCCTCAACACCAACATTTGTGCCGCGACAAGCCTCCTCGTTTGGACCTGGCTCGACGTCATTTTCTTTGGTAAACCATCTGTCATTGGTGCAGTCCAAGGCATGATCACTGGGCTTGTTTGCATTACACCCGGTGCAGGCCTTGTTCAAGGATGGGCTGCAATAATCATGGGTGTTTTATCGGGTAGTGTCCCGTGGTTCACAATGATGGTGGTTCACAAAAAATGGACTTTATTACAGAAAGTGGACGATACTCTTGGTGTCGTCCATACTCACGCAGTTGCAGGGTACCTCGGTGGCATCCTCACTGGGATTTTCGCAGAGCCCACTTTATGCTCATTGTTTTTACCCGTGACGAACTCACGTGGGGCCGTTTATGGCGGTTCGGGTGGTATGCAGATAGTGAAACAGATTGTTGGTGGTGGGTTTATTATCGGATGGAATATAGTGGCAACGTCGATAATATGTATAGCGATCGGTATGGTTATTCCTTTAAGGATGTCAGATGAACAGTTGTTGATAGGTGATGATGCTGTACATGGGGAAGAAGCATATGCATTGTGGGGAGACGGTGAGAAATACGAAGGAACTAAACATGAGTTTTATTCCGATGACACCACACACCATCGGCAACCCAGTGGTGCAACACACGAGCTCTGATAACTATTGTGTCAACTCTCAAGTCATTAGGTTGACATGGAATGGACTCTCTCGTGTACGTGTGTTTATAAGTGACTGCGTATTTAAATTTTTATGGATTTTGATTATTTTTTTGTATTATATCAGCAAGAATTCATCTGGATAAACTTTTTATTATTGTACAATGTCTAAATAAATTTGAATACATCTACACTTAAATGTACGTCTTTTCGTACATAATGAAACTTGATAAAGCTATGAGAGTGGATATAAGAAGCTGAGAAGAGCATTTATTATATATAGGCTTATACCACTCTCGCGATCAAAAATAGTACTACGAATATGAATATATATACATAAAGATACGCTCACATTTCGGATAAAATATGACTAATCTTACGAAGCTCTTTTAGAGCAGCCATGGCAGTCATTTGACCTCTGTCTACTAGTGCCTTCTTTGATAAGTTATCGACTTGACCAGTTTCACCCTTTTCATGCTGGAACATCGATTCAATCACCTGAACATTATGTAATAAATTCTGTCATAAAGGGAATTTGGGCAATTTAACAAAAAACTTCCATTATAATTGAAGGTACAAAAAGCCATGCTTACTTATAAATGGGTCAAATTGGGTTACATTCTGTATCTTATGGGTCAAATGGCTAATAAGTAAGCATGGCTTTTTGTAAGTAAGCAAATTTTAGCGCCCAAATTATGAAATAGTATGGTTTTACTGTTTTAGTGCGGAAATTTAACACTTCATAATTTCTTTTAAAATATTTGGAATTCCGAACCCGTTTTAACTCAAAACAATCAGCGATTTTGATCCAAACACATGTATTGATGAATGCAAAAAATGACTTAAAATAATACCTGAAGATTTTCGACCATAGATTGGCCGAGGTTTTTCAAAGAGGAAATCTTATTCTGGTTAACATGTTCTTCTTTGTTCATTACATCCGTTACAGAAGCCGCCGCTTCACTGTTCTGATCACACCCAACAGACGAATTTGTAGAATCACCTTTTTCAGACGAACCCTCTCCCCCGTTTTTTCCAAACTTCCAAAACCATTGAAACTTTCCGGCTATAAGTTTTAAATTTGACCCACCCGCCTTCATAGGTGCTTCCTCAGGCCCATAGAAAACGGGTTCCGGATTGATTTCATTAGCACATGGCTCGGACTCAGGTGCAAGTTCAGTCTCAGGCGCAAGTTCAATCTCAGGCTCAGGCTCGGGATCAGCATCAGGGTCGGGTTCAGGTTTGTTTTCATCAACAAATAAGATTGAACCAACACTACTTGGCTCAGTATCGTTTTCATGGTCATGATCATTATCGTTAACCTCGGCTATTGGGCTCGGTGGGTCCGAGAATATAGAAGAGTTCTCTTCACTACCACCCAGATTATCATTTTCATTGTCGTCTTCAAAGCCAAGCTGTCGAGACAAGTCATCCAGTAAACTTTTCCTAACGTGTCGTCTAGACAGGCCTGGGGCTGTTTTTTCACTATACACTTTTGAGGAAGACGGGTCAGACTCTGTTCTCAACAAACGCGACTTCACTTTCTCGGACCAACCTTTCGGTGTACTTTGACTTTTACCTTCACTTTGACTTGGATCTTTTTTGTGTAAAACCCTCCATTTTTCTTCCCAGTAACTATCACGGACAATACTTAACGGGCTTCCCGGGGCCGCTGCATCAGATGACAGACTGTGAGTCCGAAAACTCGTCGGTTTGGTCCGTTCGTGAAACCCGTCACTAAGCATCGAAAGTGGTTCCGTCTTCATTGCATCGATAGCAACTGTTACTAAAGAATGAGCTTTTTTCAATAATTTTCCCAGATTTACATCTTGTGGAAAGTTAAGTAATCTTTGAAGGCAAGAAGTAGCGGTTTCGGTCGAGAGAACCGATGATCGAACATATAGTATCATCGAAACCGCAAGTGCAGCAATGAAGGCCCCACGGGATGAATTAAGGACTTCGAAGCTTTCTTCGGGGTTGTTTTCGGATACTAAACTTAATCTAGTATTATCAAATGAAAAAATTTCATCCCAAATCACCAAAAGGTCCTCGAGGGCAAACTCACGGCCAAATAAAACCCTTAACCAACGAAGAGCAAAATACTGAGGTTCTACTCCTAGCTCAATTAGATGAGTATAAAGAGATGAATCAACGATCGCAAGTAAATGGTATAATACTGAAGATGCTTCGATTACAGGTGGCAAACCGTTCTGTGGTCCATTTAACGGAGACGGTGAGAAAAAGCTTGCCATCGAGACCGCACCATTAGAACCGTTCATTAATGCGTCAAACATACAATAAGCATCGTGTTCCATGAACTTTTCAGATAAGACGATACCCAATTCTCCCTCGGCTCCATAAGCATCACTAAATGAAATGATGATTTGGATCTTAGGGTCGAGTTCGTTAAGGTTGTTAACCTTGATTTGATTTTCTTGGATTTCGCTGTCGTCTTGTATATGTTGAGATATTTGTTTTAAATTGGATACATAGGCTGAATCAGTCTCGTGAAAGGACAGGCCATCAAAATTGTCGGTGAAATAATGCTCGTATAATTTTCGGACTGCAGAAAGGCGCTCCACATCGGCTTGAAGAACGTATAGTAATGGAGCCAAGAGTTCGTGCATCCCTGCAAATGATGATAATAAAAATATCAATTGACAAGTACCTGTATATGCAAAACGTATGCCTTTTAGAAAAACAGGGAAAACGATATGCGTACCTTGCCTGTAACCATAGTTCGGATGGGTAATACACCAAAGCAACAGAATGCGTCTTAACATGCCTTGACAACCAGGTGTTTGGAAGTAGCTACCATGTTCAGGATACAATCGTGACAAGTCTTGGTCGACCATTTTCTCTAGCTCGGCTTTTTGAAAAAACTGGCCCCACATGCTATCTGTTTAAATATTATTGCACCATCACTTATCAATAAGCAGTCCAATTAACCAAAACATATAGTAGCAATTTTAAAAAATTGATTCAATGCACACATACAGGTTCTTTTCAAATGTACGTATACTAATTGGGACGAATACTTTACCTGGGTCTTGAGATAACGGGTTGTCGATAACAACATCAGGAAAATTGCTTCCATCTTTTGGTATAAGAGGATCGATTAGTAGCCTTCTTCTTAAAGAAGCATAGCTGAAAAACATATAACATATTTTCAACAAAGTTAGATCTAATATCAGTTCAAGATGTGGTTATAATATCTGAAATACTGGACGACACGAGGAATGTTAAGTTGACCAGCCCCAAAACTTAAAAACTTATTAGAAATCGGTTAAAAAAAATCCTAAATAAACGTCATACATGAAGAAACTAAATATCTTAGAATTAAAAACCTTTGTTGGGGTTTCTAAAGTAATCACAATGAGAAAGTAACACATAGTGTTTGGAAAATCTGCATCTGCCAATTCGTATTCGACGTATATTATTATTCTAGAGACTTTCTATCAAATAATCATATAGAATGTTAATGATTACTTAGGGGGTGTTTCAATAAGCTTATTTTTTGGCTTATAAGCCTATGTGGACCGGACTAACCGGGAACCGGAGTCGCCACGGGTTCGGCTAGCCAATAAAAGCCCCCAAAAAACGAACCGGAGAGAAAAGGTCGGAACCGGTAAAAACTGGTGAACAGGGCCGGACCAGGATCATTTTCTTCTTGTTTTTATCAGCTCGTCATTGTTATCTGAACTTTAATCGTACGCGTCGCCGCAACGCGCAATAAACTTATATAAATTTGAAAATAAGCACAAATAAATGAGCCTACGGAAACACCCCCCTTGGTATAGTAAAAAAAAAAATCCCTAGTTAGAAATAAGCAGTTCGGGAAAATAAGCAACTTGTTTACCTTCTACGTGAATTAGCAGTAACACGACGAATATGATCCACATCTGAATCAGAAGGAGGCAAGACTCCTAAATCCATACGCCATTGAACCCCTCTCAAATCCCAAAATCTCCGATGATTATTCTCCGTCGTCGATTCCGATATTTCCGGTAACACCGCCGATGGCATCCTCTGAGTTTTTTTACTTTATAATAAGATGAGCAAAATTGATGAATCAACACTAATTTATAAAAGTGAATTAAGCTAAATCAGCTGATGTATTGAGGGGAAATAATTAGATTTGATTTGCTAGTTGTATGAAATAAGCAAGGAAGGGTAAGTTGAATTGAAGTTGAAGTTGAAGTTGAAGATGAAGATGATGAAATGGAATAATAATCCACCTTTATTCTTATTATGTGGATTTTCTTTCTTTCTAATGGAAATTAAATTTCTCCTAAAATAAATAATGCTACCAAAGAATAGTGGCCTGTCTTTGTCAATCTATTTTACCCTCTACTACTATTTTCTTTTTTCAATTATTGTGTTTTCTTTTCTTCCTCTTCACATCACACTAGACGCCAAGACGCTCGATCTTGATATTGTGATCTTAATGATTTACGACATCAAGAAAGAAAACGATCCTGATCTACATGTAAGATCTTATAGGATCCCGATCTTGACCATACGATCTTACGATATAATCCGATCCGATCTTACTTTTCTCGAATTACAAACTAAAAACTACAAATTGGATTATTTGTTTGTACAATTCAAAAAACAACATGTTAATCTTTTTAAACATTTTATAATCATAATTTAGGACAACATTTATATGAAACATTCATAGTATTTTGTGGTTATAATGTATTAGAATTTGTATAAAATTACATAAACTATTAAGAAATAACATTAGAGAGGATTCAAGATCCCATCCGATCCTTATTATTACGATCTCAGAAGCAATTAAAACGATCCCCGGTGGATCCCGACCACAACCTGATCACACTACATAGTTTAAGAAAAATGTAATCATTTTTTCTTTTTCTTTTTTTCATTAATTTTGTATAATGATAGTTTTATTTTTATGTAATTATTTAAAAACTCGATATAGAACTTAAAAATAAAGTTTATTAGTAGAGATTTCATCGTTTTTATTGCTTCAATCAAATGTAAAACTAAAGCTCCTAATAAATCATGATATCGCAACATTGCATATTAAACTATGAAAATATACATATTTATATAATCTGGTTCTACCATCTGGCTTAACCAAGAACTACTAATAAACTGTAGATAAAAACTCGTTTTAAAACATTGTAAAGCTCTTATTGAAGTTTGAAATTTTTAGTATCATTAGATGCAATATTGTAAACTTGCTATATTATTCACAATTACATTTACAAAAAGATAACAATTTTAAGACAAGTCAAAATAAAAAAAGATATTACTGTATTAATTTAGGACTGAGGGGTTAATTAATTATAAGTATAGTTTTTATTTTAAATTTTTTAAAATTTGTTAGTGGAGTGTTTAGGTACGGTTTCTTGTATTTTGGGAATATTAGTTGCTAAACCAACAAGTTAACCAGCTTCAATTTCTTTCTTAAATTGTTGGTTTTTCAAACATTTATTTAAATTAAACATTTTAAAGCCTAACTACAAAGTCAATAAACATGATAAATGAGTATATAAATAATCCGTGCAGCATGTCAATAGCTTCATAATGGACACAGTGGTCAAATTATTAAATTTAATGAATATTGAAATGTTAACATCTTTCTGGAAAATGGTTCATGATATTCGACTACATATAATTACTCATACGTCAACATCAAGGCAAATAAAACGTAGTTTCGTAGTTCTAAGCCGTCGTTGCGGACTTAGGATTAAATGTTACAAGTTCTTCTCACTAACACTAACAACGATTTACGCTACGAAGAAAAAATCCATGTATTTCACACCGAGAACCCCTTAAGTCCGACATTGGTTCTAAATTTTAATTGTGTGCAACGGTGCAACGTATGCCAATACATTGCTTACGCGTTAGAAAATAATCGTAGATATGTGATACGGGTAGTAATTAGTGTTGTGTGGATGGAATGAGATCGACTACAAAAGATGGATACTCAATGAGAGTTAAAAGAAGATAACATTATCAAATATGCCTATGTATAATTCTATGCATCACACACATATATATTTGGCGATCTGTATGTGTGGAAGTCTTCATAAGCTAGCCCCCACAAGCCACATTTTACGCTTTCTGGTATTTTAAGGATGAGGGTCCTCCAATATTATCAACCTTTCGCTTTTATTTTGCATTTATATTTTGGGTCCATGAAATTAGTCACAACTCTGCGTGTATTTTCCCATGTGAAGGAGACTTAAAAGCATAATAGTCGGTGCTCTAATTTCTCTCTTTCATTAAGATCATGATAAATGTGTTATAAGTTTGGTCAAAAAATTTCTATTTGAGTAATTATAGTTTATGATTATTTAACCGACTAATTTATGATGCATGAGTCTATCGTTTTACAAACTAAAATTAGACAAAGCATTCTTGTTTAAAGAGGTTAGCGTGACCATTTGAAACTCATTGGCATCAAAGCATGATCAAAATTTGATCATAGTTTAGGTCATATTGCTTACGCTAGCTAAACGGAATACTCAATATTATGAGCAAAATTTTGATATATATAAATTAGATATCAAGTAATTAGGGGCAGAACATAGATTGAAAAGAATCATGTGCACATTCATGGTCTTTGGTCTAGTGGTATGTGAGTTGTCCAACAACTTAGATGTTGTGAGTTCAAACACAACTAGAGACATTTTTTAAAGATATATTGTGAGATAAGCGGTATAAGATGTGAAAACAATGTTGTTTGAAAAAAAGAAAACGAAAAACCATGTGCACCAATTTTCTATTTTGTTTGAGTTGTATTATAAAGGGAAAAAAAGAACAAATATTACACAATTTAATTTGAAACAATTGAGTTTAACAAAAATTGAGTTCAATTCTAAGATATTTTTGGATTAACTAAGAAAATACAAAAAATACAAGATCTTTTGAACCAGGCGCATTTAAAAAAAAATAGGATGTTCTACGAAATTAACATTACCAAGCGAATTTCATTAGTTTAGCATCACATCTAGAGGCACTAATTCGATCACTAGTAATAACTAGGCGAGTATCAAGGCCGCATGGTGTTTTCTAAAAAATGGATGGAACACAAATACACACTTGAGATGGAATTGAAAAAATCGAAAAAGAACTATAGTATAAATCTATATAATCATAATATTTACACGCTTTTTATGAATTTCAGTTTAAAGCGAGGTTGCATTGCCACATGTCTTGCAAAAATATGTATATTATATAAGACGTAGACTATCCCAGCGCTAAGATTACTTGTGGTCATAATGCTGCTTCCTTTGCTTTCCATCCTCTACGATCTCAAGCGAAACCCGCCAATCGCTAACCTAAAGTGTGAAAAAAACAAAAACAAAAACAAACAAGGGATGCATGATAAAAAAATAGAGTGGGTTTTTAAGTATCATATGTTAGCTTCAGAGCATACTTTTCCCTGTCGAAGAACAGGGTATATCCGAGTTATTCTAAGTAATGTGCTGGGGCTACCTATCGAGGGTATTTCCGATATTTCCTCTACAAAAATAAAAATTCTACTCTAAACCAATTCACATCTACGGTGTCTCATTATTTCATATCTGGCTGATGAGTTGCCATGTTATTTTTTCATCTACTTGCTGTATTTTTATACAAACTAAGCAAATCCAAACACTATTTCTTGAAACTCACATCACACAGTTTAGAGCCGATATAGTAAACAATCCCAAACATCCTCTCATAGGATTCAAACTCAAACTACTATCAAAAGATCTATAAATGGCATACACCAAGAGATCAGTAGCAACATGTTTCTGATCTTTGGAAACAAATTTAAAGTGTAATCCTCTAAAGCCAACACACTCTCTAAATAGTTTCTAATTGATTACGTGTAGATATGAACTAAAAAGCTAATTTGAACCATTTTCTAGCCTCATTCACGCAAAACACTTTTAGGGCATTTCCTAAGTACTAACATTATATATAGTTGCCACTTATGACACACATTGATCAAAGTTAAAAGAGAGTAACTTACAGGTCTGCTTGAATTAAGGAGTATGTGTGTAATAAAATTTTGTACAACATACCTGCAAAAGCCAAAAAAAATGGATATGTCAAACATAGTGGTTGTTTTCAGCAGCCGCATAGCTGCTCAAAAACCAACTCTGTGCAACATTTTTTTTAAACAGAGGTCATAAAGTTTGCATATTATGTAAATGAAAATTTATTCAAAATGAAAAAATATCAAAATTTTTTTTAATATTCAAAAATGAAAAAATGGAAGACATGTGACTGGAATGACTGGAGACCTGGTGCTATGAATTACCCTGTACATGAGACCAACTGTGGAAGATTCTGAACCAAGTCGAACATCGGTGATATTTTTATTTCAAGCAAGCTTGTTGTGATTTAGCAATCGATTCACTTATACCCACGATGGTAGTGCTCGATGTTGTTCTCGAATTAATCCTTCTTTTACGCATCTTGTCTTCTTTTCGGATCGGTGTTGAATGATCTACTTTGCATTAAAGGGATTTATCTCGGGTTAATCTATGTCGTAGTTTAGCGATTGTTTTTGAAGAAAATATGGTATACAGAAAGCAATTACATACCTAACCAACTGCCTTATGCGACAGGATACTTTCACAAACCCTCTTTCATATATATAATAATCCAAATAAAAAGAAACAGAAAATTGAATTATGAACCTGCAAATGCATATCTTAAAGTGCCTCTACATTAGCCACTGATACTATTCATTGCGACTAAAAGGTCTCTCATTTCTATCACTGGTGGAATCGTTCTTTGAACAATGTGATTGCTTAAAAAAAAAAGCGTGATTACATACAGCTTGAAGGTAAGCAAAGGTGCACCTCTGCTTTATTTATTGAATCAAATATGGATGTATAGTACCAAGTTTTGGCTGTAGTGTGACACATGGGACCATCAGGCTTTCCAAGGTATATAATCTGGTTGCTAAAAACAGGTTATGTAATCAGAATATGATATGATTAGGTTTATCTGGGTGCTAAGATTATACCTTATTTCCTAACAAAATAACCCAATAAGATCGTATAAATTATTCAACCACAAACATCCTCAAAAGCAGTTTAAAAAAGTTGATCAGGCTTAGAGTGGTAGGGAGTTATGTCAATGGCATCTATGTGGATATTGCACTTTTACAACGCCTCCTATTCAAAACTAATATGTAATTTAACATTGACTTTTACATTTCTAGGCAATCAAAACATTTACAGGATATTATAACTTATCAAAGAATAGGATTGTAAATTACCGTGGGCCAGAGAATGTGGTCACGTTTCATGTACTCGGTTTGTTGTAACCATTTTGTACACCATTGTTAATACGGTAATACCTGTTACGAAAACAAAGTGCCCAAAATTAGTATAGGTCAAAACAAAAAGCAACCACAAACTCTCAGTCACCATAACTATTACATACATATTTTGATGCGACGCGGGATACACATTTGTTATCTTCGAATGACATAAAATTAAAGCTTTGAAATATAGGCCAATTAAAATTTTCCGATAAGAGAAAATAACCTTAAGTCCCTTGACAAACAATGGCTAATCACGAAACTAACATTTTAATAGAAATATTATAGCTCAGGGGTGGTATTGGAACCCATAAAACCACCTCGATACACTCCACAACTGCAACCTTACCTGTGACTTCTTGCCATAGCTTGAAACCCATTCGACATGGAATGACCTCATCTGCATGACTCATTCAAACAACCTGGTTATTTTCAGCTCCTTGACAGCCCAAAATCAAACAACCCAAAAAATAAACATAAATAAGCACAATTCATAAATTTATAAACAAAAAAAAACACATACCTGTAATTTGGAGCAGTTCCGGATATGGTTTTTGATAACAATGAGAGAGAGGCAGTGAGTTACATTCGGTAAATTCCGGATTAGTTTTGACACAAAGATGGAGCTGCATAAGATTGTATGTTCTAAAGTCAAGTATAAAAAAAGGAAGTGTATACTTAGAACATATGCAAAATAGAGTATAAGATTGTATGTTCTAAAGTCAAGTATAAAAAAAGGAAGTGTATACTTAGAACATATGCAAAATAGAGTATGTGTGAATAACAAAACATAAAGAAAAACAGTCACAACCTACGTTGGTTCAAAGAGCGCACTGAACTAAATGTATTTAACACTTTTCAAAGAGTACCAATAAGCAGTTATATGCACAAACAGACCATGCAAAAATTCAACCATAAGAAAATAAGTTGTCGTTATAATAAAGTATCAGACTACACTAAAATTTATCTTTCCGTTATCTCAACTACCTTACTTGCTCTCGGTATCCTTTTCTCAAATAATGCCCCATTTCTTCCAAACTCTTACCTTTCGATCTCGAGGTAAAAGACAAAGGAAAAATGGCTTGATCATGATCCCGATAACATTAAAAACATCCCTCATAACTACATTTTTTATACATCATAAGCAAACCAAAAGACTATTTCTCGAACTGCTTGTTTATCATCAAAAGACTATTAACACTCATCATCATGAATCGAGAGGGAGAAGAAATACCTTTCGCCTCAAAATATGTTGCTTTTCAAACTCTTTCTTCTCACCCTTTTCTGATTTGCTTCAACCTCCTTTTCTATTCTCGGTTCTTTATAGTGATATAGCCTCGATTTTCAGTTTGTTGTGTGCTAGTTCGTTATTTCCAATTGCTATCGACACACCTGTAACTAACCATTCTAACTAAATTAAGGCCTAAGCTCAATAGCAATAATGCAATCAATCAAACAAAACCTTAAATAAACAGGCATCACCCAATATCTAAGTGACAGGAGCTCGACAAATGACTCGAAAGCCGAACGAATATATAAAATCTTATAAAATTAAGCCACCAAACTAAACAAAACCAAAAACCCACAAATAAATTAACAAAATTTTAAAAATCAATACCTGAGATCCCTAATACGTTGACAAAGAAGCATATTTTTATCTCTACCAATTCTACTAACTCAACAACATAGTTTAACATTCAAAACTCAACTATACAATTAACACATACTTGTTATAAAAATACAACCACACAGATCAACGACAGGAGATTAGGACACCCATAAGCCAAGCTCATAACGGCAATATCACCAACTCCCTCGCACCAACCAAGATTTATCAACTGAAATTGATTACTGATTGTATCGAATAACCTACAAACACAACAAAAAGTCATATATAACCTCTTTCAATTTACACTCACAAATGAAAATCTTACCGAGTCATTTATTTGTTCAATTATTAGATAAACCTCTAATCATCATTTTGAATTAACCCTCACACTAAATCAACAAAAGAAAACACAAACTGAACCTTCCGAACACAAACCTCTGTTCAGGATCTTCTCGGACAGCGTCATGGGAAAAAGTGGGATTTAAGCCGGGTGTTTAGATAAAGGGTTTTGGGGAGACCGAGTTGGGGTTACAGATGATGAAAATGATTAGATGGGTTTTGAAGATTAAGTGGTTTGAAGTAATGGGTATCTTTTGTATTTGAATATTTGATAATCCACCTCTTTAATGATCTTGTGTGGTTTGATTGATCTTCGTGTGGAAAGTTGAGCGGCGTGTTTTTTTCCCTCTTTGATTTAACATAGGAGACAAAGAAGAGTATAGAAGTTTCAGGACCGTTTGCTATTCTCATGAAGCGGTGTTTTTAGTCGAGAGGCTGTGGAGGTTGGAGAAGGCGGTGGAGTAGCATTTATTAAGTCTGTCAGCTCATTTAATGTTTCTCCAATCATGTAAAAACACGTGGGTAACACAATGTTTTGCAAAACTCACTTCCTGCCTTTTAGTTATATTGGATAATTTAACAAAATAAAAATAATAAATAAAATAAGCTATAAAAGAAAAGAATTAAGTTTATGTAAAAAGCTATGTTAAAGTGACAAAAATACGAATTTCATATAACCATAAATAAAAATTAAAACTTTTGTCGCAGTTTACTATTCTAAAACTTTAGAGAATTGATACCTACACAACATCTTTCGATGTATACACCATAATTTATACATTACAGTTGTATCATATAATACTGTAATGCACAAATTATAATACATGCATTAAAAGATATGATGTGAGTATCACCCTCTAAAACTTTACCATCATGGACATTCGCATGACGGCGAAATTTATTCTTCATAAATTCAATAGTACGATTCTCGAAGATGTGTTATTTTGTTACAAGTGAGTCAGTCCTCCAGTCATATTTGGATGAAGTTGCCACATCATGTAAGTTAAGGTAAACCAAACATATCTATCTCCTTCTATTATATTGTCTCTTTCAATGGTCTACTCATATTTTATAAGCTAAATTATTACACTAACAAAAAAGAACACAAGAATAAAATAAAAAATGAAAATGATTGGTATCCTATGTCCATGCAAGAAGATAACTTTTATATGAATAACACAACAAACACTTCTAATAACAATTGCTTAAAGTACTTATGACAAAACAATGGCCAACTTGCCATTGATTAATATTTATCAATATCAACACGTACCTAATTGCCAATAAAATGTTTGAAAATAAAGAAAATGTTGAGAAGACCTAAAAGACATGATTAATTTTGTGCTTAACTTATGTGTCATTATCTTATTGGATTGTAAAGAAGTGAATTCGGTTGATACAACCAATGAAAGACATAAAATTAAATATAACTTTTAGATGTGCCAATCATTTCTCTAAAATAATCGTGAAGCATTCCTAACACAAAAGCCTCACACATCAATTTGTTAATGACATTTAAATATTTTAACCTGACATCAAAATATCTTATGAAGACACTATAATCTTGTAATAATTGTTGTGTATAATACGTGTATTTTGCCTTGCTTGATAGTATTTCACAATGTTGCAAAAATCGTGAATCGGTGAGTGGGCTGATCGACCATCCTACTTGCGATTAATCGGTCGAAGCGAATCGGTGATTAATTGGATTGGCATTTCCTGCAAGTTTTGGGTATTTCTGGAGACTAAACTAAAGATCTTAACTGATTCCAAGCCTACTATGTTTCCAAAATTCAATAAAAGGCTCCAATTATGATTATGAGGCTCATTGTGCGTTATAAGTGAAATAAACGATCCCAAAATTAAGTAGAATGCCTAAATTATTATTTTTTAAAAGTTGACCGATTTGGACGATTCGACCGATTTTTTACCGATCCGGCCGATTTTTTTTACCGATTCAGCCGATTTTTTACTTATTAGTGGCTGATTTTTTTTGCCTAGGCCGATTTTCCCACCGATTTTCAAAAATTAACAACATATATGACCGATTAACGATTAATCGGCTGATTCGGCCGATTTTTACAACATTGGTATTTCATTAGTTTAAAATTTGAAATATAGTAAACACACCTAGGTATTTCAATTATTTAATAGTGTGGGTACAACCAAAATTTGTCTTTGGTTAGAAAGTTGGTTAGCACTTTTGTATCTAAATATTTCTTATTTAAAGAAACCAAAATGTATTTCCTTTTCATTTTTTCAATTTGATAAAGATAAGACAAAATAACTCATCTAATCTATAATCGAGTGTGTTTGTGTTTATGTAAGCAAACATGCATGGTAGTAGGGCAGCCATATATAAAGCCACCAAATGACCATACCAACTCTAATTAACAAAAAGAAAAGAAATCAATAAAAGATCTAATATGACAAAGGAAGGTGGGTGGCATCTATAATTATAATTCTAGGAAAAAAAAACATAATACTAATATATTTTTTGGATAGATAAACAAATGAAATTAGGTGTACCTTAACCTTAATTTTATCATTGGTTGAGCTATATTAGTTTTAGTTCACAATAAATTTTGTTGCTACAATGTTGTCTTATTTTATTTACAAGAGAGTAAATCATGTGAAATTAGAAAGCTTAAAGCAAATATGAAAGTAAATATTTATCACGATTTGGCTAAACACAATCTTATGAGTTTTTTTAAACATTTAATAATTAATATTTAATAAACATTAAATATTTTATAGTTAACATCGTTTATTATTTTTAAAATCATTAAAATTATATAATTATGTAATATATAAATTTATTAAATGTTATTTTTATAAATCTAGAATGTTTAATTAAAACTCATAAGGTTGTATTTAGCAAGGTTCAAAAAAGAAAGACTCAAAGTAAACACTGAAAAAATATTAACTATGTTTATATTATTATTCTTTGTAACGATATCAAATTATTAATATCTAGATCAATACCTTTCGATCATAACCCAAACTTTTTCTTTTATAATAGTGACTTGATCCACATAAATGCTAATATTCCTCACCGAATTAATA
The DNA here is from genome assembly GCA_910596185.1 of Chrysanthemum makinoi. Classification (NCBI taxonomy): domain Eukaryota; kingdom Viridiplantae; phylum Streptophyta; class Magnoliopsida; order Asterales; family Asteraceae; genus Chrysanthemum; species Chrysanthemum makinoi. The sequence continues at coordinate 53,382,871 of OU343221.1, read as the reverse complement.
AAATTAGTATATAGGTCGAGCCTCTAGCTGGGTTATAGGATACGCCAAGGTTTATAATCTCAAATATTTATAGATTATAAAATATTTGCATGGTCGGACCGACCATTAATTGAAGCCCACACATCTCAAGCCAAATAATAGGTGAAAATGACGTATAACAAATAAATAAGTTACAGCTTAATCGTCTAGCTTATGCCCTTTTATGGAGTTGTGGTGGCTTTCTAATTTGTTTTTTATGTAACAAAATCATTTTTTTTAACAATAGTTTCTGACTTTTTAGCTGACTAATTTATGAGATTTGAGCTCAAGGCCACACAAACTCAAATCGAGTAAAGTCCTCTCATTTTCTGTAAGTATTGTGCAATTAATTATTCTGTTTAACTTTTTTTCTTTGTCTCGCATGTTTTTACGGTCTTACATCAATCAAAAGAAATTTACATAATTCTTTTAATGTAACTTACGTGCAACAACTTTGAGGTCAATCGTCATTAAGCTAGTTATGAATAAAATAGTAACGTTACTAACTACTAAGCGAATGAATACTCTTTCAATTGGGTCGCCTAGTCAGTCTAATTATAATTTACATATTGTCTTGAAATAGAGCATTTGAGGATATTGCCGGTTATTTACATTTTACGAATAGTTACTTAATTCAGTTTTAGAATCCTAAACAAGGTATTGACAAAATCAATTATTATTATCTTTGTGGTGGCTACATCAACTATTCCGGGTGGTATTATCTAACATCCATGTTTTTTTTTTTACTCATGATTCCACCGACTATTTATTCAAAGCCACGTATCACATATAAAATTATACTCCATGAAGTGAGTGGTAATAACTTTAAACAAGTAAATGACACACATCATAATCTTGTCTTGCATTTTGGAGTGGGTGGTTTTTAGTCTATGTTCACTTCTTAATTTATTTATATTCTCTAACACATGTATTATTGGTCGAAGAGTGTAATTGTTATACTTTTTCTAATCTATGTGTTTTTATTTTGAAACAATAATTTTGAGATAGATGGAGCATTTTGCATGCATGTTTGTATTCAAAGGGAGCTCAAGAGGTGTGCAATTGGTATCGTCGCACTAAGCATTCATTTAAAAGATGTCATATTTTTTTGAGTTATATATATATAAATAAGTTAAATATTAAACATATATTAAATGTGTAATTCAAGTTTACGTGCAATTTTTTGTAATTTTTGAGCGCAATATTGTTATTTGCCACCAAATATTATAAGACGGTCCTGATTGTGTCATTGCAACTTTTGTTATTGTATATTTGTGTATAAAAATTCTTTGCAACTACAAAAGTACGTCGTTTGTATTAAAGTCCATGTAATCAAGATTTTAAAACGAGATAGCATAAGTTATATGCACAAGCGACTATTAATTTGATTATTATCATTTTCGAAATATATTAAAGTTAACAACAAGGTTAACTATATTTTTTACCAGCCTAAAGGAAACTAGTGATAATCGCAATAGTTTAATCAATTTTAACTTGTTTAACACTTTCTATTTGCCTAGCTTTCTTTATAGCATTGACCATATCTATATCTATATCTATACTACATATACAGTAATAAAAAAACGGTCAAACCTTGAAAAGTAAAAAGTTGAAATTCAAATGTGAGAGAAATGTATTGTGTAATTAATACTCTTATTAAAACACCACATTACTTAAAAATACAATAATTTATTCACATTGTACAAGTAAAGCATATCCACCAAATTAAAACAACCAATTAAAACACCCTTACTAAAAAGTACAATAAAATTTTCACAATTGCAATTTAAACAATTTGCAACATAATTCTAAATATAAAATAATTAAACACACTAATTAATGTTATTTTTAAAACAACCTAAAATGGAAAGTACATGTTATTATACACATTATACAAATTAATAAAACACACAAAGCTTCATACAAGCTAACAAGTTGATACATCAGATTTTGAAAATCGGACGGGACCAACGGGTTCAACCGAAACTTGAGTAATAGCCACAGTTCGGCTAACCAACAACAACCATCCGAAAATGAACTAGAGAGGTGTTGGAATCACTCCTAAACAATATCTCAAGTGTTAGTGATTCATATGTAATAGTTAGCTTAATATGGCTTTTATGTTAGTAATCAAGGCTAGACTTATGTAGAAAGCCCATAAGCTGGGCCAAGCCCAATAAGGAAAAGGATGGGAACTTGGAGTGTTGCCCTAGTTCCCTCCTATAAATACCTCTTGTAAACCTTCATTGAAGGTTGGTTGTTCATTTATCTCATTCACTCTACGCATAACTTGTCTTTACATTCATACGTGTGTTTGGCTATTTGTTCAACCGATCTCTTCTCTTCTATTTCTTATATTGATGCTTGTATTACTAATATGGGAACCTAGGTGGTATCATTCCAAATAGTTGGGTGAACATATTTTGTTTTTGAAGTTTTGGTCTTACTACAATAGCGTTTCATACTTTGTCCGCGCTTAAAACTCAATTTTACACTTTTCAATCCAAGATTCTTGTACTTTCAAGCGCTTTTAGGTGTTAAAATATCTTTTTGGCAAAAGTTTCAAACTTTACGTGTGGATCATTGTTTTTAAGCTTGGTCTTATACGTGGGATACTTTCTACGCATAAGGTGTTTAGAGGTTTTAGATCATCAAGTTTCACACTTTTGTGTTATTTTGGTGATATTGAAGCTATTTCATCACAAAAATCTGGTTTAGAAACATCATTTGGCATAAATCAGTTTTGGCTACTTTCTGGCGTAAGGAAACCCTAATCTTACAGCGTAACTCATCCTTGGTTTGATCTTCAGTTTTAGGTGGATTACTCGGTGTTTTTCTTGCTTGGATAAGCCCGAAAACACCGACTTTGGATATCTTTTGCCTTTGTGATAGTGTAAAAGATCTTTTGGGCAAAACCTAATTTTCGCCTAAGCTCAAAACTACAGCGTAGAACTCTTTTACACCTAAGCTTATTCTTACGTACTAAGCCTTGCTTTAGGTATCCTTACGCATAAGTTTTCTCGCCTAAACTTTAAGTTCATAACTTTAGTGTTTCTCAATTCTTCTGTAAGCTACCTCCTACAAAAATCACTTTTACGCGTAAGTTTGGTGTTTTTACGCTTAAGTGTTACTTTGCCTACACTTGGTTTCTCCGCCTAAGGATACTTCATCAAGAACGTTTCATTCGACTACAAAGATCCATTTAACAACACAAGTTTTCAACATGTCACAACCACCATACTCTAGCTATTTTCCTTACACTTATAATCAACAACAACAACAACAACTAAGTCCACAACATCAACAATTTAATCAACAACAACAAATTTATCAACAACAATTTAATCAACAATATACTCCACAAATGGTTCAACCACCACCTAATCTTCAAGTACAACCTTACACAAACTTCTACAATCAACATCCATCCAGGAGTACTATGAAGGAACCGACATGGTTTGGCAAGATGTGTGAACCTTAAGTAGCCAACAATCAATTAATGAAGTGGCTCACTTGATAGACCTCAATGCTCACTCCTGAAAATTATGATCAATGGGTGATAAGGTTCTTTAGGTTTTGTGATCTAAAGAAGCCACATGGAAAGTTCTTAAAGAAGGTCATTATGGAAGGTCCATTTCAGATGCCTACTTGTTGTCACACGCAGATCCTAATGCCAATCCACCAAGAGATCTGTCACCAACATTGCAACTGTCTCGACCTCACGGTGATGAACTTCTACAATTTGAAGCCGATGAACTAGCAATGCAATACATCCTTTTGGGATTACCCAATCCGATCCTTAGAAGTGTTGATGCTCAAAAGACTGCTAAAGCAATGTGGGAACATATTCATCTTCTTATGGAAGGCACATCACTCAATCAGGAAGACATGGAATCCAAAATGCCTTGGCTTATGACACTTCATATTGAACGGAGAGACATTAGAGTCATATCAACATCACTTTTCAGACATCATCAATGATTTGGACAAACACAATATCATCATGCCACGATTCTTTGTCAACACTAAGTTTCTAAGTAGTCTTGGTCCGGAATGGGAGAAGTATGTCATTTTTCTCCGTCAAGCTAAGAATCTTCATCATGCTACATACGTATTGTTGTACGATTATTTGAAGCCTCACCAAAAGAAGTTGATAAAAGGGCTATCCGTGGACTCAGGCTCCACAGTCACTTCTGAACAATCAACAACTTGCTTTGTGGGCTCAAACTAGTGTTCCTCCTCAACCGCTCCTTAACCCGCTCAACCAAGCGCAACAATTACACCATATAATCCGTCACAACAACAATCTCAAGAAACTCAATTGGTTCCATACAACAACAACACTGATCAAGCACTTTATAGTGAATCAAATGAGGATACTGAAGCTTTTGATGCCCTGCAACAAGGATTTGTCATGATTGCTAAGAGCCTTTGGCGATATTCCAATAAATCCAACAATGCATTGTACCTCATCCAACACAAGGTCATGCTGCTGGTTAACAATGGAAGAGTTGAAGTTGAGAATCGTGGTAATGTTCGTGGATGGGAGGTGGTCAAGGGTTTAATGCTATGGGAAGGAATAACATGGGTGCTCCGCAACAAAGGGCTCAAGTGGTTGAACAAAGGGAATGCTCAGAATGGGGTTAATGGTCTTCGTTGTTATAACTGTAATGAGAAGGTCATCTGGCTAATGCATGTCCTAAGCCGAGAACAAGAGGCAGTGCTTATTTCAAAGAGGCTTTCTTTGGCTCTCAAGGATGGCTGGTGGAACTCTTACCAACAAGGAACGAGCTTTATGGCATATGCAGATTGATGATGATATGGAGGACTTGCGGGCTAATGCGGCAGTGATGTTGATGGCACAAATGCAAGCTCTACACATGAGTGACCGCAGGCCCGTGTATGACAGCGATGGCTTGTCTCAGGTATCGGAACAAAATACACTCATTCATGATCTGATCTCTCCGCCAATTTCTCCATCCGACAAGGATCAGAGAGTTCAACATGATCCATCTACATCTCATTCCGATGATTATCAAATAGATCCCGTAGTTATATTTGACGATCAAGATAACCTTATGGTTAATATTGATAATCAAGTTGACTCGTGGTTATATTTGAGGATCTAAATAATGATCATGTTGAGACTCACGTTGAACAAAATGAGCTTTGTCTAATAGAAAATTGAGCTCGACCTTAATTAAAGACCAAGAATCTGGTTGGAAATTTGCGAAATTAATGGATAAAAATGCACTTTAACTAGGGATATTGAATGCTTAATCAGGGCAAATCAACGTTTTAAAAATCAAGAAAAAGGGGAACGGTTTTGAAGTCGCTTTTGCCAAATCTCATCAAAGCGAAAAATCATTAGAGCGATAGATCGTGATCTAGCATCCAAGAATGCTTTGTTGTCTTAAATAGAACAAACGAAACATGAACATAAACAACAAATTAACGCTCTTACTTTGGAAACTCAAAAAGCCAAGGCTGAGTTGTTAACTTGTCAAAAGCAGTTCTCTGAGTACAAAAAGCATTCCACGAAACGAATAGATAACTATCTTGAAGAAATTGTCGACTTACAAAACAAAATCAAAGAGTTTAAAAATGTTGTTTATAAACATGGTGAGTCAATCACAACTATTTAAAAGTTTACTTTTAAACCAAATCCAAATGGATATGGACCCGAATCTTCTGATTACAAACCTAAGTTTTCAAACAGAGCATTCAAACCAAATCGAAGTTTATCTGAGAACATAGAATTGATGAGTCAATTATGACTGTTGTTGAATATAATCGCATGGAGGAATTAGATGCGTGTGAGAGTCTGTCAAAAATTGGAAAATGTCGTTTATAACAAACCATTTAACTATTCAAAAGCCGTAACTTTTGTCACACAACAAGATACTTCTAACAAACCTTTGGTTATCACACCCGGTTTAGAAGTTAGTCCCCAACACAATGGTGCACAAATTAATGGTCCTTTACCTTCCCTTAGTGAAGTTAAAACTAAAGCGAGAAAGTTGTCGCGTTATCAAGTATTTTGACACTTTTTATCGACCTCAAAATTTTGGAGCAGATTGAATTTCATTCTGAAATAAAAGTTCAACATTTTCAATGCGCCTCTAGCCGAGAACAAAGAGATATTCTTGAGAAAAAGAATTTTACCCCATGTCAAAAATTTGAATACTTGTGCACTATATTGGGAAAGGGATTTTCACAAGGAACTTGTCTCATAAAGAAAGCAGTTTTAGAGAAAACAAAAACATCGATTTCAAATACCAAATGTAAAAAGAATTTGAGAAAAGATGTTGATCGACTCTTGGAAGATGCTATATGTGCTGATATCAATAATCTTGTGTTATTACAATGCTTTGCATATGCATCGATCCTCTGATTCATTGATTCTTTTGATATTGTTGAGAATCTTGTCTGATTGCATCGGTCGAGTCTTTAAAAGTTGAAAACGAGCGGTTAAACGAGCTTTCAAATTCAAAACGTCGTCTTCAATGGTGTCAAAAAGATTGTCAAAATGTGAACTTGCTTTTCAAAACAAAATCAATCGATTTGCAATCCAAAACGTTTAATCCAAAAATTGAACAAGGGATGATCAAAAGCGTCTTTGAAATGTCAAATCTCAAAATATGAACAAGAACTTGTAAAAGTGAAAAAGAAATATGGTGTCATATTTGATTTACTCAAACAGACTCGTCTTGAAGCATCAAACGAACTTGATCATTATCTTGCACACACTAAAGAAGTCATGAATTTTCTTTGGAAATCTTAGTTCTGAAAATCAAGATTTGGTGCACACTATCATTAAGTTACGGGAAATGTTAGGAAAGTATGAACAAGTTCATCCTAGCATCATTAAGAAAATTGCACCTATAACACTTAGCAAACGTGAACCCAGAATGCCTACTGATAAACCACAAGATACTAATGTGCTTCCCTCTACTGAAGCAGGAATAGTTGCCTCTTTTCCAAACGTCCGCACTTCACAGCCTAGGAGCAATACAAGGAAGAATATGAAGTTGCGACCTAAGAAAAGAACAATAAAGAATCTTGAAGTAGAAAAACACCTAGGACTTTGAATAAGACTCAGTTGCACCCTTTAGATATTGCGTCGACAAATGTAATGGAAAAAGTGTTGAAGCGAATGCTAAACCTTTAAGTACTTTTGATATTGGTCGATGTGCATTTGTCGTAAAAAGTATGCTTTGATTGTCATGACAAATGTGTTGCTAGAGCTATCTTGTCTCGTTTATGGAATCCTAAGAATCGGAATACCTCTAGGCCCACTAATGCTTCTAAGTGTGTGCTTGGTAAACCGCCCTCTTTAGATTCTAACAAGCGCATGATATCCCTATAGCTCGATTATCACCTCCAAGGAATGTAGTACCACCTAGTGCATTCACTAAGACTAAAGCTAAGACTAGTTGGAGATGGCAGAAATGGTTACATAATACACTAAGATTTAAATGGATGCCTAAAATCATTAATGGGTGTATTTCTACTATAACTGCTTCGGAACCCTCTAACTCATCGGGTTCCACATCTACTTTTATTCCATCTGTGTGTAATGCAGGTGATACAGATCATCCTTTGGATTGTTGATAGCGGATGTTCCCGACACATGACAGGAAACCTTAAACTGTTATCAAACTTTGTTGCAAAGTTCATTGGCACTGTCAGATTCGGGAACGATCACTTCGCAACTATCATGGGCTACGGAGATTATATCAATGGCAATATCGAAATTGGCAGGGTTTATTATGTGGAAGGCCTCGGTCACAATCTCTTTTCAGTCGGTCAATTCTGTGATGGAGACTTGGAAGTTGCTTTTCGGGAGAAAACTTGTTTCATTCGTGATCTACAAGGAAACGATCTTATGTCTGGCTCTCGAAATTCTAGTCTGTACACAATCTCAATGCAAGACATGGTTGCTTCATCTCCCATCTGTCTACTTTCAAAGGCAACATCAACAAAATCTTGGCTATGGCACCGTCGTCTCTCACATTTAAACTTTCAAACCATCACCAACCTTGCTCGACACAAACTTGTTGAAGGTCTCCCGAGATTCCGGTATTCTAAAGATCACCTATGCTCAGCTTGTGAACAAGGGAAAAGCACTCGTGCTCATTTTCCTTCAAAGGTGGAACACAGCTCTCAACATGTGCTTCATCTTCTTCACATGGATTTGTGTGGCCCGATGTGCGTACAGACGATTAATGGCAAACGCTACATATTGGTAATTGTTGATGACTACTCAAGATGGACTTGGGTTTATTTTCTTCGAAGTAAAGATCAAGCTCCACGATGATCATCACCTTTCTCACGAAAATTCAAATTCAGTTCCGGAACACCGTCCGACAAATTCGAACAGACAAAGGGACTGAATTTGTGAATCAAACTCTTCGGGAATATTATGAGAAAGTGGGAATTGAGCATCAAACATCCATTGCACGCATCCCAGAACAAAACGCAGTTGTTGAAAGACGAAACCGCACGTTAGTGGAAGCTGGCCAAACGATGTTAATCAATGCTAAACTTCCAGAATTACTTATGGGAAGCTGTCTCAACTGCATGCTACAATCGAACCGTTCAATGATTATAAAACGCCATAACAAAACACCTTTTGAGCTTATCCATAACAGAAAACCGAACCTCAAACACTTTCATGTATTTGGATCCCTTTGCTACCCAAATAATGATCGTGATGACTTTGGAAAGCTTAAAGCCAAAGTGACATTGGAGTCTTTATTGGATACTGTGAGAACTCTAAAGGTTACTGGATCTGGAATCGTCGTACAAAGCAGGTTATGGAAACGATTCATGCTAATTTTGATGAGCTTCTGAAATGGCTTACGAGCATAACAGCTTGGAACCCGGTCACAACCGTTTAAACTTCCCTCAAACCCCATAATCAGGTGATACAAGCCCCGCACTTACTCTGTCAACAAATGGAAAAGCTATTTGCTCCACTGTTCAGTGATGACATTGATGAACGTGCTCCAGGTGTATCCGATGTTTTCGCTGCACAACCTGATCATATTCCAATACCTGATACACCTGCTACAACAACTACGGTTGAAGAAGCACCACCAGTTGACTCTACAACAACAGTTGAACAAACCGCATCCAACGACGCTGAACCAGTTGATGATGTTCTTAATGAAGTACCCCCACCTGCAGATTTTGATCCAAATGCGTTCTTTAACCCGTTTTCCAATGAAACTGCTGCACCTGATGTTGCGGAATCATCTACAAGTCATTTGAATCCTCAAAATCTGCACAATGTATACCAACATCAACTCTCTACACATCGTTGGACAAAATACCATCCTCTTGAAAACATAATTGGCAACCCGAATCAACCAGTCGTAACAAGACAACGTCTTCACACAGACGGTGAACATTGCATTTATGCTCTCACTGTCTGCCAATCTGAGCCTAAAAACATTAAAGACCAATTGTGGAACAGGGTACTGTTGAATTATACTTTGTGGGTACAGAATACCAATTGGCAGATCTCCTCACCAAAGCCTTAGCTCCTGCTAGGTTTAATGAGTTGGTCCACCGGATTGGTATGCGGTGTTTGACTCAAGGGGAACTTGATGAACTCTTAAAACATTCTTAAAACCAGTCAAACACCAAAACCTCTTTTGTAAATATTTTTCAAAAACAAAATACAAAAATATAAAATCTGAGAAAACAACAAAAATATTATTCCATCTATATTTCTTTTAACATGGCAAGTACAAATATTCCGTCAACACTTTAATCTTTCAAAATTCAGTATTTTCTCGATCAAGTGTTGAGGGGGAGAAAGTAAGTATTTTTCTGTTTCATAAAACCTTGTACTTGCATGTTACCTAAAATATGTTGTTTCTTCTAAAATGGTGGATACTTTTCTTGTCAAATACTCTCCTCGGACTCAAATGTTTTTCAAAATTCATTATTTCAAAAGTCGAGGGGGAGTATTGTTAAGTTTCTTGCCTTACAAGTGTTTTGTCTAACCTAAACGAAAGTTAAAGGATCTTGGTTGGAACCTCTTTAAGGTTGAGGGACTGAATGTGTCTACTTGAAAAATTAATTTTAACAAAATCATTCACCTAACACATTCAATGCACCACCTCATGTGCATTTATTCCTAAACCACCAAGATCAAACGGCCCAAATCAAATCTTCAAAATCCGTTCAAGTTGTTCATAATCTGTAAGTTCTAAATTGTTTTGATCAAGATTCTAAACAAGGATTTCAAAAAATCTTTCAAATCCAACGGTTAAAACTCTTTAAACTGATTTTGGAAAATTGTTCACTGAAAGCAATTTGGTGTTTATGCATTAAAGTGTTTGGATTGGAATGAGTTATGTTAAAACCTTTCTTAGTGTCTATTAAACTTGTTTTAATCGTCCAAAACCATCCTGAATCTTAAATTTCATTAATTTGAATTCTAGGGTTCTTGCGCATCATCTAGGTTTTTCTATTTGTGATATGTTATTAGGTGGTCAAGAAAGTGTTAGAATAAGTATACATGCATGATTTGAACCTTTAAATTAGCCCAGAAACATCTAAACTGTAAGAATTTAAGTTTTAGGTTTTTTAGGGTTCATCTCCCATGAATCTTCTGATTCTATGGTGGAAATGTGTTAAACCTTGTTCCATTACACTCATATGTCATCTAGGACACTCCATAAACATTCTTGTTTGATTTGTGTGGCTATATCTCTTACGCATAGATTAAGGGTTTAGGGTTTAAGAAATTTTACGCCTAAGTCTTTGTGTGTGTATCTGATATGTTCTTGTGCTTGTTTTTGTGATCTATAAGATGTTTGGAATAAACTGTAATCAAGTTTTCATGCTTATGTTTAACACGTTACGCATAAGAGGTCTACAATGGATTACGCGTATATTGGAAAGATATTCGTAAACAAGGCTTGTTACGCATAAGCTTTACTCTTACGAGTAAACTTTTCGCATAACATCTAGCTATTCCTCACGTGTAAGCCTAAAGCCTTTGAACTTGGCTTACGCGTAAGAAACTCTTACGCATAAGCTTGGTCTTACGCTTTAGCTTACTCTTACGCATAAGCTCCTTTCTTACACATAAGGATCCTTGTCACACATAAACCACTGTGCACTACATTTTGGCCTATTATGCATATGTTACTTGTTAAACGTTACTCATAAGTCACTATTATCTAATGTTATGCTTAAGCTTACAAATGTTAATATGTGGTGTGTTAAGTGAAAAATTGGACTTTGAAATTTCAACACGTTCACGTAACTTATCACATCAACTTCAAACAATTGAACAAATGTGACTTAGGACTTGTAACTAACATAAACATGTTACCATCAAACAAGGAATTAGATAATAAATCAGACTAAAACAAACACATTGTGTTTCCATATGTCTGTCTTTTTGTCTAATGTCTTTCAGATCACAAAATGGCTGCAAATCAAGCAAACATCAATACCCCAGCTGAGCTCTCGATGGCAAACACATTCCTAGCTGGATACGACAAAACAATAGGCAAGAACAATCTCCGGGTCGTCTTCAACAACTTCATATGCTCTGAATCATCTTGCAGAATTGCTGTGGACATCCTTCTACAACATCCATTCAAATTCATGCTCACAAAGTCATCCTGATGATGAGTATGATTCAATGGATGAGGAAATACAATTTCGTAAGACATTAAAGCAGAAAAGGATGGAATACCATGCTTCAACCTTTCCGGTTAATCAACCCGGTGGGAAGCGGGAGGGTCAAGCGGTAGTCCTCCACTTATGGAAGATGCATTGCAAAAACTCTTACCCCATCCGATCCGGTTAATCAACCCGGTAAGGATCAGGGTGTCATTGTCTCTACAACTGTTGAAATGAAGCAACCACAACAACAACTACAACAACCGCAAGAAGAAAAGCATGGTGAAGATGTAAATATCGACGAAGGAGATTACGATCATGATAAGGATGAAAGAGTCACGATGATGATAATTTGGTGGTGAAGTGGAAATGATGCGAAAAGAGGTGAAGAAGTGCTAGAGCTGAAGAGGAAAAGTTAAACAAGGAATCAGACAACTACATAGTTGACAATCCAACACACATACCTCAACTGTCTTCTGAACCACCTTTTAACACTTCCACCAAACCCAAATCATCATCTCAATCATCACCTCCATCAACATAAGAAACACCTATGTCAACAACAAAATCTGTTAAGAAGGCAACTCCATCCAATGATTCGACAAATGGTTAAGCAGGTTATCATCACTACACAACAAGTTACACAGCCACCACCATCTGATCAACCAAGGGATTCAGAAACCACACCACCAATGGAGAAAACCGTTGATCACTTTACATACACTGGTGGTGAGGATCACGACATACCTGAGCCCCAACCAGAAACTCAACCGAAATTTGGATCAAGTACATCACTGCACTCCTTGTTTTCATACGCATCAATTCAAAGAGCGTGTTGAAGTTCTCCACCTCGGAATCGAATCTTACCTAAACTCTACACTTCATCGGAATCAATCAAGAACCTCAATACAAAATCGTTCATAAACAAAAGTTTGGGTTTGTCTACCAAAGTGAAAATCATCATACTTGCTTCATGGCTTTCGATGAAATTCACTAAGTTCTATGACGCCACCTTGGAGATGGTTCGAGATGGATTGGCATATCAATTGAAGGACATTGAGTTGGGTATAATTCAGACGAAGAGATGGAATTCAAAGGATCGCAAGGATGTTCGTTGATTTATCACTAGGATTGCTGAATGTTTTGATTCATCGGGATCAGATGCAACGGTTGGAGAGCTATGTGGGAGGATGACCAAACTTTCCGATCGACTTTCCAACGTCCTCGAGAAGTAGGCGATCGTCTGTAATCATTGGGTACTCTCTTGATTGTGATTTTGTTTGTTTTATTATCTGACGATGGCTTGTGCACATATTACAGTGTACAACCCGTTCTTGTAATGAAAGGACCCGTGGTACGCGGCGATTGCCACAATCCTTATAAAAGGAGCAAAAGCTTCTTATTTTTGAACAAAACCTATCAAACCTTTCGTTTTTTCAAAGGCTTTGCTCAAAAGAACAAGTACTTCCACTTATGTTTTTTCAAAACCTCAACCGTTTATATCATTTGTTGAGGGGGAGTATTTGATCAAAAACTTTGTTCACAAATTGTTCTTCGTGTAATCTTCCCACAAAACTCAAAATGATCATATTTATTCTCAACATTTCTTCAAAAATAACATATTTATATGCCATTTTTGAGGGGGAGAAATATTATGTGATAAGAAATATGTTGTGTTTTGCTATTGAATCCTCGTGTGAAAAGACTTCAACCCATGAATTGACGAGATCTGAACAGTCATACATTGAAAAGATTTGTCTTCCAAGACTTATCCAAGTAAATTGTACCCATTCGAGAAGCTCTTGATAGACATGATCTTTGACGGGTTTGACAACCTCTCGGGGTTGTCCACATCTTCAAGGTAGTTATTAGAGCTAGTTGTCAACTAAAAGCTGAAAATGTATCTCTTTAACTATGCAACGTAATCGTGTCTCGCAAGGAATTGTCTATCCTGAGTTGATTAATTCAAAAAGTGCGCGCTCTTTCCTCACTGTGCAGATTTCTGTCAAAATTCTTAAGCACATGTGGAGAGGGAGTATTTCTGAAAATCTAAAACTTTTGAAGTGTTCAAACATGTTTTTCATTCACAAACACTTCGAGAGATTTTTCATGAAAATGTTTTATGATCCGCCAGAGACGGAGGGATCTACCCAAGGACACTACCAATAGTTAGAATTAGAAGTCTTTAGGTATGATTATAAAAAGGAGAAAATGAGAATCGGAGAAAGAAGGAGTTGAAGAATTAAAAAGAAAAGCAAAGAAAAGGGTGAAAAGAAATAGCCCTCCAGATTATTCAACTTAGGGAAGACACCGGGTTCAATTCATATGCTACTGGTTGTCACATGATGACACCGGTATTGAAGATCAAAGTCGTCATGTACCCAGTGACGCATGCACTACACCTTCTTAGCTACTCAAGTTTCTCTCAACAGAAGCTTGTTTCATTCTCACAGGGAACCCTACGTAAACTATCGGCTTTTTTTTAGAGATTGCTGGTATTGAAGAAGGAGACCCTCTCCCTAGTCTCCGCTCAGGAAAACCAAAGCGCACTATTGAGTCTAGAGCCACGAGATTCATCAAAAGATCTCTTAGGTACGCTTGACATTTTTATCGCTTGACGTTCAACAATAAGAACGCAAGTGATACTTTATCGTGTCCTTCACAGATCTTAGCAATCTGTCGAGAACATTTATGAGAGGTTCACACTTGTGATCCTCAGTGATTGAATAGAAACTCCTGCCAGGGTCAACATCAAACAGCCCTGACAGCAGGTCACTTCGGTAACTCCCCATGGATTACGCTTAGTGTGTCTCAAACGGTCTACAGTCGTGAGGTGATGCTTCGGTGTACCTCAGCGACTCATCTGAACTATAGATGTACTTTGGTACATCGTGTTATCTCACTTGTGGGACTCCAGTTCAGGAACGGCCTTTGTGAGAATTAGAGTTGTGTTTTCACACTATGCTGTTAACACTCTCGAAGTTTGAACTTGTAAGTGCCGGAATCCGCTTATTACTAACCTTTCTTATGTTTTCTTCTTATGGAAACTCTGGAGCGGACTGATCGTGCAGATTCTTCACATGCTCATACCAACAACATCACTAATGGAAGTTATCTCTAAAGGCAACACAAAATTCAGAATGATTCTTCATCAAGTCAAAGAATCTACAAAGTTTAAAGACCAAGAGAACTTCATCAGTACTAAAATCCAACGTCAAAGAGCGTGTGAGCATGTTGAAGAAAGACGTGGAGACACTGGAGCAACGAAGCAGACCTGATGCAGACAACTACAACATACTATCACTACCATCACAAAGAACAAAGGTCAAAGAACAAAGAAAATGATGACGTCAAAGCAGAACTCTTCAAAGGAAACAATTTCTCTACATTGGGGAGATTGTTCGAATCCAGACACTTCTTCTCACAAGAAAGAAGAATGTCAGAAGACGTCAAAGCTACTATTACATCAGCACTTACAACGTTTATCACTATTTCATTCATCACTAACACTTAGGGGGAGATTGTTGGAATCACTCCTAAACCATATCTCAAGTGTTAGTGATTCATATGTAATAGTTAGCTTAATATGGCTTTTATGTTAGTAATCAAGGCTAGGCTTATGTAGAAAGCCCATAAGCCTAGGCCAAGCCCAATAAGTAAAAGGATGGGAACTTGGAGTGTTGCCCTAGTTCCCTCCTATAAATACCTCTTGTAAACCTTCATTGAAGGTTGGTTGTTCATTTATCTCATTCACTCTACGCATAACTTGTCTTTACATTCATACGTGTGTTTGGCTATTTGTTCAACCGATCTCTTCTCTTCTATTTCTTATATTGATGCTTGTGTTACTAATATGGGAACCTAACAAGAGAACCCGTTGAAACCGATACAAACTGATGAAGCAAGTCTCATCGAGATCTATTTCTCCGGTTAATCGTCACAGGGTACCCGGCCGCCGCAACGAGCGGGTACCCTGCTATACTATATATAAAGGAAAAACCAAAAAGTAAAAAGTGAAAAATTGAAACTATTAATACATATCGAAAACCGGGTTGACCATGGACGCTTCAAACCCGGTGGGTTGGCCTTTTTTAATTTGACCCATTTTGACCCAACCTGTCGGGTTAACTCGGTTTAAATCGACCCGTTTTTCGACGAGAACGGTTCAACCGGTTGAACCACTAGGGTCGAACCGGGTTTCAAAACATTATGTTTAATCCTCAAATCTTCAAACTTTTATTATTTTTCGTTTAGAACCCATAAACTTTTTTTTAACACAAAACGATCTGTCGTTATATAAATATTATATATATATATATATATATATATATATATATATATATATATATATATATATATATATATATATATATAAGTTTTTCTTCAAAAATGATTATAATGTTTTACAATTAAGAGAAAATATGTGCCCGTTAGTGCACATTTAACTTTTAAATAGGCTAAATACGCCCATTTAAAAAAAAAGATAGGGCTAAATGTGACCAAATCTTTTACAAAATTAGCCCATTTTTATTTTATTTTAGGCTAATCACGTTCATGCTAATTTTGGTACTTGCATTCTCTAAACAACGGCACCATTAATCCCATCATTGTTAGTTTTTAAGCGACAAGTAACGTGTGTTGTTAGTTTTTATCTCATAACTGATGTAATGTTTACTTTCATTTTTATTAAATGTTGAGTTACTTGCATTTTTGGTCCTCGTGGTATGGCCAAATTACAGATTTGGTCCCTAAAACTTTGAAAGTGTTAGGGATCAAATCTGCAATTTGGCCATACCACAGGGACCAAAAATGCAGTTAACTCTTAAATGTTTTATATGTTGTTTGATAGATGTTAAGAATTTTGTCTAGACTTTAGTTATCATATAGTACAACCGTTTGCAATTGCATTTTCATCGGTTCACGTTCTATTTTAAACGCTACACAAAACACTCACCCCAATATCACAAATCATTAATTATCTGACGCTAGAAATGTAACACCCCCAATTTCGTGATATGCAGCGGAATTCAAACTGGGTATTACTTGATGGCACAACAGTCATAATAATAGAAAACGATCTCTAAATGAGTCGTTTTAAAAAGGCTTTATCTTTCAAATATATCAGAGTTTACAAAATAGGTCCCAGTTGGTTCCATTGATTACAAAACACATCAATATAAAGTTTTTGATGTTTTGTGAATGATAAATTATTTATATATAGCCTTCTTGATCTTGCCCTTGTCCTTCCGTGCCAGCTTCCGACATTATGGACCTGAAATACATGCTTAAAACTGTCAACACAAAGGTTGAGTGAAATTCATAGAGTTTGTTTGATGGTTGAACACAATATACATAACGTGAGGTAATTAGTCTCACATGTATGGTTTAGAAAACAAAACATATATTATTGCACTAAGCTCATGATATCGAAACGTTAACAGCTGTCATATAATAGTAACCGAAGCCCTAATAGGTAATTTGCCATTAAACCTATGGATCTTCAAATATAGTGCGTTTGTTTGCCGGACCTGGTCAAACAAACGGGATTTGTCATTCCCGATAAATCTATCCACATTATTCGCGTTCACTCGCAAGTGATTAATGGTTCATGATAATAGGGACTTTGGCAATTGTAGTACTTAGTGCAACTAATATATTCAAGTATAATTTGAAAGCAATGTGTTCGATTTAAAATAAAGCATGTATCTCCCCCAAGGGTTTGTAAAACAATTAAGTAATAGAAAGTGGGGCTATGAACTCACCAAGAGTTGATGATATTAAGTACTTTAACGGATGATGGATAATTCGGAAGACTTCTACGTGCAACCTAAAAATGAAATGTTGCGACTTAGGTTTGGAATAATGTTTAAGGAAACATAAACCATCTTATATATATTCCTGTGTTGATCATGATGTAGTAAATTTATCATTTGATGTTTATAGAAAGATCTTTAATATGTGAAAACATATTTAGTTTATAGATATCGTACTACCGTTCGGGCCATCATAATTCAGGGGTCATGCAGTAAACGTTCGAGGAGCTAGGGCACTTTAAATCGTAAATCCAGCAACTCGTCGATACGTTTTACTCAAATGAACCCCTCACATGAAGCTCCCTACTATTGTAGCACTTAGTAAATACAACATAAGTTTATCATGTTTTTACAAGTTCTCGTCGTTTTAAAAATATGATTACCTTAGTTAACGGTCTTAGGCAAACAAGCCTTAAGGCTTTAGCCATGGTCTTGCCGTGACTTTGGTCTTGACTACCATGGTCTTGAGACTCATCCTTGACCTTAGCCATAGCCGTGGTCTTGGCTTATGGCCATTAGGCCTCTTGGTTTGCTTTTAGTAGTGACAAAAGTATAGTTGTGAGACTATTTTTCTAGGCTGTTCGCTTTTTTGAAAGATTTTGGCCTATTTATGCTTTTTCAAGGTCCGAGCTTCTTTGCTATTGAAGGAAAACGTCGTTCCGGACAAATTTCGTGTTTTAAATTTTTGATAATTCGGACCAGAAGTACCACTTTTAAAAAGACAGAACTGAAAACAGCTTATACATGGTAGTTTTGGCGTTTAGGTTTCGCTAACTTCTTTTGGCTATAACTTTTGACTCGTTTGTCCGTTTCGGGTAATTCAAATTGCTATGCTTACCTTTTTATCTTGTCTACCATATTATATAAGTTAGAAAGTCTTTATTTTACTGTTTTTAATGGTCTCACATGTGTAGAATATGACTAGTTTACTAGTTTGTTACTTTTATGACAATATGTGAATTAAAACAAGTGATTGAGTATATGTACATCATGAATCAACATAGTAACTATATATATAGCATGAAATAGTTAAGATTATGAATAATAAAGATGAGATGATGGTGGTGATAAGTTGCTTACAACTTTTGGCTTTCAATAAGAAAGGAGTAACTTAGTAAGGATAGGACTTTGATTGATCACTTTAGACTTTGGATTGAGCTAGCTTTCCACACCTTGGCACCCTTGCAAACTTGAAGAGTTGGTGATGAAGTACTAAGTGACTTGAGTGGATTTAAACTCAAGAAGATCACTTAACCTTGCTAGAGATTTGATAAAGTAGCTTGATCTTTGGAACTTCCTTGCATAAACTTGGAGTTTATAGATCAAATGATGGAAGATCTGAGTGTTTTAGGGTATGAACGAACAAAATCAGTTTGTGAGGGAGTTTATGATGTATTTTACTTCCTATTTATAGGAGGGTAAGTTTGGTTAACCATATATTGGGTTAAATATTAACCATGGTTAGGTTAGGACACTTGTAATGATCAAAATGAACCTTGGTTAGGATTAAGCCACCAATATGATGACCCCCCCCGTTAGGTCAGTCTCAATGTGCCTAGGTGGCTTAGATGATAAGTTTTGATAATATCTTGAGTTTAGAGTAAGTTTTGGTTCCGTTAAATGCCAACCGTAAGTCGTTAAGCCATAAAACGTAAAACCGGGTATCGTAAAAATACGAAACTTACAGGAATGATGAGACTCATCATTATACTCCATCTAAAAATATAAAATAGGTGATAAGTCTCATTGGGTGCAAAAACGCTGCTTAAAGCTGGAAATACGGGTCAAAAACGCGTAATTCTCAGTTTATCAGAAAAGAACGAAATTTCAGGGAAACGACCGTGAATTTATTTAAAGTAGACTAAAATTAGTCTAAAAGTGATATGAGATGTTAAAATGTGGTTTTCGTCATATGCGGGATAACTTTACAGTTATTCGTGAAGTTTAAAAGTTACGCGATTTAAGCAAAAATGTAGAACGTACAAGGTTAATTCCTTTATGGTCAAGGAGGAGGGAAATATGTTTGACTTTTCCAAAAATGTAAAAGTGTTAAAAACATATTAGAAACACAGTGCAGGAATCGTTAAGTCTGGATGTAAGCAGAATTGTTTAAAACGCATAAGTTTAGTTTTTCAAATAAGCATGGCTTATTTTGGTAACATAAAAATAAATGTTATAAAAATTCTCAAATTAATCATGAGTGATCTAAGAATTTATCCGATGTTAGAAAATTATCGAGTTGATTTTCGTTATGTGCGTGATGTTTAAACGATGGACCGTCCAAAATGAAACTTTATAACGATGTTTTCTTAATAACTTTTGCGAAGATAATCTAACGATTGTCGAATTCTCAGGATATTACTAAAATAATTTATCTTACGAGAATGTGAAGTAAAAATTTTACGATGAATAGTAAAAATGAATAGTAAATGTGAATTGTAAAAGTGAATAGTAAATTCTCGAAAAATGAAAAGTAGCCTGAAAATGCCGGTGGTTACAAGAAACCGCTGCCGCTAGGCGCGGGTACTCGCCTAGTTACATACAATGATACAAAGAACATGTTTGATCAGAGCTTAGAAACTTAAAAAATAAAGAACTTGTTTGATTAGAGCTTAGAAATTTAAAAAATAAATAATGTTATTAGAATAAAGATTTAAGATCATTTGAGGACAAAAGATCTTTTACATACCAAGGGATCAATCTACACCCTCCATTTTTATAAGATCTAATGGATGAGATTAATCACAACAATTAAAAAAAACTCACTTTCATCATTTTTTTTCAAATATAAATTTCTTTCACACCGTTAATCGTCAAGCCAAAAAAAATATACCATCACGACGAACATTTAATTATCTTTCTATAGATAGGCACTTTGATATACTTTCGACAAAAAAAAATTTTTTTCGTATTTTTCACGTTTTTTTTTAAGTTTTTTTGTTTTTTTTACGTTACTGAAATTTACATGAAAAAAATCATATATGATTTAATACTAATTTGAATACTACATGTGATTTTAGTGTTAAATCATATATGATATGTATATCATATTTGATTTATCATATATGATTTAACACTTCACATATGATATTACATATCATAAGTGATTTAACACTAATATCACATGTGAGCTTCAAATTAGTGTTAAATCATATATGATATTTCATGCAAATTCCAGTTACGAAGAAAAACGAAAAAAAAAGACGAAAAAACGTGAAAAAAAATGTTTTTTTTTTCTTTTTTCAAAAGTATATCAAAGTGCCCGTCAATAGAAAGATAATTAAATGCTCGTCGCGACGGTGTAATTATTTTTGCTTAACGATTAACGGTTTAAGAGATATTTAAATTATTAAAAATAGGTGAAATAATAAAATGCTTTTAATCTCAACTATTGATTTCTTTTTAGATGATGGTGGAGATGAGTCCCTTGGTATGAAAGAAAAGTTTGGTATGTAAAATAACTTTACTCTTAGAATAAATTACATATATTCATCAAATTCAATGCAATCTATTTAAATAAAATTCAATGCAATCTATTAAATATTAAATATATAAATAATTAATTCAAATTTAAACCATTAACTTTTTTCACTCTCACTTATTTGATAACCATATATACATAAAAAAATAAAAAATTACACACATAATAACGCTATTATACACCATCGATGTTATGCGCGGATAATCGTCTAGTTTACTTAATATAGATGTTTTAAAGTTTTTTTAATTATTTAAAAAAAAATGGTTGTTCACTTGTTTGTTGCCAGTTCAAATTTGGTGACTAGTTTTGCAATTTGAAAATTGCTTTGACAATAAAATTATGGCTGATTTTATTGTGGTTGCAATTTGCTATGACAGTAAGTTCATAACTGGAAATGCAATTTGCTTTGCAAATATTTTGTAAGTTAATTCTTCATTATTCGAAAATAACATTTCAACTTATTCACAAGTCCACATCGTCTATCATAAGTTTGTAAACTATAAAGACTATGAAAAAAAAAAAAAAAAAAATTGTTATGAATGAGAGATGACGCATGAGACATAAAAGTTAGGAACTAATCAAATCATGATGATGTGGAACTAGCCATTGAGGGTTAGACCCGTGTGATAGTCTTTAAACACATGCTTGAAGCAATCACCAATAAGATTAAAAGTGCTAACAATAAACTTATTAAACGACCAATCAGATTAAAAGTGCTTGAAGCAATCACCAATCAGATTTATAATGAAAATAATGTATCGTTTTTCTTTCAAGTCAATTATAATATATATTAAAAGTGCTAACAATAAACTTATTAAACGACCTATTCGATCTAAATAACCATCTAGACCCCAAAACTACAACGACCAACTCGATCTAAACGACCATCTCGACCTAACTTAGAACGACCAATTCGACCTCGACCTAAATGAGGATCACGACCTAAACAACACAAAAGCTAACAACCATTTAAAGATTACATCTCTAATAATTCAAAAAATCCAAGGAGAAAACTCGTCATCCAAAATCAAACAAAACGTAAGGAAAATCGCCTGTTAGGAAGCATGAAAATGGGTGAAATAATGTATCGTTACTTCCATAATTTGCACAAACTCTTAAATTTACATCATGCCCTAATCTGAATCCGAACCTAACACATGTTTATTTGGAGAAATACCAAATCTTATTGTACTAAAAAAACAAGATATATGAAAGCACATAACAAATACCATAAATAAGCACACACATATTTTTGTTAGAAAAATAGCAACTTGGACAAAAAGAAAAAACAAAGTGGCTTAGAAAATTCTCTTTTTGTCGATAACTTGAAGCCAATTAATCGAATGTTGATTAGTACGTAACGAGTGGAATATTACTCGAAAACGACTATTGTACCCATAAATGAAATGTTCCCGGAAATGATTACCTATAAGGGACCATTTGCATTTTATACGTATCCAGATACCTAATTCATGTATCTCATGTTCCGAAGAAAAAAAAAAAAAAAAAAAAAACTTACGACTTTGTATATACCGCCAAAAATTAATAAAAGCTACTTAAAACGACTTGCTTGTAATATCATGAAACATTTGTTCTCGTCCGTATACTTAAATCCGTGACATTAAATCAGGTGAACCAGTGTGGCCAAGTTCGATAGCTACTTGATTTAAGGAGTTAAACATGGATATTTTTTCATAAGAAAATGTTGTTGATTGAAAAATCTTGTGGTTCATTGTTGTTTAATAGTTTGAAGTTCGTACATCACTATGGAGTATGGATAAATAACTTTTTTTGTTATATTAAGAAAAAAGTGACGAGGAAAAACATACTCTGTAGAATATTGGGCCGAAAGTATACATGTGATGGGTTCAGAAATTTTTTGAGTGGGCCGAAAGTAAAGAAAAACCCAAATACCCAATGAAAATCATTGCGCCTTTGCAACATTTATCTTATTCTTTATAAAATTGTTATGATTTTGGTTTCAACAATATAAGTTT
This sequence comes from Chrysanthemum makinoi, assembly GCA_910596185.1. NCBI lineage: Eukaryota > Viridiplantae > Streptophyta > Magnoliopsida > Asterales > Asteraceae > Chrysanthemum > Chrysanthemum makinoi. The sequence continues at coordinate 53,359,910 of OU343221.1, read as the reverse complement.
AAAATCATAATAATAAAAAAAAAAACCTGTGGACACTCGTATGGAACCTATATTGTCATGTTCCGTTGGGCTTTTCGGTATTTCACTACTGAGCAAGTGTCTTTTTTGTTCTTTTGGTTTCACTTTGTGTTAAAGCACGTTGTGACCTTGTTCATAAATTAAAAAATTATTTTTAAACATTATTCAGTTGATATGTGTGTCGAATCCGATACTATTTCAGGGGTGCACATTGTTTTCTATCCCTAAAAACCTTAAAACTTGATAAGGTTCGACACACTGAGTTTTGATATAGCATTGGTCAAGTACTTAAGTTCATAACTATTGCAAATCGTTGTTCTATAATTCTATGTAAAGGCTTATGAGAAAACATCTTTCAAAGGTGATGACTGATATAGATATCAAAGGAAAAAGATTATCTTCTGTGGGTAAGCTGGGAAGCAGCCGGGCTGGGTAATGGGTTAAAATGTGTCACTTGTAGCGGGAGATGAAACATGTTGAGTTGGGTTTACTTCTGCCTTAACTATTAGTACTTCATAAACAATATTGTTTACTTTTATTCGATCTGTGTAGCTCGTATAATTCGAGCCATTTGTAAGTAAATAGGTTGACTCTATATATAACCGATCAACCTAAAAATATGTGGAGTGAAGATGCTATCACACTAAACTTTAGAACTCCAACTCAAAACTGATCAACAACACCACTCGGCTATAATATATAAACTTAAGAACAAATCAAGTAACTTTGTACTGATAAGATATTAGTAACACCAAGAAAACTCGTCTTCTATACAGCTCAAAACTTTAAGCACACCCACAATCTCCTCTATTCTCGAATGCAAAATTCTACCAACAGTAAACTTTTCCACAACCCATTGAACTTCAATCAAACTATGGCTCGGTTCCTTCTTAATTAAACTATCCTTTAATTCTTTTCTTGTCTCTGCTACACCATGTTGGGTATGCTTCACAGGTTTAACATCGAGCCATCTTCGTTGCATGACTTGCTTATAGTTAACCATGGTATACGAATGGATTTGAGAGACAAAATAAATATACACGAGTAGATAAACACAGATATGTAAACACACGATATGATATAAACTTATAACGAATTGTTGTGAATACAAATGACTCGAACTAGACCCTATTTAACCAAGATGAATCGAAACAAGTAAGATGGTGAACCATCGTGTCGTTTCACCTAATAACCGTCCATAACTGCCTTGTTACAGGCCTAACGAATTTAACTACCAAACTAAAGGGGCGTTTGGATCAAACATTGACCCAACCCATGTCCATTCCCCTTTTGACCCATTATACTAAAACATAAAGTAAATAAATGTATTTTTAACATACAAAACATTAAAAAGAAGGTTACATCTCCCTCCTAATTTTTGGATGTTAAACGCCTTGCTTCCATTGGCCTTTTCCTTCTTCACGTGATGACGACAAAGTCATCACCATTTGATGTGTTATCCTTGCTTCCTTCAGTTGTAGTGCCTTCCATGTTACTATCTTTCTTGGCTTCATCTCGAGCAAACTTGCACTTCTTTCTTGGATGTTCTCCTTGTGCGTCCCCTACTTCAATGCCCATCATTGCATCGCCACATGGTTCCTTTTGACCGACCATATTTATCCTTGGCTTCTCCTGCACCAATCTTCGCGCCTCCTCGTAGTAAATCTTAACTAATGCTATAAATTCCCTATAGCATTCTTTTACCTCTTGCTCATTTTCCCGTGCCAATCCCAAAAGTATAGCAACATCACACCACTTGTTGTTGAATGATACGTTCATGTAACCGCCCATATCATCCACAAATTTGTACAATCCTAGCAAATCTACTTTTATTACCCTAATAACCGACGGTAATATTCCCAACACATCTTGGCCTAAGTATCCAAGGTAAAACCATTCCAACAACTCCAAAAACTTCTTTCCCAAAATCTCCTAATTTCTAAACACTAATTTGTCAATTTTAATCAAATCTAAAAAGGACAAAAAACGGGGAAAGGTGTTTACCTTCATATGATATAGTGTTCCGTTTAGACTTAGGTATTCTTAGTCAACGTAATCTTGACTATCCTCCCTATCCATCTCCAAATCTTCCATTCCTTTGATCATAGAACATTCGTCACTTGGATCTATTGACTTTTAATATTCCTCCATAAATTCATGGTGACTCTTGACCATCCTTTCGTCACCCATATCCAAAGTACCTTCATACTTGTCGAACATGTATCTTATTCGACATGTACCATCGCCAAAAGTCAATAAAAAACCTTGATCCTCCAGTTGGTTGATGCTTAAAACATTTAACGTGATTTCCGGTGTATAAAGCACGTTTGGAATCACTAAACTTCCTTCTTTGGTATCTACAACGGCCTCTTCAACGCCATAGGAAACTATAAACTTCCTTTCCTTCTCTTCCTTTCCCTCCATCTTAAAACGATTGATCATTCGACTAAACAAGGTCCTCGTAGGACTCATGTGTTTCGCATAGGCTTTACTAACAAACCATATATTATCCCAATTACCTTGGTCCGTTCCCTCGACCATGAAATCAGTCTCAACTTGTACCTTTTCTGTCACATAGTTGAGTTCTTCGTGAATTCTTGGCGTAGTCTTCATGTTGCTTTGATCTTGATCTTTAGTTTTCTTGTTGGTGCACTTCCAATATACGTGACCTTTTTCTTTGCAAATAAAGAAACTTGCCCTTTTTTCTTTTCTTGATGTCGTGGGGTTTTGATGTGCTACATGTGTACAAGTTTTAAATTTATAAAAGACGATTTACCAATTTTACCAATAACACATACGAGCAAGTGCACCCGTCCGTTATAGCAAGATTTTTAAAGGTAAGTCAGGATCGTTCGCAGGGATTTGAGTGAATCTGATTAACAAGTCTAAATCAAATAAGGCAATCCAAAAGCATATAACAACGAAAATAGATATAATGAAATTCAGATGATTAAAAACTACACTTGCTTAAACTAGTTTCTTATACTTGATTAGTATGATTGTGTTAACCTCTTAACATGTTGGTTATGATAATTAGTTGGTGAACTAATCTATTGTTCTTACAAGTTAAACCTTCGTCAAGATTTTAGTTCATAAAAACAAGCATTAAGTTTAACCAATCAATTCAAGATCAATTCAAGTCTCATAAGTTTATTTTCACAAACTTAAACACAAAAACATCCATTTGCTTTGTCAAATTTGCTTAAGAAATGGTCAATACAAAAGGTAACCGATTATAGAAAAAAGGTTAGAATTGATTGTCAATGATAACATCAAATAGTCCTGATTATTAAGTGTCAATTTCCCCCGATTATGCTCGTAATTTATATCATTTATATGGATTTACGCTTGTTTTTCATTGTTTTCCACTTTCAGGTAAATTACGAGCATTGGAGCTAAAGAGACGCGGAACTAGAGAAATATCTAAAGATTTATCACAGTATTCTACTTTGAAGAAGTTACGGCGTAACTCTTCTCTCACATTACGCCGTAACTATTGCGTAACTAAGAAAACCAACTTATCAGAAGGTTACGGCGTAACTCTTCCCAAAGGTTACGACGTCACTATATTAGGTTAAATGAGGTTCCACGCCGCTGATACTTACGCCGTAACTATTGCATCTATTACGGAGTAACCAATTTTATTGAATACTACGACGTAACCACTCATAAGGTTACGCCGTAACTAGCAGATCTAGTGCAATATTGGAGGTTACGGCGTAACTCTTGTTATGGTTAAGCCGTAACCCAGATCTGGCCTATAAATACCCCACAAATTTCAGCATTTCTAATCATCCCATTCCACACACAACACTCAGAGAACGTGGGAAAAAGCTCAAGGCAGGTCTAGAGGAGCATACGGAGTTGTCTCCAAGGGAGAAATCACTCCCCTACGATAAGCATTAGCGTTTTATATTTCTTTTACTTTCAATTCATGTATTTCGTACCTTTGAATATTGAATTGGTTTGCATGATTAATATGAGCGGCTAAGAACCTTTTGGTGCTGGCCTAGTTATGATTCCTTAATTGTATTGTTTGCATTTACTTTACTTCCGTACAATTATTTCTAAGTGTATGCATGCATAGTTTATTGGTAGCTACCCTTGGTTCGATAGTTTTGAATGGCGGTAGAGGCCAATTGCCTAGGAGATATGACCAACTGACCCTAGGTGATCGGACTGAGACGGGAAGGGTAAGATATGACCAACTGACGACCCTTTCTACTTGTGCGATTTGACCAACTGATCACCTATCGTTTGGATGAACTTAAGAATTAGGGGGTGCGTGTCTAAGTTCATAACGGCCGGGCATTCACTATTATAAATCTAGCATGTAGCGGTACTTAATGACTTGGCTTAGGGGACCAAGAACAACAGGAATTATGAGGGGACACCTGACTTCTCCTGTGGTGGCATCTTTGCTGATAGGTTAGAGCGAATTGACCAAATGCTGTCCTCTCGACTTGACCCCACCTGAAGTAATTGGAAGTAAGTAGACGTAGACATAACTAGCTATGAGGATTAACCAGGTTAGCACCACTCTCCTCTATTGATTTCCCTTTATCATTTATTTGCTTTTATTCTGTTTTATTCTGCTTTAGTAGTTTAATTAATTAAATCCCTATCGAAACCATTATTAATCTGTGACACCTAGACTTAGTAATAATCCAACACAAATAGCTCTTGGGACGACCTCGGTTTTACCGATTACTACACTACACACGACCGGGTACACTGCCCGTTAGTGCACTAGGGTAGACCATAAGTATAACGAGACATTATAAATATTAAGACCTGGTCAGTAAAACCTGCATCAAGTTTTTGACGCCGTTTTCGGGGAGCTATTTTAGGATTTCATATTAAGTCTTTTTTTAATTTTCTTTCTTAAAATGTCAGGATACAAGACTCGCAGCTCGAGGCCTTTTCTGGCCACTCCTTTCGACGACCCGGAAAGGCAATTTCGGAGAAGGAGACCAGTCTGACGCAGAACCGGAGGTCATTAATGAAAATAATATCAATGACCTAACTATGGAGCAGTATTTGGAGCGACCAAATGAGAACTGCCAACGAAGCTTCACACATGATTCTCATACTGAAAAATACTCTATTCCAGATCACATTATTCGAGAGTTACACGAACTTAAGTTTTCTGGAGATGAAGATGAGGACGTTCAGGATCACGTAGAAGAAGTTCTCCACTTATCCTCTCTTTTCAATGTTAGAGGTACTCCGAGCTATTCGGTCACTGCAAAGATTTTTCCTATGACTCTTACTGGGACAGCGAAAAGATGGTATAACAAACTCCCTAACGATTGTAAAGGAGCATGGGATAAATTAAGTAAAGAATTCGTTTTGCAATTTTGCCCTCCTTAAAAAATGGCCAAGCTTCTTGGGAAAATCTATCAATTCATTCAGGTTGGAGAAGAAACGCTTTACCAAGCGTGGGAAAGATTTAATGAACTACTCTATCGATGCCCTACCCATGATTTAAACAAACATCAGATCGTCTACGTCTTCTATCGTGGGATTAATGCACTAACACGAGAACTTCTCGATTCACCAAGACCTATTCCCAGCATGACTCCTGACCAAGCCCTGGAGTATATTCAGCGGATTTCTAAACATTGCTACAAGTGGCATATGGATACAGGGTACGAACCGAGAGACAATTTCGATCATAAGGTCATGAAGACGATAACAAAGCAAGAATACAATTATGGGGAAAATTTCAAAAAATGAAGGTTAGAAAGAGAAGCTGATGCGTACAGGGTCGAGAGGGTTAAGAGCGTGTTTGGGACCAAAACCGGGGGCAATCTTGAGAAAAAAATTCTTGACCACATCAGGGAATCAAGAGAGCAGGATGATAGAATTGAAAAATTGATGAGAACATTCGTGGATAATACAGTCTCTTCTCTCAAAATTCACGATGATAGGATTAAGAGATTGGAGAAGAGTGTTAGCTCATGTTCAGAAGCCATCTCTGATTATCTAACAGCTCGGGAGGAGGAAGTTGTCCACACTGTAGAAACTATCCTTGAAGAACCTATGACCTTTTCAGAAAAAGTTAAGTGACGAATCAGCATGAAAAGACAGTCACTTCTGGGCCAAACTTTACCGGTAAACTTACCTATCAATAATTCTATTAGTGCTAATCATGATGATATTGCGTAGGAATTAAGCATTGATGAGACAATTCACCTCAACGAAAGATGTTCAGCGGTCTTGAGGAACGAGCTACCACAAAAGGAAAAAGATCCAGGATGTTTCACTCTCCCTTGCTTGATCGGGACTCTAAACATGTGTAATGCCCTAGCTGATCTTGGAGCAAGTATTAGCATAATGCCTCGTTCGATGTTTTTGTGTATGGGGATTGGTAACTTAAAGCCGACCAAAATGAAAATTGAAATGGTAGATCGATCTATACAATCGCCGTTGGGCATCGTTGAAAATGTGTTGGTGAAGATTAAGAAATTCCTTTTCCCAGTATATTTTGTGATTCTTGACATTCCGGAAGACAACAGAATACCAGTCATTTTAGGTAGGCCTATGCTTGCCACTGCCCATACTAAGGTGGATGTCTTTGCTGGAAAGTTAACTCTTGAAGCTAATGGAGAAATTGCTACTTTCAGACCTAATGAACATTTGTCTACTCCGGAAAAGGTATGTGCTATTAACCCTGTAGGCAGTTTTGGTGAAGCTTTAGAAGAATTTCTTAGCGACCCCCCGGATCCTGGCGAGGTTGATTCGGGGAGAGATTTTGATGTTTTCATCAACTTTGAGGAAGAGGATAACTTAGGATTAAGTGCTGAAGACCTCTCAAGTGACGTCGAGATGGCCCATTGGCAAGATAACTCTGTTAAGGATTTTTTGCAATCCAATCAACCTACATTTCATGAGGTAGGAAACCGCATACATCATAGAAACCCCTATTATCTCAAGATCTCATGCAAAATCGGGTTCATCGACTTCCACCCATTTATTGACACTACTTCCCCAGTCAATATCATGTCAAAAGAATGCTACAACCGAGTTATGAAGAAAGAGTTAGAATATAAGGGGAATAACTTTCTTGGGTTTGCAACTAACATCCATGTCTTCGTTAGAACTCATTCATTTTTGGTGGACTTTATGGTTTTAGACGACGTTAGTGAATTTGTAGAAGATGGACTCACGGGAGTAATTTTAGGAAAGCCTTTTCAGGAAATTTCGGGTTTAGATAAAAATGAAAAAGAAGGGTTAGTATGGTTGATGATTAAAGATGATAAGACTATCTTCAAAATGCCGAGAATGATCAAGAACTTTAAAAATTGGACCAAGAGGCAGTTGAGCCAAGCCCAACCACTGCTCGATATCAGTGAGGAAGACAAGGAAAAAGGCATCGAACACCCTTACTAGAAAATCAAGAGTTTCTACTCGGGCTGTTTAGAATTGGGGGACGACTACAAACGGGATGAAAATTTGGTAAGTTGGATCCAACGTGGAGATTGCCATATCCACGAAATGACCAGCAAGCACTGGTAGCCCCGCGGCTCTGAGTCTAACTTAAAGACTCGTAAATAAAGAAAAGTGCTCTTTCGGGAGACAACAAGAATTATCCCTTTCTTTTGTTTTATTTCCATTTATGTAGGGTTTTGTGTTTTCTAACCATTTTTGCAGGAAACGAGGAAGTAATTGCTGCTGTAGTTTACTGATCTGACCAGAGTTACGGTGTAACTCATCTTTGTGATTACGCCATAACCAACCTTTTAGCAACAGAATTCTTGACGCATTACCAATTACGGCGTAAAACTATCTCAGTGGTTACGCCGTAATCACTCGCTTTGCAGCTTATGTCAGGTTTTGCCAGTTACGGCGTAACTCCCTCAAAAGAGTTACGACGTAACCTTCCTCTGAGTAATTCTTTCATTTTAAAACACAATAACCTTGCATTAGTATTTTAAATGAACTTTGTGGGTGTGTTCCCTGTAAACCCTCACGAGACTTCACTCGTCCACTTGGGACACCAAGTGGTTTAAAAGGCTTGTTGCATATGCTAAATGCAACTGTGATTCCTACGAAAGTAAGTTAGGTTTGTTTTTCATTTTTCATTTTTTTTCTTTTTAGTATTATGCTTGTCGGTAGTGTGATTTCAGGGATTGAAGTTTGTTCATGATGCTTATACGAAGGCACGTCTCTTTTTCATGGGCCTTCATTCTTTATGGAGCAAATTTCAGGGAAGTTCTCGCTCTAATTCTACTTTTCTCTTCACCTTTATTTAATGCTTAGTACAAAAGGGACTTTGTACAATTCAAGTGGGGGGACGGGAGTAGAATTATCTCTTGAACATTATTTTGCCCTCGTTTTTCTAGTTTATTTTGAAAAATTATGACATTTTTAATTTTGACATGTTTTTCTTAACCTAACTAGATTAGACCTTAGCAGAGCACATACAACCCTTGATATTATATGGTGAGATTAGCCTTATCCGTTTCCAATATTTTACCCCAAATCCACCAAATTATGAGTGTGCCGGTAGCTTGTATACTTTAGAACTTGGCCTTTGCATCATTTCGAGACCATAGACGAGGTATGTTGAGTTAGCTCGATGTATTTGGACTTTTCAGTTTTAGAAGGAAATATTATAGGATTATCACCCAAATAGCCCACCATTGTGTGTCTATCGATTAGTCACCTCGACTTCTCGACCCCCATGTGAAACCCTTTTGTTGCACTCACTTTTAGTGCAAGATACCCCTAGATAAACCCATCTGAGCCATTCCTTTCATTTTGTCAACCCAATATATTGTTTCGATACACCTTAGCCTACCCTGTAGTCTTTATTTGTGATTGGGAAGTCATCATTTGCCTAAGTTCAAGGTTCGAGTGGAAAGGTTCGGAAATCACGCTTTCATCGACAACATTTCTGAAGATCATTGAAGACCCCCCGAATTCCCATTGTTTATCTCAAGTGGGGGGATATTATGTTATGTTATTATTGTTATGTTGAAAAAAAAATGATTCGAAACAAAATAAAAAATAAAAATAAAAAATTGTTATGATATTGTTATTGTAAAGTGCATTGTTATAAGCACTATGTTATGAGCTTTATAGATTTAGTATCGAGGAGGCCACCTCAGTCACATTTGAAGATTGGAGTTGGTAATTATGCCAACAATTGGAGAAAAGGTAGTGTGCCCATCATGACGTCCTCTAATGACACATCTACCTTGTATTTCATGATCCGGTTTCTTGACTTCAAAGCTTGAACTTTGGGCGGACGGTAAATGGTGATGACTTGGTTATAGATTTAGACTACATGATTGTTTTTTATTTTACACCATTTATATATCCCATGTCTTATCCTACCCTTTAGTCATGAAGTGTGTCTAGGTGATGCAGCGAGCAATATTTGGTGTCTTGGCCATGGATTTGGTCATGTATCATTGATTTTGTCCACTTCGCCGTGACATGTTAGTAATGACGAGTCACCCCTTAACCTTTGTCGTGTCTACCCATATTGCCTCCGAGAATTGTTTAGCCCTTAACTCTAGTGGTGGAGATTTGTGTAATTGCCAAGCTTATGATATAATACAAGCTATTACTGTGCGATTGAGTGATTACCCCGAAATTGACACTTAGAATAGTTGAGAGATTTGAGTGTTTTGTTCCCCTTTCGTGAGGTGTTCGGCTTTGTTTTATTCTAGCATAAGGGATTTGTAAACTTATATTTTTCAGGTTATGGGAGATATCTTTTTAGGAATCTTTCTAATAAGGTCTACTTGAGGGCAAGTAGAGTTCAAGTGGGGGGATATTTGATAACATCAAATAGTCCTGATTATTAAGTGTCAATTTCCCCCGATTATGCTCGTAATTTATATCATTTATATGGATTTACGCTTGTTTTCCATTGTTTTCCACTTTCAGGTAAATTACGAGCATTGGAGCTAAAGAGACGCGGAACTGGAGAAATATCTAAAGATTTATCACAGTATGCTACTTTGAAGAAGTTACGGCGTAACTCTTCTCTCACATTACGCCGTAACTATTGCGTGACTAAGAAAACAACCTTATCAGAAGGTTATGGCGTAACTCTTCCCAAAGGTTACGACGTAACTATATTAGGTCAAATGAGGTTCCACGCGGCTGATACTTACGCCGTAACTATTGCATCTATTACGGCGTAACCAAGTTTATTGAAGACTACGGTCTAACCACTCATAAGGTTACGCCGTAACTAGCAGATCTAGTGCAATATTGGAGGTTACGACGTAACACTTGTTATGGTTACGCCGTAACCCAGATCTGGCCTATAAATACCCCACGAATTCCAGCATTTCTAATCAGCCCATTCCACACACAACACTGATAGAACGTGGGAAAAAGCTCAAGGCAGGTCTAGAGGAGCATACGGAGCTGTCTCCAAGGGAGAAATCACTCCCCTACGATAAGCATTAGCGTTTATATTTATTTCTTTACTTTTAATTCATGTATTTCGTACCTTTGAATATTGAATTGGTTTGCATGATTAATATGAGCTGCTAAGCACCTTTTGGTTCTGGCCTAGTTATGATTCCTTAATTGTTTTGTTTGCGTTTACTTTACTTCCGTACAATTATTTCTAAGTGTATGCATGCATAGTTTATTGGTAGCCACCCTTGGTTTGGTAGTTTTGAATGACGGTAGAGGCCAATTGCCTAGGAGATATGACCAACTGACCCTAGGTGAGCGGACTGAGAAGGGAAGGGTAAGATATGACCAACTGACGACCCTTTCTACTTGTGCGATTTGACCAACTGATCACCTATCATTTGGATGAACTTAAGAATTAGGGGGTGCGTGTCTAAGTTCCTAACGGCCGGGCATTTACTATTATAAATTTAGCATGTAGTGGTACTTAATGACTTGGTTTAGGGGACCAAGAACAACAAGACTTATGAAGGGACACCTGACTTCTCCTGTGGTGGAATCTTTGCTGATAGGTTAGGGCGAATTGACCAAATGATGTTCTCTCGACTTTGACCCCACCTGAAGTAATTGGAAGTATGTAGACGTAGACATAACTAGCTAGGAGGATTAACTAGGTTAGCACCACTCTCCTCTATTGATTTCCCTTTATCATTTATTTGCTTTTATTCTGTTTTATTCTGCTTTAGTAGTTTAATTAATTAAATCCCTATCGAAACCATTATTAATCTGTGACACCTAGACTTAGTAATAATCCAACATACGTAGCTCTTGGGACGACCTCGGTTTTACCGATTACTACACTACACACGACCGGGTACACTGCCCGTTAGTGCACTAGGGTAGACCATAGGTATAACGAGACATTATAAATATTAAGACCTGGTCAGTAAAACCTGCATCAGTCAACAACTAATCTTACGACTTTTTAGATGTTTCCAATCAATCCAACTTGATAATCAAAAAGCGTTCTTATTACAACCACACCTTAGTTCCTTTGTTTAATCAAGAATAATGGGTAAAAACAATCATCCATAGACAAAATGATTATAACTAGTTGAATAACAATAAGTTCTTTCGACCTCTACGATTACTATCAACTAGTCAAACTTGATTAACAAATGTCACTATGAAACTTTAGCTCAATTGGATCTTAGAATCAACTTGAAATTGAATTAAAACATGCTAACACAATCACAAAACTAATCATATGATAATCAACATCATTTAAGCAAGTATATAAAGAAACTAGCCACTCATAGTAAACATAAACATAAAATCAGAACTTTGAACATTAGAAAACATGATTAAGAGTCTTACAATGCTTGGAATAAGATTAAAAATGGTGAAGTAATGATTCCCAAAGTATTGGGGTAGACTCCTTGGGGTTTTGACCTCCAAATGTGGTACTTCTGGAACTCCAAACTTTCCTGGACTTCTAAGGACGAATTTGAGAGCTAAGAGCTTTGTTTAATGAGTAGAGAGAGTTGTATTGAAGTGTGTGTCTCATATGCTCACAAGAGGTCTCTATTTATACTAGTTCCAAGGCCTAGGGTATTAATTGCTGAATTTGGCCTCCAAGGAGTTAGGAATGGACTAGAATACACCAAGGGAAGGACCTAGAATCGTTTGGATACAAAGGGGAAACTTAGTGATGAAGATTTGGCAGAAACAGGTCTTCTAACCGGATCGGTCGCATGACCAACCGATCCGGTTGGTCTTCTAGTAGTGCTCCAACCGTATCGGTTGCGGGTGGCAACCGATCGGTTGGTCCGACTTCACAGGCACCTTTTTGATCATCATCCAACCGATCCGGTTGCGGTTGCAACCGGTTCGGTGGGTCTTCCTGAGTGACGGAAAATCGACCTTTACTTTATTTTGACTTGTAGAGCTTGGTTCTTCAATCATCTTGGTCTTCTATGGTACTTGAAATATTGATTTGTACTTGACATGCTTCACTGAAACAGGAATCTTCCTATTGTTGAACTTTCTTTCACTCTTTCTTCTGTTTCCCAGCACTTGGTTATAAATACTAGACAAACATCTTTTGATACGATTAAGCACTGAAATCATACAAATATAACCAAATAACATATACAAAAGCACACATAACGCTGCTGAAAACATGTATAATATGAGCGTTATCAAATTCTCCCACACTTAAACTTTGCTTGCCCTCAAGCAAATCTAGAAAAACATCCACTGGTACAAAATTATGATTACGAAAAATATGATGCAAATCCACCAAGTACAAGTACGAGAGAAGATTCATCAATTAAGCTTTTAAGGGTGAAACTTTCAAGATGTTTGACAATATCTAATGATTTTCTTGCATGATTAACATTTCAAAACACCTCACGAAAAAGGAACGAAATATAATTCACTCAATCACTCAATTTTTAGTGGAGTAACAGGATAAATCACACTCATTGCTCAGTCATGATTAAATTATTACCATAAGCTTGTACAAGAAACAAAACTCCACTGACGTGGCGTGAGCACCAAGCAAAAACATCTAAAGAGGAATTTTATTCAGGTTATAATGTTAAGGCTTAGGGCTAAGGGTATGGATAAGGCATGGGAATGTTAATGAAATTGGTGTTAAAATAAAAATAGAATCAAGTCTAATACCCATGTTGCTAGTTACCAAACAATCCACAAACCAATAAATAATTATAGCTTCATTTTTCTTTTCTTCGGATTCCCACAACTCTTCGCTTTGGTTCGCCATGACAACTTTTCTTCGAACATAGCACATTGGCTAATACATTCACATTTTTTTTAAACTCAGAAATGGCTTACACAACTAACAAGGTGCATTTACTCATAATCATTTGAACAATATTCTCATTCCAGGTGACTAGCAACCAACCGTTTAGACATTAACAAGGGTTAGGCTAAGGTTTAAAGTGTAAAATCTTTTTGTATTTTCTAGATTTATCAAAAACGAAAAGGATGGCTCAGAGGGTGTAACTAGGGGTATCTAGCACTAAAGATGAGCGCTACAAATGGGTCCATATAGATGATTAACTAACCGATGCGGCTAGCTAATATAGCATAATATGAAAAATGGAAGGCCATTTGGGTTAAATCCTAAGGTGCCTCTTTATCACATGAATTTACTTATATCGCACGAATGCGATCTCACTGCGGTCTGGTAATGATTTTCAAGCACAAGTTCTAGAATAAATAAAATCACTGGCACACTCATAGCAAAAGATTCAAGCATACAAGATGTATGCTTTATATAGAACAGGCTCAAATCCTCACAGTTTTAGTGGTAAGGGCTATAATTTGTGCTAGCAAATGTTATCGATCCCAGAATGTATTGCAATATTAATCGGAACACATCTCAAAGTTTCAAATATTACCAGTTTTACCAGTGGTTTGATCCAGTTATTCTAATATATTATCCTAAAACCTTGAAAATAATTAGATCACAAGGGCAAACAAAATTTTAAATTTTAGCTTAAAACTCTAATTTTTCTATTCACCTCCCCCCCCACACTTAAGTTAAACATTGCCCTCAATGTGAAAAACGAACTTCAAAGTATAGAAATAGGGAAAATAGAGATAAAACCAGATATTCCAATGAGTTTGTCAGCTTATTTTTCTTTATCCAAGCGTCCACTGGAGTAATCATTACCTGCACAAAATCTCATATACAAACAAAAAGAGTTTTATTAAGATGTGGCAACCCCCTCACACTTAAGCTAAACCAAAGGTTTAAACTTTGGGGCGTGACCACAGAAAAACAAATCTGAAACACACGGGTTGCCTCCCGAGAAGTGCTTGTTTTATTAACGAGTCATCAGCCTGACTCGAATCTTCCCGAATTTACTTGGCCACAGAAGCAGCCTTGAACATTTTGAAAAGTTCGGGGATATACATGAATTCTTCACCGGTAGCATCAATATCGCTCCAGATGAACTCAGCAGATGGTTTCCAAGGAACACTTTGTGGGATTCTTCCTGAAAAGGTGCTAATGGTGGTGATGGTTTCAAATTCATTTTCAGGTGAAACTGTCTCAACTAATATTTCATTCATTTGGTCCTTATCGTAGTATAATTTGATTCGATGCCCATTAACGATGAAACTTCCACCGCTTTGTCATAAAGTTCGAAATAACCGGATGGATATCCATGTTTAACGATATATGGTCCAAACCATCTTGGTTGTAATTTAGGAGCTTTGAATTTGAATTTCATGTTGAAAAGCAGAACTTTATCTCTGGCTTTGAATTCTTTTCGAATTCTCAGCTTTTTGTCATGATAAGCTTTTGTTCGTCCTTATACAAGTTTGGAATTTTCATAAGCTCGGAGTCTCAATTCATCGAGTTTGCAATTGCAAAAATCTTCTCCCCAAGCTATTTTAAGATCGGTGTTACAATTCTAAGAGCCCAAGAAGTACGATGTTCAACTTCGAACGACAAATGACAAGTTTTTCCATACAGGTGTCTGTAAGGAGTTGTGCCAATAGGAGTTTTGTGTTGCACGAAACGCCCACAAAGCATCGTCAAGTTTTTCGACACACCTAAGGATTGTCCTTCACCGCTTTTTTTCGAGTATTTTTAAGAGCTATGGTGTTTTCAACTTGGCCACGGTTGTGGGTGATAAACTATCGCGAATTGATGATGAACCCCATATCTTTTCATGGTTTTCTCCATTTGTCGGTTGTAAATGGGTTCCTCGATCGTTTATCAAGGCTTTGGGGATTCCATAACGAGCGAAAAGCTTTTTGAGAAAATTAACGACGACGCGAGCATCGCTCGCTGGTAAAGCTTCCATTTGGACACATAATCTATATAGCAAAGAGAATGTATTCAGATTTGTGGGATTTAGGGAATGGTCCCATGAAATCAATTCCCCAAATATCAAATATTTCACACACTTGAATGCTTGTCAATGGCATTTCGTCTTTGCGTGAAAGGTTGGTGGTTCTTTAGCAAGCATCACACTTCTGAAAAAAGTGTATGTGCTTCTTTGAATATTGTTGGCCAATAGAATCCAACATCAAAAACTTTTTTAGCTGTGGTGGAAGGACCATAATGTCCCCCAGTTGGGCCATGATGACATTCCAAGAATCTTATGGTTTCGGAACCGTAAACACATCTTCGGATCATTCCATCAAGGCACATTTTGAAAAGATATGGTTCTTCCCAAAAGTAGTATTTAAGTTCCGAAAAGAATTTGCTCCTTTGAGCGTGAGTTAATCCTTTTATGAGAATCCCATAGCGAGATAGTTTGCAAAGTCAGCAAACCAAGGATCGTCATTTCCATCAACGGTCATGAGGGTTTCATCAGGGAAGTAATCATCGATTTCTTCTTCCTTCAACTCCTCTAGATCTGGATTTTTAAGACGTGATAAATGATCAGCGGCTAGATTTTCTGCTCCTTTTTTATCTTTGATTTCAATTTCAAATTCTTGGAGTAGCAGAATCCATCGGATAAGACGCGATTTAGCATCTTGCTTAGTGAACAGATATTTGAGTGCCGAGTGATCGATAAACACGACTGTTTTTGAGAGTACGAGATAGGATTGGAATTTGTCGAATGCGAAAACTACGGCCAGTAATTCTTTTTCTGTGACTGTATAATTTTGCTGAGCACTATTTAGTGTCTTGCTAGCAAAATATATGGGCCGAAAGTGTTTTCCTTCTCGTTGGCCTAAGACGGATCCGACAAAGAAAATCGCGCATCGCATTATAAGCTCTAAGGGTAGTGAGCAATTAGGTGAAACCATGATCGAGCACTAGTCAGCTTGAGATTTCAACGTTTCGAAGGCTTTTATGCAATCAGCATTGAAATCAAAGACAGAATCTTTCTCAAGAAGTTTTGTCATCGGACGGGATATTTTTGAAAAATCTTTGATAAAGCGGTAGAAACCGCATGTCCTAGAAAAAATTCTAACGGCTTTAATGTTAGTTGGTGGTGGAAGTTTCGTGATAACGCCAATTTTTGCTTTATCTACTTCCATGCATGCATCGGAGATTTTGTGGCTGCAAGCACCCTTCTCGTCACCATGAAGTGACATTTTTCCCATGACAAGATGTGCCTTCACATCTTTCGAGCATTTTATCAAGATTGGAAAGAAAAGCTTCAAATGAATTTCTGAAGACTGAAAAGTCATCCATGAAAACTTCTATGGAGGTTTCGAGCATGTCTTGGAATATGGCTATCATACACCTTTGAAAAGTCGCAGGCGCATTACAAAGACCAAAAGGCATACCGATATGAGGGTTCCAAAAGGACAAATGAAAGTGGTCTTTTCTTGGTCATTAGGATCGATTGGAATTTGAAAATATCTTGAAAATCCATCGAGGAAACAAAAGAATTTATTCCCTACTAGTCTTTCAAGCATTTGATCCATGAACGGGAGTGGAAAATGATCTTTTCTGGTGGCTTTATTTAATTTACGATAGTCAATATAAACGCGCCAGCCAATGACAGTTCTAGTAGGGACTAGTTCATTCCGTTCATTGGTCACAACTGTCATTCCTCCTTTCTTGGGAACACAGTGAACGGGACTCACCTAAGGACTATCCTCGATTGGGTAAATGATACCAGCATCGAGAAGTTTTATGATTTCCTTTTTGACAACTTCTTTCATGTTGGGATTGAGTCGACGTTGACTTTCCACAACAAGTTTAATCCCATCTTCAAAATTGATTTTGTGTTTGTAGAAATTGGGACTAATTCTGGATATCGATGTCTTCCAAGCTTAAAGCTGTTTTATGATTTTGAGGACGAAATTAAACTTTTTTTCTCATTGGCCTCGAGTAATGAAGATATGACTACTGGAAGAAGTGAGTTTTCCTCCAGGTAAGTATATTCAAGATGATCAGGGAGAGGTTTGAGCACGAGATCTGTTGGTGGTTCTTCAAGAGAAGATTTTTGTAACACCCCCAATTTCGTGATGCACAACGGAATTCAAGCTGGGTGTTACTTCATGGCACAACAGTTATATCAATAGAAAACGAACCCTAATTGAGTCGTTTTAAAATATTTATCATTCGATTTATATAAATATCAGAGTTTACAAAATGAGGTCCCAGTGGTTTTATAGTTTATTAAATAAGTTTTCGAATGATAATATAGCCTTCTTGATTATCCGTGTCTTCCGTGCCATCCTCGTAAATTATGAATCTGAGATAAACATGCTAAAAGTGTCAACACAAAGGTTGGTGAGTTCATAGAGTTTATGATTAAAACAGTTGAGTTCATTAGTTTTGAGTATGAGTGATAATCGTAATAAATATAGATATCGATAAAATAAGTAGTGGGCTATGTTGTTATACACCCATAGTTCGTTTGCTTAGTAATCAGTTGAACACAAGTTTCAAGGTTGGGCCATGTTGTTGCACCCATAAATTCAGAGTTGCGATTTGTATCATTGCAACACAAGATATATTGCCTTAAGTCTCATGAACGCAAACCATAACACGAACGCGTCATAATAATGACGTATGTTACAAACATCATAATAATGATGTGAGCAACAATGCCCTCCGTAGGAGTTTGCCATTCTCCTAGTATTCTCAAATAAAGTGCATTTGGTTACCTATCCGCTAACACAAGTAGCCAATGCCAATAGATCTATCACTATATTCGCGTTCACTCGCAAGTGATTAATGGTTCATGATATGAGGGACTTTTAGTGGCACATAAGTAACTTAAGCAATAGCAATCAAATGTTGGTGTAGCATAGAAAAATACTTGTGTTCGAATTTGTAGCATGTATCTCCCCACGAGTTTGAAAAACAAGTAAAAAAATGAACTATGAACTCACAGTAATATGTAAAAGTATAAAGTACTTTTGAATGTAAATGAAAATAGTTGAGCATGTATCTCCCCCAAAGAATTAATAAACAAGTATAAAAAGCTTAACTCACAAAGAATGTAAATAAATGTAAAAATGTCATGCAATATTTGAGCATGTATCTCCCCCAAAACGTTCAAAATAAGGAAAAGAGGGGCTATGACTCACAGTAATATAAAAAAGTTTAGGGTATTTGTGATAGTAAAAGAAAGTAGTTGGGCATGTATCTCCCCCAAAAGAGTTTAAAAAACTGATAAATGATAGAAAATGGGGCTACGAACTCACATTAATTCATAGGAGTTTAAAATAAATGTAAAAATATAAAGCAATATTTGAGCATGTATCTCCCCCAAAACATTCAAAATAAGGAAAAGAGGCGCTATGACTCACCTCGATGTTACAATAGTCTGAATGGAAAACAAATTAAGTAAAGTTGATAAACTGCTCCGACTCGTGACCTGAGTTAGTATGTCATGTTTTTAGTATTCGAATTCAAGTTTATGTGATAACGATGCTTTATCGATAGTTAGGTAACATGAAGTATCTTCAAAAATTAGCAATACTTATCATACTTATTTTTATGGCTCGGATGGTTGTTAATAAATTTTATCGAAACCCAAGTTGTTAAATATGATATGTTATATTTTACCATTTTGAATATTTATGATTTTTACCCTTGCACTTTCAAAAATGACACTTTATACCCTCAACTATGGGATATTGACAAATTCAGCCCTTGTATAATTAACTTTGAAAAAATTACATTTTTAGCCCAAGAAATCTGTATCTTTCAAAAATTACAATTTTTATACTTGTAATTTTATAAGAAATATTCACTTGTTTTAGGCCTAAATTGACAAAAGTGCGGGTAAATATAAGCGAGGCCTTAAAAGGTTTTTACTACGTTCTTGATCCCTTTAAGAGTTTGTCCGGTGGTATTTCTAATGGTTCAAACTAGAGATCTTAAGCTTTTACGGTTTGGTCGCAGTGATTTTCCAAAGTAGGGGGGTTAGGTGCCTTTTGTTGGTTTTGGGCGATAATAGGGCCAAACGTGGGCAGATTTTACACGAGGCAAGCTAGTGTTTTTGCAACGCATTTGACCCTTTAAACACTTTGCTGTAAGATCTTCTAAATGGTATAGGTCTCATATCTTAGTCGTCTTTGGTTAGAAAGATACAAGTCCACGAACATGGCCACTTGGCCACCACGCGTTTTAAGAAAATTTCATTTTTAACCCATTAACTTTTTACGGGGTCACCTAGGGACATTGTAATATGTTTATTAACTCTTTTTAAGTTATTATATAATTTTCTAAAACTCCTACGACTCAAATTTTGTAAAATGCATGCAAGGTCTTTTTATGAAAATTTCCGCAAGTCACCTTCTTTGTGGTTGATTATAAAAGAGACTATAAGTGCTTTTGAAGACGTTATTGGGGCGTTAATATCCTTGCAGCGAGCCCTTTGAAACGGTGTAAACCTCGTACTTTGCAACCCTTTAATTAGCAAGATATTAATTACGGAAAAGGGGTACTTAGGCTACTTTTGCCAAATTGAAATTTTCGTTTTTAAACCATAAAACTCTATATCTTTTGCATGAAACCTTGTGAAATACTGTTTAACTCATTTTTAATGTTTCTAAGATAGTTCGTAATCAAATTTATCAAAAATCCCGAGTTTTCCCCACAAACCTGTTATAAAATACTTTTGGTGTTTAGGACTTTTAGCCATAATGAATGGCTGTTTTTAAGCATGGCGACTAGGCTTTTCAACCGGGTTATGGGGGCGTTTTGTAGTATCCTAGGTGGTGTTTACAAAGGTATTTTGGTTGACCCTAATACCTTTAGCATGATGCAAATAAATGCGGCGCAAGAAGGGGGCTGGAACTATTTTTGTAACATATATATAAAAGCTGTTGGGATGTTTATTAAATTCTGTCGTTATGCGTTCTAGACCCGTTCTCCGTTTTTGAAGAAAACGTCGTTCGGACAACTTTCGTTTTAACTTTTTCATGAAACGGACCGAAATGCCTCGTTTGTTCCCCGACCGCCCACACGTAAAGTTTCTCGGCGATTTTTGGCAACTTCTTTAGACCATAACTTTTGACTCGTGTACTCGTTTTAGATGATTCAAATTGCTACGTTTTCCTTATAAAATCCTTTTTAACATTATGCAATTGATATTAAAAGTTAAAACGAAATAGAATGAGTTTAATAGACTTACAAACTTGAGATTCGACTAGAACTAGATTGACTTTCAAATGGAACAAGACTCTTTTCTTCCTCCTAGACCTCTCTAAACTCATCCTTGGCTTTTATTAGGACCTCTAGATCATTGAGTAACTGATTTTGTGTGTGTTTGAGGTATGATTCGAATGAAATGAGCAAAAATGCATGGGAATGCCTTGCTATTTATAGAGTGAAAATGAGAAGGCTTTGGAAGGTGTCTAAGTCATCATGTTGTGTAGTAGGGGACAATGTGAGGTGTTGTTTTTGCCATTTGAAAGCTACATGTGGTGAAGGTGAAAATGGTGTGATGTGGTAAAAAGAGAACCATGGTAGCTTGTATGGTGAATTATTTGTCTAGGTAGCTTGGTCTCCCAACAAGACTATGTGTCGAATTTGTAACCAAGGGTAGAAGAAAAGAGGCGATGTGGCTAGTTCATGTTCATTAGGGTTCTTGTGGTTTATAGAATAAATCACTATGTGTTCCATTTTGTGCCATAAGGTTCGAATGGGTTGAAAAGGGAACACCTAGGCGCATACTTGTTCAATTTCCTAGCCACAAAGGTGGAAAATCTAGGGGACAAGGTGATGTGTTCATCTATGGTGCAAGGAACTAATTGTGGTTAAGGTAATTACATGTAGTATATGGTAAATGTCTAGTTCAATTTTAACTAAGGTAACATGGGGGGGGGGCGTTAGGATTAGGGTGTAGTACCTAGGGCTTAGTGTGTTGTACATGGAGTATAGGTGAAGTAGTAACTTGGTTTTATGGCTTAGGTGAAGTTAGTTTATGTATTTAAATTTAATCTTAGATTAATATAGTTTATGTATATTAAATAAGTAACCTTTATGCATAGGATACTTGTACCACAAGCATTAGAGAGTTGTACATTAGGTTTGAAAATTTAGGAAAGTTAATTTTAAGGGCTTGTGCAATATAGGTTTGTATCATGTGCTTTAAGGTAGGTACATTGAGGTTTATAATGTGATTTTATATAAACATTAAGCTTTATGCATTAAGGACTTGTACCCATGCTTAAAAGACTTGTACTCTAGGTATAAAATGTTGTACTTTACTATTTATGAAAAATCGTAGTTATAACAAATTATGGTTTCATGTGAACTCAAATAAACTGTTAACGTTTAACTTGAAAGTTTAATAATTGTACGTTAATGTAATAACGTAAAGTGGTAAATAAAATTTGAAAACTTTTATAGTTTTACATATAAAGATGTTTATGTTTATTAAAGATGTGAGTTTCATCACATTGGCTAGTTGTTGTGATCAAATAAAAGGATATCGTTTCTTAAAAAAATTGGACGTAGAAAATGGATAAGTATTCTTTTCGTAGAATATTATATTAGTTTAATATGAGGTGAAATTTACCGGTGGTTACTATCACCCCCCTTAAATTGAATCTCGTCCCGAGATTTAGTCCATGTTAAATGTTGAAGTAATGAGGATGAAATGTGGTTTCACTTATGAAAGCTTATAAGTTAGAATTTATTTTTTTTACATATGAATAACATTATTCTAAAGGTCATATAAACTTAAGAAAAATTTATTTTGAATGAAGATTGTTATTTTATAAGGTTTATGAATTTTGTAAATAACATGGTTCATAATGTCTTGTGAAAATCAAATTATCAATGTCGAAAAAATTTCGAATGAGAGAAAGTTTTTGAACTTCAGCTTTTGTAGAAGATGAATTAGTTTGTTCCTTAGTAAGGTGAAGCGAATTTCTAACGGTCATGAGAACAGAACCCCAACGGTCGTGAACAGTACCCCCAACGGTCATGAACAGTACCCCCAACGGCTACTATTTTTATTTATTTATTTATTTATTTTTTTATTTTTTATAAATACCATATTTTAATCCTCATTCCTTCATACCAACTTTCCCACCTACATTTTTCAAATCATACTTCAAAATGCCGCATATTATTACCATTGTTGCACTGGTGTATGTTGTAATATATGCTATCTATTTAGCCAACGCCATGATGAAGATTACGAATTCTTGGCAGTAGTCTTAGTGACTTGTACCACTCGTGATCCCAGCCATCATGTGGATAGAATATGGGGGTAATAGCATTATGTTAGGAATGTTGAAATAAATTGTTGTTTAATTTGTGTTATTTTGTAATTGTATGCGTTAAAATTTATTGAGTTGTGGTCTTGTGTTGGTTGTTGGGTTGAAACCCAATACGCTTAATGGTGTGTTTGTTTATGTAATCTAGGCCGCTGCCCGTTTTAAAATGTGGGTTGTGTTTGTTTGTTTTACTAATGGGTTGAAGCCCACTTCTTGTTATAAAAAGAGAGCATTTAATATTGTTTATACAGAGTTATGTCCCTTGATATTTCATTCATTACGCTTAATAACTCATTTATATTTATTATACATAATAATCAAGATCCTGCATCCAGTCGTGATTCTCGCTCTCCTAGGTGTGGTGGTGTTTTTCATTAGCTTAGTGGATCAACCAATTGGCGATACCATACCTTATTTGGTGATTTTTGTAACATTAGCACTACCGATGCTAATTATATCATTATGTATTAATATTCATGGATTCTAATGTAATAAAAATTTACGTTATTTGTGTTTGCCATATATCTTTGTGAATTATTGTGATCTTCGAGTTTGTACTCATGTCGTTTCAGATACAAATAAGCCCACTCATTTACAATCCATTACTTACATAGAGAGGCATCCCAAACAATGTAAATAAAGGAATATAAACTTATGGTTCGGCGATTCACAATTTCTTTATTTAAATAAAAAGGCGTTCCAATCCATTAAAATAAAGACATTGTAAATCATCCTACTTAAGAGTTTCTGACTTAACATTCGTACTTAACTGATGAGTTACAAGGAAATTTGGGTGTTCTGGGAGTACGGAAGGAGTGTTTACACTCATCTTTTAGAGACGAGAATAAGATAATAAAGGAAAGTTGTCATAATACTCAAAATAGTTGGTGAGTATATATATTTAGTGTAAATAAGGTAAGTAGGAGAGACCACTGTAATTGGTTACAATGACTTGAGAAGGTTTCATAAATTTGAAAAATATAAAAGTAGGTACATGCTCGGGGAAATATGATTAAGTCATAATGCCTTAGAATAGGTCAAAACTCTTATTTTCAAGTGACGACGTCAAGTTATAAAAGAGTAGGCCGTCGCAACTCAGACGGCCTAGATTCAATCCGCACGGCCGGGTCAAGAGGACGGCCACAAGCACAAGGTGATGCCGCAAGTATAACGTGGCCAAGACGAAACCTAATGATTTGCGACATGACGGGCCACAAAACATAAGGTGACGCCAGCAGCATGTGTAATCTTATATATAGAATCCGAATTTTTAAGTATTAGTGTGTAGTCTTTTGGAGTAAAAACCTAAACCGAACCAAGGCTGTCTTGTACAGTATTTAGGGTTCCAAACCCTATCTTACATCAAGATAAGTGCTTTACTTCATTAATACAATTATGTCTTTGATTATTTGTGTGTATGCTTGCATGTTCTCCATGTCCAACTAATTTACTTTTGTGTTTGCTTAGGGAATATGAAACTTAATTATTAAATATTGATTGGTTGTCTCTTATCTTAGTTTGTTAATGATCTAGTAATGCGATAGGTCATTCGTTGTGTACTTAATGCTTGATTAAATCTTTGTGAACCTTAGAATATAACTCCTTGAGTAGTTGTAAGCTAAACCATCCAAAGAGTGCCTTAGAGTAAGAGTTTATTATCCCTAGTGGGTTTTGTAGACGAGACCCTTTGGTAAGTTCAAAGAGTTAGGGAAAAACGCATACCCTACAACTTTAGACACACAACGCAACTAAGAATAAGGACGTGACAATTCAACCACCAATAGGAGATAATTAAGGAGTAGTAAAACCTAAGTAAACACATCTTTAAACTATCATACGAGCACACAATAATTAGACATAGACTACATACACCTTAGATTAGATAATTAGATAAGTAGAGTAATCGGTAGAAATACAAACCCCCAAATCCAAACCCCGAGATTCGTACCTTTCAATTTCCTAAAAACATAAAAAAGATAAAAATAATCTTCCTCAACCCCAACCTTAGCGTAGTAACTTCTCACTAGCATTCCTATTCCCTTAGAGAACGATATCAATACCCGTGGCTTACCCTAATACTACACTACAACGATTAGGTTCACTGCCTAGGGTGTTGAAAAACTTGCTCGACGAAAAGGAAGTTCCTTGGACCCCGAACGACGCGTGTAGCGTTATCATGGAAGGTGATAACCACCCACCATTCATCAACCCACCACCAATTGACCCGCCAAGAGCCTGCTCTTGGTGAATACCGACCAAGCCACCTAGGTGTAGGAACACCATTGAGCTTCCCGACCAAGCCCAAACTACGGCCTCGCGATCCACACCATCCAGCTTGGTGCAAAACGGATGCGCATTCCATGGACTTCGTTCCGAAGATCCAAATCAGCATCTTAGGGATTTTCTTAAAATTGTCGATTCCATCGACCTTGTTAGGTCACAAGGTTTACCACTCAAGCTTATAAGAATGATAGAGAGGCGATTGAACAAGATAAACACCCACACACACGTTAGCAATAGGCCGGTTAAGAATAGAGTGAAAGAGAGTGAATAACTTGAACAACCAACCTTCAAATGAAGGTTTACAAGGGGTATTTATAGGAGGGAAGCTAGGCCAACACTCCTAGTTCCCTTCCTTTCTTATATGGGCTAGGCCTAGGCTTATGGGCCTTCTACATAAGCCTAAGGCTAATAACAAACATAAAGGTCATAATAAGCTAACTATTACATATGAGTAACTAACACTTGAATAAGGTTTAGGAGTGATTCCAACAATCTCCCCCTCAAGTGTTATTACATATGAGTAACAAACACTCAAGTGTTGGTGATGAAAACGGTGAAGGCGTTGATGTAATAGTAGCTTTGACGCCTTCCCACATTCTTCTTTCTTTTGAGAAGAATTGCCTTGATTTAAACAATCTCCCCAAAGTGTAGAGATAGTTTACTTTGAACGGTTAGGCTTGACGCCATCATTAAATTTTGTTCTTTGATCATTGTTCTTTGTGATGAAAGTGATAGTATGTTGTTGTTGTCGCAGATCAAGTCTCCATTTCAGCTTCACACGCTACAATGTTCCACGCCGTTCTTCAACATGCTCACTTGCCTTTTGACGCTAGAATTCAAGATCGATGGAGTTCTTTAAGTCTTTAACTTTGTAGATTCTCTGTATTGACGAAGAATCATTCCGATCGTTGTGTTGCTTTTTTTGGATAGAACTTCCATTAGTGATGATGTTGGCGTGAGCATGAGAAGAATCGCATGATCATTCCGCCCGAGCTTCCATAAGAAGAAAACATTTAAACGGTTAGTAATAAGCGGATTCCGCACTTACAAGTTTGAACTTCGAGAGTGTTAACAAAGATAGTGTGAAAACACAACTCTAATTTACAGGCCGCCTGAATCGAGTCCCACAAGTGAGATAACACGATGTATCAAGTACATCTACGATTCGTGATGAGTCACAGGTACACCGGCATCACCCACGATCAGACCGTTTGAGACCACTAAGCCGCAATCCACGGAGTTGCCGGTTTACCCGACCGCCGTGGTCGCTTAATGTTGACCCCGGCAGAGTTTCCATTCATTCACTGATGATCACAAATGTGAACCTCTCATAAATGTTCTCGACATATTGCTAAGATCTGTGAAGGACTCGATATGAACCACTGATAACCTTATTTGTTGATCATCAAGTGATTAAATGTCAAGTGTACCTAAGAGATCTTTTGATGAATCTCGTGGCTCTAGACTCAATAGTGCTTTTGGTTTTCCTCGAGGAGACTGGGAGAGGGTCTCCTTCTTCAATACCAAAGAATCTCTAAGAGAAAGCCGATAGTTTACGAGGGTTCCCAAGGAGAATGAAACAAGCTTTCGTAAGAGAAACTTGAGTGGATAAGAAGGTTTAGTGCATGCAATCGGGTCCATGATGACTTTAATCTATTAATACCGCGCCACAAAGTGACAACCAAGAGTATATGAATTGAACCCTATGGTTCCGCCTTTAAGTTGAATAATCTAAAGGGCTATTTCTTTTCACCCTTTTCTTTGCTTTTCTTTTTAATTCTTCAACTCCTTTTTCTCCCATTCTCTTTTCTCCTTTTACAATCATACCTAAGGACTTCTAAATACTAACTATTTGTGGTGTCCTCGGGTAGATCCTCCCGCCCGGCGGATCATAGGACGGTTATTCCTAACCTTAGTCACCTTATAACTCCATGACTAACCTATGTTGCCATAAAACCATCGATGTGAAAAATCTCTCAAAGTGTATATGAATGAAAAACATTTTAGTACCACTGTTGAGATAAGATTTTGCATAAATACTCCTCCTCCACATGTGCTTAAGAGTTTTAACGGTTAAAATGCACAAATGAGGAAAGAGCGCCAAGACATTTTGAATTGATTCACTCAAGATAGACAATCCCCCGCAAGACACGGTTACGCGGCATAGTTAAAGAGTTGCATTGTCAGCTTTTAGGTGACAACTAGCTCTAATAACTACCTTGAAGGTGTAGACAATCCTCGAAGGTCACAAACCCGTCAGAGTTCATGTTTATCAAGAGTTTCTCGAATGGTACATTCTACTCGCACAAGTCCTTTTAGACACGCTTACATCACTAGCTTAACTAGCTTGAAATTATTACCCGCGTCTGTGACAAGTCTTTTCGAAGTTACTAACAGCTAAGCATCACGCAATTCGTTGGTTAAGTCCTAAGCACATGATTCATTTGCATTTTACACAACATATTTCTTATCACATTTTCTCCCTCAAAATGGCATATATGATGTTATTTTTGAAAAGTTGAGAATAAATATGACCATTTTGAGTGTTGCGGGAAGAATGACCACTGGGAACAATTTTTGAACAAAGTTTTAATTCAAGTATGAAGAAAACAATTCAAGGGGTACTGGAAGTGCGCGGATGTTCCCAGGAGGTGCAATTGTATGCTGAAATCCGTTATGTTTTCCGGTCGCACCACCACCAACTCTCCAATCGTTCTGAATCATCCCTTCAAACAACCGCTCATCAATCATTGTGATGATCCGCCTCACATCCCTCCTTTCCCGAGAATTCCGCTTAGGAGACCCAATTTTCTCGGGCGTATATCCTTCCAACCCAGATGCCAATCCATCCCTAACCAATTTCAAAGTATGATCCCCGAACTTGTGGAGTTCGCTACACGCCATTAAGAAGTTTCTTTGAAGTTCACTACGTAAACAACAAAGGTTTGTCGATGAGTGTATATTGAGATAGCCGGTTGATATCGGAAGATCAAGCTTGAGGAGTGAAGTTGACACTGCCCGATAAGATTCAACAAATTGAGATCTTCTACACGCTCCTTGATGAAAATCCGCCTTATGAAGATGAGAAGTGACTTGATAAATTCACGCTTAAATCTGCAGCTTGAGAATTGTCTCATGCGACCGCACTTTGGCAAGGTACATGTCTCGATGTCATTGAGAGACAAATTCTCAAAGTCGCCGAGAAAGCATAGTCCCGCTCATCTTGTCGCTTGACTACGCATCTTCTTTATGAATGTGTAGTCCCACTTAGACGAAAGGTCAACGTGTATGATGGCAACGATATCTTAGAACTATGTACCGCGATGTTGAGACTTCTCGAACTTGGGATGTTTCTATAGTAGATCTGCCGCTGCTCGCCGCTGATGAATCCCATACAATGCATCTCGGCGATGCCTAATCGTATTGAGAACAAGTTGATTGGTACGCTCCTCAAAGGCTATGCATTTTGAGTGTATACCGCTGGAATGGAAGTGTCAACGACGAGTATTGTATTTCTTGAATCATCGCCACCGTAGAAGAAAATCCGTGTCTTTGTTGAAGAAGTATCCGAAAAGGAATCCTTGGTTCAAATTTTGTCCAAGTGTTGTTAGAGGTTTGGTCCAATCGGTGTAGTATGGAGGGTTGTCCCTTTGTGTGAAGTCAATGTTTGCTTCCCGTTGAGCCAATCC
>OU343221.1:53134560-53331242 GCA_910596185.1 Chrysanthemum makinoi | reverse complement strand
CGTAAAAAGACTTAACCCATGAATTGACGAGCTCTTAACTCTAGTAACTCGAAAAGACTTGTCCAGATCGTAATAATTTCAAGCTAGTTCGCTAGTGATGTAAACGTGTTCAAGAAAGGACTTGTCGAGTAGAATGTACGAGAAACTCTTGGTAGACATGATTTGGACAACCTTCGAGGATCGTTTGCTAACCTTCAAGGTAGTTATTAGAGCTAGTTGTCACCTAAAAGTCGACAATGCAACTTTAACTATGCCACGTAACCGCAGTTCATGGGAATGTCTATCTTGAGTTGATCAATTCAAAATGTCTTTTCTCACCTGCACTTAACCGCTAAATCTCTTAAGCACATGTGGGAGGGTATTTATGCAAAAATCTCATCTCAACAATGGTTCAAAAATGTTTTATTCATAAACACCGAAATGAGATTTTTCAAGTAATTGGTTTTATGGCAACATAGGTTAGTCATGGAGTTATAAGGTGACTAAGGTTAGGAATAATCGTCCTATGATCCGCCAGAGTCGGATGGATCTACCCAAGGACACCACAAATAGTTAGTATTTAGAAGTCCTTAGGTATGATTATAAAAAGGAGAAAATGAGAATCGGAAAGAAGGAGTTGAAGAATTTAAAAGAAATGCAAAGAAAAGGGTGAAAAGAAATAGCCCGCATTATTCAACTTAGGCGCATTAATCGTTCAATTCATATGCATCAAGTTTGTCACTAGTCGACACCGTATTGAAGACTAAAAGTCGCCATGGACCCAAAGGACACATGCACTAAACCTTCTTAACCACTCCAAGTTTCTCTCAACGTAAGCTTTTCATTCTCACGTGGAACCCTAACGTAAACTACTCTCCTCTTCTAGAGATTGCCGGTATTGAAGAAGGAGACCCTCTCCCTAGTCTCAGGAAAACCAAAATGCACTATTGAGTCTAGAGCCACGAGATTCATCAAAAGATCTCTTAGGTACACTTGACATTTCATCACTTGATATTCAACAATAAGAATTTCAGTGGTACAATATCGAGTCCTTCACAGATCTTAGCAATCTGTCGAGAACATTTATGAGAGGTTCACATTTGTGAGCCTCAGTGATTGAATGGAAACTCCTGCTGTAACACCCCAACCCGACAAGGGTAAAGATGTCACAAATACAGTTTCATATCAGAACCTTAAGTACTATACAATAGCGGAAGCCTTTACAAAACTTACAAAAGAAAATATAAATAACTTACTAATCAAAATAAATCTAAGATCCCTATATCAAATCTTGCTCTCAGCTCTACTCTCAACCCGCATCGTTATCCCATAAGCTCATCTTGAATGCTTAACACCGCAGAAAAGAAAATGCTACCGAGCTTACAAAGCCCAAAGGAAGTAGATATAATAGGAACTAAACTAAACAAAATAAAATTTACAAAATAAAACAAAGAAACGAATAACAAAGTCACCACGGAATGAGATCAATGAATCATTGAGGATTCTAGCGAAACGCAATCATACGAATCCGAAGAACAAATAACCATCAAGAACAAACACATAGCATATTGATGGCACATACTCCAAACACATCAAAATAACTTACATTCAATACATCCAGATAGTAGAGTTCATATAAGCCAAACGGAATATCTAAAGGCTAACTGAAACACTTTCTAGAAGATAATCATGGCATTCATAGAAATTAATTAATCCACATTTAACACACTTAATTCAATATTGTAGCGTGAAATAGCAGACAAATCATGGCAACACACATACGGATAGAACACACAAAGAGACAAACTATAACTAAATAGACAAAAACATAACATAGCCATTATCAATTATCGTAACGGATATCATAAGCTAAACTATTTCTCGTGTCAAACCCTAACATTAGCAAAGTTTTAACATGGCGGGTCACATATGCAGACGGATAACTAACCGATAGGCAAGGTTTATAAAATTAACTAAACCATCACACATACTAAACTTCCAAAACACCCAATATGCGCTAGCACATTCATCTCGATCAGACGCATTCAATGAACGATAAACTAACATAATATCAGATATACGAATCATGATTAAACATATTAATCATATCCTAGCATGGCAACTAGTAATCACTTGAACATATACGTCATGAGCACATTCACTAACATGTCATATCAGAATACATAATATAACACTCTAAAATACCAAACCATAACATAATACCTAACACAGACATAATGTATAAGGATTTAGTTAACTACCACGAGCCCGTAACATATCATATCGAAATATCTTTCTTATTCGAAGGTAACCTCATAAACTAATTGAGTAGCTAGCTCCAGTAATTTTAAAGAAGACGTATTGCACACGACATCATTCACCGAAAACATATCGGATAACGCATCGGATCTAGGATGCATCCATACCTACGCAGGATAGTGGCCATACAATATATAGCGAGCTCATAATCGATAAAAGGGCGCGGCGGAACATCACTTCCCTAGAGTCATGTCGAGGTGCATCATCGACACCGGACATGGAACCCCATGACTAGTGAAATATTGGCTCCTGCACTAACTTAGGTCAAACAGATTTGTCATAAATGACACAGATCAAAATCAAACACAAAGTTCAACAGATGACATATCGATAACCTATATCATAAGGTTGACATTCAAATATTGAGAGGTCGAAGTTCATATTACAATCACTAATCTTATGTTCATAATTAAACTTAGTAAGGTTCAACAAATGTGCATATCAGAGTCTTCATAACACAAGTTCAAATCAGATATTGCATGGTTCAGTAAAACAGGTGTTTCAAACAAGCAACAGATCAAACAATCAGAAAGGGTTCATAGCAATGGTTCATATCAAAATCCATATCATAAGTCCATATCAGAGGTACATATCACAAGTTCATATCAAAGGCTCATAATTTGAAGGTTCGTAATCAAAGGTTCAAAATCAAACAGTTCACATAGGAGATCCAATCAAAGGGAACATAGCAAAGTTATAGGGAAACCCTAATAAGGAGGCTTAGATTAAAGCATAACAGTTCAAGCTAATATCGAAAGATGGAATAAGAATCATGAGAAACCTTAAGAGGTAAGGCCTAATATCTACACTTAACGCGAAACGAGGAAAGCAAACTAATGAGTGAATCACGAAGATATAACGCCGCGCCCCTTCAACGAATCTACACGGATTATGATTTATTTAATACTTATTAGCTCATTTAAGTCATAACGGATTTATCGCATTCACACTCTTAGAATTGTAAGTATATTCTTATTCTTAGTGACGGACGGAATTACAACATTTTAGAGTCTTAATCGTTCATTAGCCAAACTTATGGGTTACAAATGATAAATGGTAAACCTAAGGGTTTAATATGACAAATATCTTATTTGAGGGCTTATATGATCAACATTCCAAAGTATAGGGTTTACATGGTAAATATAGTAAGTTTACTCACTTTACGAGTTTAATCCCTTTTGTTATCATATTAGCATGTTAGCTCACCAAGTTTCATAATTTACATAACGATCCCTTTACTTATTAATTTATGTAATATAACACTAGTTTGATATTACGACCCTATACACGCCGCTGATCATTTAAGCTTGATATCATAATAATCATTTACGTATATGTAGTGAAATATGAGGTCGCAACATAATCAATAAACATATATATGTATCATATATTATATCATGAAAACAAGTCTCCCCATTTGTTATTTTATGTGACGATCTATGATTTCATGTAACTTGTAAAACCGTAGCATGTTTCAAATAAAACAATGGGCTTTCAACTCATGACCATGCCATACAAAACATAACCAGAAAAGAATGTCGCACATAAGCCAGCACAAGTTTATTCATGGTTTCAGTTAGCATGCATATTAGACACGTTTTTATTAGCTTCCCTTTCACCCATTTATACGACAAACTAAAGTGAAGAAAACATGAAAACATGTATGTTCTCCCCACTGAAAACAGCCCCTAACGCAAATGATTTCATTATTCTCAAGTCCTTTATAATCAAGATTGTATGTGCTATATCTTGAAAGATTACAAGCCCTAGTTTTATGAACCTATTCAATATATAATCAATAGTGAAACTCACGTAGGAAACATAGTGTCTCACCTGAATTAAACACATGGAAAACATCATTTGCTAAACATGATTTTATTCACCAACTATGGTTTTATGTGTTATTTTACGTGAAGGTTTTCACCGATTTTTTTATGTGTTTGAGAGAAAGCTAAATCATGTCACTTATTCACAACATAACAATTGAAAAACACACGCGATGATCATGTGTGTCTCGCCGTAAGGTAACAAAGGAAAAGTGAGGCTTAGGGATACCTTGCACGCTAGCGCTAAACGAGAAGAGAAAACAAAACCATACTACGGAACGATCACGACTTTGTAGCTCCTCCTTTGGCTTTAGACCGCTCAACCAAACAAAGAACAATGGAGGCAAAAATTGTGTGTGTGTCGTGTAGTTTGTGTAGGGAAAAATAGGGTTTGCATGAGGGTCTTGTGAAAATTATTTATAGGTGTCGACATACCAGTCCTTGTGGTATTCGGTTTTTAAAAAAAAACGCAACCCTTGTTGGGCTATGGTGAGTCGGTTCAACATCAAACCGCCATGGGCTAAATGTGTACTCGGCTTGCAAAAGAAAACGAACCCGACTCGGCCTTATGGTAATCGGATCACAAAACAAGACGAGGCCCAAAATAGTTTATATGCAACTTTCATTTTGCTTACCAAGTGTCGATAGTTTAATATACACGTTAGGTTATTAAACATATATATAAATTAGATTTTAATTTCTTTAATGGGCGCACATATTTTACGTGATTTTATAACTTGACTATTTTGGGGGTAAATAGTCTTTGATATGTTTATATTTTTAGGGTTTTACACCCGTGGTCAACATCAAAATGTACCGACAAATAGTGTCGCCTAACTCCCTCGATGGATCGCTAGTGGTTTAAACGGCCTACAGGCCAGAGGTGATGCCGTGTACCTCGACTCATTCAATCGTAGATGTACTTGACATCGTGTTATCTCACTTGTGGACTCCATTCAGAACGGCCTTTGTAGGAATTAGAGTGTGTTTCACACTATGCCGCCAACACTCGGGTTCAAACTTGTAAGTGTTGAATCCGCTTATTACTAACCGCTTTTAATGTTTACTTTATGGAAGCTCGGAGCGGAATGATCGTGTGATTCTCCACTTGTTCATACCAACAACATCATTAAAGAACTTCTATCTTAAAGCAACACAAAGTCGTAATGATTCTTCGTCAAATCAAAGTGGCTACAAAGTTAAAGACTTAAAGAACTTCATCAGCACCGTAATCCAACGTTAAAGAGTGTGTGAGCATGTTGGAGAAAGACGTGGAGACACCGGGGCTAAAACTAGGCACTTGATGCGTATAACAACATACTATCACTTTCATCACAAAGAACAATGATCAAAGAACAAAGTTAAAGATGACGCCAAAGCATAACTGTTCAAAGAAAACTATCTCGCCATTAATCGGGAGATGGTTCAAATCAAGGCAATTCTTCTCACAAGAAAGAAGAATGTCGAAGACGCCAAAGCTACTATTACATCAACGCTTTCACCGTTTTCATCACCAACACTCGAGGGGAGATTGTTGGAATTACTCCTAAACCTTTATTCAAGTGTTAGTTACTCATATGTAATAGTTAGTTTAATTATGGCCTTTATGTTTTGTTATTAGCCTTAAGCTTATGTAGAAGGCCCATGAGCTTAGGCCCATTAAGGAAAGGATGGGAACTAGGAGTGTTGCCCTAGCTTCCCTCCTATAAATACTCTTGTAAACCTTCATTTGAAGGTTGGTTGTTCATTTTATTCTCTATTTCACATACCTACGCTAACCGCTTATTATCGGTGGTGTGTGTTTGGATAGTGTTCAACCGCTTCTCCTCTCTATCTCTTTCTATTAAGCTTGTGTTGTAAATCTAGTGACCTAACAAAGGTATCACGCCTACTAGTGGGTGAATCGTTGTTTTTGAAGTGGGTTTCGGTCCTACGCCGTAAAACGCACGAGATACTAAGGTTGCTTAAAACGCATTTTTTCAATTTTTAATCTAAGATTCTTGTACTTTCAATGTTTTAAGGTGTTAAAATAATCGCTTTTTGGCAAAAGTTTCAAACTTTACGCGTGGATCTACGCTTTTAAGCATTTTAGACGAGGGTGTTTTCCCTACGTAACCGCTTAGACGCTTTGGTTCATCAAGTTTCATACTTTTATGTTATTTTGGTGATATTGAAGCTATCTCATCACAAAAATCTGATTTAGAAACATCTTTGGGCAAAATCACTTTACGAGTAAAGCTACCGTAACTAAAACCCTATTTTTACGCCGTAACTTTATCCGTGGTTTGATCTTTCTGTTTCGTGGTTTACCTCCGTTCTCTTGCTTGGATAAGCCCCAATACGTTTACTTTGGATATCTTTTAATCGCGTGATAGTGTAAAAGATCACTTGGGATAAAACCCAACTACGCGATAAGCATGTTTTACGCCAGAGAACATCCCACGCATAAGATTCATCTACGCCTAAGCCTAGTCTTATAAGGTAATCCTACCTAACTTATCGCTTACGCATAACTTTAGTGATTTTTCCTTGTTTACGCATAACTCTCATTGTTACGCGTAACTTTGGTATTTTTACGCATAAGTTCTACTTGGTTTATTGTGATTTCTACGCCTAAGATCACTTCATCAACAAATTTCATTCGACTACAAAGATCCATTTTATCAACACAAGTTATAAAAAAAGTTTTTATGGAAAATTTGAGTAAAATTTATTTTTAGGGGAGACTAAATGTTCAATTTTACGTAGATTCAAATTTTGGTTTAATGCGGAAAATTTTGGTCAAAAATTCAAATTTTTTGCCTAAATTCAAATTTTTCGGTAAAATTTGGCCAAAATTGTCATATCTCAAATTTTTCTTACAACCTTATAATTGAATTTTATAGTGAATTTCAAATTTTTTGAGAGTCAAAATTTTTCAAAATTATTTTTGGAGGGAAATTGCAATTCACTATATCGACTTCTCGGTGCTATATCGACTTTGCACCTTCTTTTCTCTTTGATTCTTCAAGCAAAGGAAATGGATTCTCAACATAAAGATCCATTTATGGCATTGAAAGAAGGATACATGGCTCGCTCGCATTGAAGCCGCCGACATCATCAAATTCCTGATATCCCGCAATCATGCAAGGTGAAAGAGTTGATGTACATGAAAGGAATGCTCAAATGGACGTTGAGAATGTTGTGATTATGCGAATCGGGCTTGAATGCGACAATGAGGTTGTAGCATTGAAAAGCAGGATGACAAAGCAGCAGATCCGGAGAAGATATCATACTTAACTACGACACCGAAGCCCAACGTGGACGAAGAACAAATGGTTAAGGAAGATATCCTACCCACCTATGACATCACACTGCAACGTGATGGTCGAGGTACACCTATCGTTGATCATATTTCGATCAAGCAAATGCGACACAACATACCGAGCAACCTGAATTTAGTAATGAAGGAGAGGTTGACAGCTGTGTTGCACAATGTCCGCATAACTATCTCATGTCCGAGCCCCTTACTTGTTAACAATTCAACCTAAACGCCAATCAAACTCTTGAATCAAATCATTCTTCTCAAAAGACCATTGCTCAGTTGCATAAAGATTTTTCAAAACTAGAGGCACATTGCATCTCTCTTGAACTTAAACTACAAAACAAATCTTTTCTTCAACACAATGGTCGATTCAAATGAACAAAGTAACCGTGTGGATACATTAGTTAAAGAAAATGAGCATTTAAAGGCTCAAATTCAAGCAAAGGGGCTTGCACATATGCTTTTGCAAAACAAACCGAGAAGATTCATCAAAGAGTGTGGATACTAATTTTGCAAAACCAACAATCTTGGGGAAATCGCTCTACAACCTTCGTAAAACAATCAAGAGTTAGACAACCAACCGCATTTAAATCAATGTTCAAAATCTTCAAAACCACGGCTCCTTCCCAAGTTGTTGAGAA
This sequence comes from Chrysanthemum makinoi, assembly GCA_910596185.1. Classification (NCBI taxonomy): domain Eukaryota; kingdom Viridiplantae; phylum Streptophyta; class Magnoliopsida; order Asterales; family Asteraceae; genus Chrysanthemum; species Chrysanthemum makinoi. The sequence continues at coordinate 53,323,173 of OU343221.1, read as the reverse complement.
TAATCATTTGTCAAAACCGCACATTCCGCCCAACAATAATGCTTCGCTCTATTAAACATGTTTCTCGTTATACCGCATAAGTGGTCATCGGCCAATCTAGGATTAGTTCGAACACCTGTCTAAACCGAGCATTAAACGTAAAAATTTATATGATTCAAATGACGCATACAAGAACTATGATCTAGAAAAGGCTAGGAAAAGGGCACTACTCCAAAAGGATGGAATCTTAGGTTCACGACCTAGTGTATCACCTTCGAGTGTATTAATCAACACCGCTTGTAGTGGCAAACCAAAACCTAAGTTAACTCAAACAAGCTAGAAATAAACCCGCTCATCTAAACGTAAAATTTCATAAACCTAATAGGTGGATCAATATAGGACGCAAATTCTTCCCAAAAGAAGTTTCAACATCCCTTAGATCTAACCTTAGATAGATACCAATGTAAGGTAGTTTTCAAAACTGTTAGTCTTAGGTGGATTTCTACAGGCAAGATACTAAGTAGTTGCACCAAAACAAGTGGGATACCAACAACATCCATCCCCAGGCAGAAAGGAAATCATCAAAATATCATGTTCATGTGTCAAGAAGATAATTGACACTACATCTTTATGCTTCTAACATCTCGAACCCGCTACACTTGGGATCCATGTTTTTCTTCCTTGCCCCCTTCTATTTTTCTATGCAGTACCAGCTTATGGTTCTCATGCCAAAACGCTAGGACCCCGCTTTCACCGTTAAAATATCATGATCCATCAGCTGTTCCACCATTGTACTTAATCGTCATGAATTGGAAACATTGCTTTCCCGTTAAAGATTCGCCAAAAGTCGTGCTCGATGTATCAATGTTTCCGCCGCACAACCGATAATACTCTAATTTCGTGATACACTGAATCTACAACAACAACCGAATCTTCTATAACAAAAGATCAAACTGCCTAACAACAATGACACAAATGATGATCAACATAATGAACGAGATGTTTTATCGCCAGTTGACTCTCTCAAAATATTTTTTGGTACTTCACACTTGTTCGATCAATTGGACATACATGGTTTCACACTCCTTATACATGAGCCACAGCTTCAATTCATCATCAACATACGTGGTGTATGATTCTCAATCATGAAAACATCGAGGGGAGAGAGTGTAGGTGGTCATTGCTTCCTTGTTCTTCTACATGCTTCTTTGCGTAAACCCAATGCCTTCTTGAATTTCTTCAATTAGAGGGAAGAAATAAGACGATTTGTGGCTCAAACGCCTCACTTGGTGTTATCGCCTCAATTTCACGAAAGATCTTGTGTGAAGTTACCCAAATATGATGTTATGATGCCTCACACACGGTCTTGGTATCGAAGTTATTGCATATTCACAGTGATTAGTATTCCGATAACGTAAATACGGGAAGTCGTTTATTTCGCCTTTGGTTGTTTGTTTGATGTGAAGCATCTACATATGTGAGAAGATCTTGTTGATTTCTGGTATGTTACCCTCGAACGGATCTTCCGCAATTAGTCAGATTTTCTTTGTGTGGTTTACTGCTCATCTACAAATTTCAAGCATACCGAAACCGCCAAAAGTTAGAGAAATGTAGACTTTCAAAGTTTCAAATCGCTAAAGAAGTTATCATTTTGGGGGTAAGTCGACTCAAACTTCTTCACAATGGCTTTCGAGTATAACAATTTGGAACCCGGACACAACCGCTTAAACTTCCCCAAACCCCATTATCACCGAACAAAGCCCCCAGCCTACTCCAACAAATGGAAAGGTTATTTGTCTCACTGCTCGCTGATCGATTTTGATGAACGTGTTCGTGTGTATCCCCTGCTTCCGCCGCTCAACCCGATAATACTCTTATACCGATACACCGCAACAACAACTACGGTGAAGAAGCACCACCAATTGACTCCAACACAACAGTAGAACACACCGCTTCCAACAATGATGAACCGCCGATGATGTTTCAATGAAGTACCCCACCGCAGATTTTGATCCAAATGCTTTAACCCGCTTGCTAACGATCGGCCGCACATGATGTCGGAATCTTCAACAAAACATTTGAATCCTCAGAATCTGCACAATGTATACCAACATCAACCCTCCACACATAGATGGACAAAAGACCATCCTCCGGAAAAATACATCGGCAATCCAATCAACCGCCAGTATGACAACGCTCTTCACACGCATCGGTGAACATTGCATTTATGCACTCACTGTTTGCCAACCAACCTAAAACATCAAAGACGCATGACAAAGGACAACCGGATTGAATCCATGGGAAGAACTCAACCAATTTAAACGCTTGAAGTATTGAACCGGTTGAAAGACCAACAGTCTTCGCCATTGGTCTTAAATGGATTTGGAAAACAAATTGGATGCCGAAGGAAACGTTATCGTAAACAAGTCACGCCTCAGTGGCTAAGGGTTATCGTTTGAAGAGGGTATTGACTTTGAAGAATCTTTTGCTCCGGCTGTTCGCCTTGAGGTCGCTCGATTTTTCGCATTTGCGGCTCACATGAACATCACGCCTCTTCGTGATGGATGTCAAAACCGCTTCTCAATGGACAACCGAAAAGAAACGGTTTATGTCGGCCAACCGTAGGATTCATTGATCCGAGTTCCCTAATCATGTCTATAAACCAAGAAAGCTTCTACGGTCTCAAACAAGCTCCTCGAGCATGGTATGATAAGCTATCATCTTTCCTCATTACCAATAACTTTACCAAAGGTTCTCGACCCAACTCTTTATACAATATCACGGGAACATATTTTAATTGTTCAAATTTATGTGGATGACATCATTTTTGGTCAACTCATAAAAAGTACTCAATCGCTTTTGCAAAACTAATGAAGAAACATTTTGAAATGTCCATGATGGGTGAACTTACGCCTTTCTAGACTACAAGTTCATCAATCACCCCGTGGTATTTTCTTGAGTCATTCCAAATATGCCCTTGAATTACTACACAAATTTGGAATGCAAACCTCGGCACCTATGCCACACCAATGGCTCATACCAAGACGCTGATTTACATGGGAAATTGGTGGACCCTACAAAATACCGTAGTATTATTGGTTCTCTCATGTATCTAACAGCCTAAGACCCGATATATTGTTTGCCGTGATATCTTTGCTCTCTCGTATCGTCACGACCAATCGAAACCCACCTCTTCGAGACTAAAAGAATCCTCCGATACATAAAGGGAACCATTAACTTGGGGATCCGTATCCGGGATTCGGTTTTGAACTAATCGCCAGACACTACGCGGGATGCTTAGACTCACGGGTACTCGAGCTTTACAATTTCGTGATAAATCGGTGTCATGGCAATCGAAGAAGCGGATTGTACATCGCCGCCTCAACCGGCGAATATGTAGCCATGTTGGCGCGTTGTGCTCAAGTCATTTGGATGAGAACACAACTCAAAGACTATGGTTACGTATTTGATGAATCCATGTATCACGACAACGGAGTGCCATTGCGCCTCGCAAGTAACTCGATTCAAAGACTCGAAATCAAAGCACATCGATCTTCGATATCATTTCATCAAGGATCACGTGGAACAGTGGCTTGTTGAATTATATTTTAGTGGTAAGAATACCAATGGCGCATCTTCTCACCAAAGCCTTAGCTCCGCTAGGTTTAATGAGTTGGTCCACCGGATTGGTATGAGGTGTTTGACTCAAGAGGAATTGATGAACTCCTAAAACAGCCTTAAAACCTGCAAACACCAAAATCTTTTTGTAAATATTTTTCAAAACCAAATACAAAAATATAAAATCGATAAAACTCGCAAAAATATTCTTCTATCTATTATTTCTTTCAACATGGCAAGTACATTTCTTCCGTCAACACTCTAATCTTACAAAATTCAAGATTTTTCCGATCAAGTGTTGAGGGGGAGAAAACATACTTAATCGCTTCAATAACATCGTACTTGCATGTTACTATATTCTTCTTGTATCAATGGTGGTAAACTTTTCTCAACAACCGACACTCCTGACTAAAATTTATAACCTTTCATTATTTTCTTAAGTCGAGGGGGAGTGTCGCCAAAGTTATTTCCTAAAATCTTTTGTTTGGTAACCAAAATAGAAGTTAAAAGGCTTTAAATGAAAATGGAAAAGGTGGAGAGACCAAAAGCGCAAAAGATTAAAGTCATTTTATTAAAAACACCCCACCTAACAATTCACTTCACATTTATTACTCTTAACCAAACTAATCCTACCGTGAGAAATCGCTCAAGAAATCTGTTTTTGATCATCAAAGTGTAAGTGTTTTTCATAATCTTAACGTTATTACAAGCAAAGGTTTTGAATTTTATGCAAATCCAACGGCTAAAACGTTAGATATGTGTGATTATGTGTTCACGATATACGTATGAACACACAATCATTGGTGTGTGTTAATGGTTAAAAAGATTGTGTCAAAACGGTCTTTTAACATCAATGATACTAGTTTTATCTCATAATCCACCCTAAACACGAATTGATTGGTTTTCAAAATTAGGGTTTATGCGTGGTTTTGGGTATTTTCAAATGTGAAGGTTTTTGGTCAAAAAGATTGTTGTGTGATGATGCTCTTATGATGAATTGATCTTATCTATGCCTTAAAACAACCCAGAAACACTAATTGATGATAAATTAGTAACTAGGGTTTAATGTTCTTAGGTTTGGGTACTTATGATTCATCATGTAATTAGGTGTTAAAACTTGGTCATTTCACTCTCACAACACCTTAGACTTACCAGAAATACCTTGGTGCATATCCTAAGGCTAGATGTCATACGCGTAAATTTTGAACTTTAGGGTTTTGGCTACGCGTAAGATTTTCTACGCCAAGCGCTTGAATGAGTTTCATGCTTTGATATGCCTTGTAAATGACTATACATGTTAAGATTGATGATATGATGATTTTATTTGTGATTGCTACGCATAAAACTCGAATCAAGGTCTTTGTTACCATATCACCCACGCTGTAGCAAAGTTACGCGTAGAGAAATCCACGCCGTAACTATTACGCCGTAAGGTTCTAATGGGACTGCCGATCCCCGTGAAGGATATGCGAAACGCTGACATCTACGCGATAAGGTCTACTCTTACGAGGCCTTACGCCGTAATTTTTATACGCCTACGCGAAGTTTTACGCATAAGGTCCCTTTTCTACGCTGTAACATTTCTTACGTAGTTAGGATCCCACGCATAAGCTTTCGCTCACAAGATATATCACCGCTATTTAACTTTGCCAAATCTACTAAGCCTTGATTGACCTTCGCTTTTGAATTGTTACGCCGCAAACTTGTAAATAAATGAATCATAACGCCAATAATCCAATAATGTCACTAACAAACTTAAATGTATAATGTGTTGTGAAAATATGTGATAACATAAACTTTAAAACTTAAAGTTAACTAACTCATGAAACGCTTCACGACGTCATTGGAATATTGGACATACAAGAGACTTAGGACTCGTAACAATCATTAACACTGTACATTCAATAATTAGACAATAAAACCTTCTATTGACTAACATTATGTCTTTCGATATGTTGGTTCTTTGGCTAATGTTATTTTCGTGATCGCTACATGGTCGCCAAATGAATGTGGAAGCACCTGAGGTTCTCACAATTGCTGATATCTTCCCTAATGGCTATCCAAGAAAGATTGTAAAGCACAATCTCAGAGTTGACTTTGAAACCCTCACATGCTCAGAATCTTCTTGCTTGATCGCTGTGGATATTCTTAGGAATCATCCGTACGTAACATGCTTTCACACTCGCTACAGCATCGAGATCTACATACAACAATTCCGAATTCAATGCAAAGGATCAAAGGTCAAAGCGCGTACGCGACGAATCACAAACAAGTCACCATCACACAAGCGTATCTACTCGGCCGTTCTTCTAATTCCCTCAAATCGAGCCAACGACTTCTATGCCACACCCATCGAAGAGACAGCAATTCCCGATGGATATTGGCTATGATGCCAGAATTATCACTAAGCATTATCATGTGGAGCTTAAGAACATTCCTCAACCGTGGAGAACCCTCTACATCATCATTACCAAATCGGTTCTCGGTCGCGGATAGTGGTTATGAGCATCCCAAGCTCATGGAACTACAAATCTTCTGGTCTTTAATCAACAAAAGGACATCGAAATTGAAGCAATCGCTATGGAAGACCACACAAGAAACTTGGCTCAAAGATTCCTATGTCGATACACGAAATTGTTGATCCAGAGAGCACTGGACTTCATCCCCACATTCCACGAGGCTCAATGACCCAGATAATCACGATATGTTGACTGAGCCTACCCTATCGGTCAGAATCAAGGAATCATCAACAAAGAAACAGGGTGTCTGCCGATCACCTTCTCGACAAATGAAATCAAAAAGCTTGAAACACAAAAGGTATCAGAAAGACGAGAAGGCAAAGTTGGCCATCTCGATGATAAGCCTTCGAACACCTACTAGAGAACCGTAAGAGGAAGTGTGGAAGTGCGCAAGCACCGAGTCAAAGGATGTTTCCCAGAGGAATCCTCCACGAAAGGGGACAGCCCCACCAAGGAAGCCGTTCCTATTCCTCGTGATCTAAGTCGAACCGCAGAGAAAGGGACTAAAGCTCAAGATACACAATCGATGAAGAGATCTTCTACTCAATCCGAACCGAAGAACCTCCTTCAGCAGCCTAAACCTCCAAGTCCACCACCGGTGACATAGGAAAAGGGAAGACTCTGCATTTGTGCCATATGATGAAAGCTCTCGAAAGTAATGAAGAGCAACCGATCATACACAGAAGAAGTTCAAATTACTGAGACTCCAACACGTGGCAAAAGAATTTGCAAAAGAACAAATGGGTGGCCCCAGAGGGTCAAGTGGTGCTCAACCTTCACCGTGTCCCGAGCGGTTAATCAACCCGATAAAGGATCCGGTGCCACCACTTTGGAGCAACAACAAAAGCCCGTGGAAGAAACTATTGAGCATGAATTTGAGGAACTTGTTAAAGAAAAGTCCGAGAAAGATGAGGGTGACAAAGAAAAGACTGAGACAAAAAGATCAAGAGAAAGATAAGTCCGAGATGACACCGATTATGATAAGTTTCTCGCTAGACAGCCCCCGCTGATCGAGGGAGAGAACCTTCAACCTCCTCGTGATCCAGAGTCTCCTCATGTATCTTCATCATCGATTCGCCTTCTCATTCTTCACCACCACCATCAAAGAAATCAACCAAATCATCATCCGTGATCAAGAGAAGCCAACTCCATCTTGGATCTCTCAATATAAGAATCAATCGTTAAAGCTGCCAAACGAGTCGAAGAAAGATATTCTCCACAGTAAAGTTGACTTTCCTCGCCGACGATAACGATCTTCATGATGAGAATGACAAGATGCAAGTTGAAAGGGAGTATGTACATAAGCTTATGAAGGATGATCTTCGCGAAGCATGGACGAGATGATAAAAGGATACAATCACAAGTTCTTAATGGAGGTCATTCAAACCGACAAAGGAGATGTATTCCGCATAACTTTATCCAATCTCTTACATTTAGCCAAGCAAGCCATGAAATCAACTCTAATGAATTTGAGCATCAATCCAGCTTGAAACTACAATCTTCTCATGATGAATTAGTAAACCTACTGGTAGAAAATGTCAACACGCCCGCAACGCTTGCCTCCCATGAAGCTAAACTGTTTGAAGCATTGCCGGAATACCAACTCAATTCATCATTCAGAGAAGAGGCTATAAGGCCTAAGCGCTCAAGAGATGATGAAGACAAAGATCAAGATAAGGATAAGGAGCCTAAACGCACAAAGAAGTATGGTGAATCATCTTCATTCAAGACTCAATTGCTCCACCACAAAGGACTCCACCAACAAAGATCTCCCCGCTCTTCTCACGATAAACCTTAGATTTCGAGATACCACCTGCACTCAAAAACCGGGACCACTTTGAGTATATGGGTGGGTGACGATGAAGAATACCATGAGCCCCAACAACAACCCTCACACCGACAAAGTACGAAACGGAATCCTCATCTAGGCCTAAGAAAAAAAGAAGAAGCGCCCAAGTCCGACGCCCTATCCTCGCTAGATGAAGATAACTCGAGGAATTTGAATGGTTTTCTACACTTGTCAATTCAACCCCCACCAAGAAGGTCAAGATCCGTGACGGTAATACATGGAGCATGCAAAGATATCGCAAGAAAAATTCGAAAGTAAGAAGATGACGAAACCGAGTTGGGCGAATCAAGAATGAAGCTTTTCAACTGTTAAAGATATCGAAAGTGCCATCGAGGTCAATATCACCTTGACAACATTGCTCGAAAGCGTCTAATAACATGGATGGCTCAACCCGTAGCAAACATCGACTTTACTAAGCGACAACCCTCTATATTACACCGACCGTCTAAACCACTACCAACGATCGGCCAACCAGACGACCTAGGATCCCATTTAGATATTTCTTCAACAAAGACTTGGAATTTCTTCTTCACGGTGGCGATGGCTCAAGGAAATACGCTACATCCTTGACACTTCCATTCCCGCCAATTAATACTCAAACCGCATAGCTATCGAGGAAAGAGCTAATCACTTGTTCTCCAACAAAGTGGAAGCATACGACCAGATGCAATGTACGGATTCATCATTGGCCGAACGCCAACGAATCTACTACGAAGCCGCCGTACGTAAGTCTCAACATGCGTGTTCAAGACTAAAAACATCGCCATCAAACACGTTGATATTTCGTCCAAATGGGACTACACTTATCTCAAGAATATTGTGGTCAAAAGACAAGACGAAAGGGATTATGCATTCTCCGTCGACTTTGAGAATTTGTCTATCAACGACATCGAAGACATGTACCTTGCTAAAGTGCAGAGTCGTATGAGACAATTCTCCACCGGTACAACGTGAATTCATAAAGTCGGGCTCATCTTCATCACACGCATAGTCATCAAAGAAGCGGTAGAAGATCTCAGCCTACAAGAGAATCTTATCGCATTCGTGTCAACTTACCCAATCTTCCGACATCAACCAGCCTTTCACAATTTACACTCATCAAGACACCATTCGGCGCCGTTTCGGGTGAACTTCAAAGAAATTGCTTGATGGCATGCAGAGATCTACACAAATTTGGAGATCACACTTTGAAGTTGGTTAGGGACGGATTGGCTTATCTGTTGAAGGATATACATCAGAAGATTGGGTCTCCTAAGCGATGGAATTCTCGTGAAAGAAGAGACGAAGAAGGATCATCACCATGATTGATGAACTGGTTGTATAGAAGGGCTTTTAGAAGATTGAAAGCTATGTTGGTGGTCCACCCAGAGAAACATCATCTCTTTCAACACCGATTCACATTCCCTCGGCCATATCTCGACTACCCGGTACCCTTTGAACCGCTTCTTTCATTATAAATTTGGATGTATTATCTATTATGTCTATGACTTGTGCACATATTATAGTGTACAACCGCATTTGTAAATAAAGGACCGTGGTAGCTTCAAAGGCCACAATCCTTATAGCTGAAAGCGAAAGCTTACTTTTGAGTAAAACCTATCAAACCTTTCACTTTTCAAGGTTTTGCTCACAAGAACAAGTACTTTCCCTTATGATTTTCCAAACCTCAACCGTTTATATCACTTGTTGAGGGGGAGTACTTGACTTAAAACTTTGTTCACAAAATTTTCACAGTGGTCATTCTTCCCGCAACACTCGAAATGGTCATACTTATTCTCAAATTTTCAAAAATAACATTTTATATGCCATTTTTTAGGGGGAGAAAATACGTGATAAGAAATATGTTGTGTTTTGCTATATGAACTCGTGTAAAAGACTTTAACCCATGAATTGACGAAGCTCTTAACCGCTAGTAACTCGAAAAGACTTGTCCAGGACAGGTAATAATTTCAAGCTAGTTCGCTAGTGATGTAAACGTGTCTCGCAAAGGACTTGTCCGAGTAGAATGTACCATTCGATAAACTCTTGGTAGACATGAACTCCGACGGGTTTGACAACCTTTCGAGGATTGTCTACACCTTCAAGGTAGTTATTAGAGCTAGTTGTCACCTAAAAGTTGACAATGCAACTCTTTAACTATGCCATGCGAACCGTGTCTCATGGGAATGTCTATCTTGAGTTGATCAATTCAAAATGTATGTCTTTTTCACCTGCACTTAACCGTTAAATCTCTTAAGCACATGTGGAGGGGGGAGTATTTATGCAAAATCTCATCTCAACAAAGGGTTCAAAAATGTTTTATTCATAAACACCGAAAGAGATTTTTCAAGAGAAATTGGTTTTATGGCAACATAGGTTAGTCATGGAGTTATAAGGTGACTAAGGGGAATAACCGTCCTATGATCCGCCAGAGTCGGAGGGATCTACCCAAGGACACCACAAATAGTTAGTATTTAGAAGTCCTTAGGTATGATTTATAAAAAGAGAAAATGAGAATCGGAGAAAGAAGGAGTTGAAGAATTAAAAAGAAATGCAAAGAAAAGGGTGAAAAGAAATAGCCCTCCGAATTATTCAACTTAGGGCGATAACGGTTCAATTCATATGCTACCGTTGTCACTAATGACACCGGTATTGAAGACTAAAGTCGCCATACCCAAGGACGCATGCACTAAACCTTCTTATCCACTCAAGTTTCTCTCAAGAAGCTTGTTTCATTCTCACAGGGAACCCTACGTAAACTATCGGCTTTCTTAGAGATTGCCGGTATGAAGAAGGAGACCTCTCCCTAGTCTCCGCTAGGAAACCAAAATGCACTATTGAGTGTAAAGCCACGAGATTCATCAAAAGATCTCTTAGGTACACTTGGCATTTCATCACTTGATATTCAACAATAAGAATTTCAAAGTGGTACAATATCGAACCTTCATGGATCTTAGCAATCTGTCAAGAACATTTATGAGAGGTTCACATTTGTGATCCTCGGTGATTGAATGGAAACTCCTCGCCAGGTCAACATCAAACAGCCTCGACAAAGAAGTCGCTGGCAACCCCGTGGATTGGCGCTTAGTGGTCTCAAACGGTCTACGTCTGAGGTGATGCTTCTAAGTACCGACTCATCCGAATCGTAGATGTACCTCTCGATACATCGTGTTATCTCACTTGTGGGACTCCGATTCAGGAACGGCCTTGTAAGAATTAGAGTTGTGTTTTCACACTATGTCAACACTCTCGGTTCAAACTTGTAAGCCGAATCCGCTATTACTAACCGCTTTAATGTTTACTTCTTATGGAAGCTGGAGCGGAATGATCGCGTGATTCTCCACTTGTTTACACCAACAACATCATCAAAGAAGTTCTATCTTAAAGCAACACAAAAGTCGGAATGATTCTTCGTCAAAGAGTCTACAAAGTTAAAGACTTAAAGAACTTCATCAAGCATCAGTAATCCAACGTTAAAGAGTGTGTGAGCATGTTGGAGAAAGACATGGAGACACCGGCAATAAGCGCACTGAAGTGCATGATGCGATAACAACATACTATCACTTTCATCACAAAGAACAAAGTTAAAGATGACGCCAAAGCATAACCTGCTCAAAGAAAACTATCTCGCTACACCGAGATGGTTCAAATCAAGGCAATTCTTCTACAAGAAAGAAGAATGTCAGAAGACGCCAAAGCTATTATTACATCAACGCCTTCACTGTTTTTCATCACCAACACTTGAGGGGGAGATTGTTGGAATCATTCCTAAACCTTTATTCAAGTGTTAGTTACTCATATGTAATAGTTAGTCTAATTATGGCCTTTATGTTTGTTATTAGCCTTAAGCTTATGTAGAAGGCCCATGAGCTTAGGCCCATGTCCAAGAAGGAAAGGATGGGAACTAGGAGTGTTGCCTAGCTTCCTCCTATAAATACTTGTAAACCTTCATTTGAAGGTTGGTTATTCATTTTATTCTCTCTTTCACATACCTACGCCTAACCGCTTATTATTGTTCTGCGGTGTGTGTTTGATAGTGTTCAACCGCCTCTCTTCTCCTCTCTATCTCTTTCTATTAAGCTTGTGTTGTAAATCTAGTGACCTAACATAAACGCTTCCCCTCAAGTGATGCATGTAGATGGTAAGTATATGAACAATAAGCTTCCCTTTAAAAGTATACTAACCATCTCAATCTCTGACTTTAATTGGCTTGAAATAGTAGGTATCAATGAAACATCCAATCCTCCTCTCTTCATGATCAAGGTTCTACCATCGATCTACCTCATTCCTTTGTTGCATCTCACAAAAGGGTGAACTTAGTACATAATCGATTAAAAGCTAATGCATCAAACGCCTTCACAATATCCTTATCCCGATTAAGCTTAACAAGACATGTTTATTACACCTCGATCAATGGTCCCCGACCTACCCCCATAACCGCAAAACCATTGATCCATCTCGGATCAAATCAATGACAATAATAATACAAGAAAACAATGGCATTACTACCGATACAAACGAATTTGTACTCGCCTAAGGTTCATCATCGTGATCAAAACTCTCTATAGCCTACGAATATAACAATGGGTGCGTCCCGACCAAACATGGCATTATTATGTTGTGTACTAAACGACTTGTGAACACCAAACCAAATCCATAAAAAGAAACCAAGCCATAAGCATCACATCATCCAAAGTCCAAGTGGCGCCATGGATTCCATAATATTGTCCAATATCGATCAACACTAGCAAAGAAAAACAAGAGAAATCGACTAGCAAAGAATAACAAGCAAAGATCGTGTGCAAGGCTAGCCAGAAGAAACCGTAGCGCATTCCGCAGGAATGATATAACCAGTAGTAAGTCATAACCACTAATACGAATCAGAATATGCATCTGTTGGGAATTAAGGTAAACTACTGATTCTCGCCAAGATTCTCGCCTAAGAGATTCGCCGAAGAAGAATGGATTCACCAAGTTATACTTCGCCAGAAATGCTAAAGCAGATATTGTGTTGTCGCCGAAAGTGCTGCATTCACTAGGAGAGATAAGCTCAAGATAGAGTAAAAGTCACCAGATTAAAAGATAGGTTACCAGATATGTAGAGCTTAATCGTAATAAACAAAATGATGAACAAAACAATATGATTAGTTGCATGCTTGTCTAGATGCATGCTTAGTCTATGTTAGTATTAGGAGTGTAAATTGTCAACGCCATTTGGGTTTCTTGCCTATATAAGAAACCATGCTTAGTTTGTAACAAAGAGGTTTTTGAAAAAGCTTTTCTAAAGTCTTTCAAGTCTTGTAAAACATCCGAAACATAGAGTTTCTATAATCAAAAGATCCATAGAGGATCAAAGAGTTCTTAGTTATTGTAACTTGTATTTTATTTCCGCTACAAAATACTAGTTGTAGAGATCTTCTATTAGTTTGCTTGTGATTACATAGGCAACACTAACGATCTCCGAAAGTGCTTAAAGATCTATCAAGGTCTTTTCATCAAGTGGTATCGTGAGCTCTGAAGTCTCTACGATACTAAGAACATTCATTCACCATGCCTCGATCCGATAATGAAACCAAGTCACCAACACAAACAACACCAACACCACTTCCATGCATCACTCCTCTCAAACAAGAATGGTAAACTTCCTTATTTGAAAAGGGAAGAATATGAACTTTGGGCTATGAAGATGGAAAACTGGATTTCCAATATTGATTGGAATGTGTGGGAGGTTGTAAAGAAAGGAAACAGCTTTGAAGAAGATGATTCCCACAGGTGGGAAATTTATCATGGCTCCACCAAAACTCTGAAGAGGTACTAGCTATGCAGAGAGCATAAAGTAAAGACCATTCGCTTCAAGCCATTCCGTAAGATCATTCAGGTGATTTTCATCATATGGATGATGCAAAGGACATATGGATGGCTCTCAAAGCAAGGTTCGTTGGAAATGAAGAATCAAAGAGAATGAGGAAGTCCATGCCGAGACAACAATTTCGTGACTTCAATATCTCAAGAAGAAGGCATTCACAAAGGATACCAGGTTCCATAGGATCTTGAGTCACCGAACCAAATTGAATGCAAACCCGATAATGATGACCAACTCAAAGTTCCTTTGATCGTTACCTCCATCATGGTTACATGTAAGTATTGCTCTCAAGGCTAAAGGAGGGTTGGATATGCTTACCTTTGATGAGCTATATAACGCACTCATAACCCTTGAACCCGATGTCGAACTCCCACCGTACATCTTCGCCCGCCATGCAGCCTTTTGTTGGGACATTTCACTCCAACGTGATGGTGCAAGCTCCTAGTTCCAACTATTTTCCATCGCCTCGAAGCTCCAACTACTTTCCATCATCATCTTCATCCCCTCCACCACATAACCTCGCCCCACTCCACCATGTTCTCCAGCTAGGTCTAGTAGTGTGATGGAGGATGTTCTTCATTCATTTGTTGCCGACTATGATACTCGCAGATCTCTGCATATGAAGACTTTGATCAGTTGGACCCACTTGAAATGGAGGAGATGAAACTGAAAATGCAGTGGCATTATCACGTGGACATCAAAAGGTTTGAAGAGAAGTCCGAAGGAAGTTTGCTTTCAAGGGAAAGGAACCACCGCTTTGACAGAGGAAAGTCAAGTGTTTCACTTGTCACCGATGGGGCATTTCTCGGGAATGCAAAGACAGAAAAGGAGATGGAGCTAATTACCTTCCTATCGAAAAGCAGGAAACTGGAGCTTCAGCCTCTCCTCACCATGGATGAACAGTCAACTGGATCGCACATGAACCTGTAAATGAAGAAGCTCATGATTCGGCTTGGATCTCGGGTAAGGTGTACTGGATGAAAGGCATGATCGCTTTGCCTTGATGGGACTATCGTGCAACACAACTGTATATTTTGTTGTAGTCTAAGATACAATGAACTTAAAGAAGAGTATGATGCTATGAAACCTAAGTTTGATGAATGCTATGTTGAAAATGAAGCTCATAAACTAGCATTAAAAAGTTGAAAGACAAAAGTTATGGTTTCAAAAGAATCAAATAGCTTATGAAGAAAAGATAAAGGTGTTACAATTTGATCTTGAAGTTGCTAATAATTATTTAAAACCGTCGAAAGCTAAGAATGAAGTCCGTCTGAGAACCTAGAGCTTAAAGAAAAGTAGCTGAGGAAATAGCTAGGAATAAACAATGGTTAATTTGTGTGATAACTGCTAGAGAACTCTATAATAGTCAATCAGAACCTCGGCTTAGGATTAGGATTTCAAAAATATGTTGGAGTAGAAGCTAGGTATGATGGTCGTAAATCCACACCTCGCAGGTTAGCTAACTTTATTAAAGAGGGTGATAATATGTCGTCCCTCGACCTATTAGAGGTGAATTCATGCCCACGACTGGCCCATCACAGCCGACTTTGATGGATCACATCATCTATATGGCAAAAGTCAAAAGACTTGCTGCACTCGATACCTCATCTAATGACTTTGTCTCTTGTTCGACAAAGGACAATTCATCGGATCAAGGGTCTACTTCCTATGAAAGCCGTGATTCAAATGAGAAGTTCCCTTTCCAAGCCCCGCACCCACTCACTTTACAAGCCTTCTAAGGAAGCTGCTGAGGAATCAACTTCCAAGACAGTTTCTTCTGAAGACTTGTCTTTTAAATCTTTGAATAATCACCTGTTAAAAACAATTCCCTGAATGTTTCTAATTTAAGTACTTCTTCATGTAATCAAACATCTCCCTATTTGAATAAATCTTCCAAGAAGAAGACATGTTTTGTATGTGGAAGTAAATTTCATTTGATTAAGGATTGTGATTTTTATGAGCAAAGATTGGGTGCATGTGCTCACCGTAAACCCAAATCTAAATGGACCAATGTTGCTAATATTCCACCTTATGTCCCACAAGCGCCTAATACCGACTCTCATTGGAGAAAATCAGTCACCAGACCTTATGTGCAACCAACTAGCCCATACTTTAAACATGGTTATTGGCCTACATATGTTGACTCTATGTATGCCGGGATGGGATATGGGAGCACCGCCGCTAAGCCCTCACAGGTTGTTCTTGGACCAACAAGGGACCCAATTATCAATGGAGGACCAAGAACAATGGTGGATCCTCTAAATACTCTTGTCCTAAACTCGGATCCATTAAGGCGTGTTCAAGTCAAGAATGACTTGAACCTCCATTGTATACTAACTGTCTGTATATATTTTGTGGTTGTTTGTAGGATCATCCCCTTAAGCATAAGAATATTGGTATTGTTGATAGTGGTCGCTCCGAAGCATGTCCGGGAAGGGATATGATGCACAATTTTGTCCCTATTGAAGGAGGAGGCAATGTAACTTTTGTAGGAAGTGATGGTAGTATCACAGGGAAAGGCACCATAAAGACACCTCATCTAGATTTTGAAAATGTGTACTATGTTAAGGAACTTCAAAGATTTCAACTTGTTCTCTGTTTCACAAATCTGTGACACTAAGAACAAAGTCCTCTTCACTGAGAATGAATGTCTTGTGCTGTCTAAAGACTTCAAACTCCCAGAAGAAACTTCAATTCTACTGAAAGTTCCTCGCACTCACAACTTATACACATTCAACCTTAATAAAGTTCAACCTAATGGTGACCTCACATGTTTGGTGGCTAAAGCATCACTTGATGAATCCACAAAATGGCATAGGAGGATGGCGCATGTGAATTTCAAGACCATTAACAAACTCTCTAACATGAGTCTTGTTGAAGGTCTTCCCACCAAAGTTTTTACCAATGATCATAATTGTGTTGCTTGCAATAAAGGAAAACAACACAGAGCCTCTTACAAAGCTATCAATGCAGCATCATCATCAACCTCTTCGCTTGTTTCACATGGATCTGCTTGGTCCAACTCAAGTCGAAGCATTGATCATAAGTACTTCGTTTGGTGATCAACATGGCTATAGCGATTTTGTTGGGTTTTTCGTAACCAAAGATGAAACATCTCGTCGCCGATCAATTCATCACACTTGTTGAAAATCGGTTGAACAAAAGGTCAAAGGTATTCGGTGATAATGGGACTGAGTTTAAAATGCCGTTCTTATTGAACTCGTGGGTCAAAAGGCATAAAAAGGGACTATAGCAATCCAAGAACCCCACAACAAAATGGGGTAGCCGAAAGAAAGAATAGGACCTTAATAGAGTCGAAGATCCATGCTTAGACTCTAAACCGCCCACTATGTTCTGGATCAAGTCGCTTAATCGCTTGCTATGTGCTAAACAGGGTGTCCATTACTAGACCACAAATCAAAACCCCATATGAACTTCTTTGGGAAAGTTCCCGCCATTCACTACCTAAAACCTTTTGTTGTCAAGTGACCATTCTGAACACAAGTGATCCATTGGGAAAGTTTGATGAGAAGGCTAATGATGGTTATATTGTGGGCTATTCACTCATAGTAAGGCATGTGGTGTACAACTTGCAAGCCAAGAAAATAGAAGAGACGTTGAACCTGAGATTCTTGGAAGATAAGCCTAATGTTCAAGGACAAGGTCATTCATGGTCCTTTGATTGACTACTTAATCGATTATTCGGGTTACCACGTATCGGCTAACCAAAATGTGTCCTCAAGTGTCTCCAACTAACAATGCAGTCCCCTAGATGATGGCTCTGAAAATGAGTTTGAAGATGATGAGCAACCCATACTTGTACCTTCTTTCTCCCCAACAATATTGCGGTACCACCTCCAAGGATACCGATTCGAAAGTGATGAAGATGACTCTCATTATGCCGAGGACCTTGCTAGGCTCCGGACTCAAGAATTTGCGCTAAGCTTGAAGGGAGAAACCGAATGGAGAGGTTAATAATGAAGGAGTCGGTAGAAACCATGTTTCGGTTGACTCCTCACACCTACCTTCCAAATCACAAGGCTATGCCGCTCTTCAAGTATCTTCGACTTTGGTGAACCCTATACACGCTTTCCAAAACCTTCAGACCTTGGAAATCATCAACCCAAAGCCGGCATTTTCACCTCACCTCTATGATGCTGAATTTCAACCAACCATCACTAATCTTGATTCATCCATTGAAGTCAACCCCACTACTACTCAGAGGATCAACATAGCTCATCCTCAATCCAACATTATAGGTGATCTTTTGGCACCTGTTAGAACTAGAAGGGCTATCCTCGGCCAGATTGATTGCTTTTTCTCTTATGTCTCCAACCAAAGAAAGAGACAATCACACGACCTCAAGCATTATCTCTGCTTGCTTGCTTTCTCTCTCAAGTGGAACCAACTAGTGTTTCTTCTCCTCAACGATCCAAGCCGGATCGGCAATGCAAGAAGAAATGCAACAATTTCACAATCAGCAGGTTTGGATTTTGGTTCCACTCCCTGATGGCAAATATGCCATTGGGACAAAATGGGTTTTGAAGAATAAGAGAGATGCTAGGTATTGTGATCAAAACAAAGCAAGGTTGGTAGCTCAAGGCTTCAGAGCAAGAAGGGATTGATTATGATGAAGTGTTTGCACATGTTGCCCGAGTTGAAGCAATTCGCATTTTCTTGGCATATGCTTCATACATGGGTTTCATGGTGTATCAAATGGATGTCAAGGGTGCTTTTCTGTATGGTGAGATTGAAGAGGAGGTCTATGTCACTCAACCCAAGGGATTTGAAGACCCCGACACCCAAATCATGTCTACAAGGTGGTTAAAGCTCTTATGGCTTACATCAGCACCTAGAGCTTGGTATGCTCTTTCATCGCTCCTCACAAGCATGGCTATAGAAGAGGTGCTATTGATAAAACTCGCTCCTCAAGAAGAATTACTCGCACATTATTTTGGTGCAAGTGTATGTGGACGACATTATATTTGGTTCCACAAACGAAGCTTGGTGCAGGGAATTCGAGGAACTTATGAAGGGTGAATTTCAAATGAGTGCTATGGGAGAGCTTACATTCTTTTGGGTCTCCGTGTTTGCAGAACCGATGGCATCTTTATCACCAAGATAAATATGTGAGGGACATTTTGAAGAAGTTTGGTATGGAAGGTGTTAGACGCCACAACACCTTATGAAGCTCCAAAGACTAAAGCAAATAATGAACCAGATCTACCTGTGAATGTTCATCCGCATACAGTCCATGATTGGTTCATTGATGTATTTGACGACTTCAAGACCGATATTACATTTGCCGTGAGTGTTTGTTCTACATCAAGTCACCCACTTTTCCCATCTCAATCTTCAAGAGAAGATCTTTAAGTATCTCAAAGGCCAACCTCTTTTAGGCCTTTGGTACCCAAAAGAATCTCCTTTCAAGTTGGAAGCATATAGTGACAGTGATTATGTTGGTGCAAATCCGATAGAAGATCCACAATCGGGTCGCCAATTTCTTGGCAAGAGGTTGATTTCTTGGCAATGCAAGAAACAAACCATCGTGGCCACCTCAACTATCAAGGAGTACGCTGTCTGCCAGAAATTGCGTGGACAAGTCCTTTGGATTCGAACAACCGTTTGACTATGGGTACAACCTTATGAACACTACAATTCATATAGATAATCAAAGTACCATCTGCATAGTCAAAAATCCGCTTTTCACGATCAATCGAAACACATTGAAATCAGCACCACTTTATAAGAGATGCTTATGAAAACATTTGATAAAAGTGGCTAAAATCCATACCGATGATAATGTGGCGTAACTTGTTAACAAAGCGCTGATGGACCAAGGTTTCAACACCTCGTGGTCAATATTGGAATGTTAAACCCTTGATCAGATAGTTGAGGGAGGCATAGGCCTCGTGGGAGGCATATGCCTCGTGGGAGGATTTTGTGCAAACTCGTGATTATTTTTGTATATTAGTTTGTATTCTAACTCTAACTACTATTTTTTCTCTAGTTTGTTTGTTTTTGTTGTTGTGTATGTTGTTGTGTCTGTTTTGCAGTTGTCTGTACTACATTTTGTCTGTTCCTTATCTGGATTGCAGTGTATATATCCAATGATCAAGATCAAAGTCATCAAGTGTGGTTCATTTGTAAATGGTCAGATAGCTGAAAGGGTGTTACTTGTTTCTTCTGATATCAAATACTGAATCATACAATTTGATTCCATTGAAGAACTGCGAAATCAGGTCAAGGTCTTAGAGCACAAACTAAAAGGGGCCTCCAAAAGGAAACTTGTGGTTTCCTCTGATGAAGAACAAGAAGATCCTCATTTTGAGTCTCGACATGTTGGTCAGCTGCTTCTCTCAATGATCCTTTCTCATTAGTCGCCACTTCCTCAAAGAAGAAGAGCCTCACCCTTACAAAAGAAGGAAGAGATCTTATTCTCATAAGGTTTCTTCAAGCTTCAAAGGAACTGGGTTGATAAGGATGCATCTGCCGATGTACTTATGGAGGATGTATCTTCGCATCCTAATCAATCCGCATCGAGCTCAAGAACCAAATGCATCTTTCCCCTTCGCCAGACTGCTCGACATTGCTACTATGACCACTCAGTTGATGATCAAGACAACATGTTGACCTAGGTACTACGAAATATTGCCATTGATTTAATCAAGAAGAGTGTGCCAAGAAGCTCGATGATAAAGGGAAAATGTCATCACTGAAGATGAGCTTGGTCCCTCGTGACCGGTGATGAAAAGAATGGGTCAAGCAAGTAGATGGCTGAAGTTTGGAAGTCAAAGGAAAGTGTAGCATTGGCTAAACAACTTGAAACATAGGAATTTTCATCTTTAACTCCTCGAGAAGAAAAGAACTCGATGAACTGAGGGTTCATGCCTCGCCAACACCGATATTCTAACTCACAAGTCATTTCAAGACCTTCTAGCTCAAAGTATACTAGGTGGTGATTTTCTCAGCTGACAATTATGTAAAGTTTAATGATGGCTCAGGAAGACAAAGGAGAAGAAGCAATTGCACAAAAGAGGGCCATCCAAGCTCGAAGGCCAAAGACAAACCCCTACTAAAGATGAAATGAGGGGGTGGTGAAGAACCAATGCTCAATGTACAACTTTAGGTTAACAATGAAACAAGTCAAGGCCTTTCCCGATCATGTCCTCAGACGCAAATATAACCAAATCATGAAGGACGATCATCATCATCCTTCTACCAACTTAAAAAGGATTTCGAGAATGAAGATGCTCCGAAGCCAAAGACTCAAGGTCGATGATGCTCCAACCAAGGAATCCTCTTCAGCCATTCCCGCCAACCTCGTTGCTTCCTACTATCGGATCAATTGCCATCTTCCATTTCTCCCGGCACTCAAGCATCAACTCCCTCTCCCCGCACCTCGTTGTCACACCGAAGATTCGTAAAGGAAGCCGATCATGTAAAACTAAACAGAGGGCTATAAAGATATTCCACAGGATGAATGCACTGCTGCCCAACCAAGTCTCAATCTACCTGGGTTCAAGTCCTACCACAAATGCACAAGATGAAAATGCTCTCTAGGGAAATCTATCACTGGGAGAAGGAAAGAGAATGGCCAAAAGAACTTCTTTGGATCTTGAAGCTGATGACTCAACTTTCATTATAGAAGGATCACGCCGATTTTCCTGATGGAAATTCAGATGAGGTGTTAGAGTGGAAGTTAAAGGATAATGAGATGAATGTTCTTCTTCGAAGGGACTCCACTTCAATAGAATTCACCTTTCTAAAGGAAATTTACACTTGGTAGACAAAGGCACTTACTTTCTCTGCTCACTCAAGTCAACACCTATTATCGCAACAAGGAACCACAAGGTTCTGGATGTTCTTACCGGAGATCTTCTACTTTAAACTCCCACATTCCCAATAGCAAAGCATCTTCCATTTGGGAAAACTCACATCGATCTGGAAGCTTACCTCACGGAGATTCTATCCTCTTCCTCGTGTGCATGTGCTTGAGACTAAGGAATCATGTACGCATGTTTTCCGAAGAAAGTATCCCTTGCCCCAAAGACTTATGGAAAAGATGCGAGTCAAAATTGGAAATTCCTCGAGATCGTGGGAAATGAAAGACATCTGCTTTAACACGGTGGGATTGATCAAAACTCAACTCCAACAACCGCAATAGGCCTATTCTTCATCTATATCCGGACACTTGGTACTCTCTACACTACTTTGTTTTGATCATTTAGTTTGCTTTATTTATGTTATTTGTCTATTTTTGTCTAAGTTTTTTTTTAGTAAAAGACTTTCATACAAAGAAAACTCACAAAAACATCATTTTAAAAATAGTGATAACGTTTATTTAATAAAAATTAAGTTTTAATTTTCCTTTTCAACTTATTATTAATCTTTTCAGGTTTTATATTTTATTATTAGTTAAAAAAACTTTTATGCAGGTTTGTTAGTTGTCCAATTCAGATGGTCTTTAACTCACCGGATGTACCTTGTGTATGTCAAAGAGTTGGCTAGTCCAAAGGGTACAGCTTTGGTAAAGACACATCAAATCTGTTGATAGTTGTAATGGTTTGCTCAAAATCATAGGGTATGCAACCACCCATGCTTCACTGCTGAGGGTTGTATGGTCATCAATTCACCATGGTCTATTCCTCTTTGGAATCCAAGAATTGGCTAGCCCACATGTATATGGCATGTGGTAAAGGCAACTGACTCCATATTTGGTGCTCAATTCACCAATACTAAGAATTGACTAGTAATGAGCAAACGGCCTCACGGTAAAGACACATCAAATCCGTTTATATGGTTACTGGTTTGCCAATAAATCAGATGGTTATCAATGTACCATAGTTTTCGAACCTAAACATATGGCTACTCCAGTAGTAATGACTATTGGTAAAGAGACATCAAACCCATTAATTTCAATGATTCACCTCTCACAGGAGTTAACACACCTGGAAGTGATGAGAATAGTATGAAACTTATATGTTTTGAAGTACATGGTGTCATATGTTCTTTGCAAAGATCTGCGTATCACAGTTCAGTCATCATAGAGATGTTCCTCTTTTTTTCTTTGTTCGATGTTTGAACACAATCCTCAACAATTTTACAGATCTATCACGGGCTGGAACTTAACCTTGTCAAATTCTAGTTTATGGGAGGATTGTTGGGAATTAAGGTAAACTACGATTGCGAAGATTCGAAGAGATGCGCAGAAGAAGAATGGATTCTGTGAAGTTATACTTCGCAGAAATGCTAAAGCGGTGTTGTCAGCTGCCGTGCGTACCTGCATTAGGAGATAAGCTCATATAGAGTAAAAGTCAGCTCCGTATTAAAGATAGGTTGGCGCCGTATTATGTAGAGCTTAATCAGAATAAACAAAATGATGAACAAAACAATATGATTAGTTGCATGCTTGTCTAGATGCATGCTTAGTCTATGTTAGTATTAGGAGTGTAAATTGTCAACGCTCATTAGGGTTTCTTGCCTATATAAGAAACCATGCTTAGTTTGTAACAAAGAGGTTTTTGAAAAAGCTTTTCTAAAGTCTTTCAAGTCTTGTAAAACATCTGAAACATAGAGTTTCTATAATCAAAAGATCCATAGAGGATCAAAGAGTTCTTAGTTATTGTAACTTGTATTTTATTTCCGCTACAAAATACTAGTTGTAGAGATCTTCTATTAGTTTGCTTGTGATTACATAGGCAACACTAACGATCTCCGAGTGCTTAAAGATCTATCAAGGTCTTTGTGTTTTCATCAGCATCCAGTAGGAACACCAAATCAATAACTGACAGCAGCAAGTGAACTAGCACGACACATTTGATGTCGCTAAACTGTTGCAGAACACGAACAGTACTCATTTGCAGATAATACTTCTATGTTGGAGTAGCCACCATCAATCACTTGTCACCCATTCCATGTACCAATCAAAAAACACAATCGTACAAGCAGATACTGACTTCGTAGGTCCCTTTCATTGGTCGGTACACATAAACAGTACCAAGTATATCAATTTATTCCAACTAGTGTAAATTCTAACGCATGTATATGCGTGTACATAAAGTGAGATGTGAAATTAATTTATGAGTCATGTGAGATCAATTCACACACCATATCAGCCAATAAAAAAGACGAGCCCCACATAGAATATAGCTAAGAATTAAATCATGCGTGTACTATCAAACCCATGTGATAAAACGTATTAATTTGCAGCACCGACAAAATAGCCATAAATTCAAATCAGATCATCTTCATTAATTATTATAACCACCAATGACAAAAAGACTTCCACCGTCCAATTAATTGAAACAAATGAGTATGAGGTTATATATCACTTGACCAAATTAAAAAATTAATATTTCATTGATACCTTATTGATACTTTAAGAGTGGATCTTACCTTCTTCAAAAATTGCTTCACGCCAACAAAAACCTTCAATAAACCCTAGATATCACGAGCTACACGCTCTGATACCAATTGTAAAATCCAAAGATCTGGACTCAACTAGGGTATGAATAACATTGATTGATTAAAACACAGTGGAATGTAAAATAAGAATACAATCAACATTACTAATAAGGTTTTCTTTATTCAAACATGATAAAGAAACTAACTAGCTAACTACTAAACACGCTTTCTAAGCGTCTAAACTCTCATTGGAGAAGTCTGCTATTCCAAAATGAATCATTCCCCGTAACCTAGATGCCTACCCTCTTTATATAATAGAGAGAGGTTATAAGAAACCCTAGCTTACTAATAAAGCTAACTAATTATTACATATTAGGTCCTCATTGTTTCTTCTTTCTTCATTTCTGCTTGTGGGTTTTGTAATCATCAAATCTGTAATTCCCAACAACAATGATATGCATGGAATGTTCAAAGAAGTTGCATGTGATCATAGTTTTTTTTGGGTGTATTAACAAGATGAAGTGGATGTAAGAAAAGAGAAGAGGTGGTAGTTCTTTCATAGTGAAAAACGAAAAAGAAGTGGATGTGAGACAAGGAAAGCGTTGGTAGTGGGAACTATGAGTATGGTCTAGAAAGTGAAAATAAGTTTCTCTATTTGATGTAATTCTCATGAGTACTATTGGTGATAGAGGTATGTATGTAGAAGAGGGTGTTTTGTCTTGCTTGGTGAGATTAATGATTGTTATCCTAGGCTTTTTACAAGTTTAAGATGAAGAAGCCCTAGGGAAATGAAAGATGGAGAAAGAAGAAAATGAAGGAGAGTGTAGAGGGAATCAAAATAATGTTCACCTAAACAAAGAGAAAGAAACTGGTCTAGAGAATGATGAGTCAGAGATGTAGAAAATGAACCTTTTTTTGGGACGGTCCTTTAAATGGTGGGTGGTCCCGTATATATAAAGGATTGCCCATATGTTTCTAGGATTGTCACCAGTGGGGTGCGAAGTTTAAGTGAAAGAATCAAATGATAGAATAATCAAAGAATTGATTATGTGAGAATCATATTGCCATTAAGAGAAAAATAATTGGGCAATAATGATTAAGGAATTATTTAGGGAATCCGTAAAGAATGTGTATAGGAATGTTGGGATTGTGAAAAGTGTGAATAATCATTTGTTGGGTAAGAAGAGAATTTACAAATGATTAGAGAATGTTTTAGAAAAAAGATAGGTGTAATACTTGGAAGAGAGCGAGATGGTGATTGAGGTAATGTGTGCATGATGACTCTGGGAAATTTAGGATCATTTTGCGATTATTATGACATTTCGTGGCACTAGAGACCCTAAGAACGATATTTTAGTGTGAGGAGATATATGTCTAGATGCATAAGACTCATAGGTTTAATCATGTAAGTGCATTTAAGCATGCATCACATAATAATCAAAGATATTAATGTGTAAGACTATATGACATCTAAGAGGTTATCATGATAGGCATACCTAGTCAGTTATATATCAAATTGACATAGTGTAAGTGCACAAATAACACGTAAGTCATGTAAAGAGATGCATACGAAGCATGGATACTTTAAACTAAAACATTGAGTAAAATATGTTGACATTTAGCACATAAGAGCAAGTAACATGGATATATATCTATAGATGAGTTGAGATCAATATAGAACTCATATTTGTCATAGAACAAATGAACCAATCATAGCCCTCCATTTTTTATCTAAATTAATACAAAATCAATTTTCACCTTTTTTTTTAAAACAACATATCTTACAAACGGTAAATCTTCAAAATATAAAAAATACACCATCGTGACGAGAATTAAATTATCTTTCTATAGATATGCACTTTTACATATTTTCGACAAACATTTTTTCAAAAATTCTGTCCGAAAAAATCATATATGATTTTTACGAATCATATATGATTTTAAAAATCATGTATGATTCGATTTTTACGAATCATATATGATTTTTACAATCATATATGATTCTCAAAAATCATATGTGATTCGTAAAAATCGAATCATATATGATTTTCACAAATCATATATGATTTTTGTTGACCGAAATTTTGAAAAAATTGTTAAAAATATATAGTAGTGCATATCTATAGAAAGATAATTTAATTCTCGTCAGATAATTTTTATTATTGCGTAACGATTAACGATTTGCGAGATATTTAATTTTTTAAAAAAGGGTGAAAGTTTATCATAATAAAAAAATAAATGGCTATTATTGGTTGATTGGATCTATGGTAAATTTTGGTTTTATATTGAACTTTTGCCATCTATAGATATATCATACATTATATATAAGAGGAGCCATGCCACATGTAATTCTGCTTGGCATCCCATAATGACACGTCATAAATCCACCTAAGCAATTTATGCCATCTAAGATGTATAGGGATTGCTAAATCCGAAATTTATTTTTCCAAAAAATGCATTATGTAGGATTCGAACATGGGTTGTGAATATCTTAACATTAGCACATCTAATAACCATTAGACCAACAACTTTCTTTGATTATATTTTGCAACACCAAATATATAAACCTTGCAATCTATTATATTTCTGCTACCACATATATCTAATTAAAATTATGAGTTATGATAAATAGACATACTAATTAGACCTACAAATAGACCTACCTCATATACATATTACATTTTTGAAATACATCACTTTCTCTCTCCTCATGTTAACCAATCATTTTTAAAATACACCAATCATATTTGTAGTTCTCTCTTTTTAGGTTCATTAGTTTAGTTAGCTCTACAAATCATTTTTCTAAAATTATAACCCTCTCGAAAAAAACCATATTGCGTTTCAATTGGCTGCCTCTTCAGAAAACCGTACTGTCCTTCTTCTTCATTCATGCACCATTCATTCTCTCCTAAATTCCTAATCTTTTTCTTATATGTTCGTAAGTTCATTACACCGTTGTCTCCATTTTCTGTTTTTCCAGTTTCTATAAGTTTATAATTTATTGCGAATTTTAATATTAATACAAGTCAAACTTATTTTAGTTTTTTTCCCCTATTTTAGCAGTTTCACATATCAATCCATAAGGAAGAAATAAAAAGATCGACTCTTTTGTTGATAAAGGTATTTTGTGGTTATTTGTTACTCCCTCCGTCTCAAAATTATTGTCTAACAGACAAGAATTATCAAGTTTAATAAAAGTCGGACCGTATAATTTTCAATCAACCAACCATTATTTTGAGACAGGAGGGAGTACATTATATCAAAAGCTTCTCATTGTAGGTTAGTTCAACAGGTGTGTCATGATCCATAAATTATCTTATATGTCCACAGCCATATGAATGCTAAACACGTAATTATTATTTGAACTATTATTATTTATGGTATGATGATTGATGGTGTTTTGGTGTTAACCAGTAGGGTTCCTCAAAAAAATGGCTTACGAATAAACTCGAATGGATATCAAGAAATCAGGATACTACGAATGTTTATCTTCTACTTTTTTTATATGCTCATCTTTTCTTTTTATAGTATTTATGTGCTTTTATCAAATTATCATGTGGACGTTTGATAAAAATTAACATCAGCTAATTATCTAACGATAGTTACAATGATTTTTTTTGTAGAAAAATACTGAATATAAAAAAAAAGTTTATAAGTAGTGTTTGTATCATCTGATTATCAGTTTTGTTGCAGCTATATTGATTAAAAAAGTATGAGCCGCCATCATCATCATCATCATCATCAGCATCATAATTTCGATGGAACTCAGTTGAAGTTATATTGATCCAACACAAGGTATGTTATGCCTACTTTAACTACATTAGCAGGAACTCTTATTTTTATAATTGTATGTTTATGTTTCAGAATTTTGTAGAATATAAGCATCCATATGCCTCGTCCAGTCGGTTAGTTTGTTATATTTCAGTTGATAGTTGTGTGTGTGAATTAGTTAATTCCTTATTTAACTGTATGTGTTTAATGGATGATGAATTGTGATTTATTATAAAATCGATGATTGATTAGTTTATGAATCAGTGTGTGTTGACTTTTATGAATTTGTGACATCGTCAATTTCACTCTTTGGTATAGATTACAACTTCTTTGCTCTGTGTTTAATTAACGGTGACTTATGATGTTACTTTATATGAATTGTGTGTTTAAATTAGGTTGAATTTGATGACATCACTAAAAGCCAACAAGTACGTCAATTTAATTGTTAATATTTGTGTGTGAATTTATGTGTGTTATATAAATTCAACGAATTGTGAACTCACTTAAAATCTGTCGGTTAATTGTAAAGATGCCTGTGTGATTTGGTTTCAACAAATCGTGACGTCACTCAAATAAGTGTGTTTAAATTAGGATATATTGTG
The DNA here is from genome assembly GCA_910596185.1 of Chrysanthemum makinoi. Classification (NCBI taxonomy): domain Eukaryota; kingdom Viridiplantae; phylum Streptophyta; class Magnoliopsida; order Asterales; family Asteraceae; genus Chrysanthemum; species Chrysanthemum makinoi. The sequence goes on along the minus strand of OU343221.1, from coordinate 53,294,586 downwards.
CCGCGAGTTAATGAATTCTCCAAATCGGTCAATTTAAATGTTCACATCTGCCTGTGTGCGCGAACAAGTCAGTGTTGTAAAGTATGTAAATTGTGAAACCGAATAAATTGAAAAGTAAACCGAATTCATGGGGCTGAGAAGCATGCTGCTCAACTTTGTGTTTTGGCCGAGGATTGTGACCAGCCCGACTACATAAAGTTGTTGATGCAATGGTTGTGTTTCTTTTTCTGTTGCCTGTGGTCTATGACAAATATGAGGATAAGGTTGACCCACTTTCAGAGAAAGCCTAGATTGAAATCAAGAAGCGATATGCCATTTTTGATGCTAAAGTGCTATGTAATATAACAAGGTTAGCACGTCTATACTTTTATAGACGGAGTACTAATTTATCAATCCTTGTTACACGTCTATGCTTGATCCTACTTTATCAATCCGTGTTACGTTGTAGATGCTTAAGCCTATTTAAAAGTTATAGCTTACAACTGTAATGATAGTATCACTTTCTTGCTGTTTACAGTGATAGTAATATTATGAGGGTTTATTCTCGTAGAGCAGTACAAAAAGCTCATTTTAAAACTTCAAACAGTATACTTTACTCTTTTAGAGTGTTTCTCAGGATAGGTATTACACTATTACCACGGCATACAAGCTAAACATGATAAATAAATATATGTTTAATAGAAAATGTTGCATATTTTCTTTCATACATGTGTAGTGAAATTCTTTGACTGAATTTATGGCCAATTTTTTACAATTAGTCATATGAAATTTGGCAACACCAAATGGTGGCTGCATAAATTCAGAACTCTTAAGTTATGATGTATACTAGATGTATAGTCTTTATCATATCCTTGAAATGTAAATAAAAAAATTTGATGTGTGGGCTCTGGTTATACAGCCACTTGTTGCTACGTTATTTGCTTCAATTATCTCACTGTTATGCTCCGGTTTTGCCGGAGCCTATTAGTGTGGAGAAGATTATGGAAATCGACGAGCACATTGGCTGTGCCATGAGCTGTTTAATTGCAGATGCACATACACTCGTTGAGCATGCACGAGTTAAGACTTAGGTGACATGAGCATTCGTCACTATATTGTTACTCACAATGAGTTCCACATTAGTATTAAATTATCTTTCTCTTGTTTCAGAATTATAGGTTTTCTATGGTGAACTTATGACTGTCGAGTCCACCACCCAAGCCTTGTGCGATCTGGCTGTGATTTGGTGGGGGAGAGGAAGAATCTATGGTTAGCACTTCAAGACTTTAGTATTAAACACACTTCCTAACAAGTTGCTCTGAATTATTACCATCTATGTTTTAGCTTAGCATCATTTGTACACAAGTCTGATTAGAATGTTTCGGTTTTGGTTTTCTTTAATAATGGCATATCTGTGCATGCATATGCATTTTTCTTAGATGTTATAAGCCAAAAAGAGCGAGGTTTCCTGTTAGGCAACTCAGTGGGCGTTGAAAGGCATTTTTGCTTACTGACAAGTATTTTTCATCCTTTCTAACAGCTTATAAAAGCATGCAATTACATGTCGAGCATGGCGATGCCGACATGCCTGCTCTTGAGGAAGCTGACGTTGATGCAGAGAGCAAGAGGGAGGAAGTGGGATACTTACCAAGAACGTAGAGCAGCAGCGGTCGCAACTGTAGAAGCAAGAGCAGCAGCAGCAGAGGCAAGGCGTGAGTGAACACTTCCTTTTACTCGTCTGTTGGCTTTTTAAATCATTGTCTCTTTATATGCATGTTATTTTTAACCGCAAGGGTACTTAAATTTGCAAACTACTTTCACCTCTTCCTTATGCACATGCATCAAGCTTGTTGTTTAAAAACAAAATATATATTTTTAACTCCAGCTTATTAAAGACTGGAATGGATGTTTGAAAACTAATTTTTATTGACACATTAGTTTATTGTTACTGTCTAACACTTATCAATCTTTTACATACCCTCGCCCACGTATCTTTATATACCCACAGATGAAGAAGCTGATGCTTCGCTGAAAACATGAAGCAGCAGAAGCACCAGTAACTGGTGAGTTTGATCAGCTAACAGTTTTTATACTGCTTGGCTTTTGAGCGGTTTGATTACTACATGTAGTTGTTAACTTTTGGTCAAAACTCAAAAGCATGTTATCTCACCCATTTTGAATAACAACATGTATCTGTTAATACATATTTAAGTGAACTTATTTTTCATGCTGTAACTAAATTATGGTCATGTTATTCTTCTTATTGTGTCGGTTGCTTGAAGGGTACCAAAGGTCGAGTGAAACCTCCCTGACTGTTGAATTATATTTTTGAAATATTGTTGGCTTATTATGACGTTTGTGCTGTTTATTTAATATGTACCAAAGTTCAAGCTGAATGCGTAGGATCTGGTCTTAAGCGTCCCTGCAATGATGATTCAAACTCTGGGACATCAGAAGAAACTGACGTTGGTAATGTGGTTCTATAACTTACTACAGTAATTCATAAGAACCCTCTTTTAGTGGTTGTTGCCTTTCATTGTTTGCTTACTGGTGTCGATCTATTTTGTATACAATCATAGAACTAATAGATGTTATATTTGCTGTAAAAACCAAGGAACTAGTACATTTTCAAAGCAGATAGGTAGTATATAAGCCACAAAAGTTAGCATTGTATTATTTAAAAACTTAAGTTTAGAGGGGTACGATGAGGAGCTTGTGGCTTGGTCTGAGGCAGATGCTAGCTAGCGTTGCTTAATTTCAACACCTTCAAAATCTAGACCTCATTATGTGGTTAATAAAGATAATGTGGTTAACAATGTGGTCAAAAATGTGGTTAAGAATGAGGTTAAAAACAAAGGTATATCTAGGAAGATTGTTTAGAAATGAAAGAAAATGAAGGGTCTTGATAAAGGAAATGGTGTCATGATTGAATATGACAGTTCTAAACAAGTAAATGAATAGTTTGAGTTTAGCGGCTTTTTACCTATTTTAGTTTTTTGATTATATAGTCCTTTTTTTTTTTTTTTTTTTTTTGATGGTATTTTTTATCACTCTTTTGTTTCATAACATCGTTCAACCCATATAGCTCGACTAGAATAAGCTTATTTGGGTTAGGGTGTGTTGGGGTAGTCGGGTTTCAGGTATTTTTTACACCCCTAGCTGCATGCCTGCATCTCATAATTACTTTAAAAATGGATACAATGTTGAGTATATTAAGTGTTTGGAGGGAATCTCTGTCACCAAAAACGACAACGATTCAGTGGCTGATGTTCAGAAGTATGTTGATTCTTTTCAGGTAGCTTTCTTATTTAGTTTATTTCTTTTCTTTTATGTGTTTATAATATACAGTATTTTGTAAATCAATTTTAACTAATTACGATATCCATGGTTCAAAGGGTTTTGGTTGTATCTAAAATTATATGGTTATGTTTGGCGGGAAAATCATTCGACATGGATTTCACATATACCAAAATTCTATGTATTTTTGCCCTTACAAGGAAACTTAAAAATGAAACTGACTACGGTTTTGAATTTGCTTCTTTCTTTTGATTAATATTTGTTGTGCTTCATTTTAAAGAACACCCAAACCCATCTCACGAATTACAAAATGCTTTTCTCTGTAATCACTTTTGAATGTAATTTCATGAACCATAACCGCCCCTGTATTGTATTTGCAGGATGACGACGACTACATCTATTATGAAGATGATGTTGTTGATGTTGATGATGATGATGATGATGATGATGATGATAGTGATGATGGGGAGATTCCTGTCCGCTTGCTAAAAAATAACATACTTACCCAAGGGATCAAATACTACGATCAAACACTTGATTTCTTGGAGACACTTATGCCAACTGCTGAAAAAGGCTCCACACGTGATTACTATATCTTCCTAAGGGCTTTCAGCTCAATCAAACTTGTTAGCATAGATCTGTCTGACGAGTTTTCGTCTGTGTGCGGCGAAGCCTTCAATTTGATGATCAATAAATTCATAACACAAGTTGAAGACCAGCTTAACTACATCTGCACTTATGTGTCTAATCACACTATCAAGGAAGCTTGTTCTGAGGACCTGGTTGGTTTTAAAGCAGCAGCCCCATGTCACCAAATGCTTCCTTCTCAGGTTAACTTTCTTACTTCCAATTGTTTTATTATTCTAACTGTTATTTGTTTTGATCCGTATAGCTAGGTGAAATATGCTGATTTTCAATTTCAAATTCAACCATTTAAATAAGCAGAGCTGTTACAGAAGTTAGCCTCTAGACTTTAGCATTAATAAGTAAATACAGAAGTTAGTTAACTGCCACTCAAGTCCATAGTTACCACCACTTTTTGTTTTTCAGGGGTCTTGATCCACTTTTCTATACAATCCTATTCTTATGTCATCTCTAATCTTCGTATCGCAGTAAGAGATTTTTTTTAACACCTTGAAATTATATTGGGAAGGAGACTACGCACAAACAGGTTTTGGATTGTTAAACTTGTTGAATGGACCCAAATCTATTGTGTTTGCAAAGTCTAGAAAATCTTTGAAAGGGTATCAGTTGTGATGTATTGTTGAGTTTCTGACTCGTTGATGGTCCACAACATTATTTTTTCCTTTCTGAATGAATGAACTTAACTCTTCTTGGAATGCTTTCTAATTATCAGCATACAATTTAAGCAACAGTAGAGTTATGCTATTTTCCAATATTTGATGGTGCTGGTTCTTGATATGGTACAAGGCCCCCTCAATACACATCCGAGTTCTGAAGTTTCCAAACCTCGGAAGTCACAATTATATATATCTTCCAGCTGCTAAATTTGATAGTGCTTCATTTCTCACGCATATGTGCAAATTGTTTATATATCTCACAAGACCTTTATACTGCAGATTCTTGACTCATCTTTGGACTATGCCGATGGGAAAAGGATGTCAAGCCAATCAGGTAGTTCTTTTTTAATCCAGAATGTATTCCATGTATACTCTTATGATTTCATGTTTCTCGCATTTTGAGCCGAATAATAATATTTTTTTCTCAGAGATGACAACAACAGAAAAGAAGTCTAAGTCGTGTTCAGGGGAAGGTGAATAAGGTTTTGGAGGCTGCAAATCACAAATCGACACACCAGAGAATCATGAAGCAAAGGATGAGCTTGGTTATGTTGCTGATTACTACCATGACCACGACGAGTGCATCCAGGAATGGGAGGAACGACGTTTTCCGCAAGTTATTCAGATTGGAAATTGGGACCCTGTCTACCAGGGACACGGAATTAGTAATATTCTTTTACCCCCTTCCTTCAGTTCATCATCCTTGTATTTCATTATTGAAATATGCATATCTAATTTTGCAGCTAATTGATTCTTAAGATGTCATAAAAGTTGAATTGTTTTTTTGTTTTTGCTGTTAATTCTTAAAGCTTAAATGACCTACCCGCACACTCTTTTGTCATTATTAGATAGATCTATTTAGATATGTGTTTCGTTACCTAGGACATTAAATAAAAGTTTACCTAATTTGTTTGCAGGTCTTTTTGATCCTTCTGCTCTACGTAATTACTCCGAGGTATTCATAAATTATTATTTCTTTGGCTCAAGACTTGGATTGGTTTTGTGTAAGCTTGGGTATACTCCATAATATATCTTGTTACATTTTTTTTTTCAGGATGAACTTGATCTCGCAAATATGTTTGAGGGAGGTCCTCCATTTCGCCCGGAGGTATTCATAAATTATTATTTCTTTGGCTTAATACTTGGATTCGTTTTGTGTAAGCCTAGATATACTCCATAATACATCTTGTTACTGTTTTTTTTCCCTCAGGATGAACTTGATCATATGCATGAGTGAGGGAAATTTTAAAAATTAATTATCCTTTGGTAGCGTCCGTGGTGTAGCCCTGCTTCTCTCTCGTGGAAATGGAGCCGGTTTTCATTTTTATGATAAACTTTTTAATACACAAACTTGTTTTAGGTGAAGTGATAATGGATCTTTGTTTTGATGGTTACAAGTTATTGATATGATGGTGCTGTAACTATATTTTAAACATATGCCTTATGCTAAGTTGAGTTGGTGGTGTTTTTGATGGTAGGAACAGGTCGGGGTGGGTTGGCCGCAAACAATTTATGTCCTAAATAATATAATTATCCAATATAACTAAAAGGCAGGAAGTGAGTTTTGCAAAACATTGTGTTACCCACGTGTCTTTACATGATTGGAGAAACATTAAATGAGCTGACAGACTTAATAAATCCTACTCCACCGCCTTCTCCAACCTCCACCGCCTTCTCCTGGATTAAAAACACCGCCTTCATGAGAATAGCAAACGGTCCTGAAACTTCTATACTCTTCTTTGTCTCCTATGTTAAATCAAAGAGGGAAAAAAACACGCCGCTCAACTTTCCACACGAAGATCAATCAAACCACACAAGATCATTAAAGAGGTGGATTATCAAATATTCAAATACAAAAGATACCCATTACTTCAAACCACTTAATCTTCAAAACCCATCTAATCATTTTCATCATCTGTAACCCTGAACTCAGTCTCCCCAAAACCCTTTATCTAAACACCCAGCTTAAATCCCACTTTTCCAGCGACGCGTGTCCGAGAAGATCCGGTGAACAGAGGTTTGTGTTCGGAAGGTTCGGTTTGTGTTTTATTTTGTTGATTTAGTGTGAGGGTTAATTGGAAATGATGATTAGAGGTTTATCTAATAATTGAACAAATAAATGACTCGGTAAGATTTTCATTTGTGAGTGTAAATTGAAAGAGGTTATATATGACTTTTTGTTGTGTTTGTAGGTTATTCGATACAACTGTAATCAATTTCAGTTGATAAATCTTGGTTGGTGCGAGGGAGTTGGTGATATTGCCGTTATGAGCTTGGCTTATGGGTGTCCTAATCTCCTTGCTGTTGATCTGTGTGGTTGTATTTTTATAACAAGTATGTGTTAATTGTATAGTTGAGTTTTGAATGTTAAACTATGTTGTTGAGTTAGTAGAATTGGTAGAGATAAAAATATGCTTCTTTGTCAACGTATTAGGGATCTCAGGTATTGATTTTTAAAATTTTGTTAATTTATTTGTGGGTTTTTGGTTTTGTTTAGTTTGGTGGCTTAATTTTATAAGATTTTATATATTCGTTCGGCTTTCGAGTCGTTTGTCGAGCTCCTGTCACTTAGATATTGGGTGATGCCTGTTTATTTAAGGTTTTGTTTGATTGATTGCATTATTGCTATTGAGCTTAGGCCTTAATTTAGTTAGAATGGTTAGTTGCAGGTGTGTCGATAGCAATTGGAAATAACGAACTAGCACACAACAAACTGAAAATCGAGGCTATATCACTATGAAGAACCGAGAATAGAAAAGGAGGTTGAAGCAAATCAGAAAAGGGTGAGAAGAAAGAGTTTGAAAAGCAACATATTTTGAGGCGAAAGGTATTTCTTCTCCCTCTCGATTCATGCTGATGAGTGTTAATAGTCTTTTGATGATAAACAAGCAGTTCGAGAAATAGTCTTTTGGTTTGCTTATGTTGTATAAAAAATGTAGTTACGAGGGATGTTTTTAATGTTATCGGGGGTCATGACTGTTGCGCCATTTTTCCTTTGTCTTTTTACCTGAGACGAAAGGTAAGAGTTTGGAAGAAATGGGGGCATTATTTGAGAAAAAGGATACTGAGAGCAGTAAGGTAGTTGAGATACGTGAAAGATAAATTTTAGTGTAGTCTGATACTTTATTATAACGACAACTTATTTTCTTATGGTTGAATTTTTGCATGGTCTGTTTGTGCATATAACTGCTTATTGGTACTCTTTGAAAAGTGTTAAATACATTTAGTTCAGTGCGCTCTTTGAACCAACGTAGGTTGTGACTGTTTTTCTTTATGTTTTGTTATTCACACATACTCTATTTTGCATATGTTCTAAGTATACACTTCCTTTTTTTATACTTGACTTTAGAACATACAATCTTATGCAGCTCCATCTTTGTGTCAAAACTAATCCGGAATTTACCGAATGTAAGTCACTGCCTCTCTCTCATTGTTATCAAAAACCATATCCGGAACTGCTCCAAATTACAGGTATGTGGTTTTTTTTGTTTATAAATTTATGAATTGTGCTTATTTATGTTTATTTTTTGGGTTGTTTGATTTTGGGCTGTCAAGCAGCTGAAAATAACCAGGTTGTTTGAATGAGTCATGCAGATGAGGTCATTCAGATACCGAATGGGTTTCAAGCTATGAAGTCAGCAGGGTAAGGTTGCAGTTGTGGAGTGTATCGGGAGGTGGTTTTATGGGTTCCAATACCACCCTGAGCTATAATATTTCTATGCGAAAATGTTAGTTTCTGTGATTAGCCATTGTTTGTCAAGGGACTTAAGGTTATTTTCTCTCTTATCAGGAAATTTTAATTGGCCTATATTTCAACAGTTTAATTTTTATGTCATTCTGGGAAGATAACAAACAGGTATCCCGCGTCGCATCAAAATATGTATGTAATAGTTATGGTGACTGCAGTTTGTGGTTGCTTTTTTGTTTTGACCTATACTAATTTTGGGCACTTTGTTTTCGTAACAGGTATTACCGTATTAACAATGGTGTACAAAATGGTTACAACAGCTCGAGTACATGAAATACGTGACCACATTCTCTGGCCCACGGTAATTTACAATCCTATTCTTTGATAAGTTATAATATCCTGTAAATGTTTTGATTGCCTAGAAATGTAAAAGTCAATGTTAAATTACATATTAGTTTTGAATAGGAGGCGTTGTAAAAGTGCAATATCCACATAGATGCCATTGACATAACTCCCTACCACTCTAAGCCTGATCAACTTTTTTTAACTGCTTTTGAGGATGTTTGTGGTTGAATAATTTATACGATCTTATTGGGTTATTTTGTTAGGAAATAAGGTATAATCTTAGCACCCAGATAAACCTAATCATATCATATTCTGATTACATAACCTGTTTTTAGCAACCAGATTATATACCTTGGAAAGCCTGATGGTCCCATGTGTCACACTACAGCCAAAACTTGGTACTATACATCCATATTTGATTCAATAAATAAAGCAGAGGTGCACCTTTGCTTACCTTCAAGCTGTATGTAATCACGCTTTTTTTTTTAAGCAATCACATTGTTCAGCAACGATTCCACCAGTGATAGAAATGAGAGACGTTTTAGTTGCAATGAATAGTATCAGTGGCTAATGTAGAGGCACTTTAATATATGCATTTGCAGGTTCATAATTCAATTTTCTGATTCTTTTTTTATTTGGATTATTAAATATATGAAAGAGGGCCTGTGAAAGTATCCTGTAGCATAAGACAGTTGGTTACTTAGGTATGTAATTGCTTTATGTATACTATATTTTCTTCAAAAAACAACTGCTAAACTACTGCACCGTACTAACCTGAGATAAATCCCTTTAATGCAAAGTAGATCATTCAACACCGATCTGAAAAGAAGACAAGATGTAGAAAAGAAGGATTAATTCGAGAACAACATCAGAGCACTACGCCATCAGGGGTATAAGTGAATCAGATTGCTAAATCACAACAAGCTTGCTTGAAATAAAAAATATCACTGATGTTCGACTTGGTTCAGAATCTTCCACAGTTGGTCTCATGTACAGGGTAATTCATAGCACCAGGTCTCCAGTCATTCCAGTCACATGTCTTCCATTTTTTCATTTTTGAATATTAAAACAAATTTTGATATTTTTTCATTTTGAATAAATTTTCATTTACATAATATGCAAACTTTATGACCTCTGTTTAAAAAAAATGCTGCAGAGAGTTGGTTTTTGAGCAGCTATGCGGCTGCTGAAAACAACCACTATGTTTGACATATCCATTTTTTTTGGCTTTTGCAGGTATGTTGTACAGAATTTTATTACACACATACTCCTTAATTCAAGCAGACCTGTAAGTTACTCTCTTTTAACTTTGATCAATGTGTGTCATAAGTGGCAACTATATATAATGTTAGTACTTAGGAAATGCCCTAAAAGTGTTTTGCGTGAATGAGGCTAGAAAATGGTTCAAATTAGCTTTTTAGTTCATATCTACACGTAATCAATTAGAAACTATTTAGAGAGTGTGTTGGCTTTAGAGGATTACACTTTAAATTTGTTTCCAGTATCAGAAACATGTTGCTACTGATCTCTTGGTGTAGCGTTTTTAGTTTATAGATCTTTTGATAGTAGTTTGAGTTTGAATCCTATGAGAGGATGTTTGGGATTGTTTACTATATCGGCTCTAAACTGTGTGATGTGAGTTTCAAGAAATAGTGTTTGGATTTGCTTAGTTTGTATAAAAATACAGCAAGTAGATGAAAAAATAACATGGCAACTCATCAGCGTTTATGAAATAATGAGACACCGTGTGATGTGAATTGGTTTAGAGTAGAATTTTTATTTTTGTAGAGGAAATATTGGAAATACCCTCGATAGGTAGCCCCAGCACATTACTTAGAATAACTCGGATATACCCTGTTCTTCGACAGGGAAAAGTATGCTCTGAAGCTAACATATGATACTTAAAAACCCACTCTATTTTTTTACTGTTGCATCTGTTTTTGTTTTTTGTTTTTGTTTTTTTTTGTTTTTTGTTTTTTTTTTTTCACACTTTTAGGTTAGCGACATGGCTTTTGTGAGATCGAGAGGATGGAAAGGAAGCAGCATTATGACCACAAGTAATCTTAGCGCTGGGATAGTCTACGTCTTATATAATATACATATTTTTGCAAGACATGTGGCAATGCAACCTGTCTTTAAACTGGAACATAAAAGTTATGTAAATATTATGATTATATAGATTTATACTATAGTTCTTTTTCGATTCTTTTGCAATTCCAATCTTTATCTGCATTTGTGTTCCATCCATTTTTTAGAAAACACACCGCGGCAACGCGCGGGCTCTCCACCTCGTCCAATTCGTTTAATATGAACTCATATTATAAGAACATTTAATGTCTCATTTTCCAACTTTATGCTATTATATAAAGAGCTTAAAATTGGTGGCATAATGGTGAAAAGCCAAAAAGAAGAGATTCTGAATCTACCCCTGAAATGGTTTCAAAATCAAGATACTTAATGGTGGAAATTTTTTCTTTCCTCGAGTCCCAGCATGTAAGCATTTAGTATCATATAATCTTCATGCAGTTTGTACTTTTGACATGTTGCATTCTTTTTCAAAATATTCAATGTCTGCCGATCGCACTGAAATAGGTTTAATGCCAACTTTCCTCTTTCTATCTACTCATCTTTTTTGCTAACCTGGTATCTTGATTCATTTGGCATGTTAGTCTTTACGCAATCACCAAGAATTACTATTTGTGATAAGGGGTACAATTACGTATACAGATGGTTCAACACTATGATGTACAATTACGTATACATATTTTTTATTGAAGTTTAGTGATATATCCCATGGAAGATCATTCCTGCACCATTCATTCCCTCCTAAATTCCGAAAACCCCAACTTCTGTGTGCTTCATCATCTTTTGGTTTATGTTACAATAAATAAAATAGTAATTAATAGAAGTTGCTATTTTTTTGTCCATTTGATTTGTGTTTTTGTTATTACAGACATTGAGATATGTATGTTTAAATTCTTATTAAAAATCCATGTGAGCATCTGTAAGGTAACTACTGATACAAGCCGACATAGTGTGCTTTCTATATATTCAGATTCCATGGTGAGCTTTCATGCATGCATCTAATCTTTTATTTTGTGACCTGTCTATATATTAGTAGGTGATTATGTCTCTTTTTTTCAAAACCCTCATGATTTTATGTTCGTTTATTTTACAGAACTATGGTGGAGGCTTTAGGTGAGGTTTGGTGGGACAAAAACAAAGTACGTCTCTTTTTCTCAAAATCCTAATGATTTTATGTTAGTTTTTGTAGTTGAAGAACTATGGTAGACGCTTTTAGTGTGGTTTGGCTAGGAAAAAAACAATGGTATGTCTCTTTTCCTCAAAGCCCTAATGATATGTTGATTATGTTAGAGTTGATATCATAGCTAAGGTGATTGGGCATTTAGGATTCATGTAACTTGTGCATTACTATATGAGAAAACACCAGCACGTCATGAACTTGCGTTCATAAGGTAGTTGAACCATGGCAGGCTCAAGTATTGCGAGTAGCCACAAAAATAATCATGTGTATCATCACTTTAAATATGGAGGTTTTTAAAGGAGGTGAATGTGAGCATAGAGCCTAAGTGTAGTTTAATGGGTTAAGGAGTGTAATTTATAAGATTATTGGCCTTTAATTTTCATAGGACATAAATCAAAGTAAAGAAAAAAAGTTCAAAACCCAACTACCGAACAAAATTATGAGAAAGAGATATGAAACATGTATTTGGGATATATTTAAGGGCTCGAGATTAATAATCATAATATACAAATACAATAAGTTATCGAATAACCATTTTTTTTTTGTTGAGTTCATTATTCACTATATAAGTGTATTATAAAATTTATTCTCATGCCTTTGCATTTGCCCGTTAGGAAAGTAAATTATTTAGATAAAAATTAATAAAAAAACTATATATGTATGTATATATTATGGTAACATCAATTATAGTTTTAAATTGTTTAATTTAACTTTTAATTACTTTTTAGTATATATTTGTTCTACTAAAACCTAAAAATAAAAACCACAAGTCATACCCGTCCATCGGACGGGTTTTGACACTATATATATATATATATATATATATATATATATATATATATATATATATATATATATATATATATATATATATATATATATATATATATATATATATATATATATATATATATATATATATAGAGAGTGTGGTTATTGTAAAAAGTGATTAGTGGTAGAAAGGATAAGAGGGGTTTCTAGCCATTGGATGCATCAATGCAAAATAAATTGATGGATAAGATTAAATGGGTTATTAATGACAATTTATTAATTTTAGTGGGTCATTATGTATCATTGTGAAACTAAAAAGGATATACTAGTCTTTTTGAACCATTTATGTCTAACGTTTTTTCTCTAGCCATTTGAACCATTTATGACACAGTGATTAATATATTCAAAAATCTGTTTATGACTCATTAATTTTGTTATATCTTTATTAGTGACACATTAATTTATGACACATTTTTTACTCATATCATAATTAGTGACACACTAATTTATTTATACTTGTTTATGACACATCAATTTTTTGGACACATTTATAGTATCACTTATTTAGTCACATTACAAAATTTTAGTATATTTATATTGACACATTACAAAATTTTACTATATTTGTAGTGACACACACTATTTTTTTATACATATGTAGTGGCACACTAAATATTCTGATGCAAGTGTAGTGACACACTAATTTTAATGACACATTTTTTTAATGACAAACTATGTGTTTTGACACACTTAGTTTCACAATATATTTCTAGTAACATACTAAGTTTTTTTGACACATTTTTAGTGTGACACACTTAGTCTTTTGACACATTTATAGTGACGCACTGATTTAACACATTTTTATCGACAAACTAATTAAGTTTTGTGAAACACTTAGAAGTATGATACATTTGTAGTGACATATTAAAGTTTTTGCTACATTTTAAATTAAACTCCTAGTCTTTTGACACACAAAACTAATTGTTCGGACACATAAGCTATACATAAGCTATACACAAAACTAATTTGTAGTGACATATTAAAGTTTTTGCATATTCTTTTCGTCTTGAGAAGGGCGTCATTATTTGCACAACAATCGAGTGTGATTGGGTATGTAAATTCAAAATAATACATTTTTTTATATTTTGATGTAATCTTGAAGCTAGACAAATAATAACTTTAATTTTATGTTCATACTCGAAAACTTGTCAATTAGATTCGATAATGATATCAATCATAATTTGAATAATGAATTGATATATACTCGAAATCTTTCTTGACCTCATGACCCCTCTTTTTAATAAAGAAAATAAATAAAAATTTATGGAATATGCTCCATTCAATATAATACTAGTTGTATGTGTGAGGTTAATGACATGCTAACGTACTACTTCAAGATTGTCATTTATTTTTGTGTGCGTATAATATGCATGGTTTTTGACATTTCAAATAATTATATGTTTAATGCAAGCACAAGCAAAGTTCAAAAATTCATTTTTTTATTTATTTAAATACTTATGTATTATTATGATCTTTTATCTTGTTTAGACAACCCATGGTCAAGCAAGATAGGAAGTTGTAATAATTTAGAGATCATGTTGAAACTTATGAAAGTATTTAGTATTTTGAGGTGATATATTTTAACATTTGATCCTTTGAAACGATATTGTGTAAAACAATGGTTTTTTATATATATGATTGATCAACTTAGTTTGCATTCTATGTGAGTTACTAAAACATTACAAGGTGTCAACATATATGCAAGTAAATTTATCTATGCCTAATGCAAAAACAATTTTGCAATCTCAAGAAATGTATCATAAGTTCTATTTAGGCATAATCCGGAAAACTAGTAGCAGACAAATAATATACATGACACATGTGTTTAGATATGTAAGTAGCTCAATTACAAATAGAAATGATCACGTAATAATATCTAATAACAAAATTAAAGTACAAGGAAACACACATAATCATTTAGCATAACACACATAAAAATATTCGTTATCGTTTTGTATGTTAAATACAACAATATACTTGCTTGATTTTGTTTTAAAATAAAATAGTTTCATCCCCATTTCAAAATTTAATTAAGATCAATATTTTGAAAAGATAAAAACACAAATTTTCAAAGATTCATTGATTAGAAAGGCCCGACTTGAAATAAAAAATCAAATACAAGTTTTACGTTAAAACGTAATGCAACGTTTTGACCACTGTGTAATATTTTGCATTTATGACTTAATTATGTTTGAAATTAAAGACTTGGAAGTATTTTTAGACTTGAAGGTATTTTTAAATGAAAAGACTCAATTACCTTTACTATGACGGGTGACACGACGTTACGGACTTACAGTTGATTTTATATGAATTTTTGAAGTTAACCCAGTTCTGGTGAAGGTCCCTTAAACGTTGATGGTCTCCAAAATATTTAAGGGATCGTCCCATATATAAGGGACCATCACCAATACTCAGCAATACGTTTTTTGAGTATAAATTCATTTGGTGACTTATTGGACTTAAAGAACTTGTTGCCGCACATAAAACACGTGTTTTGAACATCATTACTATTCTTAAGACTTAGAAAAGTAAATACCGACACTTTCAAACTCTTTTGAGAAGATTTACCGTCAAGTTAGTATACATGGTGCATTTAACGAACAAAACTAGTACGAATCAAGCAACAAAGCATTCTAGCACAAATTAAGCAACAAAACACTTTTTATATTTAATCCCCCTTAATGAAAAATTTGATACATGGATCGCACTCTATTTTAAAAACCATTTGTTTTGCAAACTAGAGCGACCTGACTCTAATACCAATTGTAAACGTAAGGGGTGAATACGTTCCCGTTTAAAATCTTAAAACTATTGTATCAAATGACCGATCAAGCGTGACGTAATATGAAAAGTGTCAGCAATAGTTTTACAACAACTATAGATGGTATATTGCAATAAGTAAATCATGTCACCATAACACAAACATAGACACAATATAAATACCATTCCATCACACAAATATAATCAACACAATATAATCAATAAGCCACACAAACCTAAACTCAATGCAAGTATAAATGTGAAACAAGAAATGCAAAAATAAAACGTAAAGAGATAAGTAAAGAAAATGCAAACCGGACACGAAGATTTATAGTGGTTCGGTCACGAAACTCCTCTTCGCCCTACTCCACTCCCCGAGTACCCAACTCGAGAGTTACTTCACTAATCAACAAGCTTCCTTCTCGGCTGAGAAAACCATACACCGTAGCTTACACCGATTTCCGACACTAAGCTAAATGTCGAGTTCTAATCTTAGCTAGAACCAATCTACATGACACAACACAATACAACACTAACCACTACAGAACACTTCACGGACTTACACACCATCCAGATCTACACAACACTAACCACTACAACACTTCACAGACTTACACACCATCCAGATCTACACCACACTAACCATTACAACACTTCACGGACTTACACACCATCCGGATCTACACAACATTAACCACTACAACACTTCACAGACTTACACACCGTCCAGATCTAACTATTACACCAAATTGAAAGATACGGACTCGATCTATATGTAACAAATGTTACACATGGACTAACTAGACTATATAACTTCGTATCTAGATGATAACGGAAGTTCTTCTCTCTGCACTTGAGGAAAGAAATAAAGAATCACATTTAAACAAGATTTAAACAAGTTAATGTAATCAAAGAAAAGTGATTAAGAAGACAGAAAGTTTGTGTGCTCAAGAGGTTGGAAAATCAGTTGGAAATGGGCCAGTATTTATAAGCAACTCGAGGAGCGGGGGACGGTCCCTTAAACATGGAAGGTCCCTTAAACATCGACGGTACCTTCCTGTTTTTGTCCTGATGTGGTGGAATATTTTTCTAGTGAAGGTGCAATCTCCTTGGGCGGGAAAAATGGCTTTTGGAGATTTTAAATTCAAATTTATTTTTCTTATTAAAACATTTATTTATAATTATAAAAATAATTTGTATAATTTATCTTTGTAAAAAAGTTTTGTTACATTTATAAAAATGTGAGTTTTAAGGATAAAAATAATTCTTTGATCATTTAACTAGTTTGATATATTGTTTGTTCTTACCTTAAGTGATTCAGACTTGAGACGTCGAGAGATGTTGATGCGTGCATGCATTGATGATTTGTGTAAACGAGTAACTTGTGCACTTTATGTTATGTATTACAAGTTGCATGTTAGTCATCATTAAAATACAAAGAGACTAGATTAAATGTCGTAACGTTTGCACTAACAGTAATATTATCTACAACTAAATTAATATTTTAAATATTTCTTAATCCTTAAAATTTTATCATTTTTTGTTTCTAATCCGTGATTTTTTCTCTCGCAATAACTATAAATTGAACACGTAAATTTTGCATCTAAGGTAAAACCAAAATAAGCAGTCATAACTATTTGCATCTATACACTTGGGTAAAGATCTAGCGAGAAGAAAACTTAAAATGAGAAGAACGAGAAATAACTATAACAGCATATTTGAGAGTATCGACTTGAATTACATGCATCTCTATTCATTCAGATGCATTACACTTAGTTTCGAATGTGATTTTTGTTGGATCGATATACTTTAATCAAACTATCTAAACTAGCTTGTTAAGGTTTAATAACCTCGGATAAATCCTAAGTTATTAACAAAGAAACACTGAGCAATCTTTATCAAGTACGCGGAATTTACTTAACAAAGCTAAGAAGAATAACCTTTTATTATAAACTCTAAATCATTATTATGCATACTCTAATACAACTATAAGATAATCGAACTTCTCTCTAAAACACTAATTAACTTGTGAATTCGTAAACTCTAAAACTCATAGACTCATACATCTAATGCCAATCTAGGAGTCCTTTTATAGGCTCAAGGATATCCTAGTCGGTTTACAATTGATAGCCTTGTACGACAAGTAATCTAAACATAGAATACAATACTTTCCATAAACGAATAACAGTTCTTTTGTTCTTGCAAGACTTTGACTTTTTCTTTAGCAGATTTTGACTCTTTGACTTTTCCCAAGATTTGCTTTGACCTTACATTTCATATCTTCGATACTTTCATGTCTTCATCACTTTCATATCCCAACAATCCTCCCCTAACTTGAATTCTACTTGCTTGACTTCAAGTTTCATTGAATGTATCTTTACAGCTTTCATCTTTAAGATCAGATTGTTTCTTAGTCTTTCCAATATATCTCTGAGTGTGTCGTACTTGTCAAAGTATCTCTTAGAATTGTTCTTTTCTCAAGCAGATCCAAAGAAGCTCCATCTTTTCAAAGAACACATCAACATATGTCAATTTGTACATTAATTCAGTTTAAGTTGCATACTATTCTCATCACTTCCGGTGTGTTAACTCCTGTGAGAGGTGAATCATTGAAAATTTAATGGATTTAGATCTCTTTACCAAAGCCATTATCTTTGGAGTAGCCAAATGTTTTGGTGTTTAAGACCATGGTACATTGATAACCATATAATTGTTAGCAAATCATCAGCTATCAACAGATTTGATTTGTCTTTACCAAAAGCTGTTTACCTTCCGACTAGTTAGTTCTTCAATCTAATGGTGAACTAATTACCAATAATGGTTTTTCCACTGCCTTTACCACAAGCCATTTTCTTGTGGGCTAGCCAACTCTTCACATTAACTGATATGGTGAGTTGATTACCATGCAACTTATTAGCAAGTTGTCAACTAAAAACGGATTTGATATATCTTTACCAGAGCCGTTTGCTCATGGATTAGCCAATCCTTTTGTAACCATGGTGGATTGATTACCTATTTGATGTTGCCATCTCAAAATCCATTTATTTAACCTTTGTTTCAAAAAAATTTATACTTTAGCAAAAGGTTTCTTTCAAAAAAAAATCACTTAACTGGTTTAAAACAACCGCAGCGTACTTTGATGAAAGTACTTGATGATCGCAGATTTTGAATAAAGTACTGGTTTATCAAAAATAAATTATTCAATAAAATTCATACCAGTTTACTCATCATCTTCAAAGAATGGTAGTCCAGTTGATAAATAAATGGATAACCATGCAAGCAGTTTCATTATCCTCTTCTACTTCCAATCCATGCTCTAGCATTCTTCTCATGAGCTCAACTGTGAGAGGATATCTTCTGTTTACAAACATGTGTATCATTTTACCATTTTCTAGCTCCAAAACATGAACTCCAGATTCTTCAAAGAATCTCCAACAAACAATTTCCCAGTTTTCTTGATTTTTCCATATATCATCGATTGCTTTCCTCTTTCTGTTTCCACATGGTTATAAGATCTCCAAGCAAAACCGCACAATTCCTTCCGATGGAATATCTCCAAAATAAGCTTTTACCACATTATATAGATAGAATAAATCCACTCTATCTATAATATGTAACAAATCCCATAACCTATTGAAAACTTTGAAGCTTTCATCTTCCTTATGAAAAATCATATAATCTCCTTCTTTGGATTTGACAATATCAAAAGCACTAATCTGAGATCTGTTCATCTTCATGTCAGTATCTTCTTTTGAATAATCAAAATCTACCACTCTGAGATAATTTCTTAATGCATCTTTAGACTCGGATCTTAATTCAACTCTTTCTTTCTTTGAAAAATGTCTATCTGTAAATCAGTTTTTCTTTTTCTTTTTAAGCTCTTCTTCCTTTCACTTTCAGTCCAAAAACTTCTTCTAAAATCCTTGATATCTCAACACTCTTCTTATAAGCTTCATTGTCTCAGATCATAGAGTATTTTCATGTCAACATAGTTCAACTTATGCAATCCTTTATACCCTCGACCTTTCAAATATGCCATCATAGCATTCTTGTCCTTAGCTAAATTAGGTCTTCTAGGCATATATCTAACAGGAGTAGGTGATTGTAATGGTTCATCACAGATCTAATTGCTCTTGCAACTTTTAGCCACTTCTCTATTGAGCTTCTTCAGCTTCTCCGCTCTATCTTTAGCATTTAACTCTTCTTGAAGTTTTCTAGCAGCAGCTTCATTCCTAGCAACTTCAATTTCTAATTTCTGCCAAATTAAGTTTCTTCTTCTTTTCTTCTACTAAAACACCTTTCCCTTTATCCTTAGGATCAATTGCAGGTTGAGAAGTTCTTTGTTGTTCATCTTCTGCACTTCTAATAGTAACACCACATCTAGGTTGTGATAATTCTTGAAAAATTGTAGCAATGAACTCATCATCACTTAATGAATGAATTGGTTTGAGAATGGCTTCCTCCTCTTCTTGTATAACAGTTGTAGAAGGACCAGCTTCTTCTTCAAAATTCAAAACTCGGAGTTATCACTTGCTGTTGAAAAGCAGATACTTTGTTGTTCAAGACCTTGTTGTTCAAGTACCTTGAACTTGTTCAAGACTTTGTTGTTCAGTACCTTGAACTTGTTCCTCTTGTTCATCAGCATCTTTGAATGATCTTTTCTTGTTCATCGTAACTTTCAGTTGTTTCTTCTTCTCAACATTTCAAATTATCTTTTTCTAAATTCCTCCCCAAGTTGACAGAAGATTGTTGATGAACCTGTATGTGGCTTTGTTTTTCTTAGACTTGCGCGCTCCTTTTCTTAGATTTAACCCAGATTCTAAATTGTTGAACTAATGGCCACACAAAAATCTTTAGCCTTCTAAACTTCAGTTTTAATTTCTTTATCTGTTTGGCTTGAACCTCAGTAGTCTTTTTCAACTTGACCAACTCCCTTGTCAAAACATAATTATCCAATGTGATTTCATCAGGAGATATGGTATGTGAATCCTCTCCTTGAATAGGTGGATGATCCTCTCGGTTGAGAAACGAACAGACCCTTGTGGAGATGGAGAATGAAACTGCAACATGTTCTTGAAATTCAAGATTACTAGGAGAAGCGAGTACTTGTAGAGATGCGACTTTCTTTGATGTAGCTCTGTGAAGAAGCAAGATTGCAGGAGTGCGACTGCAGATCGTGCACTTTCACCGATCATCACTCGCGATTTCTCTAACAAATGAACAACATCCATCATGGAAGTTGTTGTTAGGAGTATCTTGACCCTTGAATAAAACACTCCTTTTGCCATAAAAGTAAAAATCTTGGATTGTTGAACAATAACAGCAATAAAGTCAGTAGGTTTTGGCACATCGAAAGTTGCTTGTTTAAGAAAACCTGTATAAACCTTGGGTACATCAGCTAAGTAGATCCATGTGAAATATGTGAGAGCATTCCATCCAGTATTAGCCTTGAGAAGTTAAAACTCTATCTCAGCTAACCCAACCATAGCAGATGCTATATTTGACCCGAAATGCTCCCAAGAGGTACTCTTAGCACTTATGCAATGGAGCAACACATGAACCAAAAACTTCCAATGCGGACAAAATAATTGTTTTCTAAACGTTTGTTCATTCAAAGATCCTTCATAGCCAATATGTCTAAAAGTATCCCATATCAACTGCTTATCAAACCTTAAAGCCCCATCTGCATCATTGAACAATAAATCTTCTGGATGGAGTCTTGATCTTAATAGTTCTTCCAAAGAATCGTTGATCTAATATAATATTCATCATTATCCATGTTATCTCTAGCATTAGCCCAAAATTCTTGAATCCAGGGCTCAATAATATCCGACTCCACTAAAAGAGCATAACCGATAGAAAGTTAACCAAGAAGATAATCTATTATATCATGAAAGAGTATATTCGCGGGCCTCTTATCCAAATTAGAGACCATATTATGCTTAGAAACAGTAGGACGATTCGCCATTGTTGATTATGTAAGCACAAAAGAATTGAACGCGAAGAATATGAATATGATGAGAGAAAGATGGAAAAGATTCTAATGTATCAATATGAGAGGGAAAATCGGAAAACAAGTATTTATAGGTGAGATTTGAAAAATCACAACCTAAAATAACATTGTTACCGTTAGTGATCCGTGCTGAACCGTCAAGTCTAATCACACGAGCTACCAACTTGTGAATACCGGTAATCCGAACAGAACTTTAAACCGCTCGCAACACAAATGCAATGAAGTCGGAGAATATAGTGAATTCCCGGGTCGTTTAGTCCCACGGAGACTCAATGGTGTGTAAAACACTTGATCAGACGATAGAATGATCACTAAGGATAGTGATCGGAAAGGATTTGGATGGATAATTACACTACTGAAAAAGGTAATAAATTAAAGCGACTTAAATACAAATTAAGAAAAGTAAAAAGATAAAATATATTAAATAAACGCTATCACTATATTTAAAGTGATGAACGTTTAAAATTTAAAACTTACGTTTAAATTAAAAACTACGTTAACGTACAAAATAAAAAGTGAGATCTAAGAAATAAAAGTCCTAAAAATATGAAAATGACATTTTTACAAACCTAATGATAAAATAAAATATTTAGAAAAAGAAAATTATTTTTATAACTATTTAATTAATTATTATTAATTAAAAACTAATTTTAACTATTTAATATTACTCTAAAATAAAAGAAAATATGAAATAAGACTAGAAAAATAAAATGAAGACTTAGGAAAATATAAAATATCATAAAACTTATTTTAAAACTGAAAATATATTTTTTAGACTTTTTATGTATTTATTATTAATTTAAAACTATTTAAAACTAATTAAAATGCTAGAAAATACTATTTAAACTAAGAAAATTATGGAAAAATATTTTTTTGGCTTTTTATATTTATCTTAACCTAATAAAAATGAAAAATTATTTTTTTGAAACTTTTCTTAATTATTTGTATTTAAAGCTAATTAAAAAGGCTTAAAAACTAATTAAAATGTAGAAAAATAGCAAACAAGCTAGGAAAAATCTGAAAAATTCAAGAAAAGCTTAAAATAATATTAGGAATCTAAGAAAAATATAAAAAATAGGGGTTGTGTGGAGGAATATGCAACTGATGTGCAAAGTGCTTATTGAAATAAGCACTTGGATAAGCTAAAGAAGCACAATAAGCACCAAACCAAAAAAGAAGCTTAAATAAACTATAAGAACCAAAATGCAACTAGAATAAACAAGCTACAACCACAAGATATCAAGCTAACACAGATTTGGCTTATATGAGCTTAAGCACAAAAACAGTGAGAGGGTGCTTACTTTGAACAAGAAAATAAGCTACATAATAAGCTGAAACAAAAAAACAACAATTGGAACTTGGAGAAGACCTGGTTGGGACCTAGTAAACCAAAGAAGAGACTTAGAGAGGCTCAAATGAGCTTAATGCAAGAGTTGCAAAAACTACTCAAGCCCTCAGTGATCTTGATGCCACACGGGCAACCGACACCATATTGACAAGCTTATTTGGGGCTTAAACAAAATTCACAAAATTTGACAAAAATGATAATCATAAAATAGACCAGTAGAAGTTCTAAATACAACAAGTTACACTGAAATTGGCCAAGAGATGAGCTCATGAAAATTCTTCCTAGTTGAGCCCAAAATAGGTTTTTGCACAATTTGACTTTTGAAGAAAAATGAAAGGTTGACTTCTTGGAACTTTAATCTGGATTTCCAAACTGAAAATGATGTTATAAGGTAAAATGAAGCTAAAGCAAACTAGTTATATGAATTTTGAACACAAAACAAGATTTTGAGTTGCAAAATCTTCAACAGTTAACAGATTAGAACATATGTGAAGCAATTTTGACTTTCTTACAGTTGAAAACTGGTTTTTCTTGTTTCTATGAGTTACTATGAGCTAATGAGACATGAGACTAGCATAAGCAACATCACAAGCAGCCTATAACACAACTGAACTAATAAATCCAAACACCCCTTATGAAGCAGTTTTAAGCTTTTATGCTAAAACAAATTTTTAGACCAAATTACCAATTGATTAACTAAAATTAACTATATTAAAACAAGATTAAACTATAAGTAACAAGGATTAAACACTGAAACTAGGAAATGCAAGTTTTCACTAAATGGCTTACAATTTGGAATTCCAATGTATACCGAGAACTGAGGTCCGAGATCACTTCCTATACGCTTACCACTAAGCTCTAAACCAAGAACAATCCAATTATTCAACCACTTAGTCTTGATCTTCATTTCAATGATTTTGCATTTTAACTAATTTTTTAGTGATTTTGGTATTTTGAGTTTTCACTTTAAACTGAGTTATAAATGATTTCATTGGCTTAAACAGGCAACTAAGAGCTTATATAAGCTTATTGAGTTCAAAACAACAACCATAAACAACAAAAGCCAATTTTGAGATTTTGGCTCAAAATTTGCATAAACTTGATATGTAAACTTTTCTTGAAATTGAAAATGCAAACAAGTTTTTATCACACTCAAATACAAATACAAAGGTTTTACAAGCTTAAACATACACTGTATAACTTTTAAAAATTAAAATCGACATAAGCTTAAAATGAATTACACTACTTGGTTTTTCCTCTCTTCTCTTCTTCCTTTTATACTCCAAGTGGTCTTTCCTTCTCTCTCTTAGCAAATCCCACTATCCCGAGACCCTTGGATGAGTTGGGAGATTTTTAGCCATAGATTGGTTTTTTGGCGGGAAATGGGATTTTAGCAGCTTGGAGCTTGAGTGGGAGTAGGGATGCAATAAATGCATTTTGTAGTTGTTGTGGAGGTGGGGGGGACATGGAGAGTGATAGGTGAGAGGGGATGGGAAGGTGGGTTTTGCATGCAAGTGGGGAAGAAAGGAGCAAAAGGCGCGTTTGTGTTTTATTTGACTTGGGGAGAGTTGGTTGACCGGGTTGGGATAATAGACCGGGTTATGGATTGGGTTTGGACCGGGTAATGGATTTGGTGTGGGCTTAATTTGGGCTTAGGCTTAGATATAAAACCAATTAGTAGTTTAGGGGTTAAATGTGTACAATTCAATCTCCGGGGACCAAAACTAACTTCTGAAAATGTAGCCCAAGGATTGGTTTTGACAATCTCAAATAATATAAGGACCATATTTGCCATTTTTGAAAAGTCCAAGGACTAAACATGACATTTTTCAAACTTTAGGGACTAAAGTTGTAATTTTGCAAATTTTAAACTTTGAAGGGTTTGTTTTAACAACTTTTGAATCCCATGGACCTTAAATGACATTTTTCTTTATTTTGATATACCAGGGACTGTTTTTGACAATTTTTGAAACTTAGGGGACTAAAACTGCCAATTTTGCAAACTTGATACGTTTTTCATCCGATTTTGATATTTTTGCATTTAAAACACATAAAACACTGATTTGTGATATTTTCATCATTTTGATGCATTTTGAGTGTTTTAGATGATTTTGGCAGTTTATATTGTACAAAAATGATGAGTATTTAGACACTCATCAATCCCCACACTAAGATATTGCTAGTCCCTAGCAATGATTTGAAGCTTTAATGGATTTTAAAACTCTTTACCAACAGCCATTACTTCTGGAGTAGCCAAATGTTTCAGTTCAAGTAAGAACCATGGTACACCGATAACCATGTGATTTTGAGCAAACCACCACCTTTCAACGGATTTGATTTTGTCTTTACCAGAAGCCGTACCCTTCTGGACTAGCCAACTCTTAGATAAATTATCAACATTATCTTTGGTGAGTGAATACCAATTATGGATTTTCCAATGCCTTTACCACAAGCCATAATCTTGCGGGCTAGCCAACTCTTCACTTTTTAGGATATGGTGAGATGAAAACCATACAATTTTGGGCAAATTGCAAGCCGTCAACGGATTTGATATATCTTTACCAAGAGCCGTTTGCTCCTGGATTAGCCAATCCTTTTGTTTATCAAACATGGCGGACTGATAACGAAATGAGTGTGTAGAACACTTACTCCAAAAAAAAAAATTTTTGGCCAAAAACGGGGGATTTGGGTGGATAATATATGATAAAATTCGTGAGAATTCCCCCCACACTTAGAAATGAATATTGCCCTCAATATTAAAAGTACCGGCGGTTATGCCGAAACCTAGAACGTAAAAGGGAATTACTACTGCCATTATTTAGAAAGGATTTTTTTTTTTTTTTTTTTTGAAAACATGTGGTAACCCCCACACTAGGGTGGTAGAAAATAGAAAGAAGTCGAAATATGGGTGAAAACCCATATATGCTTATATTTTTGATTACCGAGTCGCTAGCTTGACTCAACCCCGAATTAATTTGTTCATGGGGAAGTAAGTGGAAGAGATAACCTCCATCGGACTTTCATTCAAGATGTTTGGACAAACATTTGAAGCACGTGAAAGTTCCACACCGATGAGATATAGAGAGCGACCCGGCTCACGAGATGATAAATGAAAATGTCGGGATCAAAGATAGTGTCCTCACTCCCGAAGGAGTGAAGAAGAAAGGAAGTCACATCATAAGTGAGGAATGGGAGAAAGATGTTGATAACAATCAAGATCCATTCTTCATCCTCAAATGTAGACATATCGGGAGGAAGGGTGAAGGTAGTATCATCAATAAGCAAACTCTTATGATAGAGTATACCTTCCTCAGAGCCAATATCATCCTCAAGATCAAAATAGAAATGATCATATTCTGGAGGAGATATGTCATGAGAGAGTTCACCGGAGAACTCTTCATGAAGAGAATCATTGGAAAAAGCCTCAAGTTCGAGAGATGTTTCGGCTTGTCCAATGTAGAGTCACTATCCACAACGGGGATAGGAGATGAATGTCGTTTAGCACAAAATGATTCGATCTTAGAAACGAGGAGATTTATATTGAACAATTGTTCACGAAGTACCTCATCCTTAATTTCAAGATCATCGAATCTTCACATCTTCTAAGCTAACTAGCTCAGAAGGTAGCTCCTCGACATAATAGATGTCTCCATAGGATAAAGAATCGTCAAACGAAATACAATCGTTGTCAGAATCGGAGAACATCTCGACATGATCATATGGAATGTCAAGAGGAGGAGAAGAATCACCATTAAGAGGCTCATCACACATATTACAGGAGATAACCTCGGACTCACTTGGGATTGGGACAAGGCTCTCAACACAGACGATTCCATTTGGAATAGTGCTAAGAGGCTCGTCCCCATTATGAGAGAGTCTTTGGAAGCAATTATAGGTAAGATAGGTGTGATAGCAATAGACTGAGGGAGTTGAGAAATAAGATCGTTCAATTGAGTAACACTCTCCTCGTCTTTCTCATAATATTCCTTCATTTGAATACTATCCTCATCATCATCGTCATCATATCCGATTCTTATATTCATCTGCTGAAGCTTACACACCATTCTTTTCATTTGCGCTTTTCGAATGCGTATTTCTTCATAACTTTGAGGAAGATTACACTCCTCGTAATCATTGAAATGATGTGAAGGCTCGAAGTCGATGACCGATGGAGTATTGTGGGGGTTGGAAATTGTCAAACCGGAGAATGGAATTTTGAAAATTTTGTTTCATCGGTTGACAGTCAAAAGTCTCATGAGGACCCCCGCAATTCTCACAAATGAGATAATTGGGAAAATAACTCACCAAAGTTCTCGATTGTAACACGGTTCCGCTCATCACAAGCGGGACGTGGTGGACAATCAAAACCGAATGAGAATCATTCCCACAATACTGCATGAGTAGGATTCGTTACAACTGTGGAGGTAGGTAGGAAAAATCAGGTGTTTCATTTGAAATGGGATCGGGATTACCGACAAATTTGTCTTCGAAACTCACATTGGTACATCGCCGACAATTTCCACCGTTAAATGGACCTCCACACCATGAACATGTCAAATACCATGACATAGAGAATTAAACAGATAAGAGGGATAAGAGATGAAGAATTAAACGGTTATAGAGGATAAGGAATTGAGAATTAAACAGATTAGAGGATAAGGGAAATGTAGAATCAAAAGATGCGAGAGGGTAAAGATGGATATTTTTGGATTTTTTTTTTTTTTTTGATAACTTTACAAAAAACTTTTTTACAAAGGATGGGATATGTGCAAGAATGGGTCTGAAAATGGCTAAACACACGCTAAAGCCTCCCGGCAAGCAAGGCCAAAATTTGATCCGTCTTGAACCGTCAAGTCTAATCACACGAGCCGACCACTTGAATGGTGATCGCATGAGACTTAAACCGCCGACACAAATGCAATGAAGTCCGGAGAATATAGTGAATTCCCGTCGTTTGTCCCACGGAGACTCAATGGTGTGTAAACACTTGATCAGACGATAGAATGATCACTAAGGATAGTGATCGGAAAGGATTTGGATGGATAATTACACTACTGAAAAAGTTTATAAATTAAAGCGACTTAAATACAAATTAAGAAATGTAAAAAGATAAAATATATTAAATAAACGCTATCACTATATTTAAAGTGATGAACGTTTAAAATTTAAAACTTACGTTTAAATTAAAAACTACGTTAACGTACAAAATAAAAAGTGAGATCTAAGAAATAAAAGTCCTAAAAATATGAAAATGACATTTTTACAAACCTAATGATAAAAGAAAATATTTAGAAAAAGAAAATTATTTTTATAACTATTTAATTAATTATTATTAATTAAAAACTAATTTTAACTATTTAATATTACTCTAAAATAAAAGAAAATATGAAATAAGACTAGAAAAATAAAATGAAGACTTAGGAAAATCTAAAATATCATAAAACTTATTTTAAAACTGAAAATATATTTTTTAGACTTTTTATGTATTTATTATTAATTTAAAACTATTTAAAACTAATTAAAATGCTAGAAAATACTATTTAAACTAAGAAAATTATGGAAAAATATTTTTGGCTTTTATATTTATCTTAACCTAATAAAAATGAAAAATTATTTTTTTGAAACTTTTCTTAATTATTTGTATTTAAAGCTAATTAAAAAGGCTTAAAAACTAATTAAAATGTAGAAAAATAGCAAACAAGCTAGGAAAAATCTGAAAAATTCAAGAAAAGCTTAAAATAATATTAGGAATCTAAGAAAAATATAAAAAACAGGGGTTGTGTGGAGGAATATGCAACTGATGTGCAAAGTGCTTATTGAAATAAGCACTTGGATAAGCTAAAGAAGCACAACAAGCACCAAACCAAAAAAGAAGCTTAAATAAACTATAAGAACCAAAATGCAACTAGAATAAACAAGCTACAACCACAAGATATCAAGCTAACACAGATTTGGCTTATATGAGCTTAAGCACAAAAACAGTGAGAGGGTGCTTACTTTGAACAAGAAAATAAGCTACATAATAAGCTGAAACAAAAAAAACAACAATTGGAACTTGGAGAAGACCTGGTTGGGACCTAGTAAACCAAAGAAGAGACTTAGAGAGGCTCAAATGAGCTTAATGCAAGAGTTGCAAAAACTACTCAAGCCCTGTGCAGTCTTGATGCCCTGCACAGGGCAACTGACACCATATTGACAAGCTTATTTGGGGCTTAAACAAAATTCACAAAATTTGACAAAATTGATAATCATAAAATAGACCAGTAGAAGTTCTAAATACAACAAGTTACACTGAAATTGGCCAAGAGATGAGCTCATGAAAATTCTTCCTAGTTGAGCCCAAAATGTTTTTGCAAACAATTTGACTTTTGAAGAAACTGCAAAGTTGACTAAATGGAACTTTGATCTGGATTTCCAAACTGAAAATGATGTTATAAGGTAAAATGAAGCTAAAGCAAACTAGTTATATGAATTTTGAACACAAAACAAGATTTTGAGTTGCAAAATCTTCAACAAATGACAGAAGATGTGAAGCAATTTTGACTTTCTTACAGTTGAAAACTGGTTTTTCTTGTTTCTATGAGTTACTATGAGCTAATGAGACATGAGACTAGCATAGCAACATCACAAGCGCCTATAACACAACTGAACTAATAAATCCAAACACCCCTTTATGAAGCGCTTTTAAGCTTTTTATGCTAAAACAAATTTTTAGACCAAATTACCAATTGATTAACTAACATTAACTATATTAAAACAAGATTAAACTATAAGTAACAAGGATTAAACACTGAAACTAGGAAATGCAAGTTTTCACTAAATGGCTTACAATTTGGAATTCCAATGTATAATGAGAACTGAGGTCGAGATCACTTCCTATACGCTTACCACTAAGCTCTAAACCAAGAACAATCCAATTATTCAACCAAAGCTTCTTGATCTTCAGTTTCAATGATTTTTGCATTTTAACTAATTTTTAGTGATTTTGGTATTTTGAGTTTTCACTTTAAACTGAGTTATAAATGATTTCATTGGCTTAAACAGGCAACTAAGAGCTTATATAAGCTTATTGAGTTCAAAACAACAACCATAAACAACAAAAGCCAATTTTGAGATTTTGGCTCAAAATTTGCATAAACTTGATATGTAAACTTTTCTTGAAATTGAAAATGCAAACAAGTTTTTATCACACTCAAATACAAATACAAAGGTTTTACAAGCTTAAACATACACTGTATAACTTTTAAAAATTAAAATCGACATAAGCTTAAAATGAATTACACTACTTGGTTTTTCCTCTCTTCTTTCTTCCTTTTATACTCCAAGTGGTCTTTCCTTCTCTCTAGCAAATCCCACTATCCCTAGACCCTTGGATGAGTTGGGAGATTTTAGCCATAGATTGGTTTTGGGGGAAATGGGATTTTAGCAGCTGGAGCTTGAGTGTGGGAGTAGGGATGCAATAAATGCATTTTGTAGTTGTTGTGGAGGGGGGGGGACATGGAGAGTGATAAAGAGAGGGAGGGATGGGGAAGGCCGGGTTTTTCAGGCAAGCAGGGGGGAAAGAAAGGAGCAAAGCGGCGCTTTGTGTTTTATTTGACTTGAGAGTTGGTTGACCGGGTTGGGATAATGACGGGTTATGGATTGGGTTTGGATTGGGTACCGTAATGGATTTGGTGTGGGCTTAATTTGGGCTTAGGCTTAGATATAAAACCAATTAGTAGTTTAGGGGTTAAATGTGTACAATTCGAATCTCCGAGGGACCAAAACTCAAATTTCAAAATGTAGCCCAAGGTTTGGTTTTGACAATCTCAAATAATATAAGGACCATATTTGCCATTTTTGAAAAGTCCAAGGACTAAACATGACATTTTTCAAACTTTAGGGACTAAAGTTGTAATTTTGCAAATTTTTAAACTTTGAAGGGTTTGTTTTAACAACTTTTGAATCCCATGGACCTTAAATGACATTTTTCTTTATTTTGATATACAGGGACTGTTTTTGACAATTTTGAAACTTAGGGGACTAAAACCGCCAATTTTGCAAACTTGATACGTTTTCATCGATTTTGATAGTTTTGTATTTAAAACACATAAAACACTGATTTGTGATATTTTCATCATTTTGATGCATTTTGAGTGTTTTCGATGATTTTTGCAGGTTATATTGTACAAAAATGATGAGTATTTAGACACTCATCAATCCCCCACACTAAGATATTGCTAGTCCTAGCAATGGTTTGAAGCTTTAATGGATTTTAAAAACTCTTTACCAAAAGCCATTACTTCTGAAGTAGCCAAATGTTTCAGTTCAAGTAAGAACCATGGTACACCGATAACCATGTGATTTTGAGCAAACCACCGACTTTCAACGGATTTGATTTTGTCTTTACCGAAGCCGCACCTCTTAGGACTAGCCAACTCTTAGATAAATTATCAATATTATCTTTGGTGAGTCTAATTACTACCAATTATGGATTTTCCACGCTTTACCACAAGCCATAATCAAGGGCTAGCCAACTCTTCACTTTTTAGGATATGGTGAGATGAAAACCATACAATTTTGGGCAAATTGCAAGCCGTCAACGGATTTGAGATATCTTTACCAAGAGCCGTTTGCCCCTGGATTAGCCAATCCTTTGTTTATCAAACATGGCGATTGATAACGAGCGAGTAAGTGTAGAACACTTACTCCAAAAAATTTTGGCCAAAAGCGGGATTGGGTGGATAATATATGATAAAATTCGAGAATTCCACACTTTAGAAATGAATATTGCCCTCAATATTCAAAGTACCGGCGTTATGCGAAACCTAGAACGTAAAAGGGAAATACTACGCCATTATTTAGAAAGGATTTTTGAAAACATGTGGGTAACCCCCACACTAGGGTGGTAGAAAATAGAAAGAAGTCGAAATATGGGTGAAAACCCATATGCATATCTTCTTGTTTTTGATTACCGAATCGCTAGCTTGACTCGACCCCAAATTAATTTGTTCATGGGGAAGTAAGTGGAAGAGATAACCTCCATCGGACTTTCATTCAAGATGTTTGGACAAACATTTGAAGCACGCGAAAGTTCCACACCGATGAGATATAGAGAGACGAATCCGCCTACGATGATAAATGAAAATGCCGGGATCAAAGATAGTGTCCTCACTCCCGAAGGAGTGAAGAAGAGAAGAAGTCACATCATATGTGAGGAATGGAAGAAAGATGTTGATAACAATCAAGATCCATTCTTCATCCTCAAATGTAGACATATCGGGAGGAAGGGGTGAAGGTAGTATCATCGATAAGCAAACTCTTATGATAGAGTATACCTTCCTCCGAGCCAATATCATCCTCAAGATCAAAATAGAAATGATCATATTCCGGAGGAGATATGTCATGAGAGAGTTCACCGGAGAACTCTTCATGAAGAAAATCATTGGAAAAAGCCAAGTTCAGGAGATGTTTCGGCTTGTCCAATGTAGAGTCACTATCCACGAAACGGGATAGAGATGAAGTGGTTTAGCACAAAATGATTTGATCTTAGAAACGAGGAGATTTATATTGAACAATTGTTCACGAAGTACCTCATCCTTAATTTCAAGATCATCAGAATCTCTCACATCTTCTAAGCTAACTAGCTGAAGGTAGCTCGACATAATCGATATCTCCATAGGATAAAGAATCGTCAAACGAAATACAATCGTTGTCAGAATCGGAGAACATCTCGACATGATCATATGGAATGTCAAGAGGAGGAGAAGAATCACCATTAAGAGGCTCATCACACATACACGGAGATAACCCTGGACTCACTTGGGATTAGGACAAGGCTCTCAACACTAGACGATTCCATTTCTGGAATAGTGCTAAGAGGCTCGTCCCCATTATGAGAGAGTCTTTGGAAGCAATTATAGGTAAGATAGGTGTGATAGCAATAGACCGAGGGAGTTGAGAAATAAGATCGTTCAATTGAGTAACACTCTCCTCGTCGTTCTCATAATATTCCTTCATTAGAATACTATCCTCATCATCATCGTCATCATATCCGATCTCTATATTCATCCACGAAGCTTACACACCATTCTTTTCATTTGCAGCTTTCATGCGTATTTTCAGAACTTTGAGGAAGATTACACTCGTAATCATTGAAATGATGTGAAGAGTCCGATGACTGATGGAGTATCGGGGTTGAAATTGTCAAAACCGAGAATTGGAATTTGAAAATTTTGATTCATCGTTGACATCAAAAGTCTCATGAGGACCCCGCATTCTCACAACGAGATAATTGGGAAAATAACTTTCACCAAAGTTCTCGATTGTAACACTGCCATAGACGCGGGACCTGTGGTGGACAATCAAAACCGAATGAGAATCATTCACAATACCGCATGAGTAGGATTCAGATGGGGCGTGGAGGTAGGTAGGAAAATCGTTTCATTTGAAATGGGATCGATTACCGACAAATTTGTCTCCAAACTCACATTGGTACATCGGACAATTTCCACCGTTAAATGGACCTCCACACGAGAACATGTCAAATACCATGACATAGAGAATTAAAAGAGTAAGAGGATAAGAGATGAAGAATTAAACGGTTATAGAGGATAAGGAAAGGAGAATTAAACAGATTAGAGGATAAAGGAAATGTAGAATCAAAAGATGCGAGAGGGTAAAGATGGATATTTTTGGATTTTTTTTTTTTTTTTGATAACTTTACAAAAAACTTTTTTACAAAGGATGGGATATGTGCAAGAATGGGTCTGAAAATGGCTAAACACACGCTAAAGCCTCCCCGGCAATGGCCAAAATTTGATCTGCTGAACCGCCGTCAATCACACGAGCCACCACTTGTGAATGGTCAACCGTACGACTTAAAACCGCCGCATTAACAAAATGCAATGAAGTCTTGGAGAATATAGTGAATTCCCGGGTCGTTTAGTCCCACGGAGACTCAATGGTGTGTAAACACTTGATCAGACGATAGAATGATCACTAAGGATAGTGATCGGAAAGGATTTGGATGGATAATTACACCATGAAAAGGTAATAATAAAGCGAACTTAAATACAAATTAAGAAGATTAAAAGATAAAATATATTAAATAAACGCTATCACTATATTTAAAGTGATGAACGTTTAAAATTTAAAACTTACGTTTAAATTAAAAACTACTAACGCATAAAAATAAAAGTGAGATCTAAGAAATAAAAGTCCTAAAATATGAAAATGACAATTTTACAAACCTAATGATAAAAGAAAATATTTAGAAAAAGAAAATTATTTTTATAACTGTTTATTTAATTATTATTAATTAAAATCTATTTAAACTATTTAATAATACTCTAAAATAAAAGAAAATATGAAATAAGACTAGAAAAATAAAATGAAGACTTAGGAAAATCTAAAATATCATAAAACTAATTTTAAAACTGAAAATATATTTTTATACTTTTTATGTATTTATTATTAATTTAAAACTATTTAAAACTAATTAAAATGCTAGAAAATACTATTTAAACTAAGAAAATTATGGAAAAATATTTTTTTGGCTTTTTATATTTATCTTAACCTAATAAAATGAAAAATTATTTTTTTGAAACTTTTCTTAATTATTTGTATTTAAAGCTAATTAAAAAGGCTTAAAAACTAATTAAAATGTAGAAAAATAGCAAACAAGCTAGGAAAAATCTAAAAAATTCAAGAAAAGCTTAAAATAATATTAGGAATCTAAGAAAAATATAAAAACAGGTTGTGTGGAGGAATATGCAACTGATGTGCAAAGTGCTTATTGAAATAAGCACTTGGATAAGCTAAAGAAGCACAACAAGCACCAAACCAAAAAAGAAGCTTAAATAAACTATAAGAACCAAAATGCAACTAGAATAAACAAGCTACAACCACAAGATATCAAGCTAACATGATTTGGCTTATATGAGCTTTAACACAAAACAGTGAGAGGGTGCTTACTTTGAACAAGAAAATAAGCTACATAATAAGCTGAAACAAAAAAAACAACAATTGGAACTTGGAGAAGACCTGGTTGGGACCTAGTAAACCAAAGAAGAGACTTAGAGAGGCTCAAATGAGCTTAATGCAAGAGTTGCAAAAACTACTCAAGCCCCCAGGTGTTTGATGCCCGCATCGGTAACCGACACCATATCAACAAGCTTATTTGGGCTTAAAAACAAAATTCAAAATTTGACAAAATTGATAATCATAAAATAGACCAGTAGAAGTTCTAAATACAACAAGTTACATGAAATTGCCAAGAGATGAGCTCATGAAAATTCTTCCTAGTTGAGCCCAAACAGGTTTTGCACAATTTGACTTTTGAAGAAACTGCAGTTGACTAAATGGAACTTTGATCGGATTTCCAAACTAAAATGATGTTATAAGGTAAAATGAAGCTAAAGCAAACTAGTTATATGAATTTTGAACACAAAACAAGATTTTGAGTTGCAAAATCAACAAGCAATGTGATTAGAACAGATGTGAAGCAATTTTGACTTTCTTACAGTTGAAAACTGGTTTTTCTTGTTTCTATGAGTTACTATGAGCTAATGAGACATGAGACTAGCATAAGCAACATCACAAGCACCTATAACACAATGAACTAATAAATCCAAACACCCTTGTATGTAACTGTTTTTAAGCTTTTTATGCTAAAACAAATTTTTAGACCAAATTACCAATTGATTAACTAACATTAACTATATTAAAACAAGATTAAACTATAAGTAACAAGGATTAAACACCTAAACTAGGAAATGCAAGTTTTCACTAAATGGCTTACAATTTGGAATTCCAATGTATACTGAGAACTAAGGTCTGAGATCACTTCCTATACGCTTACCACTAAGCTCTAAACCAAGAACAATCCAATTATTCAACCAGCCTGATCTTCGCTTTCAATGATTTTTTGCATTTAACTAATTTTTAGTGATTTTTGGTATTTTTGAGTTTTCACTTTAAACTGAGTTATAAATGATTTCATTGGCTTAAATGGCAACTAGAGCTTATATAAGCTTATTGAGTTCAAAACAACAACCATAAACAACAAAAGCCAATTTTGAGATTTTGGCTCAAAATTTGCATAAACTTGATATAAACTTTTCTTTTGAAATGCAAAAAGTTTTTATCACACTCAAATACAAATACAAAGGTTTTACGCTTAAACATACATCGTATAACTTTTAAAAATTAAAATCGACATAAGCTTAAAATGAATTACACTACTTGTTTTTCCTCTCTTTCTTTCTTCCTTTTATACTCCAAGTGGTCTTTCCCTTCTCTTCTAGCAAATCCCAGCCTATCCTAGGACCCTTGGATGAGTGGAGATTTTAGCCATAGATTGGTTTTGGCGGAAATGATTTTAGCAACCGAGTTTGAGTGTGGAGTAGATGCATAAATGCATTTTGTAGTTGTTGTGAAAGGGGACAGAGAGTGATGTGAGAGGGGATGGAAGGTGGGTTTGCAGCAAGCAAGTGGGGAAGAAAGGAGCAAAGGCGCTGCTTGTGTTTTATTTGACTTGTGGAGAGTGGTTGACTGGTGGGATAATAGACGGGTTATGGATTGGTTTGGACCGGTAATGGATTTGGTGTGGGCTTAATTTGGGCTTAGGCTTAGATATAAAACCAATTAGTAGTTTAGGTTAAATGTGCAATTCGAATCTCCGTGGGACCAAAATCTGTAATCTCTGAAAATGTAGCCCAAGGAGTGGTTTTGACAATCTCAAATAATATAAGGACCATATTTGCCATTTTTGAAAAGTCCAAGGACTAAACATGACATTTTTCAAACTTTAGGGACTAAAGTTGTAATTTTGCAAATTTTAAACTTTGAAGGGTTTTTAACAACTTTGAATCCCATGGACCTTAAATGACATTTTTCTTTATTTTGATATACCAGGGACTGCTTTTGACAATTTTGAAACTTAGGGACTAAAATCGCCAATTTTGCAAACTTGATACGCTTTTCATCCGATTTTGATAGTTTTATTTAAAACACATAAACATCGATTTGTGATATTTTCATCATTTTGATGCATTTTGAGTGTTTTCGATGATTTTGCATTTATATTGTAAAAATGATGAGTATTTAGACACTCATCGTATAGCATAATTACCCTCAAGATAACCGTTGAACAAGACTTTAATAAGACAAACAGATTTCCACGTAAGCAAGATTCTCTCCAGCAAAGTACTTTCCAAGCAGACTTTCCAAGAAGTACTTTAACTAAAAACAGACTTTCCAATTTCTCCAGTATTAACTAATTATACATAACTATCCTCCCCTCAAGCATTACACAGGACTATACAAATACTAAATAGTCCTCCCTTAAATGTAGCTCAGTAATTAATCATGCCAATGCTCACCACCAAGTGAGTGAATCTAGAAACATCAAAACCTTTGGTAAGTAAGTCACTTCATTATCATCTGTATGAACCTTAACCACATTAATAAGCCTGTGCTCATAGCAATCTCTGATAAAGTGATGCCTAATCTGGATGTGCTTGGTCTTGGAATGATAAACTGGATTCTTCACTACTCTCATTATCAATGTTAATAGGAGTATTCTTGAAGTTGAATCCATAGTCCAAGAGTTGATTTTGCATCCACAAAACTTGTCCACAACAGCTTGCAGCAGCCATACATTTCAGAGAGGATGTCACGCAATTGTTTGTTTCTTGCATTGCCAGGAGACTAATATTCTTCCAAGATATTGGCATCCTCTAGTAGTTGATCTTCTATCATAGTTATCACCTGCATAATCACTATCTGAAAAAGCTTCTAAGTGAAAAGGTGACTTTTTTGGATACCACAAACCCAACTTTGGTTGTTGCTTCAAATAACAGAAGATTCTCTTTACTGCATTCATGTGAGAGATCTTTAGTGAGACTTGATATCTAGCACATAGACAAACTGCAAACATAATATCAGACCTTGATGCAGTGAGATACATAAGAGAGCCAATCATTGATCTATAAAGCTTGACTTCAACAGGTGTCCATCTTCATCATTGCCCAATGAATTGATAGATTTAATGGGTGTAGTAACAGCCTTCATATCATCAAAATTAAATTTCTTAAGTATGTCTAATATACTTGTCTTGACTGATAAAAATACCTTCCTTTGACCTTAACCCAAGTCCTAAAAAGAAAATCAACTCTCCCATTGAACTCATTTGAAATTCTTTCTGCATCAGCTGCTCAAACTCATTAACCATGGACTGTTTGGTAGCACCAAAAATGATATCATCAACATAAACTTGAACTAACATGATATCTTTCTTGTCTTTCCTTTCCTCCATTGGGATCATTCCCAAATGCAACTCTTCCTCCACTAATCTTCCTAAAATCAGACAGGATCTCTTTGTCTCCTGTCATACTTACAGAGCAACCACTATCCACAATAAGATGATCTTTAAGCTCCTCTTCTCGGGTTGCCACGCACATAAAGAAAGAGTTAGAAACTTTTAGGAACCCAAGCCATGACTGACTTGTGTTCCCATTGTGGAGTTACAAACTCAAATTCTTTGAGTATGTAATTTCCACTATCTTTCGATGATGATCCGAATTATCTTTTGATCTTTATCATGTGGTTTTCAAAACTTTCTGGTTTTTCAACACAAATCTCTTTTTCTTGTAGTACAAAAACATCGATTCACTTTTGGTTAGTACTCGCTCTGTCCCTCACAGTACTTTTCCCTCTTAACCCATTCTGTCTTAACACTTGGTTCCTGTGATCTAAATCTCCTATATGAATTGTAATACCTTCTAGGTTGATAGTGAGATCTCCTAGGATTCATATACCAAGTAGTGTGATCAAGACTTTGGTTTGTCCGAGCAGTACTTTGAGAAAGTACGGATCAGAGTTAACGGTACTTTGGAAAATACTGTGCAGAGATACTCAAGGTTTTGAAAAGGTTTTCTCTGAGGTGAGTATCTATGATCGGTGAGAAATTTCGTGATTTACCCTATTTGTATTATTCCAAACTGGTTTGTGCTCTCTTGGTTTCATTGGCAGTCCCCTTTGGAAATTTTCTAAGGTATTCGAGTGTTGTTCACAGTCTTAATTAGATGAGTAGGACTAAAACACACAAAACACGCTTCTCGACCCATACTGTCAAATTGACATCTTCTATGTCTATGCCCAAAATTATTTTGCCTTCTTGGTGAGTGATTAAACCTGTTTTGACCAAAATTATCCCAAAAGGTTTAGCAGTACTGTTTTGAAAAGGTTTTGAAGAAGGTACTGCTTGTGGAGCAGATTTTGATTTAAAGGTACTGCTTGATTTTGAACATCGTTTTCAACAGTTCTTTGGTTTTTCGACTTAGATTGAGCAACTAGCTTTTCCTAAACTCTCCTACTCCAAAACGAGAAACATCAGGCCTAAGGGTTGATGAATGCCGGGATGTGGAACATCATGATAATCATTAGCTTTCTTTATATTCAGAGGTGAGTCACTTATTAAACCATCATTACTAGATGTATCTACATAATTAATGAGTTCTTCATCACTAGTGGTTATATCCTCATACTCACCTTCATCCTGATTACTAGATTGGTTTTCTTCTATCTTACTAAAATCCATTCCAAAACCTAATCCAGTTTTAAGGTAGGCTCTTTGCTGTTTTTGAACATAAGAAACATGTGACAGACCAGCTTCACCCCAAGAAGCAAACTTAGCTAACAAATCATCTGTTTCCTTAGTTAATTTCTCAATTTCAGCAATTTTACAGTTTAATTTCCATTCACTAAGTTTTAACTGGTAATCCTGTTGTGCATATTTTTTAGCCCAAGCTACTTCATTAGTTTCATGTGCTAAGATTTTGGCTTCCATAGATTCTAAGGTTATTTGATAACCTCGCTACTCAGACCTAGCCTTACCACAATTATCTCTCTCAATCACA
Source organism: Chrysanthemum makinoi (assembly GCA_910596185.1). Taxonomy (NCBI): domain Eukaryota; kingdom Viridiplantae; phylum Streptophyta; class Magnoliopsida; order Asterales; family Asteraceae; genus Chrysanthemum; species Chrysanthemum makinoi. The sequence continues at coordinate 53,254,858 of OU343221.1, read as the reverse complement.
TAACTGCTAAGTAATTTATGATAAAATCATAGCAATTTGAGCATACCTCAGAGATAGGAGATTGATTTGGTGAAGTAGCCACCAATGCTAGTTGAACAGGATCATCTTCACTTTCCTTGCTCCATTCAAATCCTCCAAAGCCATCATCGATTCCAAAACAAAGATGTTCAGTTCTTCAAAGAAAAACATGTCCAATCCAATGCTTCTAACGAATCTTCAATTTCTTCTTCCACTACTATGCAATAAGTTACCGGTTCATCATCAAACTCTTCACCCACCAACTTCTGATAACTTCTCTGAGCAACCAAAGCCTTTGTTTCAGTAATTGGAATTTCCTTAAGCTCAAGTTTTGGCTTTTCGGATGTCCTGTTTGCTTGATACTTAGCAAACTCCACTCCCTTGCAAAATGACTGTCTTTTGACAATTGAAGCATTCAATTTTAGATTTGTCAAAAGTTATGCCTTGTTTTGGTTTGAAATCAATGCTTTTGCCTATCTTCTTCATGTACTTTTTGATCCTCAGTTAAAGGATCATAGCAACTTGCCACCGATATCAATTTCTTCAAGTGCATCTTCTTTCAACTGCTAGATCTTCTTCATAAGTGACAGGTAAACTAGCTTGTTGTGCAAAGAAGGAGCATATAACTTCATCTGAGGCCATAGTGGTAGTTGGTGGGGCCTGTTGAACATATGAGGGGGTGTATAGACAGCAGTATTTTGAGAAACAGACTTTGAGGAGAAGCAAGACTTTTAATGCAAGTGGCTTGGCCTTCTTTCAGATGATAGAAATGCAATACTGTGAGACTTAGAACTTGTTTGACCACTCATCTCATGCTCATACACCTTAAGTTGATGATAGAGATCATCAAAGTCCATGACATCTCATGCTCTGATACCACTTGTTGGATCGATATACTTTAATCAAACTATCTAAACTAGCTTGTTAAGGTTTAATAACCTCGGATAAATCCTAAGTTATTAACAAAGAAACACTGAGCAATCTTTATCAAGTACGCGGAATTTACTTAACAAAGCTAAGAAGAATAACCTTTTATTATAAACTCTAAATCTGCTTATTATGCAGATACTCTAATACAACTCTAAGATAATCGAACTTCTCTCTAAAACACTAATTAACTTGTGAATTCGTAAACTCTAAAACTCATAGACTCATACACCTTAAGTTGATGATAGAGATCATCAAAGTCCATGACATCCAAACGTTGTTGTCCTCTGATCATTGTAGCAATCACATGCCATGAAGATGGCAAACTCCTTAGAAACTTCAAATTAGCATCCTCACTGATACTTCTCGCCTTGTATAGCTCCAACATGTTGAGAAGATTCAAACCTATCGACAAGATCAAGACTCTTCACCAATGTGAAAGTTTAAAACCGCTGCTTAGCAAATTTCATGTGCATCTTTTTAGAGGCTTCATTCCTCCAAATCTGGTCTTGAGAGCTAGCCCAGAGTCGCTTAGCATCTTTAGCATCATGAAATTTGAGAAGATGACCATCTGGAATGGCGGATAAGAGAATGTTGAGTGCCTTCTCTTGATTCCTTAAGGTTGTCACTGTAATATCTGGTTTAGGTGCCTTGGGTTGTCCAGGGAATATCAATGGGTGCAGTACAACTTCATTCCCATTCACAATTACATTCCATAGAGCATGATCTGTAATGGCAATGTAATGCCTCATCTTCATGCACCAGAGATCATATTCTCCCTTCTTGATTATTGGAATTCTGTGTGAGGTGATTGAGGGTGGTGGAATAGCCTATCGACATCTTGAATATTGTTGAAGTAGGGTTTCTTCCTAGTCGAGTTTCACACAAGCTCGATACCACTTGATTGGATCGATATACTTTAATCAAACTATCTAAACTAGCTTGTTAAGGTTTAATAACCTCGGATAAATCCTAAGTTATTAACAAAGAAACATTGAGCAATCTTTATCAAGTACGCGGAATTTACTTAACAAAGCTAAGAAGAATAACCTTTTATTATAAACTCTAAATCATTATTATGCGATACTCTAATACAACTCTAAGATAATCGAACTTCTTTCTAAAACACTAATTAACTTGTGAATTGGTAAACTCTAAAACTCATAGACTCATACATCTAATGCCAATCTAGGAGTCCTTTTATAGGCTCAAGGATATCCTAGTCGGTTCACAATTGATAGCCTTGTACGACAAGTAATCTAAACATAGAATACAATACTTTCCATAAACGAATAACAGCTTCTTTTGTTCTTGCATTCTTTGACTTTTAAGTGCATTGACTTTTTCTTTTAGCAGATTTTGACTTTTGACTTTTCCCAAGATTTCTTTTGCACTCACAAAGTACTTTCATATCTTCAGTACTTTCATGTCTTCAGCACTTTCATATCCCAACAATTTTGAAGTGAAAGTGATTAAAAGTAGTACTAGCAACAAATTTGACCCGCAGTAGACAAAAAATACATAGGATTCGTCTAACTTGATGAAATGCATCTAATATATGTACATGCATCTAGTTTTTAGCTAGAAAATATATTATGATGCATCTAAAAGATTAGAGACGCATCTAATTCAAATTGATGAATCTCAATGTAATTATATTTGTTTCTCATTTTTTTTATCTATACTTCTATACTACATATAAAAGAAAAACAATCAAACATTGAAAAGTGAAATGTTGAAAGTCAAAGTTGAGAGAAATTTATAATGTAATTAATACTCTTATTAAAACACACAATTACTTAAAAGTACAATAATTTATTCACATTGTACAAACAATTAAAAACATATATACCAAATTAAACCAACCAATTAAAACAACAATTACTAAAAAGTACAATAAAATTTTCACAATCTATAATTTAAACAAACTACAACATAATCCAAAATATAAAATAATTAAACACACTAATTAATGTTATTTTTAGAACACCCTAAAATGAAAAATACATGTTATTATACACATTATACAAATTAATAAAATACACAAGCTTCATACAAGCTAACAAGTTGATGGTATATATAGTTTTGAAAATCGGACCGTACTAACGGGTTCAACCGGGAACCGATATCGCAACCGGTTCGGCTAACCAATAAAAGCCATCCGAAAACAAACCAGAGAGGACCCGTTGAAGCCGATTCAAACTGGTGAATCAGGTCTCATCGAGATATATTTCTCCGGTTAATCGTGACAGGGTACCCGCCACCGCAACGCGCGGGTACCTTGCTATATACTATATATAATGGAAAAACCAAAAAGTAAAAAAGTGAAAAGTTGAAACTAAAAAAGATAATGTTGAAAAGAGTAAAAATCAAATGAGAAGTAAAATTAAAATGAGAAGAGTGAGAAGAAACCACAGCCACACATTTCAGATGCACCTAAAGAAATAGATGCATCTCTCCTTGAATTTCTCCTCCTCATTTGAAATGAGTGGCTCAAATTTCTTCTCATTCTTCTTATTTCAATTTCTCTTCTTACTAGATCTCTTCCCATGTTGAAAATATATATTTTAAAAGTAAACTATTACTCCCTCCGTCTCAAAATTATTGTCAGGAGACAAGAAACACATAGTTTAATAAAAGTGGGACCACTTTCATTTTCAACCAATCAAATAGAATATTCCTCCTCTAAATTCTTTTGTTTTTACTTAATATGGAAAGTGGACAATTAATTTGAGACATCCCGAAAAGGAAATATGGACTATTATTATGAGACGGAGGGAGTAATACATATCGAAAACCGGCTTGACCCGGGACGCTTCAAACCCGGTGGGTTAACCAGTTTAATTTGACCCGTTTTTGACCCACCCCATCGTGTTACTTTTTAAATCGACCCGTTTTTTGACCGGAACGGTTCAACCGGTTGAACCACCCTGGTCGAACCGAGTTTCAAAACATTATGTTTAATCCCCAGATCTTCAAACTTTTATTATTTTTCGTTTATAACTCATAATTTTTTTTAACACAAAATGATCTGTCACTATAAAATCCAGTTGCTATGCACTTACTTGTGTAGTTTTAAAAGATACTTTTTGTTATAATTATTAAAGCTTTCAAAAATACTAGGTAGAATGGAAAGAAAAAAAGTAAACAACCTCAAAACACCATTGTAGATTTGAACACTAGTCTTGATTGGCAACTAATAAATCTCACAAATTCTTAAAAAATCCCGATTCAAATACAACCTTCATTCTTTAAAATCACACTAGTTTTCTTCAAATAAATGTAATTTGATTTGATTTAGTATTGTTAATAATGGCAGCTCCAAGGAGTTTAACAGTGGAGCCTGAAAGATTAATAATGAGAGGGGATTTAGAGATGGGTGAACAACAACAACATCTAGATTCACCAGCTAATAAGAAGAATCTTGGTACTAGGTTTCCTTTAACTAGGTGGCAATTTTGTCTTGTTTTCGGCGTTTTTCTTGTTTTCGCATTTGGCTTGTTTTGTATTTATCGGAATATGCCTCCTCTTGAGTTTGGTCAACTTAAGCTGCCTCGTTCCATTTCCGATCTTAGGATCCTTAAGTAAGTACTTTTTTTGTTTGATTTAGTATCGACTTGGTATGTGATATGAATTGTTTTGTAACTGGTAAATGTTAGTTTTGTTTGCGGACGCATCAGTTTATTCTTGCATAATCGCACTTGAATATATGTATAACAGAATAGTAAATGAAAATGAATTTAGTGTTCGAGTCTTAATGAACTAATCAAGTTCCACGTGACCCACCTTAAAAAATCATAGATTAGACTATTTGTCTTTCTTTAGTTCAAGATCTCATTGCCCAGAGACATTTTTTGATATCTTAGTGTCCGAAGAGTCACAATCCAGTGTACCATATAAGGAATTGGCAATAATTTACTAATGACAGTTACATAATAGGCAAATGTCAGCCTTGTGTGACAAGGTAATTGAGCTTACTCACGTGTTATATGTGTTTCTCTCGATTTCTATAAGGCTCCATCCTTAGGAATTAGGTGAATGGCCGATTTGTAACCCAGTAACTCATACATAGCATCCCAATGATTCACACCTAAAGACGAGATCAGAAACATATTCTTAGGAACCTAGAGATTGCTTATAGGATAAGGAGGTACTCCGAGAAGATGGTTGAGGATTTTTCTATTAACAAATCTTATACACTTGGTTTTACTTCAAGTTATGCCGTGAACCAAAACCCCCTTCATGCTCTTCTATCTTTTAATTATCAGTTGTATTGGTAACCTCATTGATATGAGGATGTTATTTATTTCAATTGTATGACTAGGTAGTAGGCCCTATTTTCTTTGCGTATTCCTCAATCACATATTCATACTGGGCTTGTATCTAGGTATACATATGTCACCACTGGAACTTTCAGGTGGCATTGCCTGATAGTGTAAGACTTTTTCAATAGTATACTCTTGAATATTAATTTAGGTTGCACTTAAATTTAGAAAAAGATTGTGGATAGAATACCCATCGCAACTTATTTATAAACTTGATAATTAAATTAGGTTGTACTTGGTCTGATATGTCAATGTAGCCCTATTAAAGAAGTTTAACAGAAGATATCTTTAATGTTTCTCACATTCATATCAAAGGATTCTTTGAGAATGTGTACTTGAGTTCATTAGAGACAACCTTATTCTCTTTGTGGCAACATGAAAGGTTACATAACATAATACCATTAGGTCCGTGCAAACCTAGAAGTTCATAAAATCACCTAAATAGTGGTAAAAGAATGCTTAACACAGCTAAGAAGTTACACATCAAACATTTAGCAATATGAAAATGGTTAGCTCAATCATAACGATGCTTTTCTGATTGATTCAAATGTTTGTTGCCGTTTTCAGAGATCACCTTGGAACATATGCAAGTGTCCATCCAACAAAGTTCATTTTGGGTTACTGCTCGACTTACATATTCATGCAGACATTTATGATTCCTGGGACCATTTTTATGTCATTGCTTGCTGGAGCCCTTTTTGGTGTTATTAAAGGCATCTTCTTGGTTGTCTTTAATTCAACGGCTGGTGCATCATCATGCTTTTTCCTATCAAAGCTTATTGGAAGACCCATAGTTTTATGGCTATGGCCAGGAAAGCTAAAACTGTTTCAGGCAGAGGTACATCTAAGTTCTGCTTTCAACTACCACTGTGTTATATCTATTCCACTTGTGCAGAGGTGCCAATTTCGACCCAATTTCTTACTAATGGGTCAATCGGCTAGTCTTGCTATAACGGGTACAAAAATAGCTTTGAAGGAAACCTGTCAAATGGGTCTAACGAGCCAAACAGGTGTAAAGACACGTACTGTCTTTTTAATGCATACAAATTTCTTTTGAAGAAGAATATAAGATTTCTGTAATCATATTTGACACTGAAATTATTTTTAAGAAATCTAAGAAACTGGACAAAAGTGTTTCGGCGAACCTGTTTTAACCCATACAATAATGCTAGGTACCATATTGTCACCTCTACACCTATGGCATAAGCTCACCTTTCAGTTTGTGATTCTAGGTAGCTAAGCGTAGGGACAAGTTGCTGAATTACATGCTGTTTTTGAGGATAACTCCAACTTTGCCAAATCTTTTTATTAATTTGGCATCACCAATTGTGGATGTACCATATCATGTATTCTTTCTGGCTACAGTTGTTGGCCTTGTCCCAGCCGCATATATTACTGTCAGAGTAAGTAATTTCATATCAAATTAATCTGCACTACTTTTATATGTTTATGTTTCCTTAAGGCTTCACATTCAACTTATTATGTGTGAGTGTCATGTTGCATTTGCAATTTCTTTTTCATTTGCTGTATTTGTTACGAATATTCCCTTCAATATTGATTGTGAATGTGAAATATTACATCAGCCAGTATATGATAAAGTATATGTTTTGTTTTAGGTAATTATCAAGATTGAAATGTTTTTTGTGCATCCTTAATAGAGTCCCTTGTTCTGCATTTAAGCTATAGTATACTTATAGAACCTATTTGCCAATTTCAGATTGTCCAATAAAATAGGCAACTTGTTTCACACCTGAATTGTATGAAAATGTATGATCTGTGCTTGTGTGTATTGATTTGTTTTCTATAATATACATGGCAGCTATGTTGGAGCTGTTATTGGCTGTAGTGTTATTGACATCGATAGATTTGTTACGATCTTGATATCCATAGAATGTCTTTAATGTCATCCGGAATCCGTATAACTGAAGACTAAAATGTTGAATGCTCTTTTAAAGTACTTTTGGTGTTTCAAGACACTGACACTATATTAGACTTTATTGTTTACTTATTTTTTTATAAATTTCAACTATTTGGGACTCTTTATTATGCTTTTGATTAATAGGCTCTGTGTTAGCATTTTCTGGTTACATTTATCACCAGTAATGTATGCGTATGCCGGGTAGTGCACATTTTGTAAACTAGTTGGGTCTGCTCTGATAGTGCCATTGATTTCTCCCTTTTATGGCACACGGTATTATACTACTATATTTAACAAGTGATGACGTCGCATGCTAAGGCATGTCAGGAGGTCCTGTTTTTGGTTTTTCTGACCGCTCTATTTTTTTATAATGCAATATTACCATGTGGCATCTGATGGCGAATTTGATGGTATATACAGTGGAAATTACGTATTTGCCTAAAAGTAAATATGATAATTAATGTTTTAGGACTAGGATAAGATGCAGCGTTTATGATCAAGTTTACAGTTAATATAATGGACGGAGCGAACAGGTTGGGCAAAGGGTCAGGATGGGTCATGTCAGATCCACCCCAAACAGTTACTGTTCCTACTTTTTAAAGTTTATTATCAATTATATGATAAAAATGAGTACAAAAATAATACGTCTATGAGTAAAACGCTTTAGGAGGTTCTATCCTGTGATACACTAAAAATACACTTTGGGTGATTTTGACCTGTTCAGCCTGTTTTCATTCAGCTAAAATTTTCCTGATTTTGCTAATTTAACCCGTTAGAAATAACACAGAAATCTGAATGAACCCGTTTCCAAGTAAATGATAGAAGTTCCACCTTTGATCGGGCTGTTCCTTTTTGTTTTTGGTGCCAAACGATTTGTTGTTGGTGCGAAACGATATCTAAGTATGACTGTTTGTTTTTGTACACAACTATCAGATGATTTGATTCATAATGTTTTCTTGCATACAGAAATAGAACATAATTCTAGTTATAAATGCTTGAATCATATCAGCATATTTAGTTGACTATTCATGTTTCTTACCAGTTGACTTTTCTGTGTTTTCAGGCTGGGCTTGCTCTTGGGGATCTGAATTCGGTCAAAGATTTATATGATTTTAAGACGTTATCAGTTCTTTTTCTCATTGGGTTCATCTCCATACTACCAACCATCTTGAAGAGGAAACGGATATACGAGTAGCTCTCTCTAGGTCTGTATTATAACGCCATTACAAATATTATTGATTTTAGAATGTCGATATGATGCCGAATGAAAGGGCCCATAAAGCATATAAGCACAGTTCATGTTCCAGTTGAAGCAAATGAATCAATAACTGGAAAATATAGTGGAAGAGAATTCTTGATAGATTCTTAAATGTAGAGGCATATGTACTTCATTTTATAAGAGATTCAGGATTAGACTAATTTTATTTTTTAATTTAAAGAATTAGTTTTCTAACTTTATGGTATTTTCATTTGTATAACTTAAAATTATTAATCAGTCGCTTATCTATGTTCTTGTTATTTCACATCATTATGGTCTAATTCCAATTGAGTCATGCAATATAACTGTCGACTAAAATGCGTCAACACACTAAAGCGAAATGTCGGCGAGCAATCGACAAAAGCAACAAGCACACAAGAATTACCCTCAAACGTTCAACCTTTATTTAATCACCAAGTTACAACGTGTGAGTTACAAAAAGAATGCCAAAAAACTAAGCAATATAATTATCAATCGCGTCGTAATATTCAAGTAGGGGGTTGAACCGGAATACCGAACCCAGTTGGACCGGATAACCGGTCTTCACTGAACCGAAAACCTGTATAGGTTCTATACCAGTCCAGTGCACATTTCAGCGGGATGATTTTGAAAAAAGATATCGAAAGGCACACAAGAGGAAATGTTTGAGGGCCGTTTAGTTTTAAACAAATTTCATAAAAGGTGAAATTCTCATTCTTTAAATTGTAACTAAAAATTTGAAAAGCCCATTATACTCTTCTCACTTTTTTCATTCTCATTTTGTATACATTCGTTTTTATACATTTACATCCGTTTTTTTTTTATCGTATACGATCCGTTTTATCTGTTTTTATACGATCCGCGTAACCTTTACATCCGGTTTTAGTTTTTTAACGTTTCATTGGTTTTTCACGTTTATACGTTATTCTCGTATACATTTACATTTTCATCTTTTTGAATTCCGGTCGACGAAAGCATAATTATATTTTTTTATTTATGTATCCGCCACATTTTTTTTTCCAGATTGCTTACATTTACATCCGAGCTGGTCCGTTTATTTTTTCATCCATTTATAAGTCCGTTTTTGTTTGAGCGATACGTTTTATAAGTTTTCATCCATACGTTTTGCGCTTTTTATGGTTTTCATCGATTAATCCGTTTTATATCGTTCATCCTTTGATTTTCATCCATTTTAACCGTTTACATCCGTTTTGTCCATTTTAGATGTTTTTGTCCGTTTTCATCCATTTAAGTTTTCGTAGGTTTTCGCTCTTTTATGCGATTTTTTCCGTTCATCCATTTACATTCGTTTTCATTCGTTTTATGCGTTCATTACATTTTATACGTTTTTTATGTTTCAATACGTTTTATCCATTTTTATGCTCTTTGGTACAATTTTATAAAATTTTTTTTGCCTTTTTTTAACGGTTTTGTACAATTTTGTACGTTTTCATACGTTTTTTCCGTTCAAAAACGTTTAAAACATACAAAAATGTACAACAACGTACGCAGAATTACAAAAATGGACAAAAATAACAAAAATAAACAAAAACGGATATAACTGGATGAAAGTGTAAAAAAAACGTATAAGACATACAAAGACGTACACAAACATATTAAAACGGTCAAAAACGGATGAAACGTATAAAAAGTACAAGACCGTACAAAAACGTTCAAAATGGATAAAAACGGATGAAATCAAACGAGAATATATGAGAAAGTATAAAAATGTGTAAAAACCGTACAAAAACGGTTGAAACGTATAAATATGGATAAAAATGAATGCAAACGGACGAAAACGTATAAAAATGAACGAAAACATAGAAAAACATCTAAAAGCATATAAAGAGCGCTAATTAAAAAAATTGACCAATTTCCTTTTAAGTTTGTAACGATAAAGGTATTTTAGACTTGACACTGTTGCTAGTGATTCATCGACGTTTTATTTAGAAGAAACAAATTAAAGAACTTTCTAAGCAAGTTTGCAGGTGTGAGTTTAATTTTAATATTCCGTTGTAAATCCGATGCAAATTTGCAACGAAATTGCAACGGATACGAAAGTAACTACTTTTATATTAACTTTTCATCTTCCGTTGCGAATTTTCCAAATTTTGTAACAGAATTGTAACAAAAAATAAAAATAAATGAAAAAGAAATCAGTTAATGTTTTGCAACGAAGTTGCAACCGTTTTTCATGTTGTTACTTTTCGGTTGGTAAGTCGTTGCAAAACAGTTGCAAAATTGCTACGGAAATTTACCGTTGCAAATTTTCGTTGCATTTGCCAGTTTGTGTAGTAGTGTGCAAGCTCTAATGATGGTCGATGATGGATCCATCTATAGGTTAAATGTATGACATATATTATGAATTTTGTTGTAAAAAATTAGGGGTGACAATTCTCGACACGACACGATAAACGCATAACGAAGTTAAACAGGTTTGGGTCAAAAACGGGTCAACCCATCTAACCGTTAATAAACGGGTCGTTTGGGTTGAATAAGTATTAAAAGGTCAACCCTGAACTCGTTTAAGTATATAAGATCTTAAAAATAAAATATATAACCCGGTTTTTATGTTGGATGTGGATTAAATATATTTTGTTATTTACTTAGTATGAGTGAATTATAATTTTATACATTAGATATCATGAAAATTGACGTTTATAATTCAGAAAATTGTCGCATAGTTATTTGTATGTTATTCTTATCATATTTTAGATCTTTATATCATTTTTAGCATTTAAACTAGTTAAATCGACAAACCACAAGTTTTATTAACTGCTTGACCTATTTACTTAAATGGGTTAAACGGGTCACAAATGGGTTACACGTATTATGCAGGTGTGGGTTAGGGTTGAGTTTCTTGACACGATTAATAAATGGGTCGTGTTTGGGTAAAGGCTATGCTAAACCCGCCAACACGCGAACCCGAATAGGTTAACACGAACACGACTCGATTGCCACCCCTATAAAAAATGTTTACAATCACTTAGTGATTTCGATGATCATGTACGTTCGTCTGTGACCGTGAGTTATATACGGGACTGAATGTGGGTGACAATGAGTTCTTAAATGCATCATCAGTATACGTTTCGAAGAATCAATATTTACCTACAAAAAAAAAACATTGTTGCCACGATCAGAAAAATCTCTTACTGAGAATACACAAATTTAACAATCAAATCATTAAGAGCGGACGGTGTGGACCGCCGTGGGGCTCGCCGTCGCCGACGTGGAGCCTCGCCGTGGGCCGCCGCCACACCGGCGATGCTCGTTGTGGCTCGCCGTGGAGATTGAAATCGTGGGGACGACGAAGTTAAAATTCTGACAAAGCAAGTGGTGTTTTTTTTAAGATTTGTGAACTTTTATATAATAAGGTGAAGGTGAAGAGTAATTGATTTGGACAAGGTTCGTGTAGATCGTGCTTCTCGTTAAACAAAAAACTGAAACTTGAAAGATTAACTAAAACATGAAATACATAATAAGCTTAAACATTAAAACTACAGAGGGATCCCTAAAAACAACATAAAAACATGAAATACATAATAAAACTACTAAACACTTAAAAAACGAGTCATCCGAGTCCAAACCATCATCACTTGTTGGCGGAGAATAAAACTCCCCATTCATGTATCGACTCTCCATAATGTCGAAATAGTTGTTTTTGAGGTACCGAGCCTCCCGTGCTTCTTGCTCACCGCGAAAGCCTCTTCACGTGTCCGCTTCTTGCAGTATCTCCCTGACGTTTTCTTCATCTTGTTCAAGCTGCCGGGGGAAGCCTCACTTAACCCGCTTGGGTGGTTTTGAAAATCCACCCGTGGACTGTTCACGTGGACTTGGAACAATCGGGAGGTACGGGATGTTTTCAAAACCCACCGGAAAGACATTTTCCGGTGGTGTTGAGTAAACTTCAAACTCTTGCAGAGTTGGAAAGTTGGTTTCCGGCAAGTGATCTGGGGCCGAAAGTTGTTTCCCCAACTTCTCCTGGGATGAAAGTCTTTCATGGAGACATTTTTTTTGTGTGTGAATTGTGTTTTTTTGTGTGTGAATTGTGTTATTGTGTGTGAAATAATCTTGGTATGATAGTATATATAAAAAACTTAACCGTTTGAATTTGAATTTAAAATTTAAAATTTGAATTTGAATTACCCCGCCAACAAGTACCGTTTTTAGTTTGAATATAAAATTTAAAATTTGAGTTTCAATTTTGAATTTAAAATTTGAATTTGAATTACCCCCGCCTAACAAGAACGGCTTTTAAAATTTAAATTTGAATTACCCTCACCAACAGACCCGGTTTTTGAATTTGAAATTGAAAACCACCTTTATAAATAACATCAACCACCATTTTATTTCAAATCTACATCAATTCAAAAAAAACACACACAAATGTCTCAAAATTTGAAGTGGAACAAGTCTGAAGAAATTGCGCAAGTTTGGATATAAATTTCAAGCTATGGATATGCAAAATAACCGTTCCGAAAATATTTTTTGGAACGACGTTATGCATATGTTCAATAATTAGACAACCGATGACCATCGTACAAAAAATTCAATCACGGGTAAATGGACGAGGATTAACGTCGACGTAAAGGTTCAACGCATTTACAAACAAGCAACGTCGAAGTGCTCAAAATGACCACACTCATCTCGAAAATGAAACTAAGCTTCCCAGAACAAATTGGTAGAAATGATTTCAAATATGTTCACGTTTGGGAGATTTTGAAAAATTGCCCAAATTGGGATGTCGAAGATTAAATCCAGTAGTATGTGTTGTTGTTTTTTAGTCGTGTTGTTTTTATTCCCGTGATCGTTGTTTTTTCCAGATCGTGTTGTTTTTATTGTGTTATGTATTGTATTTTAATTGGAATGAAATGAATTTATTTAGTTTTATTTGGAAGTGAAAATTGAATAAAAATAAAGGTAGTGTTACGCCCAAAGATGAAGTTGAAGTTATATGAGTGGTGAGGGGTTTGTGGTAGTTGTGGGAAAATGGGATTAAATGTGGCGATGGTGGCCACGACGACGAACTTTAACCTTGTTGCCACACCTAGCTCTCTAAGGAGTTTTTAATTAAGCTACGGAAAACTAGATTTTGCCATGTAAGTGAAATAAAATATTTTATTTCTCAATAAAAGTCAAAATTAATTTAACTTAGTCAAACTCAATTAAATTTCATTTAGCTAAAAAATATGCATAAAAACATATGTGTTGATTTTGTAAAACAAAACTAAAAAAAAAGATAATAATAATAATAATAATTAATAAAAGTTTAGTTGTTAAATTTTAAATAAATTTTATTAATTTAAATAAATTTATTAGATTTCATGTTTTTAATATATTTAAAATTTAAAATACTAATAGACTTTTATCTCTCTCTCACACACACACACACACACACATATATATATATATATATATATATATATATATATATATATATATGGGATATATTAAATACAATTAATTGTAGCCAATTGTTACAATTTTGTATTAAAATGTGGTCCCTCGATTATTTTTGTGGTCCTGATTTTCTCGTGGGTCCCTGAATCAATGCTAGTGTATTTTTTATGAAGGATTGTAGCCAATTGGCTACAAAAATTATAGCCAAGTTATCCCCATATATATATATATATATATACAAGTTGTTATTATTATAATTATTATTATCATTATATATTAAATAATGTATATCCGCATAATTATAAAGATTAAAATGAAAACACGAGTTACTGTATTATGTAAATGAATACTCGAAATTATACTTATATGAACGATCATGTGATTCATCTTTATGCGATTAAGTAAGGATATCCATATATATATATATATATATATATATATATATATATATATATATATATATATATATATATATATATATATATATATATATATATATATATATATATATATATATATATATATATATATATATATATATATATATATATATATATATATATATATATATATATATATATATTTTGAGTTTAAATATCTATATCTACAATAGTTTTAAAGTTAAGTTTAAGGGGAGACAGCGGAATAAATACAACTAATTATTATTTACACAAATATAATGAATAAATAGATACGATCATACAGACTGAAATGAAAATAAATGCATTTACATACAACAATGATGCATATTTTTTTCAAAAGTCATTACATGGTACTAATTAAACACGCATAATGTATAGAAGATGACATCAATAATTAAATTTAAATAACATTAACCCAAACAGCATGTTAGTAAACAAAGTCAAATCATTCGTGCAACAAAAATCTATACAAAATATAATTGATATTAATACATTATGAGAAATTTATCTAAATTTCGCATACAAATATAAAAGATTTAATACTAGTATATTTTTATTGAAAAATCTTAGACTTTACATAATAATTAATTTATGAATTGTCACAATATTTAACTTCAAAACAAAGTTACTGAAATATTATTATTACTCGTTATACTATCTACCTAAAATTTAGTTATTAAAATAGTATTGCATGTTATACTATCTGCCCAAACCCCGTGCGTGTATATATTCTAAAACTAGTCAACATGTACCACATTTTGAGAACTCGAAGTCGAGGCAGATGATTGTCAAACACGATCAACAGATTAACCACATGTTTTTAAACCATCTTTAAGACTTGTAATAGATGGCGATGGTCGTGGTTTTCGTTGCATCTTACACTATTACAGGACAACAGTCATGGATCAAACAAGGGAGGACTCGACCGACTGCACGTCCGAGTCTTGATGTTTTGTTTTTATTTTTATTTATTACTATTATTTTTTTGTTTTTTTGCATTTATGTGTGAGTGTGTGTGTTTTGGTAAGGTATATATGTGTTTAGGTAGAGTATATTTTTATAGTAACCGTAATTGTCTTCTTATATTAAGTTGGTTGTAGTAAGAGAAACCAATTAACGTTGATGTGACAATAATAATCGTAATCATGGCTCCCTTATTTCCACTTAGTCCAAGAATCAAATTCATTATATTTTCACTTAGTCCAAGAATCAAACTCATGATATGTGCTACACATTTAACCTCTAGATGCTTTCATCAAACAAATTTACTAACCTTTCTTCGAATAATCAATTACACCATCATTAGGGCTTGCATTAACGAAAGCCATTGTAGCCCAAATTTAGTGGCCCAATCATTAATACACTCTAAATTTATTCAATGTCGACATGCCAATGTCGACCCTTGTTAACAAAATTTATGATCAATTAAGTAACACCCAATCATTATCAACATAATGAGCAGTTACGACATTATGGTTCATCTTTTGTGTCAACATTGTGCAAGTGTCCAAAGTTAAACTAACTATTTGTCTAGACTTTGAAAGGTTTCTAGAATAAAAACGCGAAGGATCTGTATATATGCAGCTAGTCTAAAATACCTACATTTTCAACAAACTTAGAAGGAAGTACGCGCGTGTACTTTTAACTAGTGTTCTTTTATGTTTTTCATACTCAAACCTAGCTTTTACGCTACCGTACCACTACTAGAAGCACCAGCGCCCGTCAATATCTTTTGGATGAATATGTTATTAATCTGGTCTTTAACCACGTCCGCTTCCCATGCACACCCTGTTCATATTGATGTAAATTGGTAAACAAACATGGTTTTAAATAATGGTTTGTAAGATATTAAACTTATTATCAGTAGAATGGTTTTGTAAATGATGATGTATTCGGACACCAACGACTTGACCAATTCTTTTTGAACGGCTATATTAACGAGCTTAGCAAGACGCTAAAACTCACAAAGAAACTATTACAAAGAGCAAATCATTGGGCTTTTAAGCCAACCCGACCAATCTAGTTTTCTTCTAAATAGCATTACACCAAATAAAAGACCAACAATAAGATCAAATAACGACGCTTAGATTGTTGTTCAAGAGAAAAGTAGCTTATTACGATAATTCCAAATGAACCAAAGAAACACAAACGTGGCTTCCAAGTACTCTTTCACCTCCTTCCTTAATCTCAACCCTTCGAGCCAAATAAGCCAACCTTGATAGACGAAATACCAGATTCAAAATCCCCACCACTTAACCTTAGCCATGATAGAAGCAAAGAACCGAACATGAAAAGAGTGGTTTTAATATTCAACCCTACTTACACTGGGCAAACCATAGACGGAATTTCCAAACCTCTAGTTGACATATTGAATCTCGTTGGAAGTTTATTTGAAGCTAAACGCCAAGCAAAAATATTGACTTTAATAGGGATTAATTTTACCCATCTCGTATGCATCCCTTCCATATTGACTTGACCACCCTTGATCGAGTATTTCCTCCAAAAATAAGGAATAATTACTCCATGTTGGAATAGCCCTCCGGAGTAGCTAGGGTAACAAAGGTTACCCTAGGTACGGAGGCAGTGATGAAGGAAGTAACATCCACTCCGAAGCTCGATAGACAAACACTGACAAAAACTGTACGATGAGGTACGGATGGAACAATATCTGTTCTACAATAGTCATATATTGAGTATGTTACGACAACCCGATCCCCAAAACCAAAGGCTCATGCCCAATAGCGATTCTCACGCTTCACCCTAACGATAAGCATCTCCACAATCTTCGTGTCGTGGAGCATGGATCAGGCAGTATAAATGGAGTCATTCACTCTGATGAACGACGGAATCTCACACACATTTCGCTCCTTACTACTTTCTCTCTCTACTTTATCTCACTCAAATCATACAAAACATATACTTATTCTCATACCGGAGCTTGGTCTCAGATTCAACACCTGAGGTGAGCTAATGGTGCTTTGTCTTATTTCAGCTAGGCACGCAGGAGGAAGCTAAAAATCACATTGCTTAAGCATAAACTATTTCGCTGCTTTATCGAGGTCTATACTTAAATCATCCTTAGGAGGTTTTATACTAATCAATCTTACCTATTGGGAGCAAACTTCTTTGACGATCTTTAATTTTAGGACGTTAGCTGACTAATATATACCCATTATAACATTCAAACTCAATATATCCAAAACGGGTGTTTGACTTCAAGCGTTTAGGGTTTTCTATAATTATAACGTGCTAAACTTTCATCTATAGTTTTTCTGTCACCTAACATTCCATACTTTAAAGATTCTTTTTAATGTATAGAAGTTACAGATTTTGCCAACAAGAAGCCCTTAGAAGATTAAAAGTTATTCAGAAGCAAAAAAAATGAAAGATCGAAAATTAAAAGTTGAATATCATATATATTACACCAAGTAAAATTTAAACTTAGATTACATAGTAAAATTTTCGAAAAAGGTAATTAAAAAAAAACTATAAAACAAAAAGAAATAAAAAACAATGAAAAGTAATTCTCCTGTCCTTACCAAGGATCTACTATCATTGACATTTGTTTGTGATCTCCTATAAACATAGCATTAATACTTTAAAAAACGTTAGCAATCTAGTACTCCATAAACTTATTGTATTAGTTACATATGCACTAGGGGTAGCTAGTGTTGTTACAATTCAGTAAAGCATCCAAAAAATTGGCTGGGCTGATCTCGAGAATCAAGCTCGTTGTTGTCATTGTGGTATGCTATCAATGGCATCGTTGAATCAGGAAACGGGGTAGGTTTGTCTAATTCAGACTCGAGTAAGTTCGTTATGCTTTTCCAATCATTATCATAGAGGTTAGAATTAATTCCACTCTCATAGTCAAGATCCTCGTTAGTTGCTAAGCTTCTTGAAGCTGAGGGACTATCAATAATGTT
Source organism: Chrysanthemum makinoi (assembly GCA_910596185.1). Lineage (NCBI taxonomy): Eukaryota > Viridiplantae > Streptophyta > Magnoliopsida > Asterales > Asteraceae > Chrysanthemum > Chrysanthemum makinoi. The sequence continues at coordinate 53,236,685 of OU343221.1, read as the reverse complement.
TGAAAGTTCATGCACGAAGTTGTTTGCAGAAGGTCGTTGATCTGTATCACGAAGGAGAAGTTGCTTTGAACTTCTGGCTTGATTCACAAAGATAGATTGTGATGGATTAGAGGTATCACTGATCGGCGGAAGTGTCCTAAAATTGTTGGTGTTTCGGATATGGTAACCATTGTTCCAAGGTTGAATTGGAGTTGGTTTCTTGAATGCCCTGCAAACCACCCAGCCTTCTTCCTGGAATAATATAGAAGAGTTACGTTTTGATTATAGCGAGAGCTAGCATGAAGAAGTAGAAGGGATATTCACATGCTAAAGCTTTTATTTCAAGTGGGTAAAATGCATTATGCAAGATATCATTTAGTTAAGGTTCATGTCTCAAAGGCTTATACCATGTTGAATGTACGTATACATATTGATCTTTCTTAAGACCCTTGACCATACTAGTACTTCTACGTTCTTCATGCATCAGACCAGTGGCTCATGTAATTATTTTGTTTCGAACTACACATTCATACACATACCCTAGCTACCTACATAATTTGCTTTAAATGAGACTTGAATTGAATCATCTACCACTTGGGTTAAGGCCACCTTATATATCTATGATATTTGTTTTAATTAATACTACGTAATACTCCATCCGTCCCACATTAATTGTCCTATTTTGACTTTTGCAGTCTTTCTTTGTCAACTTTGACCTTAAATATTTTTGTTTGTATTATATAAAACTTGATAAAAATTATACCAAAGAAAAATATATTTAAAACTTAATCCATTCATATATTTTGCATCAAGTATTATATAACACAAAAAGATATAGTTAGGGTTAAAATTAGAAAAGAAAGACTTTGAAAAGTCAAATAAGACAATTAATACGGGACGGATGGAGTATATAACTTCTCCTGGATATATCCTTCTACCTACAGGATTTTGACATGTGCCAAAATTAATAGTCTTTTTGAAAAGAGATTATGTGAAAAACAGATATTATAATTTTATGTGGATATAATGAAGACTAGACACAAAATGTAGAAAGATGTAACAATAGTCAAAAGTTTATGTCCATCACCACTACTAGTTTAAAATCATATGTGGGTAGTATCCAAGATAAATTAATTAGCCAAGTAATTTTTGGTTCATATATGATCAAATTAATCCCAATTAGCGACTAGCGTGTAACGAGTATAATGTGTTAATTTTTGGTTTTAAAGAAAGTTCACAATATTCACAATAATTTTACACTAAGCTATTGGTTTATAAACTATAAAAACTCAAAATTTGTTACAGATGTGTTCAAATATATACTTGGTTAATATTTATTGATATTAGTTTGATCAAACAGTACAACACCCCTTGGTTAACCTCTATTAGTGGCAAAAGTAGTGAGGTTTCACGAGTTTAAAGTAGTAGGCATGCTAGCAACTAGCAAGGAGGAGTATATAAACTTTAGGAAGCTTTCACATTCAGAACAGTTACCAGGACAAAAACAAAACATATATAGAAAACAGCATGCTTTGTCTCCATGTTTCCATTATCCTAAACAAACATGTTAACCAAGTTGCTATTTAAAAAAAAAAAAAAAGTTGCTATTTTATAAATATTAGAGTTAGTGACCACATATAATAAGTACATGTTTTCTGAGTGTTTTAAAGGTTAATAGAGCTGAGGTTATATGCAACGAAAATGTACATACTTTGGATAAATTCCGGCATTTTTGCTTAAAACGATCTAGGATGTTATATGCAACGAAAACCTATTTTGGATAAATTTTAACCCATTTGACTCATTCTTTATTATTTATTTATTTTTATGTTGACACGGCTGAGATAATTATATTAAATCAAGTCAACTTATCTAATAAGAACATGGATTAAAACTATTACCCTCTAGTTCTTGCTTATAATATAATTGTGTGTAATTAATGTAATGAAATGTGTTATAACTTGCCTGAGGGGGAGCATGATGGGACGACTGGAGGCGATATTCATGCATAATCCAGTCACTTTTTCGACCATTAGGTGCACGTCCATTATAGAAAACAAGGGTTTTCCTCATACCGATGATCCTGTCTTTAGATAACACGGCCTTGTCCCTTCCTGTCGCCTTCCAAAAACCGGCAGACGTTGCTCTATTTGTCCTTGTCCCTGTCGGGTACTTCCTGTCTTTGTGACTGAAGAAGAACCACTCATTTTGTTCCTCGTATCCCAATTTGCATCTTCCTAATTTTGTTTGAATACATAAAAAGAAAAGTAAGGAAATAGTATAACATGGTTTTGCCTGGATATGCATGTATGCATTGTTTTCTTTTTTTTTTGTGTTATTTTTTTTCTGAAGTAAACATACAGTAGTGATTTTTGTTTGAAATACCTCGTTATAAATTTTGAAAAACTGTTTCATTTCTTTCAAAAATGTTAGATGAGAACTTCAGATAACTAATTGAATATGTAGGTTTTAGTGAGCTTCAATGTCAAGACTCGCATAAAAACAAATAATGAACATGTTATTTTTGTAACACCGTATTTACTCAAATTTGTAAAACGAAAGTGAAAGTCAAAAACTGAAGCAAAAAACTAAAGTGAAAAAACTAATGATTTATGCCCGTATAGTAGTGTTAGATATTTAAAAGGTGTCAAGATAGTTCAAGTATAAGGTGCACACGAATGCAAATCAATAATACCATGCATGATCTTCGACCCATTTGAATAATGTAGTTTCAAAAAAAGCAAAGATTAATATATATTCACTTAACATATAAGGTATGTTGCAAAGGGCATCCAATGTCAAAGTACACTCGCATTATGGAATGAAGTTACCTTCAATATCCCAAGGCTCCATTCTATAAAGATCAATATCAACAATTACATCGAGATCTATTTGTAGCGACTCAACTTTCCTCTTGAGATAGTACCCCACAAGTTCTTCCTCAGTTGGATGAAATCTGAATCCCGGAGGAACACATGATGATTCAAACTCCATGTATATCGACTGATTATTTCTCTGAAGGAAAAACACAAAACAATATAATTGAAAGTCTACCACTCAAAGAGAGAAAACCAACTAACATGTATCATCTTAGGTTTATAAAGATGCATAGATCATTGATAGATCCCACATTTTTGTAGAATCGTGAACTACAAACTTAATCAGTGCCAGCTATGGTTGTTGCTCATGATTCACAACCATTCGTGAACAAAAGAGCTATCATGATAATATCATATTTTCATATGGGGTCCCATAAAGCAACATACTATATAGCTAAACATAGACAATATTAAAGTGATGTACTTGAGAAAGATCAAAGGTGATAACAACACATAACATAGGACAAAGACTTATTAAGATAAGGCGAAAAGATTGACTTTATGTTAATAATTAAATAGAAGGTAGAAGGTAAGCATGTTATGTTATGTGTTTCTTTTCTTTGAGTGCATTCCACTCAAGTTTCCTCATTATATGGTCATGGATAACCACACTTCACCCACTTTAACCCATACACTATATATCTAATATTTTCTTACTACAGTTTTATAACCAGCATAACTACATAGACATAGAGAAATTGGTTACCAACATAAACTGTTTATGTTTGTTAAATCTATTGACTTTAAGCTCAAACATTTTACTTACATAAGCGAAAAAAAATTTGCATGTTGATTTCTAGGACTCGTTTCGTGTTAAAGCGAAGCCAGCCAATGAGAAAACCATAAATATGTATAGATTGAAAAAGAACATACACAGATAAAATATCGTTATTTGATACGTATTATGTGTCATTCTGAACCAGTAAACATGTATCATTGTACCAAGAGCTAGCTAAGACTAAACTAATGGCAGACATATCTACAAGTTATGAGTTATGAATGGAACGTAAATCATCTTTCATCGTAAGCATATATATAGACGTGTGAGATGTTTTTTAATATGTTGAAGAAGCATTACTATGATTAGTTTCAGAGAAATAAACATGCATGTTCTGAACTTCTGATATCCTATGCTTTAATTTGTACTAGTAGTATATATGCATGCATGTAATTTGTAATTCAAGAAATTACAACCATTAAGGTTAGATCTAAGCTTTTCTGCAAATAAAAACAAAAATTATCATACATACTACTCTATACCAGCATGCATCCATCCTAAAACCATGTCATATATATAAGCTTTACAATTCTATTAAGATCAAACATTTCAAAAGAAAATATCAGCAAACATAACGCAGCACGTCAATTTGTTGAGCTCAAATCATAGGTGAAAGACATATATACTTTTAACATTCATGACATTGCTAACATATACATAACCAAAGTACAAGAAACCATATTGAAACAAAGCCAAACGGACCTTTTTGTTTGTTGTTGTGAAAAAGAGAAGACAGAACACGATTCAAAAAATGGTCCAAAAAAATCTTTAGATTGTCTTGTTGCTAGCTGCACCCAAAAGGGAGATAGAAGGTGATGGTATATGCTGCAAATGAGTAGAAAAAACTCTATATATACATGGAGAAAAAGAGAGTGGGAGATATTGCGCGTGGTTGTGGGGGTGGCAAATATTGGATTATGAATGAAAGGTTTGTTTTTGGACGGCGTGGCAACAAATTTCACGCCACCCTCCACCGTTATTTTTTGCTTTAAGATTTCAGTAACCTTACACAGTACATTGTCTGTTTGAATGTTAAAACATGCATATATTACTAAACATTAAGCACTTTTAGGTGGTTGATTATTTGAAGTGGTTATGATACAAATATAAATTCTTGCTAGTTATTAACATTTATCTAGACATGATATATATTTGCTCTTAAAAAAAGTTGTGCAAGTTCTTACTCAGTAAACACATATAATATATATAAATGGTTCTAATGCATGTCAATTAAGTTTACTTTTGACAACATTCCAAAGTGATATCCGAGGTAGAATAATGTGGGGATAAGTAACATCATTGTAGGGGTGTTCACGGGGCGGTTCGGTTCGGTTAGTTGAAAGATTTTAACTATCTATTGCGGGGCGGGTAATTCATTTTACTACGTGTCGAACCATAGTAGTAACGGACATGCGGGTAACGAAATGGCGATTTACCCGGGTTCACGGTTAACCATTGTAGACATTTGATCGAGTTTAACCGCATGAATAATAACATGATCTAGAACGTAAATTGTCATTTTAGTAACATTCAAAGAAGTTGAATATATTTAAGTCATATTAAAATTATTTCGTCACAATAATTCCATTCAAATAAACATACCGAATAAATTAATAAAAAGTATTTATCTGACGATTATAAGTTACGATCAAATAAATCAATTTTCATACATAGATGTTTAGTAAATATTTACACCAAAAGCAAAAAAATTGTTATACAATAAAAATAGTGAAATAGCATAATCAATACTTGTACAATTATTTAGGTATTTAGTTAAAACCATTTATGTATATTATATACGGTTCGGTTCGGTTAACCACGGATATCAAAAAACAAAAAGCGAAACCGAACCATGATAAGCGGGTTTTTTTGGTTTTGGTTTTTTTCGGTTTCGGTTTATTCGGTTTCAGATTGAGCGGTTCGGCTCGGTTTGTCGGTTTATTTGAACACCCCTACATCCTTGTCCTTGTCCAAAAATATTTTTGTAAGTAGCGAAAAAAAAATATATTTTTGTAAATATTAATTTTGATATTTTTGTCTTTATGTGAGTAGTATGACAGTTTTACCCTACCAAACTACATAAATAATCCCTGTAGGTTTACGAAATTGCATCCAACGTCTTTAAGGTAAATTACATAAATGGTCCTTGTCGTTTGGAAAATATTGCATCCACCGTCCCAAACTTTTTTTTTTGAATTTTTTGTTCCAAACATTTTATTTCGCTTGTTTTTTTCTGAATTTTTTTTTCCAATTTTTCTTTTTTTGAAATTCTATTTCAATTTTTTTTCGAATTTTTGTCGAAAACTGTTTTCTATAATATTTTTTTAGAAACCTTTTTTTCGTGACAAAAAAAAACAAACGTTTTCCGATTAAAAAATTTCACTTGTGACAAAAAAAAATAGAAAAGTTAAAAAAAAATTCATGTGCCGAAAAAAAATTCACATGTGCCAAAAAAAAATTCAAAAAAAATGAACAGAAAAATTCGAAAAAATAATGGATGAAAACGTAAAAAATAAAACGATAAAAAGTTTTTTGACAAAAAAATTTTGAAAAATTATTTCGGAAACAAATTTTGGAAAATAAAATCGAAAAAAATTTAAGAACGGTGGATGCAATTTTCTTCAAACGATAGGACTTTTTATGTAATTTACACTAGGGACGGTGGATGCAATTTCCAAAAATTCAAAGGTAAAATGGTCATTACGGGTTGTTACTACTCACATAAAGATAAAAATGTCAACATTAGCACTTACAAGAATATTTTTTTAGTTCGCTACTTAAACAAATATTTTAAAATTTTTTAATGGTATTATTCCTATAATGTGTATTACAAAGTCCATAGTGCTTACATTAAAGTCTAAAAGAATTAAATGGACATGTTCTTTTAATCTATAGTACAGTATAAATTAGATTGGAGAAGTAGTTTCATAAAAAAATTTCTTTTTCCAATTTCATCACTAAGAGCAAGGGGTGTGGCTCTCGCCACTTTTCGTCGATGTCTAGGTGGCATACAAAATTTTCACATCTAACGATACCATCGTGGCTCTAATGGAGTTAAGCCACTCAAACGACAAAATAAACGACAAAGTAAAATATTAACGTTTACTTTTTTGTTAGTGTGTTGGGTGGGTCCCAAGTGAAGAGAAGTGGGTATGTTGTGATTTGGGGTATTTTTTTGTTAGTGTGTTAGAGTGATGTGGAGGTGATGTGGCACACGTGGGGCCCAAGTGAAGAGAAGTGAAGAGGTCATGACACCCCTTGCTCTAAATGAAATGTATAAGAGTTTTCTAATCAGAAATGAATATAGAAAGATCTTCCAAAGTAAAGACGGTAGATTCTCATAATGTTTGTAAGATTTGAGGTTATGATGCATACTTGGCATCATATTGAACAAGTGGCACCCATTGGGCCCCTGAATTCTCAATATATCTGAAGAACTCCACTCTGGTTATCATTCTAATCACATACTAATATATATAAATATAATAAGCACTACTAAAGTATCATGCTAATCACACAATTAATATCCTATTTACCATAAGTTATCATTCTAATCACATACTATCCTACTTACCAAGTTAAATAATGAATATCTATAACATTATCCTAAAGTTTAGAGGGTTTTATCTTTGTCTTGAGAACAAGATAAGAAAAGTAAAAGTGAAAAGTCTTCACGGACTCACAAAAAATATATTTTTTTATAGATATCTATTTTTTGTGGGTCCGTGAGTACTTTTTTGTACTTTTACCCCTTCTTATTTTGTGCCCCTATGGCACAAGATAGAAAAACCCAAGTTTAGAAGGGACAATGGCATGAAACTATGAAAGTGTATTGTATTTAGTTCTCTCATCTAGGGGTGTAAAAAAATCCGACCCAGCTCGAATGCGATCAGAACTCGATTAAACTTATTCAGATCGGGTTACTCTAGTCAATATCTGTATTTGGGTTATGCTGGTCGGGTACTGGGTTGAAAGTGTTTGGCTAACTTGGGTTTGGGTCAACCCAAATAAAAGTGTTTTTTTAATAAACTTTTTATAAATTATCTATTTAAACAAGTTTTAAATAGGCAATTTTATTAAATTTTACTCATATTCATGTTGATGCGAACCCGAATGGACCCGGCAATTAACTTCAACCTGACTAATTAGAATTTAAATAAAATCAGGTACGGATATATTATTTTTAGCCTTGACCCGACCAAAATTAACCAAACTCAACTGTCCGACTAATTAACAACCCCGTCTCAACTGTATTTTTTCTTTCTAGGTATGACTTTTATTTGACAATCACAAATGACACGTGACATACAATCACATAAATAATTCTAGGTATTGAAATTTTACATAAGTTTGACAATTTCACAAGAAATGCTTAATGGACTAGACATGATATCTAGAGTTCTAGACTATGACGCTGAGCTAAGTCAACTACAAGGATTTGAATGAAAATTTTGCATTGAAAAATGCTACTACATCCGTCCCATATTAATTGTCCTGTTTTAACTTTTTAAGTTTTTTTTTTTAACTTTGACCTTAAATATTTTTATTTGTGTTATATAATATTTAATAAAAATGATACCAATAAAAAGTACATTTAAAACTCAATCTATTCATATATTTTGCATCAAGTATTATATAACACAATTAAAAATATTTAAAGTCAAAATTAGAAATAAAAAACCTAAAAAATTTAAAGTGGACAGTCAATATGGGACGGAAGGAGTATAAAGGATGACACTTTTACATTTTTCATTCAAATTTTAATATAGCTTTCGGGCTTTGACATAAAAGAAGAAAAAATTACATGTTTTGTTTATGTGTTTTATTCAAAATCACATTCGATTTTAATTATATTAGTGATACTCAACTTTCAAAACTAGTTGCATCGATAATTTTTATTTTGAAAAATAAAAATCATTTATATAATAATCTATAGTTTTTCTATTACACGGGTTGTCCCTATCGTTATTACACGGATAGTCCCTATTTTACAAAATATGGACTATCAATGTAAATAGTTTGAAAATTAAAAGATTATTTATGTAAGTAAATCCGTAAGAACGACGAGTGTGATTTTGAGTAAATCACAAAGACGAAACATATCATTCTTTTTTAACGTAAAAAGGATGGACAAAACTCAGAGACGTGTCATGTATTTTAATCTTCAAACTGTTCCATAATAACTCACTGTGTGATACTAAGGAGACTTGATATCCAAGTTAATCATCGTCGCTATTCGTTACGTTAATAAGCTAAAGACGTTGCAAGTAATGGCAAACATAGGCAGACTCAGGACAATAAGTCGTCAGGTACACATTTTTTTTACGAACATAAAGAAAAAAAAAATAAACAAAAAGACATGATTTCATTAAAACTAGTAAACAAATTAAGAAGATATGTATTTATTTTGACATGTTATTAGACTAACTAAACAAAACGTGTATTTATATGACACAAAACTACGGGACCAGGTTCATCTCAGAGTAAACGAGATTCTAATGAAAATTTGCACTTGACGGCAAACATCCAGCGGGTTCTCGTGAACCCCTGAAACCCCTATAGGTCCGCCCCTGGCCGCAAAAATAAGTATGGGATGAGAAAAACAGGTTAAAAAATGGCCAAATTAATCTATGCAAATTCCCTTTTATAATTTGTACTTCCTTTCATCATATTTTCTTGTAAGCGCCTTTGGATTCGGAAAGGATATCAATGGTTAGGGTGAAGAGTGCATCTTCAGGAAACTTAGGGGAAAGCCCTTTCTTTGCGGGAAACCCATTTCGATTTCTACGAGACTTTCTAGCAAAAATGAAAAGCTCTCCCAAGCGAACTCTACTCCCGCAACAAAAACATACATAATCAACAAAAGAGAAACTATATTTACTTCTTTTGTGCATATTGTGTGTTGGCGGTGTGTTTTAGGCGTGTTTTTAAATGATAAAAATGAGAAACGGTTTAGGGGAAGGGAGAGAGGTTTATAGCGTATCAATATTAGTGGATCAAGCACATTAATCACACGCTGGAATCAAACCTATTACCAAAGCCCATAAAAACTTGATGGAAGCTCGGCTTAAATCTCATGCCACACATGGCCTGGCAAAACCTCTCAGGTCTGACTGAGTAAGACAGTACTATTGCTCGCCAACTGTCACTAATGGTTAAGATGTACCAATAACACTTTACATTGGCGACGCACGACAAGCGCCACCATGTACGAGCTAAAGAAAGAATGATACATGTCCTCCTTGTCTGCTCTCGGATGATCAACACCTGGCTCTCTAGCAGTCATTGATTATCCCCAAAGGTTTACCTCTAACCCTACAACCCTCTCTATAAAAGGAGAACAACACACACAACTTCATAAGTTTCATACACTTGGGCAAATACCGCCTCATAGCAGTGTAGTATGGTTTTTGTTTAAGTGTTACCCGAGCTTCTTGATTTATATCATTCTCATCGGGTTCTTACCGTTCAACATAGAAAACCAAACAAAAAAAACCATTCTCATTTAATCTTTAAACCAATTTACATACCATACGTAAACATGACACTATTCGTGGGACATGATACAAAATAGCCACAAATTTCTTAAAAATTTTTACCTATTTTCACTCATTTCTCCCTAAATAAATAAATAAATAAATAAAATAAAAAATCTTAAAACCACTAGTTTTTTGGTTAAACATGACTGGTGAACAACACCCTAAAATTTTGGAGACAGCCAAAATCCACCTCGGACCTATCCGAGTGGAGAATTTCCCTCACATGGAGACAAACCAACAAATACCTGAAAAAGAGACTCAAAAATCACCTAGAAACAACATAAAGAAACCTATAAGGAAGACGCATGCAACAACTAACCTTACACCATGCACACATCATTCTCCCTAGAGAAACTCACATGGTTCTACATGAGACATCACACTCTCAGGTCACCCACAGAAGCTCAAAAATCGCAACTGTTCGAGGTTCAGCGGGTAAAAAAGATGCTAGAGGATGTCAGGGAAAGGGTCTGACAAACACGAAACTGAGGTCACGCTACACGCACTTATCGAGAAAAAAAAACTCGGGTAAACGGATACCAACTCACTTGTCTTTATCCGCATACTTTACATATAACAATCAGACCAAACCACTACCTCGGAACCACCCTGGGTACGATATAACGCTCCCTGACATTCTCTCATAGCCCCTACCCTAGGCATAACATGCAACCTCCTTACACTTAGAACAAATCTCAAAACGTACATAGCAAATTTCAACACTAGGGACTTAGAGAGAGTAGACTAAGGAATTTAGTTGGTTCACTCAAACCTGACCACCCTAGCACACAACCAAGGTAGACAACAACACCCAAATGGAAAAAGAATCCCTTAGGGCACATATATGAAGTGTCAACATGATTTAATCATGGTACTCAGGCACAAATAGAGGCAACGAAGTCATGGAGACCTGAAAACGCAACCCATCGCGAATCATTCATTGGAATACATTCATACCATCATCCGATCTCGTAGTCATAACATCAATGATAGCCTCACATAAGGTTAGCAGTGTAACACCCCCAAAATTTCATAATCACAACGCAAGACTAATTGGGGTATTACATAGAGGATCACAATCATAATCATAGAAAATGACTTGAAAGAGACGTTTTTAAAAGTCATTATTTATTTAATTCAAATGCGAAAGTGTTTCCAATGTTTAGCAAATTATAAATAACAATATTGTTTGAGATGATTGATAAATTTTTGTTTACACCAATGACGTATAGTCAAATTCCCACTCCGTGCCTTGATTTCTGCTTCAATTACCTGAGAAAAACATACTAAAAAGTCAACAAAATTTTTGAGTGAATCCATAGTGTTTGTGTTAATAATCATTTTAACACAAGGTGAATCATTCAGAAATAAATCAAGTTGTATATTGCCATAACTCTCATGAACTCAACATGGCGGTGTGATAATATAAGGGTGCCCTCGGGTAGACTTGCCATTCTCCTAGTATAAATCAAATAATGTGCATTTGGCTATACATCTGGCTAACAAAAGGTTATCTATCCAGCTAGCTCAAATTGGCTTGTCAACCTCCAATAGATCTATTCAGAATATTCAAGTTCACTCGCAAGTGACTAAGGTTCATGATATGAGGGGCTTTATAGGGGCAACAGTGTGTCTTATGCAATAACATTCAGGATAGCATACATAAAAATACTTGTGTTCTATTTGTAGCATGTATCTCCTCACGGATTTGTAAAACATATAAAAAGTGGGACTACGAACTCACCTTGGTTGGGGGTATGTGTAGGTAAGCAAGTGATATCAAGTGCAACTTGGGAATGGCTCCAACACACAACCTGAATAATAGTGAATAACTTAGGTTTTTCCTTAACGGGGTTTGATATGCTTAAAATGCTTGAAAGCGCAAACTAATATTTGGCGATCTCTTTAGTATAGGCTTCATGCATCATCAGTGTGGGTATGTAAATTCATAATATTATTGGGTGTACCTTCAAGTTACGAGAAATTCACATTTTTTACATTTACTGGGAATATTTATATTTTCAGTCCCTGTACTTTGGTAAAATTACACTTTTGGCCCAAGTATTCAAATGTGTTCACTATCATTAATGATTTCTAAATATTCACCTTTTTACCTTCTAGTTATCAAAATGGCAGTTGTGATATATGTTTATGAAATATTACAATTTTAGTCCTTTAACTTTATGTTTTTACACCTTTGGCTTATATATTACAAAAATAACATTTTATCTCCCTTGGTTATTAAATATTCCACTTCCAACCTTATATTACCAATATGGAAGTTTTTGACATCCTTGTATGTATATTTACATAATTAGTCCTTTAACTTTACAAAATTACATTTTTAGTCCTTAGTTAAGAAAATGTAATGTTTTAGTTCTCATAGAATCCAAATAGTCAATAAATACCCTTAGTTTACTGAAAATAATGTTTTAACCTCAGTTTATAGAGTTGACAGTTTTAGTCCTTGCATTTACATTATTTTGCAAAAATAGTCCTTTTTCATTTAAGGTGTACATTTCAGATCCATTCACTTCCAAATTTACACATTTGACTCAAAATCATTCATAGATTCTGTTTATGCCCTCAAATTACTGATTTGATAGTTTCAACCCTTATGTTTCAGAAGTGACAGTTTTAACCCCTCAAGTTTACATACTTTGCATTTTTAGTCCAAAATACATGTTTAGCTTATGATTTCATTTATTTTAGCTTGTTATACTTCCAGAAGCTTATATGAGCTTTTATAGTAGCTTATTTGTCGATATTAGCTTATTTGAGCTATTGGGCCTTACGGGTTCAATTAAGGCCCAATAACGTTTTTAGTGGCCCAATGGACTTGGGGCTTGGTGGGTTTCCTTATAAGCTTATAATAGACCAGTTTCAATTTACATTATAGCTTATACAATGCTTAAAACCAAACTGATTATTTAGGTGTCATTGGGCTTTAAGGCCCAATGCGTATAAAATGGTACGCAGGAACACTCTCAAGTGAGCTGAGCTTTTAGCTTTTAAAACATGTCAAACGAGGTTGTGTGAGTGGATTAATGGTGTATCCTTATTGTTAAGTGTATAAAGAATTGAGTTACACAATTTATTTGGTATGGTGTACGTTTGGATATGATTTTACAAGGCCATTTTATATGTTAAAACTATCCCGTTATGGTTATAAACACTTAGGCAGTTTTCATTATCATTCATGTGCACTTAAAAACAAGTGAAAATAAGTGATCATATGTAGTGCTAGGTTATATATAATTGTTCAAATCCATTTTTAGCTAAGTTTAGAATCAAGTGAGCTTGTTTGTATCTTTTAAGCTTAACGAGGCATAGGAATAAAATAGATAGAGCCTAATGTGACCAAGCACTTTATGAGACATATCAATGAGTCAAAAAAAGACTAAGTGTTGAAATAACTTACAACACCTTTAAAAGGTGGGGTGTACGCTCTTTGTTGGGACTAGGAGAGGGCACAAGAAGGTTGTGGCTCATTTCTTGGTACTCCTACGACTTGAGTGAGACCTTAAGAAGGCTTGAACACGCTTAGGATCACTTAGAACTTGGCTTGGTTCTTCTTGACAGAATCATAGGAACACGGAAGGACTTTGTGTGTTTTGCTTGGATGTTTAAGTGTTTACGTGAAAGAGTGAGTTTTCATGGGGTTGTATATATATTCAAATGAGATAGGGACTAGTTGGGGAGGCAAAGAGAATATGTGGAAGGAGATAACATGTAGGAGGGTAGACTAGGGGTGTAGAGATACTTTAGATCTTGGCTAATTAAGTTTACAAGTATGTAGGTTTCGTTTGGAGGGTGTGACTAAGCAAAGGTCTAGAAACCGACTCTTGTATTGGTTTTGTGTACTAGGAGCCTAGGCAACATGGTAATGTGTTATAAGTTGTGTTTTGAGGTCTAGGGAGGTCTGTACAAAGGTTCGTTTGGTGTTAGAAATATCAAAGGGTCCAAAAAAATATGTAACGTGTCGAATTGAGTTTAAGGAAAACATGGGAGTTGGGTACGACTTTTGAGATCAAGTAACATAGTTAGGAAACCATTTTGAGTGATTAGAAGCACTTAGGAATAAGTTTGGAACGTTTTGGATTAAGTTTGGGTCATTTGGGCATTTTTAAGAGTGGTGAGATTTCATTTTACTTTACCATTCGTTTAGTGCTTATATGTACGTATGAGTGATATATTTTAGTTGATCCTGATTCTTTGGAGCATGATAAATTAAGTTATGTAATTTATTTAATATGTTGTATGTACGGATTTTAAATAAATAACTCAAAGTAAACACGGCTTGTGTCTGTGTGAAATGTTAATTAAGCGAATTTGGGCTTGGTTTGGGCTTAGGAGTTGGTTAGGCCCAATGATAAATAATTAAGGGTCCATTTGGTGTTTAATGGGTTTAGGGATTGGGCTTAGGTGTTAACAAGGCCCATTAAGTGTTATTAGATCCATTTTGGCATTTTAGGCCCAATATGAGAAATGTAGGAACTAAGGGGGCTTGTGAGTGTGTTGTGTTGTTATGGCGAATCAAAGCATACCAGTGTTTGATTTGTACGTGATCTAAAATATCGTGGTATGTGTGTGAGCTTGTTCCAAGGAAAATGGGAATCATATAACATATATTGATTCGTTGTTGCATAATGTAAGCAAAAGTTTTAAATTTTGCCTAAAAATGGGGGTGTGAATAGTAATACGTAATTAATCCTTGATTAATGTTTGTTAATAACTGGGGAATTTTATAGGAAGTTACAGTACCTACCCGTCATTCAAATTCCATCCCGGAATTTAAGTTTGTGGTGATTGGTGGGTGTTGTTTATGGGAACAAGTGTGGGTATTTGGCGCGAATTTGATCTTCATGCTCCCAAATATACTCGGGTCCTCGGTTTAAGTTCCATCAAACTTTAACGATGGGGTACAGTTTTGTTTTAGTTGTTTCACTTCCCTATCCATAATCTCAACTGGTTCTCTAGTGAAAGTGAGTTTGTCGTCGAGTCGTATCTCTTTTAGTGGAATCACAAGAGATTCGCGGGATAAGCACTTCTTTAAGTTTGACACGTGAAAGATATTGTGCACTCTGCTGAGCTCTTCTGGAAGCTCTAGTTGGTAAGCCACTGGGCCAATCCTTTCCACGCTTTCCAAAGCTCACTGTTCCCTTCCAGGAGGACACTTTCAACATAACCCTGTCTCCTATCTGGAATTCCATTGGTTTCCATCTCACATCAGCATAACTCTTTTGTCTGTCCCTAGAAGCTTACAGACGTTGGCTGATTTTAAATATCTTTTTAGTCGTTTCGTGAATCAGCTCAGGTCCGGTGAGTTATATTTCTCCTACTTTGGCCCAACAAACATGTGATCTGCACTTTCGTCCATACAGTGCTTCAAACGGGGCTGCCTTGATACTGGCAGATAGCTGTTGTTATATGAAAATTCTGCCAATGACAAATGTTTATCCCAACCTTTTCCAAAATCAATCACACATGCTCTCAGCATGTCTTCCAGAGTTTGAACCGTTCTCTCACTCTGCCCATCAGTTTGGGGGTGATATGCGGTGCTCATATATAGGCGAGTGCCCAAGGCTTTTGCAATGATGCCAAAATCGGAGGTGAATCGAGTATCTCGTGCAAATAATGGAGATGGGTACCGCTGTCGGTGTCACTATTACTTTCAGATATAGCTGCCTTGAGTGTGTTCATTTCGTCAGTTTCTCGGATGGGTAGAAAATGAGCAGACTTTGTGAGTCGATCAACAATAACCTAGATGGTGTCTAATCCGGTGGATGTCTTTAGGAGTTAGGTGATGAAGTCCATTGTAATCCGTTCCCATTTCCATACTGGAAGATCGGGTTGTGTGATTAATCCTGACAGCTTCTGGCATTCTGCTTTTACTCTGGAACAAGTCAAGCATTTTCTGACATACTCAGCATTGTCGGCCTTCATGTTTGGCCACCAATAAAGTTTCTTAAGGTCCTGATACATGTTGTCAGAACCGGGGTGGATGGAGTACTTTGACTTGTAGGATTCATGCATGATGAGGTCTCGTATACCTCCGTAAAGTGAAACCCAAATTCTTTCTTTAAAACATAGCATTCCGTCTTATCTTTTCACATGACCATTGATCGGTGCTGAACCGTCAATTTTATCACACAAATCAACCACTTGTGAATGGTCAACCGTAATAAAATTCAAACAGTCTAAAACCAATGCAATTTCCCTTGGAATATAGTGGATTCCCGGGTCGTTAAGTCCCACGGAGGATTAATGGTGTTCAACACGTTCAGATGTCGAATGATCACTAAGGATAATGATCTGTAAGGATTTTGATTGGTAATTATACTACTGATTGATTGGAATGGTATTTGGATACAGAATTATAAATCACAACAATCAGATTTAAACAAATGTAAACACGTCGTTCTTAAATTTTACGTAATAGCGCATAAATTAAAACGTGAATTTAAAGAAATAAAAGACCTACAAATATGAAAATGATATTTTTACAATCCTAATAATAAAAAAAAAATTATTATCAAATTAAAATTAATTTTAAAACTATTTATTTAATTATTATTAATTAAAAACTATTTTAAACTATTTAATAATACTCTAAAATATAAGAAAATATGAAATAAAGCTAGAAAAATGAAATTATGATTTAGAAAAATCTAAAATATTATAAAACTTATTTTAAAACTAAAAATATATTTTTTACACTTGTTATCTATTTATTATTAATTAATTACTATTTATTAATTATTTAAAATACACTTAAATACAAGAAAATATAAAATTAACCTGGAAAAATAAACTTATAACTTAGAAAAATCTAAAATATTAGAAAACTAATTTTAAAACTAAAAATATATTTTTTATGCTTTTTATTTATTTATTATTAATTATTTAATACTTTTAACTATTTTTAATTCTAATAAATACTAAATAAACTAGGAAAATTCTAAAACTTTTTCTATGAATATCCTAAGATGACAAAAAGCTAAGAAAATTATAAAAACTGAAAGTGCTTAATAATAAGCTGAAAAGAAAAATTAAAAAGCTAATTTCTATTAAATAAACGCTATCAATGTTTTAAAATGATGTTTTTGTGATTTTTCTTTTTGAAAACTATTTAACTACTTAAAGTAAGAAACTTTTAAGAAAACAAAAATTTTGAAACTTGAAAATAAGCTGTTTAGAAACTTAAAAAGCTTAACAGTTGAGTTTTTGCTTATTTTGATGATTTAAGCTAAAATAAGTGGCTAAATAAGCTAACAATCTAGAAACAAAGGTTAAATAAGATAAAAATAAGCTAAAGCTACTTAAGTTAAGCTAAAAGGAACAAAGAAACACACTGAAAAGCTATTAATAAGCTAATAAGCACTAATCCTAAACCTCAACCAAACAGGCATGCAACCATTTTCTAAACCAAATTAAGCTAATGAAATAAGCTTAAAAGCTCAAAATAAAGACTGAGGTGTCAAGATTAGCTGGTGGGCTTTCCAAAAAAACAAAGCTCTCACTGTGGTGTTGACTAATGAGCTTGTGGTGAGCTTGAGAAAAGGCTGGTAAACCATGAGTGTTTAGTGTTCACACAAAATGGGACAACCTAAAAGTAAGCTGACCCTACCAAATAAGCTATAAAGTGAAAAACTAAACTTGGAACTTTGAGATAGCTAGGTTAGCTACACAAAAACCAAATTTCACAAGTTGAGTCTCACTAATAAGCTCGTGTGAGCTTATTAAAATGAGCGGTTAACACAAACTTCCTTGGCACAGGGGCACTTTTAAAAAGGTTGTCAAAATAAGCTAAGAAATAAGCCATGTAATAAGCTAGCTAGAAAATATGAAAAATACTATGATAGAGATAATCAGTTGAATATTGATATACCAAAAGCTCAAATATTGAAAACTAATATTAACTTCTATATAAAATAATCTATTTTATTCAAAACGACCAAACCTGAAATTTTGACTTTTATGATTAACTAAAAGGTTGACTTTGATGAACTTTAAATTGATTATACTACTTGAATTTGTTATGTTAACCTAAAATAAGATGGAATTAAGCTAAGTTAACAAGTTTTAAGCTAATATGAAGATTTTTACTTCCTAAATCCTAACAGTTAACTAGTTAAGTAAGATTAAAAGTATTTTTGACTTTCTATCTAATAAGGACTGGTTTTAATTGTTGTACTGAGCTACTAGATGCTAACATGACATAAGGCAACCATAAACAATAACAAGCATACACTGGAATGCTACTTAATCAGAAAATCCAAACACCCTTTAAAAACTGTGAACTTGTAATTTCCAAAGGATTTCACAATTTGAGACTATGCAACTGATTCAAATCTTTAAATTATCATAACATGAGACTAAAGAATCATTATACAACAACAATAATAACATGAAACTAAGAATTGAAACTTATACTACTATAACTGTTAAACTAGAGTTTTTAACAATTACCAATTCTAAAGAACAAAGCTACTGTTTTAATGTTTATTTCTATTTAACTACAACTCAGTAACATAAAAATACAAAGATCTAAGCTAATAAGTTACTTAAACAGTGAAAAGCTAAAATGGAGCAAAAGGCTTACAAATTGGTTTCCAAGTGAAAACTGAGAACTGAGGCACACAAACACAACCTATAGCTTCCCAAGAAGCACTAAACCAAGGCAATCCAATATCAACCTTGCTCCAGTGTCTTGATCATCTTCTCCATGGATTTTTGATTTTTCAACATTTTTTAGTATTTTTGGTATTTTTCTTTTTGATACTAAACAGAGTTTTTTTTAGGTTTCTAATAGCTTAAATAAGCTATATAGGAGCTTAAGTGAGGTTATGAGTCCAAGATAACAACTATCAACAACATTAACACATATTGAGATTTTTGAAATGAAAATTGCATAAAACTGATTTAGTGTACATAAGCTGAAATTGAAACTGTAAATAAGTTTAAAATACAATGAAATATGATTACAAGGTGCTTGAAAGCTTTGAAATACACTGGAAACTTAAAAATATTTAAAACGACATAAACATAATTAAAATACACTAGATATTCTTCACACTTCTCCTCTCTTGCTTTATAATGATCTCTTAGGCTCTTGTCGACATCTCTGATCATTTCCCACCTATTTTCAACCCTTGAATTCATCAATTTCATCAGAATCATACATGTGGCATTTTTGGCGGCAAAATTTCTTTAGCAGTTTATTGCATTAATGAAGTTTGGGAGGATGTGGAGGTGGAGGGGAGTGGGTAAACAGCTGGGGAGGTGAGGTGGAAAGGTGGAAACCAAGCAAGTGGAGGAAACCACTCTGGTTTTTGGTTTGCAGGTTTGGGAGAGGAAGGTGAACAGTGTATCTGGTATTTTGGCGCGTTTGACTTGGTTTGACCGTTGGATAATAATAACGGGGAGGGGTCAAAATGGGATAATGGCAGGGTCAAATTGATTTGGACTGGCTCAAGGGTGAAGGGTCAAGGTTCAAGTGGTGTGGGTTGGACTTGGGGCTGGGCCACCGGTATGTGGATTGGATTTGGGTTGGGTTTTAATAATTAAAAGGGTCCGTTTGTTGTAGCTTATAAACACAAGGACCAATCTTGTAATTCGGATTTTGAGGGACCAAACTGAACTTTTCCAATGTTAACACAAGGACCAAACTTGGCAATCTTTAATAGTACAAGGACCACATTTGATGATTTTCATCTTTTAAATATCCGAGGACTATTTTTGACATTTTTCAAAGTTGAGGGACCAAAGTTGTCATTATGCAATTTTAAAACTTTGAAGGGTTTGTTTTGACAACTTTTGAATCCCATGGACCTTAAATGATATTTTTCTTTATTTTGATTTACCAGGGACTAGATTTGACAACTTTTGAAACTTGGGGACTAAAGCGCCAATTATGCAAACTTGATAATGCGTTTTCATCGATTTTGGTATTTTTTGCATTTAAAACACATAAAATACTTATTTGTGATATTTTTATCATTTTGATGCATTTCTGAGTGTTTTCAGACGTTTTTGCAGTTTAAATGGTACAAAAATGATAAGTATTTAGACACTCATCAATCTCCCACACTAAGATATTGCTAGCCCCTAGCAATCTTTTGAGAAAACTTAATGGATTTCATCTCTTTACCAAAAGCCATTACTTCTGGAGTAGCCAATTGTTTCAGTTCAAGTAAAAACCTTGGTACAATGATAACCAAATGATTTTGAGCAAATCACCAGATTTCAACGGATTTGATTTGTCTTTACCAGAAACCGTTTGCTTCTGGACTAGCCAACTCTTAGATAAATTATCAATATTATCTTTGGTGAGCCGATTACCAATTATGGTTTTCCAACTGCCTTTACCACAAGCCATAAACTTGCGGGCTAGCCAACTTTTCACTAATTAAAGATATGGTGAGCTGAACACCATACAATTTGGGCAAATTGCAAGCCATAAACGGATTTGAGATATCTTTACCAAGAGCCGTTTGCTCTTGGATTAGCCAATCCTTATGTGGGTTAGACATGGTGGACTGATTACCATTTCTTGAGTAAGTGAAAACACTTACTCCAAAAAAAATTTTGGCCAAAAATGGGGGAATTGGGTGGATTAATTACATGATAAAATTCGTGAGAATTCCCCCACACTAGAAATGAATATTGCCCTCAATATTCAAAGTACCGGCTGTTATGCCGAAACATAGAACGTAAAAGGGAAATACTACGGCCATTATTTTATTTTTGATATATACACATTTTTTTATACAACAATGGTAGCAACTCCCCACACTAGGGTGGTAGAAAGTAGAAAGAAGTCAGAAATATGGGTGAAAACCCATATGGTGTGTATCTTGTTTTTGATTTCAGTCACTAGCTTGACTCGATCCCCGATTCATTGGTTCATGGGAAAGCAGCGTGGAAAACCAATCTCAATCGGACTTTCGTTCACAGTTTTAATAAACATATGAACATCATAAAGTTTCACACCGACGAGATACAACCGCGGTATTTGTTAATAGTAGAAACTATAAAGGATGATACCGGGGTCAAAGATGGTGTCCTCATTCCCGAAGAGAAAAGGAAAGAGCAACCACATCTTTTGTGAAGAATGGAATAAATATGTGCATCAAAATGCAGGTCCATTCTTCATCAGATAGAAGCAAATCACCATTTTGACATTTTTAAGCTTAAATTTAAAGCTTGTATGGTGATTGTCAACGAATTTCGGTAGGGAGGGTTGGAAACGGTTCTTCAATCAACAGATTTTCCGAGAAAAGGATGTCCCCTCGAATCAAAGTAAGTATAATCAATTTCTGTTGGAATCGACTCATCACTAAGAAAGGCATCGACTTCATTCCAAAAGTTGTCATCTTCCTCATTCGAAGTGAGAGAAGGGATGGAAGAGTCGGAAATAATAAGACTAGGAGATGATGGATCATTTTTGAGCAATTCTTCAATGGGAAGAATGTCTCCCATTGGATCACAAACATCATCATCCAATCCAGATGAAACCGAGGATAGTTTGGTTTCATCCACAGAGTTAACAAACTCGATACGATAAACTGATTCCGGAGGTGGGACAAGTGGCGTGCTCTTAGAGCTAGCAATTTCCACTACTTAGATAAAGTCTCGATTCTAGATCATCATAATCAAGAACACTCTTGACTTCCTTGGTACAACTTTCAAACCATTTGTTTGAACCAGGTTTGATTTTCAAAGCTTTTAGCTCGGCACGTTTTTGGTGACTCCTCTTAACGGTGAAATTTGAGAGTGTTGCATTGATTTTTTCAGATTTTTGATCAATTGTGGCAACACTATGTTTGGATAGAGGTTTGGAGTTCTGGTTGATATTAAACGTGAGTTCTTCGTTGTCAACCCGTATAGTCAACTCTTCAGCATACACATCGATTAGAGCACAACTTGTTCTCAAGAAAGCTCTCCCTAAGATGAGGGGAACTCTAGGATCTGCATCAAAGTCTACTACAACAAAGTCAGAGGAAAGTGAAACTTTCCTACTTTTACCACGACATCCTCAGCTATCCCAAGTGGACGAGTTATGGTACGATCACTAGCTCGAGTGTCATACAAGTAGATGTAAGTTTAGGAAGAGCAGTTTCTTCCATACTGAGAGTGGCATGAGGTTAATGCTTGAGCCAAGATCGGCCAAGGCGGAGCATTGAACCATCCCCAAGAAATCACACGGGATTAAAACACTGCCGGGTCTTCAAGCTTTTAGGAAGCTTCTTGAGAAGGACCCAGAGCATTGCTCATTGAGAGGGTTTTAGCCATTTCAGATAACTTATCTTTGTTTCTCAGTAAGCCTTTAAGCGTGGATGCAAATTTGGGCATTAGAATGAGAGCATCAACGAAGCTTATATCAAAGTGCAGTTCATTGAAAATTTGGAAAAATTTTTCCATTTGCTCTTTGGTTTTGTCTTTGAGCTTCTCTTCATGCAATCTTGATGGGTAAGGAAGTTGACTAGACTTTTGAGCCGGGACGAAGTCATTTACGGCTCCGAATTAGTCTTCGGAACTTCAGGTTCCGGACTTAAAGCTTGGACTACCGAAGGTGGGACGTGTGCGATACTTCGTGGGCATGAGAAATGCACCTTGTCCGTAATATCCTTGGTAACTTGACTCATTGCTCCTGGTGGAGGAGGCATTGGAGTCAAAGGTCCATTGTGCGTCTTACCACTTCTGGTTGTGATCGCCTTTGCATCGCCCCTCGGGTTAGCGATCGTGTTGCTCGGAAGTTTTCCCGAGCCCGAGGGTTGATCATTTAAAGACTTCTTTAGATCGTGATCGTGACCAATAACCTGTTCATTTCATCTTGGGATTTCATGAACTGCTTCAATAACTCATCGGATGATGGTCGGTTGGAACAATGGCTTAAGTTTGATTAGGAAAATTCTGGCCTCTAATGTTTGGATTAGGGCCTTGATTTTGAAAATTTCCTTGATTAGGATTCATATTCCCATGAAATTGATTCCCTTGATTGAAATTGTTTTGATTAAGGTTTCCTTGGTTTTGGAAACCTTGATTTGGTCCGGGATAGAAATTACCTTGGTTTTGATAACCTTGGTTCATTCGGTTGGTTCGATTCGGTTTTGTATGTTAGGATTCGGTTAAAACCGGGGTGGTCCCTGATAAGTATTAGCACGGTAGTTTGGTTCATTTTGAGGACGATATTGATTACCTCCTTGATGTGAAGTACCGGCTATGGCATTGGCTTCAAACGGACTACCATCGGTTGGCGATTTGTAGTATGCATGAGGGCCACCACAAGTAACAAAGACTTCGACTTTCTTCACTTCACCATGTGATGGTGTGCGTGTGAAAGTGACTTTCTTTTGGTTAGCAAGAACCAAAGCTTGAACAATATCCGTGAGTTTGTCAATCTTAGCATCGGTGCTAGATGTACTCACGGGAGATGAAGTAGAAGGTCTGCATTAGGCTGAGACGATATGTCTTTGTTCGGAAAGGGCGGACACAGGACTTGTTTTCAATTATTTGCAAGGCTTCTTTTGTGGTCTTGCTCAGAAATTACCTCCCGCGGAGGCATTTAAAGAGTCTTGGTTAGTTTGGTTCAGACCATTGTAGAAAGTATCCATTTGCATTAACTTGGTAAAACCATGATGCGGACACTTGCGGAGCAACTCTTTGTAACGATCCCATGCCTCCCCGAATGATTCATCAAATCTTTGAGAAAATTTCATTATCTCATTCTTAAGACTTGTAGTTCGGGATGGAGGATAGAATTCGTTAACAAACTTAGTGACTAGATCCTCCCATGTCTCAATGGAACGAGGGGGTTGTTTCTCAAGCCAATTCCGGGCTTGTCCCTCTAGAGAGAATGGGAACAGAAGAAGCTTAATTGCTTCATGTGGGACATTCTTGTATTTGATGGTAGATGCAATCTTGTTAAACCATCGAATATGTGCATGAGGATCATCCCGCTCAAAACCATAAAATTGGCTTTGGGTTACAAGATTAAGCAACCCGGTTTGAGCTCAAAGGTATCGCCACGATGGTGGGACAATAATGGCATCTCCGTAACCCTCGATGGGTGATTGGAGAAGCTCATTCATCGGTTTGTCTTCTGCCATTATGACAGGGGGTGGTGGTACTAGACGTTCCTCGTCCGCGGTGAAGAAGCGAAACGTCCTCTACGTCTACGCGGAATATTTGCAAGCTCAGAAAGTGGACTTGTAGAGCTGGAAGAACGAAAGTGCATGCACTAAGTTTAACAATCAATTTTCAAAACAAATGCGAGGCAAAACGACAAGTGAACTTAACCAATAATCACAAATGAAATGGCTTCTTTGAAAAAGGTACACCAAATCTCAAGGACACAAAGGTAAGTTTTGATCTTTTAGATTGGGAACTTATTAATGTTCACACCCCGGTTGGTAGGTGTCTTGCCTTGATTTGCGGTGGTTGATTTTATGTATTTAAGTACCTTGAAAAGACGTAGGTGCAATTTATGCTAAGGGTTTAAAAACTTTTGGACAATATTTTTGATATCGTCTCGTTTAACCAAATCGTACCTCTTTAAGAATCACCTTAAAGAAAATACAAGATAGAAAAGGTTACGATTGTTTTGTTGTTTTATATTTTTTGGTGTTGTTAACACTTTAGGAAAAGTGTTAATGAACTTTTGGATAACTTTACAAAGCTGTTTACAAAAGGTGGTATATGTGCAAGTACGGTGCGAGAATGCTTAAAACACGCGAAAGCCTCCCCGGCAGCGGCGCCAAAATTTGGTTCGCTTCAAACCGTCAATTTTATCACACAAATCAACCACTTGTGAATGGTCAACCGTAATAAAATTCAAACATTCTAAAACCAATGCAATTTCCCTTGGAATATAGTGGATTCCCGGGTCGTTAAGTCCCACGGAGGATTAATGGTGTTCAACACGTTCAGATGTCGAATGATCACTAAGGATAATGATCTGTAAGGATTTTGATTGGTAATTATACTACTGATTGATTGGAATGGTATTTGGATACAAAATTATAAAGCACAACAATCAGATTTAAACAAATGTAAACACGTACGTTACTAAATTTTCGTAGCGTAAATTAAAACGTGAATTTATAGAAATAAAAGACCTACAAATATGAAAATGATATTTTTACAATCCTAATAATAAAATAAAATTATTAGAAAATTAAAATTAATTTTATAACTATTTATTTAATTATTATTAATTAAAAACTATTTTAAACTATTTAACAATACTCTAAAATATAAGAAAATATGAAATAAAGCTAGAAAAATGAAATTATGATTTAGAAAAATCTAAAATATTATAAAACTTATTTTAAAACTAAAAATATATTTTTTACACTTTTTATCTATTTATTATTAATTAATTACTATTTATTAATTATTTAAAATACACTTAAATACAAGAAAATATAAAATTAACCTGGAAAAATAAACTTATAACTTAGAAAAATCTAAAATATTATAAAACTAATTTTAAAACTGAAAAGATATTTTTTATGCTTTTTATTTATTTATTATTAATTATTTAATACTTTTAACTATTTTTAATTCTAATAAATACTAAATAAACTAGGAAAATTCTAAAACTTTTTCTATGAATATCCTAAGATGACAAAAAGCTAAGAAAATTATAAAAACTGAAAGTGCTTAATAATAAGCTGAAAAGAAAAATTAAAAAGCTAATTTCTATTAAATAAACGCTTATCAATCTTGTTTTAAAATGATGTTTTTGTGATTTTTCTTTTTGAAAACTATTTAACTACTTAAAGTAAGAAACTTTTATGAAAACAAAAATTTTGAAACTTGAAAATAAGCTGTTTAGAAACTTAAAAAGCTTAACAGTTGAGTTTTTGCTTATTTTGATGATTTAAGCTAAAATAAGTGGCTAAATAAGCTAACAATCTAGAAACAAAGGTTAAATAAGATAAAAATAAGCTAAAGCTACTTAAGTTAAGCTAAAAGGAACAAAGAAACACAATGAAAAGCTATTAATAAGCTAATAAGCACTAATCCTAAACCTCTCAACCAAACAGGCATGCAACCATTTTCTAAACCAAATTAAGCTAATGAAATAAGCTTAAAAGCTCAAAATAAAGACTAAGGTGTCAAGATTAGCTGGTGGGCTTTCCAAAAAACAAAGCTCTCAATTGTGGTGTTGACTAATGAGCTTGTGGTGAGCTTGAGAAAAAGGGTAAACCACGAAAGTGTTCAGTGTTCACACAAAATGGGACAACTTAAAAGCAGTATGCACCCTACCAAATAAGCTATAAAGTGAAAAACTAAACTTGGAACTTTGAGATAGCTAGGTTAGCTACACAAAAAACCAAATTTCACAAGCTGAGTCTCACTAATAAGCTCTGTGTGAGCTTATTAAAATGAGCAGTTAACACAAACTTCCTTGGCACAGGGCACTTTTTAAAACAGGTTGTCAAAATAAGCTAAGAAATAAGCCATGTAATAAGCTAGATAGAAAATATGAAAAATACTATGATAGAGATAAGCAGTTGAATATTGATATACCAAAAGCTCAAATATTGAAAACTAATATTAACTTCTATATAAAATAATCTATTTTATTAAAAAACGACCAAACTAAAATTTTGACTTTTTATGATTAACTAAAAGGTTGACTTTGATGAACTTTAAATTGATTATACTTACTGAATTTGTTATGTTAACCTAAAATAAGATGGAATTAAGCTAAGTTAACAAGTTTTAAGCTAATATGAAGATTTTTACTTCCTAAATCCTAACAGTTAACTAGTTAAGTGAGATTAAGAGTAATTTTGACTTTCTATCTAATAAGGACTGGTTTTAATTGTTGTACTGAGCTACTAGATGCTAACATGACATAAAGCAACCATAAACAATAACAAGCATACACTGGAATGCCACTTAATCAGTAAATCCAAACACCCTTTAAAAACTGTGAACTTGTAATTTCCAAAGGATTTCACAATTTGAGACTATGCAACTGATTCAAATCTTTAAATTATCATAACATGAGACTAAAGAATCATTATACAACAACAATAATAACATGAAACTAAGAATTGAAACTTATACTACTATAACTGTTAAACTAGAGTTTTTAACAATTACCAATTCTAAAGAACAAAGCTACTGTTTTAATGTTTATTTCTATTTAACTACAACTCAGTAACATAAAAATACAAAGATCTAAGCTAATAAGTTACTTAAACAGTGAAAAGCTAAAATGGAGCAAAAGGCTTACAAATTGGTTTCCAAGTGAAAACTGAGAACTGAGGCACACAAACACAACCTATAGCTTCCCAAGAAGCACTAAACCAAGGGCAATCCAAAATCAACCCTGCTCCAGTGTCTTGATCATCTTCTCCATGGATTTTTGATTTTTCAACATTTTTTAGTATTTTTGGTATTTTTCTTTTTGATACTAAACAGAGTTTTTTTTAGGTTTCTAATAGCTTAAATAAGCTATATAGGAGCTTAAGTGAGGTTATGAGTCCAAAATAACAACTATCAACAACATTAACACATATTGAGATTTTTGAAATGAAAATTGCATAAAACTGATTTAGTGTACATAAGCTGAAATTGAAACTGTAAATAAGTTTAAAATACACTGAAATATGATTACAAGGTGCTTGAAAGCTTTGAAATACACTGGAAACTTAAAAATATTTAAAACGACATAAACATAATTAAAATACTCTAGATATTCTTCACACTTCTCCTCTCTTGCTTTATAATGATCTCTTAGGCTCTTGTCGACATCTCTGATCATTTCCCACCTATTTTCAACCCTTGAATTCATCAATTTCATCAGAATCATACATGTGGCATTTTTGGCGGCAAAATTTCTTTTAGCAGGTTTATTGCATTAATGAAGTTTGGGAGGATGTGGAGGTGGAGGGGAGTGGGTAAACAGCTGGGGAGGTGAGGTGGAAAGGTGGAAACCAAGCAAGTGGAGGAAACCACTCTGGTTTTTGGTTTGCAGGTTTGGGAGAGGAAGGTGAACAGTGTATCTGGTATTTTGGCGCGTTTGACTTGGTTTGACCGTTGGATAATAATAACGGGGAGGGGTCAAAATGGGATAATGGCAGGGTCAAATTGATTTGGACTGGCTCAAGGGTGAAGGGTAAAGGTTCAAGTGGTGTGGGTTGGGCTTGGGACTGGGCCAGCTGGTATGTGGATTGGATTTGGGTTTTGGGTTTTAATAATTAAAAGGGTCCGTTTGTTGTAGCTTATAAACACAAGGACCAATCTTGTAATTTCGGATTTTTGAGGGACCAAAACTGCCAACATTCCAAAGTTAACACAAGGACCAAACTTGGCAATCTTTAATAGTACAAGGACCACATTTGATGATTTTCATCTTTTAAATATCCGAGGACTATTTTTGACATTTTTTAAAGTTGAGGGACCAAAGTTGTCATTATGCAATTTTAAAACTTTGAAGGGTTTGTTTTGACAAATTTTGAATCCCATGGACCTTAAATGATATTTTTCTTTATTTTGATTTACCAGGGACTAGATTTGACAACTTTTGAAACTTGGGGGACTAAAATTGCCAATTATGCAAACTTGATACGTTTTCATCTGATTTTGGTATTTTTGCATTTAAAACACATAAAACACTTATTTGTGATATTTTTACCATTTTGATGCATTTCTGAGTGTTTTCAGATGTTTTTGCAGTTTAAATGATACAAAAATGATGAGTATTTAGACACTCATCAACCATTCTCACTTTCGGGCATGCCGTAAATCTTTTCACTGGGTCGGTTCTCTTCTTTAAGGGCTTCAACCTGTGCTTTGAGGATTTATGACGGGAGTGGTAAACAAATCGTTATTCCTAATGATCGGACTCGGAGGGGTTTAATACGCTCCTTTCTGCTTAAAGCATCGGCCCCAACATTCGCTTTCCCTAGGTGATAGCGAATTTCACAATCGTAATCATTGAGTAGCTATAACCATCGACACTGCCTGATGTTTAACTCCTTAGGATCAAGAATATGTTGCAGACTCTTGTGGTCTGTGAATATCGTGTACTTGGTGCCCTATAGGTAGTGTCTCCATATCTTAAGAGCAAATAATACTGCTCCTAATTCCAGATCATGAGTTGTATAATTCCCTTCGTTCTTCTTGATCGGTTGAAAAGCATAGGCTATTACTTTGCTCCTTTTCATTAGTACTGCACCTAAACCATGGTGCGATGCATCACAATAAACCATGAAATCTTCACATCCTTTGGGTAGTGCTAAGATGGGTGCTTCACAAAGCTTTTGCTTCAATAGTTGAAAAGTTGTCTCTTGTTTCTCTCCCCATTCATACTTCTTGTTTTTCGGCGTCAATTCTGTTAAAGGCTTTGCGATCTTCGAGAAACCTTCGATCAATCTTCTATAATAACCAGCAAGTCCTAGAAATTGCCGAATCTCTGTAGGGTTGGTAGGGGAAGCCAATTATTTCACTACTTTGATCTTGGCTGGATCTACGTGAATGCCTTGACTATTGATGATATGCCCAAGAAATTGCACATTCTGGATCCAAAAATCACATTTGGAGAAATTAGCATACAATTGTTCTGTCTTGAGCAATTCCAAGATGATTCTCAGGTGTTCAACATGTTCTTCTTGACTGCGGGAGTAGATGAGGATATCGTCTATGAACACGATTACGAACTTACTAAGTAAGGTTTGCATACTTGGTTCACCAGATCCATGAATCTTTGTAGGTGCGTTGGTCAAACCAAATGGCATCACTTGAAATTCGTAATGACCATAGCATGTTCTGAAAGCAGTCTTGGGGATATCTTCTTCTCAAAATCTCAGCTGGTGATATCCCGACCTTAAATCAATCATCGAGTAAATGCTCGACCCTTGCAACTGATCGAATAAGTCATCGATCCTAGGTAGCAGATACCGTTTCTTTACTGTAAGTTTGTTCAACTCTCTATAGTCGATACACATTCGGAACGATCTGTCTTTCTTCTTAACGAACAACACCGGAGCTCCCCAAGGTGATGAACTCGGTCGAATGAATCCTTTATCCGACAGTTCTTTCAAATGTTCAGACAACTCTTCCATTTCAGATGGTGCTAACCTGTAAGGTGCTTTAGCCACTGGTGCCACTAAGTCAATCTGAAACTATACTTGACGAACTTGTGGTAGGCCAGGTAGATCTTCTGGAAATACTTCAGGAAAATCTCTGACTATGGGCACATCTTTAAGTCGCTTTTCTCCCAACTTATTTTTCGTCACTTGAACCATAAATACTTGACATCCCTCATTTATGTACTTCACTGTTCGGATGAACGAAATAATACCAAATCGGGACTTGCTTCGGTCGCCTTGGACAATAAGAGTTCCATCATCTAGAGGAATATGGACGTTTTTCTCATCGCAAACTATTCTGGCACGGTGTTGGGATAGCCAATCCATACCAATAACAATGTCAAAACTACCAAGTTGGATAGGCATGAGATCGATAAAGAAAGGTCTATCGTGTAAGATTATAGTGCAACCTCGGATACGGTGTTAGTGCCTATTATGATCCCATTAGCTATTTCGACTTCGTAGGTGATGTCTAACTGAGTTGGAGCAATGTTTAATAGAGAAGCAAAGGAAGTAGACACAAAGCTCTTATCGGCACCAGAATCAAATAAAACTTTGGCACTTTGCTGGTCAATTAAAAACGTACCCGTGATAATGTCAGGGTCTCGCGGTGCATTTTCGTCTCCTAGTGCATACACTATTGCATAAGCGGGGTTGTTAGCATCCCGATTTGTGCATTGGTTCTTGTAATGCCCATTTTCTCCACATCGGTGGCATACCACAGTCACTGGTTGTAAGTTTGCATCGGTGGCCTTGCAGTCAACAGTCTCTTGACCTGTTCTTTGGCACTTTCCACACTTAGTAGTGCAAGGTCCTGTGTGGTGCAGTTTGCATCGGATACACAAGGGTTGGCTTCCAGCGTAAGGAATCCTGTCAGTTGGTGCCGCAACATATGCCTTGGCAGCTTCCTGCCTGCGATTTTGCTTATGATGGTGGTTGTTACGGTTCTGTCAGTAGTTGTGGTTACGGTGGTTGTTGTTATGGTACCTGCTGCTGCTGTGAAAGGTGATTCTTTGATCATCATGCTTTCGATTAAGATCATTATGCCCCATGGTTGATTTACGTTTAATTTCCTGATCCAATAGCTTTTGGGCAATGATCATAGCCTCTTCAAGTGTTGGTGGCTTGGATGTAGTAACATTTCCTTCAATACTTTGAGGTAGTCCCTCAAGGTACTTTTCCAATGTCCTGTCAAGATCTGGCATCATATTTAGGCACCGTGCAGCCAATTCTTGGAACCTTCTGTTATAAGCTCTTAGGTCAACTCCTTTTACAACCAAATGGTGAAATTCATCTTCAAGTTTCTTGACCTCGGTACGGGGATAGTATTTATTTAACATTTTCTGCTTGAGTTCAGACCAAGAGATCCAATGTGCCTCCTCATACCCATAGTTTGTGTTATAGCATTCCACCATGATTGGTTCTCATCCAATAGAGTTCCTGTAGCATATGTGATCTTGCAGTTGTCAGTGTGGAAAACTAAAATGGGGGGTTGAATAGTTTTACCGATTAAAACTTCGTTTTAAACTATTTAGATCGACTTATGTCAATCTATTAAACATGTGTGTTTGATGTTGATAGACAAGCATATATAAATATGTAATGAAAAGATAATGAGTAAGAAGCACAAAACCACAACGTGATTATTTATAGTGTTCGGCTACAAGGACACCTTCCTTGCCCTACTCCACTCCCCGAGTCACCTACTTGAGAGTTCGTAAACACTACACGACACCAACTCCTTATGGCGGAGAAGCCTTCACAACGTCGCCTACTCTTTTTCCGGTACTAGGCTAACCACTGGGTTCTTCCATGAGGTAGAACCAAACCTATCACAACGTCGCCTACCCTTTATCCGGTATTAGGCTAGATACCGAGTTCCATTACAATGGAGGAACTACTACCCAATACTACAACAACAACTAACCCCAAAGGAGATCTACCCCTTATAACAACATCAACAAGGATATCAATATCCTTTGACCCAATACTAATCTAACTTGTACATCGAACACACCATATCGAATGTACATCTTAGGCACCTTTCACTAATGCCTTTGACTCGATCTCAAGGCACCCTTCACTAATGCCTTGTGACTTGACTTCTTGGCACCCTTCACTAATGCCTTGTGACTTGACTTCTAGGCACCCTTCACTAATGCCTTTAGCCTTGACTTCTAAGCACCATTCACTAGTGCTTTCAATACGGACGTTCGACACCCTTCACTAATGTCTTCGTCTTGACTCTTTAGACATCTGTCACTTATGTCTTCGACACTACACTTCTTATGAGAAAGAAGAGAACTATCAACAAGAGAACCTCAGTAGTCTTGATGATAACGAAGCATGGCAACACATGGACTTGAGCTTGCTCGACTTCAAAAGATGGTGATCTCGCCTTTAAGGGGAACCTAGAGAATCACACAAAAACAAAACTACATACATAGATCACTTGGATCTGAGGTTAGAGAGTTTATAACTCAAAGAGAAAATATATGAGAAAGGGGTGAGAAACAATGAAGAAATGGCTCACTATTTATAGAGGAAAATAGCTACTGTACCAAGGATCCCACGGATCCCTCACTTGATGGATCCGTCCAGTGTATTACTAGGGATCCGTGGGAAGCTCCTCTTTGCCCATGGGTTTTGGGTTATGGGTCATGGGTTAAAACCATGGATCATGGATAATATCCATATATGACTTAACCATGATGTCATGCAATGGGTTATGGGTCATGCTCCATGGGTATGGGTCATGGACTTTGGGTTATACCCAACTACATTCAATGTATTTGGTCAATGGGTCAAATACTTAAGTTTCTACCTATTTATATTACCCATTATAATACTTACTAGTTATGTATATATTTACCCAATATGTAAACACTAGTTGTTGTACATATGTATTACTAAATCTTAAAATCACTTATATTTGTTTCAGTGTTTTATGTGAAAACGTAAGCGTGTTAGAAAACTATTAGCTCAAACCATTTACGTATTTTATTTGTTTTGTTAAAATGATTTTACGTTTGTTAAGTACAAAACATTAGAAGATCGTAAAATATAAATAAGCGTTTTTACGACTTATTTGTATTAACAATCTCCCCCTTTTTGTTGATGACAAAACATAAAATTATTTTAAGGAAAAACTAAAGTTCGTAAAAGTTTGAATTTGTAGTTTTTACTTTCTTCTCCCCCTTTTTGTCGAAACAAAAAGAGTTTCGAAAAGAAACTAACAAATTGTTTTAAGAAAAACATGTGAAAAAGAAAAAAAATAGAGAGTATGTGGCGGGAAGAGTTCTCGTCTTAACTCCCCCTTGACGAGTCCATCCCTTTGTGAGGGCGTCAATTAAAACAATACTAAGCTAGTTTATTTGCAACTAAGTTTGCAAGAGATTTCGTCTATGTGACGAATATGCTCCCCCTTGATGATTGCAACTTTGCAAAGGGACGTCATGAAATGTAATCCTAATATTGCAAGTAATTATGCAATGTATTGCTTTGACACAAAGCTCCCCCTAGCTTAGGGTGTCAAAGTCTTCACGTGTAAATTGAAAATCTACAAAACAAAGGTTAGAAGACAAGTATAGAATGCATGATTTCCTGCAAATAAGACTCAAGTTAGTAGAAAACTAGTCTTCTATTGCACGGATCCCACGGTTCCCTCCTTGGAGGGATCCGTCTAGGCAAAATGAAGGGATCCATCTGTCTGTAACTAAAATACAACAAAATGTGATGTACCAAAATATGTTGGCATCAAAATGAGATATGTATTAGAACAATAATCATATACTCAGAACAATATAGCAAATATCATGTAATTTCATTTAATAAAACTAGAGATATGATATACATGACTCTAAACACTAAGAAAATGAACAATACATGACTTTGAATTTCTAGACTAACTAATTCGCGCTTGATACTAGGACACCACTAGATTTCTCTAGCTCAAGTTTGTTTAGGTTTAATCTCGTCGAAACGTTCAAGGAGGTGATAAAACATGAAACGTTGATCTTCACGTACTTCATATATCAAACTTTCAACATGTTGACAATGATAACAATCTTTGTCATGGCTCGGTAGTGGTAATGGAAGAAAGGTAATTGCTTGATGTGAAGGATCAAGTGAAGCAGGTTGAGGAGCCTCAAAAGAAGGAGGGATTGGCGGAGGCACATTCGAGGATGTGATCGGTCCCAAACGGTCAGGTTTATTACACAAGTCAACCACTTGTGAATGGTCAACCGTAATAAAAGTCAGACAGTCTAGAACCAAAGCAATTAAGTCCAGGAGAGTTTAGTGTTTCCCCAGGTCGTTAAGTCCCAACGAGCTGTGCGATTGAATAACCAAACGTGTAGTGATCGAGTGATATTGAACAGGAAAGGGGTTTGTGGATTGATACTGGATAACAAAGGAAAAATGAAAGAAAATTAAAAAGCTAAATTATATTAAATAAACGCTATCACTATTTTTAAAATTGGATTTTCTTGATTTTTCTTTTATAAATTTGAATTAAAAACTAATTTTAAACTTTAAAACTAAATTAAAATACTAAAAATTATGAAATTAAAGAGGAAAATTGTGAAACTATTTTTCAAAAATCTAAAATAACTAAAGAGAATTTTCAAAACTAATTTTGTATTTTTCTGATTTATATTCTAATTTCTATGATTTAAAAACTATTTAAAACTAATTAAATTGCTAAAAATACCTATTTAAACTAGGAAAATTATGGAAAAATATTTTTTTGGCTTTTTATATTTATCTTAATCTATGAAAATTGAAAACTTATTTTTTTGAAGTTTTTCTGATTTATTTGTATTAAAAGCTATTTAAAAAGTCCTAAAAACTGATTAAAATAAAGAAAAATAGCAAACAGTAATGGAAAATTATGAAAAATTAAGGAAAAGTCTAAAATATTATTCTAAATTTATGAAAAATATAAAAACATATACTAGTGTGCAAGATTATGAAGCTGTAGTGAAATGTGCTTATAAATAAGCACTCAAATTAAGCAAATAAGCACTAAAGACCACCAAATGAAAGCAAAAGCTAAAATATGCCAAACTTATCTATAAACAACTAATTCCAGCTACTATAAACCTCTAGACAACCAGCTACTAGCTTATGAGTTCAAAATCAAATAAGAAAGTTCAATCTGGTGTGATTTCAAGCTTAAAAATAAGCTGTCTACCCTAGTTGGAACCCAAAACCAAATATCACAATCTCAAGTAGACCTGGCAAGGAGCATATAAACCAAAATCAGACCAAGACAAGCTCTCATGAGCTTGTTGAGAGCTTCCGAAGCACAAACCTGTGCACACTCGGTTTAACACTGAGTGTGTGCACGAGGGTGTTGCTTAATACACAAGCTGATTTGAAGCTTATAAAAAATTACAAAAATTCTACAAAAATCAGATTTCAACTCTTGACCAACTGAAGTTGTTAAGCCCAAAATTTCACTTGAATTGAACCAAAATTGAAGCTATGAAAAATCAACAAAGGTTGGTGAAAAATGAGTTTTTTCAACTTTTGACTTTATAAACAGTTTTGATAACTTTGACTTTTGTGAGATTTGAAACCAATTTATGAGCTGATTATGATGTTATAGGCTAAATAGAAGTTATATTAGGCTACTCTAACATTATCTAATCATAAAACAAGCTTTTGATCTATAAAAATTCCAACAGTTATGCAACTTAGAACTGATTGAAGGTGATTTTGACTTTGAGTGTTCTAAGGTGCAATCTGACCACTGAATTAAGTCCAATGATCCTAAATGAGGCCAAGTTAACTGATCATGAGCACAAACCAAGCCTCAAACTCAATTCACCCACTGATCCAAACACTAGTTCAGATGCTAAAATGCAAATTAAATCCCATAATACTCTATCACAGAACTCAATTCCAATTCCTATGACTAATGGTAACCTATGTGAGTGAATTTAAAGAAAAACACACAGAAACATATTTGATCTAATAGAACAAGAGTTAAGCAGATTGAAAAAGGAGAAAGAGTAAAAACTCACAAAAGGTCCAACCACTATGGTTTGCTTATGAGCTCAAAAGGTACCACTATCCTAACTTATCTCAACCCATATCCAACTCAGAATCAACCCATATCCAACTCCATATCAGCAATTCAGAAACAAGTCACAAATGAAACTGTATGTTGACTTTTGTTGACCAAGTACCAAGTTTGCTTGAACCTTAGTAATAAGCTTACTAAAAGCTATCAGTAGCTTAAATAAGCTTATTGGAACTAGAATTAAGCTAATTGAAGCTTGAATATAAGAGCATGAAAACTGATTTTTATAACAGTGAACATAAAAACATGAGACTTAGATAAAACCTTGAATTTAATACTTGAAAGCAAATTGTAATGATTAAATGGCTTAGGTTCAATACAAGAAAGCTTAAGATTAAGTTTAGAAACTAATTAAGAAAATTTAATTAAAAACGACATACAAGGAAATTGAAACTAAAAACTACTTTTCAACTCTGTCTTTTCTTCCTCTATTTATCATCAAAATTCTTCCCACGTGCCTTCTGAGCATTTCCCACTTTTATGTTGAGCCATTGGATGAGTAGAGAGGATTTTAGCCGTTGATGAGTTTTGGCGCCAAAATGGATATAGCAACTGGGGGGGGGGGGGTTGAGTGCAAGGAAGGAGAAACATTAATTGTTTCTTGTTTTGTTAGGTGAGGTGGAGGGATAAGGTGCGGGTTGTGAGCTGGAGGTGAGGTGAGAGTTGCAGGCAGTTGGTGAGGAAGACAGTGTTTTGGAGGGAAAAGGTTGGGCGGGAGTTGACTATGGGTTTGACCGGGGTTTAATATTAGACAGGGGGTTCAAGTGGGAGGGTTCAAGGGTATATTGGCAGGGGTTCAAGGCTCAAGGGAGGGTCAAGGTCCAAGGGTTTGGTTTGTTTATAAATAATACAAGGACCAAATTGCAATTCACCAAACTTGAGGGACCAATTCTGTCATTTTGCAAAATTTATCATAGGGACCAATTATGACAAGTTTAATTTTCCCAAGGACTAAAAATAATAATTTTCAAATCAAAAATGTCCAGGGGCTATTTTTGCCAATTTTGAAACTTGAAGGACCAAACTTGTAAATTCTCCAAACTTTTTACCCAAGGATCATTTTTGATAAATTTTGATTTTGAAAGGACTTGGGTTGACTTATATTTCAAAACAAAAGCTCAAGGACTGATTTTGTCAAGATTTAAAAGTCGGGGGACTGAAACTGCCAATTATGCAAACTTTGCTCGTTTTTCATCTGATTTTAAACATTTTGCATCTGAAACATATAAAACACCATTTTGGAATATTTTCAGTATTTTGATGCATTTCTGAGTGTTTTTAAATGTTTTGCAGTTCAGATTTGACCAAAAAATGATGAGTATTTACACACTCATCAATCCCCCACACTAAACTATTGCTAGTCCCTAGCAATATTTTGAGAAAACTTAATGGATTTGAATCACTTTACCAAAAGCCATCACTTCTGGAGTAGCCAATTGTTTCAGTTCAAGTAAGAACCTTGGTACAATGATAACCAAATGATTTTGAGCAAATCACCAGCTTTCAACGGTTTTGATTTGTCTTTACCAGAAGCCGTTTGCTTCTGGACTAGCCAACTCTTAGATAAAATATCTTTGGTGAGTCGATTACCAATTATGGTTTTTCCACTGCCTTTACCACAAGCCATAAACTTGCGGGCTAGCCAACTCTTCACTAATTAAAGATATGGTGAGCTGAACACCATACAATTTTGGGCAAATTGCAAGCCGTCAACGGATTTGAGATATCTTTACCAAGAGCCGTTTGCTCCTGGATTAGCCAATCCTTTTGTTTATTAGACATGGCGGACTGATAACCGTAAGCTGAGTAAGTGCAAAACACTTACTCCAAAAAAACATTTTTGGCCAAAAATGGGGGAATTGAGTGGTATAATTACATGATAAAATTCGTGAGAATTCCACCCCACACTAGAAATGAATATTGCCCTCAATATTCAAAGTACCGGCAGTTATGCCGAAACATAGAACGTAAAAGGGAAATACTACGGCCATTATTTGAATTCTTTTTTTTTTTGGTTTTTTTTTGGTAGAACTTATATACAATAGCGTGGGGCAACTCCCCCACACTAGGGTGGTAGAAAGTAGAAAGAAGTCAGAAATATGGGTGAAAACCCATATAGTGTGCTACTGTTTTTGATTCCCGAGTCGCTAGCTTGACTCGACCCCGTATTCATTTGTTCTTGGGGAAGCAACGTGGAAAACCAATCTCGATCGGACTTTCGTTCACAGTGTTAATAAACATATGAACATCAGAAAGTTCCACACCGACGAGATACAACCGTGGTATTGTTAATAGTAGAAACTATAAAGGATGATACCGGGGTCAAAGATGGTGTCCTCATTCCCGAAAGAGAAGAGGGAAAGAGCAACCACACCATCTGTGAAGAATGGAATAAAGATGTGCATGAGAATGCAAGTCCATTCCTCATCAGTAAAAAGCAAATCACCATTTTTGGCATTTTTAAGTTTAGTCTTGAAGTTTGTATGGTGATTGTCAATAGAATTTCCGGTAGGGAGGGTTGGAAACGGTTCTTCAATCAACAGATTATCCAGAAAAAGGATGTCCCCCTCCGAATCAAAGTAAGTATTATCAATTCTTGTTGGAATCGACTCATCACTAAGAAAGGCATCGACTTCATTCCAAAAGTTGTCATCTTCCTCATCCGGAGTGAGAGAAGGGATGGAAGAGTCGGAAATAATAAGACTAGGAGATGATGGATCATTTTTGAGCAATTCTTCAATGGGAAGAATGTCTCCCATTGGATCACAAACATCATCATCCAATCCGGATGAAACTGAAGATAGTTTAGTTTCATCCACAGAAGTTAACGAACTCGATACGATATAAACTGATTCCCGGAGGTGGGACAAGTGGTGTGCTACTAGAGCTAGCAATTTCCACCACTTCCGATAAAGTCTCCGATTCTAGATCATCATCATCAAGAACACTCTTGACTTCCTTGGTACAACTTTCAAACCATTTGTTTGAACAAGGGTTGATTTTCAAAGCTTTTAGCTCAGCAAGTTTTGGTGACTCCTCTGGCTGTGAAATTTGAGAGTATTGCATTGATTCTTTCAGATTTTTGATCAATTGTGGCAACACTATGTTTGGATAGAGGTTTGGAGTTCTGGTTGATATTAAACGTGAGTTCTTCGTTGTCAACCCGTATGGTCAACTCTTCAGCACAATGAGGGTATCCAGGTTCTCAACACAAGACGAATTCGTTTCCGGAATAGTGCTAAGATGCTCATCCCCCATTAAAAGGGTATCCGAAGGTTCTATGGTAGATAGGCAATATGAGGGCGGAGAGTGGACATGTGCGGTACTTTGTGGGCTAGAGATATGCACCTTGTCCTTTGTCATCTCCCAATCTTCCTCATCCTCGTCATCGAGACGGCAAGCTTTGTTAAATAGGAGACGCTGTTGAGCAGCTTCTTTAAATATGAGAAGCTTTTGAGTTGCTCGCTCATCGTCTAGAAATATTTCGTTGCGAGCAGCTTGTTCCTCGGAAAGTTCTTCAAGAATACTTTTAATACGAGGAAATTGATCGATGACGGGAAGATGTGGGGGTTGGATGTTGTCAAATCCGGAAGTCCACGATTGACATTGATAATCATCATGAGGACTCCCACACTTAGCACAATAAGGGTATTGGGGAGAGAAACTTTGAAATGATGAATCATTGAAATCTTGATAGTACGGTTGTGGCTCGAATGAAATTTGTGGAGGGTAGTTGAAATCGTTTTGAGGATAATTGAAAGAGTTTGGGTTAGAATCATAAGTGAATGAATTCTCGGCGCAAATCGAACAACATCCATTGACAAGATAGTTTCCACACCACTCGCACATGCATTTGTAACAACGAAAACCTTTTGGTAACACGTCTCCACAACCGTAGCAATAATCGTGATCGAACGAAGATATCTCGGGTACGGGAGTAGGAATCGAGGGCTCACATTTGGCAATTGCCGAATTTATACCTTCACGAAGTTCATTATAGTAGTTTTTAATTATGTTCATTCCGGCCCTAAGGAAATCATCCTCGTTTGAGAATCGTCTTGAAGATTCCGGAGGTGGGACAAGTGGTGTGCTCTAAGAGCTAGCAGTTTCCACCACTTCCGTTTTGGTCTCCGGTTCTTGCTCTTTTCCCTTAACCTTAACCGTAAATCGCGAAAGATTTTGATCAATTCTAAACGGTTTGGGCTCAGAAACAATAGAACAAATCTCGGGTTGTGGCGGGTGGTCGAAAACACTTGGAGAATCATTGAGAGAGTTTTTATCGGATAATTCGCACCAATAGCAATATTTGCTCGCACCAGCCCTTCCACACCGCTTACATAAACAATCGTGATTTTGACAATAAAGCTGATCCTCTTCCATACGGCTTTTGCAGTGGAAACAACGACGATAATCGAACGTCGCCATGAGAATTAAACATATAGAGGGTTAAAGAAATAGAATCAAATGGTCGAGAGGATTGAGAAGAATATTTTTGGATTTTTGAAAACGAGTGCACATGCACCTTCAAAAACAACACTTTCAATTAAAACAAGACCGAGGCAAAACACAGTGAACTTAAACCAATAATCACAAGCGTATTCACGCAAGTGACACAAAGGCAAGTTTTGAATCTTTTGTTCGGGAACTTATAATGATAACACTCAAGTTGAGAAGTGTTATATTGATTGTGTATTCTATTTTATTTAAAACAACAAGCAAAAATCTTTTTGTATTTTTAATATTTTACATATATACAAAGAAAAGAAAAATATTTTTGTATTTTTCAAAAACAATAACTTCACGAGGAAGGATCTTCAAGTCACTAATCGCAAAAACTTCACGATATTGTCGCAACACACCTCCCCGGCAGCGGCGCCAAAATTTGATTCGTTAAAATAAACACAAATATCAATATATCAAATTAACCGTAAAAATCGACAAATCAATCTTTTAGGAAAAGGGTTAACGTGCCAAACCTTACGGGTGTGATAAAAGTGATACCGGGAAAGTGATTTCCCGGGTCGTGTCCCAACGAGGTGTGAAATTGACGGTGTCGTTGAGTTTCGTGATTATTAACTTGAATTGGTTTTGATGATTTTGGATTTTTGATTACGCTAATCTACAAATTAAGGAACGGGAAAGAAAATAAAGCAAGTAAACAATGTAAACACTAAATAAGCTACTACTAAGCCTAAGAAACAATAAAACGAAACTAAATTACATCCTAGGGTGCTTGAAATGCAAAAACGAGAAAAACCGAGAACGCACCAAGCCCCGAAAGTGAAAAATATGCAATTTAAATCCTACGAGTGCAAAAAATAATTTTTCTACATTATAAATGACTAAAAATGATTTTAGAAAAAAAGCGGAATATTTTTTTGACTTTTATTTTATTTTCTACGAATTAAAAACTAAATAATACTAATTAATTGATTAAAAATATTAAACATTGTCGGAAAAATCTACAAAAAAATACATAAAATACTTAAAGTTATACTGGTTTTAATAAAAAAAAAAAAACGTGGGTTGCTTATTGAAATACGCAGTTAATAAAGAAATACGCTAATAAGAAATACGCTAAATATGAACTAAACAAAAACAAACCAATCAACTCAAGTAGCAGAGATGGTATATCAGATGGGTGTTGTGTGCGTGGGCAGCAGACAGCAGGTCCAGGGTTCGAATCCCTGTACCAGCTTTTTTTTTTCCAACCCATTTTTTGTTTGTTTGTTTCTTTCTTTTGCAACTGAACAGGAGACCAGAGTTAAACTTATTGATAAAATCTAAACTTACAAAACTATAAAATAAGCAGTTAAGGGGCTGTTTGGAACAATGGCAGCTAAGGGATTGTTTGGGACAGAAACAAGACAAACACACCTGATCAGTTATGAGCAAAAATTAAGCTAAAAAGATTATTTAATAAGCAAAACTAAGGCCAATTAAGCAACACTGTCTCAAAAGAAACAAATTGCAACTGAAATAAACTAGAAACAATGAGGGTAAGCAGTTGGAATAAATGCTACACTACGGGGTGTCCTAAACTAACAAGTGAGATTAAACATACAAGAGATTAAAATAAGCTACAAGAAGCATAAAATTAAGCTAGGACCTAACAAACCTAATCTATTCCATCTAATAAACTTCTAAACTAAACTAATTGGGAATGACCTGTGACTAACTGAAGGCTAAAACAGCCTTGGGAGGCTCAATTGGAGCTTATTCTGAATTAGCTACAGTGGTGGTGCGCTCATGAGATTATTGGAACCTGAAAACCACCCAGCTGACTTGCTTTTGCCCCATTTGGCAGGCCATGAGAGAGCGAATACAAGCTTGTTAGGGGCTTCTAAAGTCTTTCCAGGGGGCTGTGAGGGCTGCTAATGCAAGACCCAACGTGGATCGAAAGTATGTTTTTAACCCACAACCAATTCTATTCCAACCACTCCTTAAGGGCATGAATGATGAAAACAACTTTTGAAAAACCGATTTGTAACTTGAAACTAAGGATCACAGAACTTTTGCAAGCTTATAAGAACAACTGAATCAGATTAGTAACAAGGATTTGAGACGAATGAAAACTAATGACCATAAAGAAAAACAAGACTTCAACAGGAAATTTTCATAAACAAAATGAACTTGCATTAACTTGAGAATTGAAAATTACATGTAATTAAAATGACAATGGAAAATAAAAACGAGCTAGAACACATATTCTAGACTACTTGTACACTAATCCTAATCTGCCATTTATACAAGAATAAAAAAAAAACAACTTCTGTCTTCTTTGTCTTGTGCTTCTGTTGTAAGGTTGCTGCTTCCAAAGCCCGACAATGATGGGGCTAGAGGCTGCGTTGGGAGACTGTGTAGAGTGACAATGAGAAAGGAGGGAACAAGGCGTGCAGGGGATGGGAGTTTTTTCTGGGTTTGTGTTTCTGGCTTTATGGGATAAATAAAAAATGAAGGGTGGGATGACTTATGGGTTAATGGTTATAAAAAGAAAAAGAAGTTTATTAGGTATTTTGGTTTTTTAAACTCTTGTATTTTTTTATTTTTTTGAAAACTAAAATTGGTGTTAATAAAAAAAATGAGTTTTTACAAAAATTGGGTTTTGGGTAAAATCGGGATTATTTGGATTTTTGGTTTCAAGAGGTAATTTGGTCATTTGGGTATCGGGGGCGGGCAAAATGGTGATTTTTGTTTTGGTTTAGGTTTTAAGGTTGTTTCCCTCCGCTCACTCTCAAAAACGCGTCCCGAGCTCTGAAAATGTAGAAAATCCACTCCCGGCTCCGTCTATTTCAGCATTTTTCTGATTTTCGCTCGATTTTGTCCATTTTTGCCCTGTTTTCAATCCTTTTGTACCTGCAAGACACAAAACACACTCCGAGGATATTTTTGACATATTTTGATCGTATTTGGGTGTTTTTCGTCATTTTTGTGGTCATAGTTGGGTAAAAATGATGAGTGAATAAGCACTCATCAGGAGGGTTGGAAACGGTTCTTCAATCAACAGATTATCCAGAAAAAGGATGTCCCCCTCCGAATCAAAGTAAGTATTATCAATTCCTGTTGGAATCGACTCATCACTAAGAAAGGCATCGACTTCATTCCAAAAGTTGTCATCTTCCTCATCGGAGTGATAGAAGGATGGAAGAGTCGGGAATAATAAGACTATGAGATGATGGATCATTTTTGAGC
The DNA here is from genome assembly GCA_910596185.1 of Chrysanthemum makinoi. Classification (NCBI taxonomy): domain Eukaryota; kingdom Viridiplantae; phylum Streptophyta; class Magnoliopsida; order Asterales; family Asteraceae; genus Chrysanthemum; species Chrysanthemum makinoi. The sequence goes on along the minus strand of OU343221.1, from coordinate 53,192,613 downwards.
AATTCTTCAATGGGAAGAATGTCTCCCATTGAATCACAAACATCATCATCCAATCCAGATGAAACTGAAGATAGTTTAGTTTCATCCACAGAGTTAACGAACTCGATACGATAAACTGATTCCGGAGGGGGACAAGTGGTGTGCAACTAGAGCTAGCAATTTCCACCACTTCCGATAAAGTCTCCGATTCTAGATCATCATCATCAAGAACACTCTTGACTTCCTTGGTACAACTTTCAAACCATTTGTTTGAACCAGGGTTGATTTTCAAAGCTTTAGCTCAGACGTTTTGGTGACTCCTCTTAACTGTGAAATTTGAGAGTGTTGCATTGATTCTTTCAGATTTTGGATCAATTGTGGCAACACTATGTTTGGATAGAGGTTTGGAGTTCTGGTTGATATTAAACGTGAGTTCTTCGTTGTCAACCCGTATGGTCAACTCTTCAAAGAAATACATCAATTAGAGCACGGCTCGTTCTCAAGAAAGCTCTACCTAAGATGAGGGGAACTCTAGGATCTGCATCAAAGTCTACTACAACAAAGTCAGTAGGAAAGTGAAACTTTCCTACTTTCACCACGACATCATCGGCTATCCCAAGTGGATGTAAGTTTAGGAAGAGACAGTTTCTTCCATACTGAGAGTGGCATGAGGTTAATGCTTGCGCCAAGATCGGCCAAGGCGGAGCATTGAACCATCCCCAAGAAATCACACGGGATTAAAAACCTGTCGGGGTCTTCAAGCTTTTTGGGAAGCTTCTTGAGAAGGACGAGAGGTTTTAGCCATCTCAGATAACTTATCTTTGTTGCTCAGTAAGCCTTTAAGCATGGATGCAAATTTGGGCATTAGAACGAGAGCATCAACGTGCTTATATCAAAGTGCAGTTCATTGAAAATTTGGAAAATTTTTCCATTTGCTCTTTGGTTTTGTCTTTGAGCTTCTCATCATGCAATCTTGATGGGTAAGGAAGTTGACTAGACTTTTGAGCCGGACGGAAGTCATTTCGCTCAGAATTTGTCTTCGAACTGCGGGTTCCGGACTTAAAGCTTGGATTACCGAATGTGGACGTAAAAGGCTTCGTGGGCTAGAGAAATGCACCTTTTCCGTTGTATCCTTGGTAACTTGACTCATTGCTCCTGGTGGAGGAGGCATTGAAGTCGAAGGTCCATTGTGCGTCTTACCACTACGAGTGGTGACGGCTTTCAACTCGGCATTTGGATTTGGGACTGTATTGCTTGGGAGTCCTCCAGAAGATGACGAAGCTTTGTTCATATTCATGTTCATGAAACTGCTCATCATATTCTTCAACTCATTTGTCTCCGAGACATTGTGGTATCAATTTCCCTTTTTAGCTCAACTCTCATGTTATTGATCTGAGTTTGCATTGAACGTATGCTTGACTCAGTAATTTTCATGAAGTCATTTGGTAGGGGAGCTTGAGAAGGTTGTTGATAACTTTGCTGATTTGGAGCTTGATATGGTTGGTTGAAATTGTTCGGTTCGATTGAAATTTTGAGAGTTATTGAAGTTTTGTCCTTGATTTGGAACAAAGCGATTTTGACTGCCATGGTTTTGCACAGGAGGAAAACCAGGTGGTGTCATACCGCTAGGTGCACGGTAGGGAGGATCAGCTTGTGGTCGGTATTGATTGTGGTTTACAGAAGCTACGGGAGCTTGGTAAAAGAAGCATCGGTTGCTTGACAATCATAATACGCGTGTGGACCACTACAAGTTTCACACACCTTGTTCACGGCTTTGATTGGTTCCGTCTTATGAATTTCGCTTTTGATTTCCTTTACCTCTTTCATCATACAACGGATGACGTCCGTTAGAGCGGCTAACGGAGCGGCTAACTCGGAAGAGTTACCGGATGAAGAAGCGAAGTGTTCGAATATTGAATTTGTTGCGAGAAATAGGAACTTTTGATTTTATCTCGCAAATCTCAATCACATCTTTAGGCTTACGATTCAAGATATTGCCACCGGCGGCTGCGTTCAAAGAATCTTGATCGTTACCGCTCAACCCATTATAAAAGATATTAACTTGTTGAAGCTCCGTGAATTCATGATGGGGCATTTCCTGAGGAGATCTTTGAATCTCTCCCATGCCTCTCCAAAATTTTCATTGAAATTTTGACGAAATCCGAAATTTCATTTTAAGATTAGTCGTTTTTTATGGAGGAAAGAAATAATTGACAAACTTTTGAACAAGATCCTCCCAAGTTTCGATGGATCGAGGGGTTCTTTTTCCAGCCAAATTCGGGCTGCCCCTCAAGTGAGAATGGAAATAGCATCAACTTGATCACTTTTTGGGGTACATCTTTGAAATTGATCGTTGAGGTCAACTTGTTAAACCAACGGATGTGTGCATACGGGTCTTCTCGATCAAACCCGTGGAATTGATTCGTAGACACAAGTTGGATCAAATGTGTCTTTAATCGGCAGTGATCGAATTGATTACCGGTAAAACGATGGAATCTACATAACCCTCGTGGGTGCCTCGAGCATTTCCACCATAGTTCGCTTTCGTCTGCCATATTGTTGTTGGAATAGTACGAATCTCGGGTTCGACTATTTGGGCAAAGACGTCTATGAGAACGTCTTCTAGAATTTCGCTAGATCACGAAAAAGGACTCAATGATCTAGAAGAACGATGTGGCATGCACTAGACGTAATTTGAGGAAACAAGAGAATTATGAAAATGGGGAAAGAAGAATCTTTTTGGGTTTTATGGTTTTATATATATGTAGAAACAAAAGAAAAATATTTTTGTGTTTCATATGTTTTAAGATGTTTTTGGATTTTTGGATTTTTATAAGAAAATATAAATATATATAGATGGTATGAACAAAGAGTGAATATTCAAATCACTAATCTGCTAACCGTAAGATTATTAGCACAGCTCCCCGGCAGCGGCGCCAAAATTTGATTGGTCCCAAACGGTCTATCTTTTATTAGTCAACCACTTGTGAATGGTCAACCATAAAAGTCAAACAGCTCAGAACAAAATGAAATTAAGTCCAGGAGAGTTTAGTGTTTCCCCAGGTCGTTAAGTCCCAACGAGCTGTGCGATTGAATAACCAAACGTGTAGTGATCGAGTGATATTGAACAGGAAAGGGGTTTGTGGATTGATACTGGATAACAAAGGAAAAATGAAAGAAAATTAAAAAGCTAAATTATATTAAATAAACGTTATCACTATTTTTAAAATTGGATTTTCTTGATTTTTCTTTTATAAATTTGAATTAAAACTAATTTTAAACTTTAAAACTAAATTAAAATACTAAAAATTATGAAATTAAAGAGGAAAATTGTGAAAATATTTTTCAAAAATCTAAAATAACTAAAGAGAATTTTCAAAACTAATTTTGTATTTTTCTGATTTATATTCTAATTTCTATGATTTAAAAACTATTTAAAACTAATTAAATTGCTAAAAATTACTATTTAAACTAGGAAAATTATGGAAAAATATTTTTTTGGCTTTTTATATTTATCTTAATTTATGAAAATTGAAAACTTATTTTTTTGAAGTTTTTCTGATTTATTTGTATTAAAAGCTATTTAAAAAGTCCTAAAACTGATTAAAATAAAGAAAAATAGCAAACAAGAATGGAAAATTATGAAACATTCAGGAAAAGTCTAAAATATTATTCTAAATTTATGAAAAATATAAAACATATACTAGTGTGCAAGATTATGAAGTCAGAGGAAATGTGCTTATAAATAAGCACTCAAATTAAGCAAATAAGCACTAAAGACCACCAAATGAAAGCAGAAGCTAAAATATGCCAAACTTATCTATAAACAACTAATTCCAGCTACTATAAACCTCTAGACAACCAGCTACTAGCTTATGAGTTCAAAATCAAATAAGAAAGTTCAATTCTGGTGTGCTGATTTCAAGCTTAAAAATAAGCTGTCTACCCTAGTTGGAACCCAAAACCAAATATCACTATCTCAAGTAGACCTGGCAAGGAGCATATAAACCAAAAATCAGACCAAGACAAGCTCTCATGAGCTTGTTGAGAGCTTTACACAAACCTGTGCACACCAGTTAACACTGAGTGTGTGCACAGGGCACTGTTCAGCTTAATACACAAGCTGATTTGAAGCTTATAAAAAATTACAAAAATTATACAAAAATCAGATTTCAACTCTTGACCAACTGAAGTTGTTAAGCCCAAAATTTCACTTGAATTGAACCAAAATTGAAGCTATGAAAAATCAACAAAGGTTGGTGAAAACTGAGTTTTTTCAACTTTTGACTTTATAAACAGTTTTGATAACTTTGACTTTTGTGAGATTTGAAACCAATTTATGAGCTGATTATGATGTTATAGGCTAAATAGAAGTTATATTAGGCTACTCTAACATTATCTAATCATAAAACAAGCTTTTGATCTATAAAAATTCCAACAGTTATGCAACTTAGAACTGATTGAAGGTGATTTTGACTTTGAGTGTTCTAAGGTGCAATCTGACCACTGAATTAAGTCCAATGATCCTAAATGAGGCCAAGTTAACTGATCATGAGCACAAACCAAGCCTCAAACTCAATTCACCCACTGATCCAAACACTAGTTCAGATGCTAAAATGCAAATTAAATCCCATAATACTCTATCACATAACTCAATTCCAATTCCTATGACTAATGGTAACCTATGTGAGTGAATTTAAACAGTAAAAACACACGTAAAACAGATTTGATCTAATAGAACAAGAGTTAAGCAGATTGAAAAAGGAGAAAGAGTAAAAACTCACAAAAGGTCCAACCACTATGGTTTGCTTATGAGCTCAAAAGGTACCACTATCCTAACTTATCTCAACCCATATCCAACTCAGAATCAACCCATATCCAACTCCATATCAAGAATTCAGAAACAAGTCACAAATGAAACTGTGTTGACTTTGTTGACCAAGTACCAAGTTTGCTTGAACCTTAGTAATAAGCTTACTAAAGCTACATAGCTTAAATAAGCTTATTGGAACTAGAATTAAGCTAATTGAAGCTTGAATATAAGAGCATGAAAACTGATTTTTATAACAGTGAACATAAAAACATGAGACTTAGATAAAACCTTGAATTTAATACTTGAAAGCAAATTGTAATGATTAAATGGCTTAGGTTCAATACAAGAAAGCTTAAGATTACAGTTTTAGAAACTAATTAAGACAATTTAATTAAAAACGACATACAAGGAAATTGAAACTAAAAACTACTTTTCAACTCTGTCTTTTCTTCCTCTATTTATCATCAAAATTCTTCCCACGTGCCTTCTGAGCATTTCCCACTTTTATGTTGAGCCATTGGATGAGTAGAGAGGATTTTAGCCGTTGATGAGTTTTGGCGCCAAAATAGATATAGCAACTGGGGGGGGGGGGGTTGAGTGCAAGGAAGGAGAAACATTAATTGTTTCTTGTTTTGTTAGGTGAGGTGGAGGGATAAGGTGTGGGTTGTGAGCTGGAGGTGAGGTGAGAGTTGCAGGCAGTTGGTGAGGAAGACAGTGTTTTGGAGGGAAAAGGTTGGGCGGGAGTTGACTATGGGTTTGACCGGGGTTTAATATTAGACAGGGGGTTCAAGTGGGAGGTTTCAAGGGTATATTGGCAGGGGTTCAAGGCTCAAGGGAGGGTCAAGGTCCAAGGGTTTGGTTTGTTTATAAATAATACAAGGACCAAAGTTGCAATTCACCAAACTTGAGGGACCAATTCTGTCATTTTGCAAAATTTATCATAGGGACCAATTATGACAAGTTTAATTTTCCCAAGGACTAAAAATAATAATTTTCAAATAAAAAATGTCCAGGGGCTATTTTTGCCAATTTTGAAACTTGAAGGACCAAACTTGTAAATTCTCCAAACTTTTTACCCAAGGATCATTTTTGATAAATTTTGATTTTGAAAGGACTTGGGTTGACTTATATTTCAAAACAAACGCTCAGGGACTGATTTTGTCAAGATTTAAAAGTCGGGGGACTGAAACTGCCAATTATGCAAACTTTGCTCGTTTTTCATCTGATTTTAAACATTTTGCATCTGAAACATATAAAACACCATTTTGGAATATTTTTAGTATTTTGATGCATTTCTGTGTGTTTTTAAATGTTTTGCAGTTCAGATTTGACCAAAAAATGATGAGTATTTACACACTCATCAGGATGGCTCAACTAAAAATGGTGGTGGTAGAGAGGTGTCAACTTCCATGTGGTCGGGTGGTTGACTTTGATGATTTCTCATAATCCAAAAGGGATTATTTGATGGTGACGGAGAAAAGGAAGCCGGAGCTAGTGTTGACTCAACACCTTGATTTTGTTCCACTATTCCTCCTAATGAGGAGAATGTTGCCGGTGGTGGAGGATGAGATGGCCTAGGAGGAAAATCCTCTTGATTGTAGAGGTGTGGTGATAAGAGTGGAGTGGTGAATGATAGGGCTCTAGGCACCAATGGTGATGGTTTAGTGGAAATGGGATTGTTTGGTTTAGGAGGTATGGTGGTGTTTGGCATTGGTAGTTTTGTAGGAACAATCCTCTTTGGGATTAGTTTGATAGGTGGAGGGGAGATCCTACCATTTGTGGTTTTAACGGGAGATGATTCGGTTGAGGAAATTTCGTGTACAACACGAGCAATTTTCTTGGGTGGTACTTTGGTGGATGAATTACCACTAGGAGCTTTCCTCATGATGAGATAATTCAAAGAGATTTGTAAAGGTTTCTAATTGCTGAAAAATGAGGATGAAGATGATGACCTTAAGAGTTTTAGCAATGTGGTTTATAAAGAAAGGGATTTGGCAAGTGCATTCAAGACTTAAGCCACTAATATCCCTTATAATGTGATGATTAGCATGCACAAGAGTCAACTTCAGAGTTGTACTGATCTAGGAGCTTAATTAGGATGAGATGGAGTGTTCAAGTTAGCAAGTTGAGCTTGAAATGAATGTTTTAGCTAGAGTTGACATAAATCTGTCACCCGGATCCCACGGTTCCCTCCAATGAGGGATCCGTCTTGGCTAATCCTAGGGATCCGGCTCTCAGCAGCTAGGTAAGGATAAAAATGATGTTTGTAAGGTCTAATGCCTATACCTTTTTGAGTGTTTCAGTCCTCCTAAGTGTCTTAAATGAAAGGGTACTTAAATGTTCAAGGGCAATGAGTGATGTAGCTAATGATTGCCTTTTATGGAAGAAATTGGAAATTTTATGAGTACCAATGAATGAATAAAGATGACACTAAAGAACTTGAGAATGTCCAATGGAGCTAAATGATCCTAGAGACCAGATAGTAACTTAAGATACTACTTTGGAAGACATCTTAAAAATTTATAGAAATTGGAAAAAACTAGAATTTGACCCATTTTGAGGTAAGGATGACAAAAATCTTTTGCAAAGATTGAAAGATTTCCAAAGCTAGATGTATTAACACGTGAGGGATGATGTGTGAGTGTAAGAGCAGAAGATTAATGGGTTTTGGTGAAACAATAGATGGAAAAGTGCCTTGAGTCTGATCTAAGTGAATTATGAATGAGTATGAAATTTTACTCAGCTTGAGAAGGACTTAATTGGTCCTAAGGTACTATGTTTGGCTAGTGTGAAGTGATCTAAAGACATGGTTTGATGTATAAAGATTGCAACTGCATTTCTGTTTGCCCGGATCCCACAGATCCCTAAGAGTAGGGATCCGTCCAACACAAACTTAGGGATCCGTCTCCCTGCTAAACAACACCTTTACAAAAGGTATGCAACGGTTGCACAAAGCAATATATTTCAAGGTTAGTGTTTTCTAAGGAGTTCTAACACTGATATAGTAGAGATATCAAATGTAAGATGTTTTATGTCATGAAAGAAATTGCATTACATTGATAGAGCATGAATACTAAGGATTGACCCTATTTTGAAAGGAACGTAAGTTTCTTGAGCGTTTTCGCTAGATGGAACATCAAGTGGTTGATGAGTATTTGCCGATTCAGGGATGAAGAAAGTCTTCATGAGAGATGTGTTTAGAGGTTCCATCATCTTGTTCAGAAGTACGTACAATGGACTTTGAAATTGAGGGTGGAAGTACATGATGTGATGATAAAGACGTGTGAAGAACATTCCATAAGGGATTATTTTGTTCTTGGAGCCTTGAAGATTTACAATTCGCCTTGCGAAGAAATAGGCGAGATTGTATGGTTGTTGTGTTAGCAAACAATACATTATGTGAGCACACAAAGCGGGAAGGATTTCTCGATTTCCCCTAAGACTCCAAACATTCTCACGTAGGATGAGTGCGAGAGGCTTGTACTCATCTCGGATATCCTGTCTATAGATAATGTTTGGATCCAAGTAATAGGGTCGAGGTTTGCATGACATGCGAGTCAAGTCTTGAGGGGAAGGTATGTGTGAACAATATGGACTATTTTCTTCACGATGGTTGAAGAGAGAATCAAGAGACCAATCTTTAGTGAAGGCACATTGTCCATGATTTGGAATTCAGAGGATGTGAGCAAATTGCCCAAATTGGTTTTTGATCCAAAACCAAAGAGATAGAGAGTGATCCTCGTTACGAACGAGTTCAGCTTGACGGAAGAATTCTAATACAAACCTCGGACATATTTTCTCGTTAATTTCGAGAAGACATTCTAGTCCTATGGTTCGGAAGGATCTATTGATACCTTCTTCGTATTGTAGAGGAGTGTCAACAATACGTCCTTCATGGAAGTGATGGGTTTCGAGATTATTGAACCCACAGACAAGATTGCCAGGTGTGTTGGGCTCAAGTGAGTGAAAAGTCGAACTCATACTCATGCGACATAACTAGACCTATAGAAATGAAAAGTTAATTAGATGAGACGTGTTTAAGGCAAAAAAATGATTACCTAACGTTTTTACTAAATATTTATTAACAATGATAATTAACTCACTTAATGTTTTGACATTCTAGTGGAATATTTCTTTTAGGAAGAAAACGATTTTTATTTTGCATGAAAAACTATTTTTGAGAAGGACGGTTCTCATGGTTCCCTTCCATGAGGGATCCGGCTAGTAGAACAACAAGGATCCGTGGGTCTGTAGTGACACATACAAGATTTTGACGAAAAGAAATTTTTGCATCTTGTATGTTTATACAAAGATATGTATTTTAGCCAATGTTTACATTAGCATGCATTGTCGGTTTCTAATGTATCTTAATACCAAAAATACGAAAGATATAAGGTAAAAGAAATAACAAACACATTATGAAAAATAAACTAGATAAACTAAGACATTAGTAATATTTCATTTCAATGCTAAGAACGATACAAAGGATTGGGTGTATAATACCAATGTAGATTAACAACACAAAGTACATGTGTCTATAAGAAAACTTAATCATGGGGAACACGAGAGCGATGAATGTTAAGACGATGAGTACGAAGGTGATGTAAACCATGTTGATGAAGATCCTTCTTGGTTTTGGTTTGAAATGAGATGAGAAGAGAAGGAAGATGAAGTTTGAATGAGAGGTAAATTTTTGAAAGTGGAAGATTTGAAAAATGAGGATTTGGTGGAGTGGACGTCGGAGGGAAGATTTATGGGGAAGGAGGAATTTTTACGATTTGTGTTTTGTTTTATTATTAGAAAAATATGATTTGGATTAAGTAAAATAAAATACTAATTTTATAAACCTAGACTTTAGATGAAAGAGCAACACGTATGCAAGAAGAAGTTTCCTAACGAGGCTACGTGTAATATATGAGTATGTGCAAAAGATAATCATATAAATTCCTATGTAAGCATACTTATTATTTAAGCTAATGTTATCTAGAGATAAGTGGGAGATCATACCTCTAATGCACTTAGGAATGTCTTTACAAATGACACAACAAATGTCACAAGACAACTCCAGTTCCTTCGTGTTTAAGATACCTTCTTAGGGAAGGTATTCTTGTTACCAAGCAATTCCTATGGCTTGATAGATATGAGCTTTAACTAAGGAACATGATAGGTAAGGTTAGTGCAATTAAGTAAAAAAAAAAATTGTCATCTAATCAACATCCAAACAAGGTGTTTTAAAACATGGTGTTTGTTTTTGTAAAAGACCTTCATTGTAGTTTTCAATTAACCATGGATTGTATCAAGTTTTTAAAGTACAATATACTCTAAGAAACCTGGTAACGAAGCTTTGATGCCAATTGTGGAAAACTAGAAGGGGGGGGGGGTTGAATAGTTTTACCGATTAAAACTTCATTTTAAACTATTTAGATTGACTTATGTCAATCTATTAAACATGTGTGTTGGATGTTGATAGACAAGCATATATAAATATGTAATGAAAAGATAATGAGTAAGAAGCACAAAACCACAACGTGAGTATTTATAGTGTTCGGCTACAAGGACACCTTCCTTGCCCTACTCCACTCCCCGAGTCACCTACTCGAGAGTTCGTAAACACTACACGACAACAACTCCTTATGGCAGAGAAGCCTTCACAACGTCGCCTACTGTTTTTCCAGTACTAGGCTAAACACTGGGTTCTTCCGCGAGGTAGAACCAAACCTATCACAACGTCGCCTACCCTTTATCCGGTATTAGGCTAGATACCGAGTTCCATTACAATTGAGGAACTACTACCCAATACTACAACAACAACTAACCCCAAAGGAGATCTACCCCTTATAACAACATCAACAAGGATATCAATATCCTATGGCCCAATACTAATCTAACTTGTACATCGAACACACCATATCGAATGTACATCTTAGGCACCTTTCACTAATTCCTTTGACTCGATCTCAAGGCACCCTTCACTAATGCCTTGTGACTTGACTTCTAGGCACCCTTCACTAATGCCTTGTGACTTGACTTCTAGGCACCCTTCACTAATGCCTTTATCCTTAACTTCTAAGCACCCTTCACTAATGCCTTCGTCTTGACCCTTTAGACATCTTTCACTTATGTCTTCGACACTACACTTCTTATGAGAAAGAAGAGAACTATCAACAAGAGAACCTCAGTAGTCTTGATGATAACGAAGCATGGCAACTCATAGACTTGAGCTTGCTCGACTTCAAAAGATGGTGATCTATCCTTTAAGAGGAACCTAGAGAATCACACAAAAACAAAACTACATACATAGATCACTTGGATCTGAGGTTAGAGAGTTTATAACTCAAAGAGAAAATATACGAGAAAGGGGTGAGAAACAATGAAGAAATGGTTCACTATTTATAGAAGAAAAACAACTACTGTACCACGGATCCCTCACTTGATGGATCCATCCAGTGTATTACTGGGGATCCGTGGGAAGCTCCTCTTTGCCCATGGGTTTTGGGTTATGGGTCATGGGTTATAGATCATGGGTAAGTAGATACAATGTATCTACAAGATGCAATGCATCTAGTCCATGGGTTATAGGTTAAAACCATGGATCATGGATAATATCCATATATGACTTAACCATGATGTCATGCAATGGGTTATGGGTCATGCTCCATGGGTATGGGTCATGGACTTTGGGTTATACCCAACTACATTCAATGTATTTGGTCAATGGGTCAAATACTTAAGTTTCTACCCATTTATATTACCCATTATAATACTTACTAGTTATGTATATATTTACCCAATATGTAAACACTAGTTGTTGTACATATGTATTACTAAATCTTAAAATCACTTATATTTGTTTTAGTGTTTTATGTGAAAACGTAAGCGTGTTAGAAAACTATTGGCTCAAACCATTTACGTATTTTATTTGTTTCGTTAAAATGATTTTACGTTTGTTAAGGACAAAACATTAGAAGATCGTAAAATATAAATAAACGTTTTTACGACTTATTTGTATTAACAATATCCCCCTTTTTGTTGATGACAAAACATAAAATTATTTTAAGGAAAAACTAAAGTTCGTAAAAGTTTGAATTTTGTCACAATTCTCATTTTCCGGTCATTTCTCATACTCCATATTCATCATTTCATAACGGTTCATTCATGATTTTACATTTCACGTTAAACGCATAATTTCATATTAAATAAACGCTATCGAATAATTAATTATTTTGAACATTTGATCCGCTACTTCCAAAAATTATTCCGATATATTTTTATACTCATATTAAGATAATAAAAATAATATTATGAGTTTACCCGGTGTTTTAAATTTATTTTGTATATAAACTGTAATAGTTATATATTTACGACGGTTTTCGTAAAATCAACACGATAAATATTTATTCACTCAATTCTTGCGAGAAATGTATTTTTATAATTTTTATGACTTCAAAATGTTTTATTTTGACCCGTTAAAATTTATTTTTAGCTAACGCTACCCTAAAAGCTCAAATATTATACAAGTTATTATTTATGCTTATACAAATACACATTTACCTATACATTTACTTACATTACTACTTAAAAAAAAAAAAAAACTAGTCACACCATCAAGTCTCCTCAAAATGGGGATCTTGTCTTGCAAAGATATTATAAAAGGACCAACCAATAATTCATTCAACACACTTACTTCATTTTCACAAGAAAAAAAAAATATAACTTGCTCTCTTTTCTCTCCAACATTCGGCAGCCACAAGACCAAGAGGAAGGATTCATCACAATAATTTTCTAGACAAGTTTATTTAACAATCTAGTATCACTTTTTGTAAAGGTTTTGCAATAAAAACCTAAGGTGATTAGGAAAAACCCATTGTCCTTAAACCTCATCATATTTCTTGTAAGCATTCATATTCATGTTTTTATTTCACATTCATTGTTATGGTCATATCATTTTATTTAATAAAAACATGCAAGTCATATTGATGTTTATACCACTTTTTAAGGTTTTTAAGAGTTATGTATATATAAGGTCATCCTATAATTATCCCCTTGGTATATGTTGGTCTTGATGATGTTTAGGAACCCATGACACCCTAAGAAGGTGTATGGTAGGATTAGATTAGCTTTGGAGTTGATTTGAAGGGATTGGAATAGGTTTAGTACGAGAAAAACTATTTTCGACAAGTATATAAAGTGGTCTGTCCTTATTTTGTTTTTCTGGAAAATCCGACAGTTGACACAAAATTTTGGCCTTGATATTTAGAAAATATACTTTAAAACGAATCCGTGGCCGCTTGAACGGATTAAAACGAGAGTTATAATTAAGAAGAAGTATGGATTTTACAAGTTTGACGACGAAATATATATTTTTCTGAAATTTCAGCATACTATTATTATTTTGTACGAGTCAAAAACGAGCCTTAAGCTTTACAAATTATTTCGACTTATCAAAAACCTATTAGTATACTTTGATACGAAGCTAAGGACGTATTATACGTAGAAAACGGATTTGAAACGACTAAGATATACACGTTTTCATAAACTTGCCGTAACTATTATTTTTAGAAAAACTATATTATTTTTACGAGATAAGTGTTACGTTAACTAAAATCACCATCTTTAACCCTTGTTATCTTTATGTTCGAGACCTTTTTGACGAAAACTCCTGAACTGAAACTTCTAGATTTCGATACAAACTTTCCAAAACCGTCGAGTTCGTTCTCTAACGATCGACGTACACCATTTTACGACTAGTTTTTCAAAGCTATTTTTGTCAATTTCATGAAATTTCCGACGACATTGTTTTACGACGAAAAGTGATAATTTCACTATAAATCATTATAAAACCATTGTAGGATGACATTTTGACGTAAATACTTGTAAAGTAATTTAAGAATGGTCAAGACGACAAACGAGTATTTTTCGACGATAAGTATTATTTTCAAAACTCACAAATGGTATAAATATCATCCGAATTGTGTGCATAACATTACACCATGTCTTATTTCATATCATATCATTCATAATAGGTCAGTTTCGAGATTCACGCTATATTTCGGTGTACCCACTTTTGTCTTCGCATCTATTCATCAAGTGAGTATTCACAATCCCCTTTTTACCGTTTTACTATATTTTTGGGGCTGAGTGCATGAACCATACTTGAATTAAATTGATCATTACAATTGTGAACTCTTTTGACTAGAACTTGTGAACTCGAATCAAATCCTTGAACTTAATTACGAAATTATGACTTATTTGAACTTATTGAATCGTACGTGTTATGACCTTGTCCTAAAGTCTCCTATGTTCGGAGCATCACTATAAAGTCTCCCTTGTTCGGAGCATCACTATAATCCTCGCCTTGTCGGTGGAGTGTTCACAATAATTCTCGCCTTGTTGGTGGAGTGTTCACAATAATTCTCGCCTTGTCGGTGGAGTGTTCACAATCCCCTTGTCGGTGGAGTGTTCACAATAATTCTCACCTAAATGGTGGAGTGTTCTCAATAAATCTCGCCTAGGTGGTCGAGTGACAAAGGAGTCTCCCTTGTTGGAGCAGGGCAAAGTCTCCCATGTTCGGAGCATCCCTGAATTATTATATACGTGGTGCTATATTGTGAACTATTATGACCGCTTATACTTGACCATTATACATACTACTTTTGGCAATGGGTTGTGAACACACAGGTTGCAAGTTTTGTATGGGCGGAACTTGGAACTGAGTGGATTTACAATGCCCTTGCTTTGTGGACCATTTTCGTTGACCGAAAGCTTTGAATATTTCTTACGAGTTTTCTTATTTCACTAAACGTGTTTACTCACCAACTATTTTCATAGTTGACCCGTTTTTCTCTCATGCATTTCAGGTGATCGTTGGTAAGCTTTTCTATCAGGTCTTGCATAAAGAAGTTTTCACTTGTCACTACAAGTTGTTATGTAATAAAACGCAATATTTTGGAATCTAAACTTTGTAATATATTTGCCGATGACGGCTAAACTGGTATTGTAATGGTGAACTCTTTCTTTTAAATATTAGTGTTGGTATGTTCTATTATCTTGTGCTTATGTTCCCTTCCCGCTACACCTCGTGTTTCCGCCTCCGGCGAGGGTGTGACAGATTGGTACCAGAGCCAAAGGTTATAGAGAATGCCGATTTTCAAAAATAAAAATCACAGCTATAACCGGAAAAATTTTTATATTATTTTATTAAACATTGAACATCATCCGAAATCATCTAGTCCTAAGATGCAGTCGTCAGTAATCATAAATTATACGTAGCCTGATCAACTATGTCTAATTTATGAAGAACCATACAATGATAAGAGTGGTAGTTTTAAATCATGTTTAGTCGAGTCTTTTGAGTCTGGTCACCTGAAGTTGCATTGGTCGGTGGGTATGCATAGCATGTTTTTATGTTCACGTCTACATTACCGTACCTTGTTCATATCTTCTCTTTTCCATCTTTCGACTTGTTAGACATAGCATGTCCCTGATCCTGTCATATTTCGATCACTATAACACATTACCACCGTTCTACACCTCATCTGACTTCGTTCGAATGTCGTTGCTCAACCCGATGTTTTGGTCCTCTCAGAGGATCATGGCTGCAAGAAACACACGCTCAAGAGGTAACAACAACGGCAACCCAAACAACAATGACAATCCAGAAAACAATGCTGCTGGAATAGCGGATCTACTCACCCAAATTATAACACATCTCGATGCTAGACGAACCAAACAACGGAGAAGGTACATCAAACGCTGGTCAAGGATGCAGCTACAAAACTTTCATGACATGCAAGCCAATGGAATTTCATGGTACCGAGGGTGCCATTGGACTGCTAACCTGGTTCGAGAATGTTGAGTCGAAACTTAGTATCACGAAATGTACTGAAGGAAACAAGGTTGAGTTTTCTGCGGTCTACTACAGTGGTCGAGCATTGACCTGGTGGAACAACCAATTGCAGACTAGAGGAAGAGAGGTCGCAAATGCGTTATCTGGGGAAGCATTTAAGAAACTACTAACCTGATGAGTATCGCAGAAAAGATGAAGTGCAGAAACTGGAAGAAGAATTTTGGAACCACTTGATGGTAGGAGTAGAGATTGACAAGTACACGATCCGTTTCCACGAATTAACTAGGATGGTTCCTCACATGGTTTCCACTGTGGAGAAGTTGATTGACCGATATATATGGGGATTGATACAGAAATTAGAGGGATGTCACTTCGTCGAAACCAACCACTCTACAAGCCGCTGTGAGTATGGCGTATCGCTTGACAAATGATGTGATCAGTCGGAGAACTAACAAAGCAAACGACAATGGACGAAAGCGACAGGAGGACAACCAGGGAAGCCGAGACCAGGGTCAGCAAGACAAGAGGCAGCGAATAACCCAGAACTATGGGGCGACCACCCAGGAGCGCAAAGGATATACAGGTCCACATCCTTTGTGCACTCGATGTAAATATCATCACTTAGAGATCGCCGAAGGTGCAACAAATGTGGACAGACGGGCCACTTCACGCGAAATTGCTCAAACAGGACTGGGAATCAAGGACAGAGAAAGGCTTGTTACGAGTGTGGAAGTCTAGATCACCTTCGCAATACCTGTCCAAAGCTGAAAAGAACTCCCAATCAAGGAGGTAATCGTCCAAACTTGGCATTGGCAATAGAAGGCCCACAAGATCAGAACATTGAAATTCCTCCCGCACGTGGTCGAGCATTCTATCTGGGTACTGAGGAAGCCCGCAACGCGTAACGGGTACATTCTTTTGAGCAACCACTTTATTTCTGTGCAACATGATTTTGAGTGCATAACTTCCTTCCAATTCTTACCACGTTCACGGCATTGATTAATTTGAGACCTATTGATATCGACCTTAGTTGTTATATATATTTTGTTGATTGGATTTGATTGTGTAAGCAAATCGAATATCGAGCGAATCTTTCAAAAGACTTCATTCAAGGATGTTGATTCCTACCTTTCTAACAACTTGTTTCCTAGCTTGATCTAGTGACAGTTCTTGTTTGATGAGTTGCGAAAATCAAGCTAAGAGACAAGTTTACTCAAGTCGGTTTAGTTTAATCTCATGACAGTTCTTGTTTGATGAGTTGTGAGATTAAATTAGAATCGACTACATAAAGGTCTTTTGAGAGCTACGTTCGATATTGGGTAAGTTTACCCTATTAAATCTAATCACGGGCACGTACTTAGTTAAATGGGGAACCTGTACGCATGGGCATTGATATGATCATTTAGACTATTCGTACGAGCATGAACTTTTAGAACTCTTGTCGAGGTTCGGACCATAGTATCGTTAATCGAATCACGAGGACGTGATTCCGCTGACATGGGAAGAATGTCACAATTCTCATTTTCCGGTCATTTCTCATACTCCATATTCATCATTTCATAACGGTTCATTCATGATTTTACATTTCACGTTAAACGCATAATTTCATATTAAATAAACGCTATCGAATAATTAATTATTTTGAACATTTGATCCGCTACTTCCAAAAATTATTCCGATATATTTTTATACTCATATTAAGATAATAAAAATAATATTATGAGTTTACCCGGTGTTTTAAATTTATTTTGTATATAAACTGTAATAGTTATATATTTACGACGGTTTTCGTAAAATCAACACGATAAATATTTATTCACTCAATTCTTGCGAGAAATGTATTTTTATAATTTTTATGACTTCAAAATGTTTTATTTTGACCCGTTAAAATTTATTTTTAGCTAACGCTACCCTAAAAGCTCAAATATTATACAAGTTATTATTTATGCTTATACAAATACACATTTACCTATACATTTACTTACATTACTACTTAAAAAAAAAAAAAAACTAATCACACCATCAAGTCTCCTCAAAATGGGGATCTTGTCTTGCAAAGATATTATAAAAGGACCAACCAATAATTCATTCAACACACTTACTTCATTTTCACAAGAAAAAAAAAAAAATATAACTTGCTCTCTTTTCTCTCCAACATTCGGCAGCCACAAGACCAAGAGGAAGGATTCATCACAATAATTTTCTAGACAAGTTTATTTAACAATCTAGTATCACCTTTTGTAAAGGTTTTGCAATAAAAACCTAAGGTGATTAGGAAAAACCCATTGTCCTTAAACCTCATCATATTTCTTGTAAGCATTCATATTCATGTTTTTATTTCACATTCATTGTTATGGTCATATCATTTTATTTAATAAAAACATGCAAGTCATATTGATGTTTATACCACTTTTTAAGGTTTTTAAGAGTTATATATATATATAAGGTCATCCTATAATTATCCCCTTGGTATATGTTGGTCTTGATGATGTCTAGGAACCCATGACACCCTAAGAAGGTGTATGGTAGGATTAGATTAGCTTTGGAGTTGATTTGAAGGGATTGGAATAGGTTTAGTACGAGAAAAACTATTTTCGACAAGTATATAAAGTGGTCTGTCCTTATTTTGTTTTTCTGGAAAATCCGACAGTTGACACAAAATTTTGGCCTTGATATTTAGAAAATATACTTTAAAACGAATCCGTGGCCGCTTGAACGGATTAAAACGGAGTTATAACGAAGAAGTTATGGATTTTACAAGTTTGACGACGAAATATATATTTTTCAGAAATTTCAGCATACTATTATTATTTTGTACGAGTCAAAAACGAGCCTTAAGCTTTACAAATTATTTCGACTTATCAAAAACCTATTAGTATACTTTGATACGAAGCTAAGGACGTATTATACGTAGAAAACGGATTTGAAACGACTAAGATATACACGTTTTCATAAACTTGCCGTAACTATTATTTTTAGAAAAACTATATTATTTTTACGAGATAAGTGTTACGGTAACTAAAATCACCATCTTTAACCCTTGTTATCTTTATGTTCGAGACCTTTTTGACGAAAACTCCTGAACTGAAACTTCTAGATTTCGATACAAACTTTCCAAAACCGTCGAGTTCGTTCTCTAACGATCGACGTACACCATTTTACGACTAGTTTTTCAAAGCTATTTTTGTCAATTTCATGAAATTTCCGACGACATTGTTTTACGACGAAAAGTGATAATTTCACTATAAATCATTATAAAACCATTGTAGGATGACATTTTGACGTAAATACTTGTAAAGTAATTTAAGAATGGTCAAGACGACAAACGAGTATTTTTCGACGATAAGTATTATTTTCAAAACTCACAAATGGTATAAATATCATCCGAATTGTGTGCATAACATTACACCATGTCTTATTTCATATCATATCATTCATAATAGGTCAGTTTCGAGATTCACGCTATATTTCGTTGTACCCACTTTTGTCTTCGCATCTATTCATCAAGTGAGTATTCACAATCCCCTTTTTACCGTTTTACTATATTTTTGGGGCGTGAGTGCATGAACCATACTTGAATTAAATTGATCATTACAATTGTGAACTCTTTTGACTAGAACTTGTGAACTCGAATCAAATCCTTGAACTTAATTACGAAATTATGACTTATTTGAACTTATTGAATCGCAGGCTGTTATGACCTTGTCCAAAGTCTCCTATGTTCGGAGCATCACTATAAAGTCTCCCTTGTTCGGAGCATCACTATAATTCTCGCCTTGTCGGTGGAGTGTTCACAATAATTCTGCAAGCCTTGTCGGTGGAGTGTTCACAATAATTCTGCTTGTCGGTGGAGTGTTCACAATAATTTCTCGCTTTGTCTGTGGAGTGTTCTCAAAAATTCTCGCCTAAATGGTGGAGTGTTCTCAATAAATCTCGCCTAGGTGGTCGAGTGACAAAGGAGTCTCCCTTGTTGGAGCAGTGCAAAGTCTCCCATGTTCGAGCATCCCTGAATTATTATATACGTGGTGCTATATTGTGAACTATTATGACCGCTTATACTTGACCATTATACATACTACTTTTGGCAATGGGTTGTGAACACACAGGTTGCAAGTTTTGTATGGGCGGAACTTGGAACTGAGTGGATTTACAATGCCCTTGCTTTGTGGACCATTTTCGTTGACCGAAAGCTTTGAATATTTCTTACGAGTTTTCTTATTTCACTAAACGTGTTTACTCACCAACTATTTTCATAGTTGACCCGTTTTTCTCTCATGCATTTCAGGTGATCGTTGGTAAGCTTTTCTATCAGGTCTTGCATAAAGAAGTTTTCACTTGTCACTACAAGTTGTTATGTAATAAAACGCAATATTTTGGAATCTAAACTTTGTAATATATTTGCCGATGACGGCTAAACTGGTATTGTAATGGTGAACTCTTTCTTTTAAATATTAGTGTTGGTATGTTCTATTATCTTGTGCTTATGTTCCCTTCCGTTACACCTCGTGTTTCCGCCTCCGGCGAGGGTGTGACAAATTTGTAGTTTTTACTTTCTTCTCCCCCTTTTTGTCGAAACAAAAAGAGCTTCGAAAAGAAACTAACACATTGTTTTAAGAAAAACATGTGAAAAAGAAAAAAATAGAGAGCATGTGGCGGGAAGAGTTCTCATCTTAACTCCCCCTTGACGAGTCCATCCCTTTGTGAGGGCGTCAATTAAAACAATACTAAGCTAGTTCATTTGCAACTAAGTTTGCAAAAGATTTCGTCTATGTGACGAATATGCTCACCCTTGATGATTGCGACTTTGCAAAGGGACGTCATGAAATTTAATCCTAATATTGCAAGTAATTATGCAATGTATTGCTTTGACACAAAGCTCCCCCCTAGCTTAGGGTGTCAAAGTCTTCACGTGTAAATTGAAAATCTACAAAACAATGGTTAGAAGACAAGTATAGAATGCATGATTTCCTGTCAATAAAACTCAAGTTAGTAGAAAACTAGTATTCTATTGCACGGATCCCACGGTTCCCTCCTTGGAGGGATCCGTCTAGGCAAAATGAAGGGATCCATCTGTATGTAACTAAAATACAGCAAAATGTGATGTACCAAAATATGTTGGCATCAAAATGAGATATGTATTAGAACAATTATCATATACTCAGAACAATATAGCAAATATCATGTAATTTCATTTAATAAAACTAGAGATATGATATACATGACTCTAAACACTAAGAAAATGAACAATACATGACTTTGAATTTCTAGACTAACTAAGTCGCGCTTGATACTAGGACACCACTAGAGTTCTCTAGCTCAAGTTTGTTTAGGTTTAATCTTGTCGAAACGTTCAAGGAGGTGATAAAACATGAAACGTTGATCTTCACGTACTTCATGTATCAAACTTTCAACATGTTGACAATGATAACAATCTTTGTCATGGCTCGGTAGTGGTAATGGAAGAAAGGTAATTGCTTGATGTGAAGGATCAAGTGAAGCAAGTTGAGGAGCCTCAAAAGAAGGAGGGATTGGCGGAGGCACATTCGAGGATGGCTCAACTAAAAATGGTGGTGGTAGAGAGGTGTCAACTTCCATGTGGTCGGGTGGTTGACTTTGATGATTTCTCATAATCCAAAAGGGATTATTTGATGGTGACGGAGAAAAGGAAGCCGGAGCTAGTGTTGACTCAACACCTTGATTTTGTTCCACTATTCCTCCTAATGAGGAGAATGTTGCCGGTGGTGGAGGATGAGATGGCCTAGGAGGAAAATCCTCTAGATTGTAGAGGTTTGGTGATAAGAGTGGAGTGGTGAATGATAGGGCTCTAGGCACCAATGGTGATGGTTTAGTGGAAATGGGATTGTTTGGTTTAGGTGGTATGGTGGTGTTTGGCATTGGTAGTTTTGTAGGAACAATCCTCTTTGGGATTAGTTTGATAGGTGGAGGGGAGATCCTACCATTTGTGGTTTTAACGGGAGATGATTCGGTTGAGGAAATTTCGTGTACAACACGAGCAATTTTCTTGGGTGGTCCTTTGGTGGATGAAGTACCACTAGGAGCTTTCCTCATGAGGAGATAATTTAAAGAGATTTGTAAAGGTTTCTAATTGCTAAAAAATGAGGATGAAGATGATGATCTTAAGAGTCTTAGCAATGTGGTTTATAAAGAGAGAGATTTGGCAAGTGCATTCAAGACTTAAGCCACTAAGATCCCTTGGAATGTGATGATTAGCATGCACAAGAGTCAACTTCAGAGTTGTACTGATCTAGGAGCTTAATTAGGATGAGATGGAGTGTTCAAGTTAGCTAGTTGAGCTTGAAATGAATGTTTTAGCTAGAGTTGACATAAATCTGTCATCCGGATCCCACGGTTCCCTCCAATGAGGGATCCGTCTTGGCTAATCCTAGGGATCCGGCTCTCAGACGCTAGGTAAGGATAAAAATGATGTTTGTAAGGTCTAATACCTATACCTTTTTGAGTGTTTCAGTCCTCCTAAGTGTCTTAAATGAAAGGGTACTTAAATGTTCAAGGGCAATGAGTGATGTAGCTAATGATTGCGTTTTATGGAAGAAATTGGAACTTTTATTAGTACCAATGAATGAATAAAGATGACACTAAAGAACTTGAGAATGTCCAATGGAGCTAAATGATCCTAGAGACCAGATAGTAACATAAGATACTACTTTGGAAGACATCTTAAAGATTTATAGAAAATGGAAAAACTAGAATTTGACCCATTTTGAGGTAAGGATGACAAAAATCTTTTGCAAAGATTGAAAGATTTCCAAAGCTAGATGTATTAACATGTGAGGGATGATGTGTGAATGTAAGAGCAGAAGATTAATGAGTTTTGGTGAAACAATAGATGGAAAAGTGCCTTGAGTGTGATCTAAGTGAATTATGAATGAGTATGAAATTTTGCTCAGTTTGAGAAGGACTTAATTGGTCCTAAGGTACTATGTTTGGCTAGTGTGAAGTGATCTAAAGACATGGTTTGAAGTATAAAGATTGCAACTGCATTTCTGTTTGCCCGGATCCCATGGTTCCCTAAGAGTAGGGATCCGTCCAACACAAACTTAGGGATCCGTCTCCCTGCTAAACAACACCTTTACAAAAGGTATGCAACGGTTGCACAAAGCATCATATTTCAAGGTTAGTGTTTTCTAAGGCGTTCTAACACTGATATAGTAGAGATATCAAATGTAAGATATTTTATTTCATGAAAGAAATTGCATTACATTGATAGAGCATGAATACTAAGGATTCCCTATTTTGAAAGGAACATAAGTTTCTTGAGCGTTTTCGCTAGATGGAACATCAAGTGGTTGATGAGTATTTGCCGATTCAGGGATGAGGAAAGTCTTCATGAGAGATGTGTTTAGAGGTTCCATCATATTGTTCACAAGTACGTACAATGGACTTTGAAATTGAGGGTGGAAGTACATGATGTGATGATAAAGACGTGTCAAGAATATTCCATAAGGGATTAGTTTGTTCTTGGAGCCTTGAAGATTTACAATTAAGCATACTGAAATAGGCGAGATTGTATTGTTGTTGTGTTAGCAAACAATACATTATGTAAGCACAACAAGCGGGAAGGATTTCTCGATTTCCCCTAAGACTCCAAACATTCTCACGTAGGATGAGTGCGAGAGGCTTGTACTCATCTCGGATATCCTGTGTATAGATAATGTTTGGATCCGAGTAATAGGGTCGAGGTTTGCATGACATGCGAGTCAAGTCTTGAGGGGAAGGTATGTGTGAACAATATGGACTATTTTCTTCACGATGGTTGAAGAGGGAATCAAGAGACCAATCTTTAGTGAAGGCACATTGTCCATGATTTGGAATTCGGAGGATGTGAGCAAATTGCCCAAATTGGTTTTTGATCCAAAACCAAAGAGATAGAGAGCGATCCTCGTTACAAACGAGTTCAGCATAACGGAAGAATTCTAATACAAACCTTGGACATATTTTCTCGTTAATTTCGAGAAGCCATTCTAGTCCTATGGTTCGGAAGGATGTATTGATACCTTCTTCGTATTGTAGAGGAGTTTCAACAATACGTCCTTCATGGAAGTGACGGGTTTCGAGATTATTGAACCCACAGACATGATTGCCAGGTGTGTTGGGCTCAAGTGAGTGAAAAGTTGAACTCATACTCATGCGACATAAAGAGACCTATAGAAATGAAAAGTTAATAAAATGAGACGTGTTTAAGGCAAAACAATGATTACCTAACGTTTTTACTATATATTTATTAACAATGATAATTAACTCACTTAATGTTTTGACATTCTAGTAGAATATTTCTTTTAGGAAGAAAATAATTTTTATTTTGCATGAAATACTATTTTCCAGAAGGACGGTTCTCACGGTTCCCTTCCATGAAGGATCCGGCTAGTAGAACAACAGGATCCAGAGGTCTCAGAGTGACGCACACAAGATTTTTAATTACGAAAAAGAAATTTTTGCATCTTGTATGTTTATACAAATATATGTATTTTAGCCAATGTTTACTTTAACATGCATTGTCGGTTTCTAATGTATCTTAATACCAAAAATACGAAAGATATAAGGTAAAAGAAATAACAAACACATTATGAAAAATAAACTAGATAAACTAAGACATTAGTAATATTTCATTTCAATGCTAAGAACGATACAAAGGATTGGGTATATAATACCAATGTAGATTAACAACACAAAGTACATGTGTCCATAAGAAAACTTAATCATGGGGAACACGAGAGCGATGAATGTTAAGACGATGAGTACGAAGGTGATGTAAACCATGTTGATGAAGATTTTTCTTGGTTTTGGTTTGAAATGAGATGAGAAGAGAAGGAAGATGAAGTTTGAATGAGAGGTAAATTTTTGAAAGTGGAAGATTTAAAAAATGAGGATTTGGTAGAGTGGACGTCGGAGGGAAAATTTATGGAGAAGGAGGAATTTTTGAGATTTGTGTTTTGTTTTATTATTAGAAAAATATGATTTGGATTAAGTAAAATAAAATACTAATTTTATAAACCTGGACTTTAGATGAAAGAGCAACACGTATGCAATTGGAAGTTTCCTAACGAGGCTACGTGTAATATCTGAGTATGTGCAAAAGATAATCATATAAATTCCTATGTAAGCATACTTATTATTTAAACTAATGTTATCTAGAGATAAGTGGGAGATCATACCTCTAATGCACTTAGGAATGTCTTTACAAATGACACAACAAATGTCACAAGACAACTCCAGTTCCTTCGTGTTTAAGATACCTTCTTAGGGAAGGTATTCTTGTTACCAAGCAATTCCTATGGCTTGATAGATATGAGCTTTAACTAAGGAACATGATAAGGAAGGTTAGTGCAATTAAGTAAAAAAAAAATTGCCATCTAATTAACATCCAAACAAGGTGTTTTAAAACATGGTGTTTGTTTTTGTAAAAGACCTTCATTGTAGAAGGGGGGGTTGAATAGTTTTACCGATTAAAACTTCATTTTAAACTATTTAGATCGACGTATGTCAATCTATTAAACATGTGTGTTGGATGTTGATAGACAAGCATATATAAATATGTAATGAAAAGATAATGAGTAAGAAGCACAAAACCACAACGTGAGTATTTATAGTGTTCGGCTACAAGGACACCTTCCTTGCCCTACTCCAATCCCCGAGTCACCTACTCGAGAGTTCATAAACACTACACGACACCAACTCCTTATGGCGGAGAAGCCTTCACAACATCGCCTACTCTTTTCCGACTAGTTCAACCACGGGTTCTTCCACGAGGTAGAACCTAAACCTATCACAACGTCCGCCTACCCTTTATCTAGTACTAGGCTAGATACCGAGTTCCATTACAATGGAGGAACTACTACCCAATACTACAACAACAACTAACCCCAAAGGAGATCTACCCCTTATAACAACATCAACAAGGATATCAATATCCTTTGACCCAATACTAATCTAACTTGTAAATCGAACACACCATATCGAATGTACATCTTAGGCACCTTTCACTAATGCCTTTGACTCGATCTCAAGGCACCCTTCACTAATGCCTTGTGACTTGACTTCTAGGCACCCTTCACTAATGCCTTGTGACTTGACTTCGAGGCACCCTTCACTAATGCCTTTAGCCTTGACTTCTAAGCACCATTCACTAGTTCTTTCAATACGGACGTTCGACACCCTTCACTAATGTCTTCGTCTTGACCCTTTAGACATCTTTCACTTATGTCTTCGACACTACACTTCTTATGAGAAAGAAGAGAACTATCAACAAGAGAACCTCAGTAGTCTTGATGATAACGAAGCATGGCAACTCATGGACTTGAGCTTGCTCGACTTCAAAAGATGGTGATCTCACCTTTAAGAGGAACCTAGAGAATCACATAAAAACAAAACTACATACATAGATCACTTGGATCTGAGGTTAGAGAGTTTATAACTCAAAGAGAAAATATATGAGAAAGGGGTGAGGAACAATGAAGAAATGACTCACTATTTATAGAGGAAAAATAGCTACTGTACCACGGATCTCACGGATCCCTCACTTGATGGATCCGTCCAGTTTATTACTGGGGATCCGTGGGACGCTCCTCTTTGCCCATGGGTTTTGGGTTATGGGTCATGGGTTATGGATCATGGGTAAGTAGATACAATGTATCTACAAGATGCAATGCATCTACTCCATGGGTCATGGGTTAAAACCATGGATCATGGATAATATCCATATATGACTTAACCATGATGTCATGCAATGGGTTATGGGTCATGCTCCATAGGTATGGGTCATGAACTTTGGGTTATACCTAACTACATTCAATGTATTTGGTCAATGGGTCAAATACTTAAGTTTCTACCCATTTATATTACCCATTATAATACATACTAGTTATGTATATATTTACCTAATATGTAAACACTAGTTGTTGTACATATGTATTACTAAATCATAAAATCACTTATACTTGTTTTAGTGTTTTATGTGAAAACTTAAGTGTGTTAGAAAACTATTGGCTCAAACCATTTACGTGTTTTATTTGTTTCGTTAAAATGATTTTACGTTTGTTATCTACAAAACGTTAGAAGATCGTAAAATATAAATTAACGTTTTTATGGCTTATTTGTATTAACAGTCAGGGTAACCGCTTCTCATTAACACAGTTTCAGAACGCTCAAACCATCGAGTCAATTCGGTTACTCCTTCCCTACCCTTAAAATAAGCTAGTTAGCAGCTCATAAAATCCTTTTAGGTACACTTTCGTGGGGTAACAGTCACGCTTTCTTTAGTGGACCGATTGCTACTGCTTGAACGGGCAACTGGAGCTGCTTGAGTTTCGAGTGCAGCTGCCACGCCATTTGCTATCATTTTCCGAATATCTTTCGGGGTCATGGTTGGAGGTGGTGTTGGTGTCGGTGAGGTAGTTGCTCTCCTTGTGCATGCCATATTTCTATCAATACAACACGAAAGCACAAGTTTAGGTTGTTATATTGTGACCATGCTGGAATATCTCAAGTAAAGTTTATGACATAATAATATCGTTGTTATGTGGAATCACGACCATTTGCATCTATATAAATCCCAAAATCACCGCATGCTCAGAGATCATTATATGTATGTATATGGGGTGATTAGCACTTGGTATGGGATTACTAAGGGAAAAACTAAATCATCATCTACAAAAACTGTATTTGAGTAACTTTCTCTACATTCATCAAGTTCTCTTCCGAAACACTCGTTGTTAAAATTTTCATCTTTCACAACAGTTGGAGTTTAACAACTTTCTCTACATGCATCAAGTTCTCTTCTGAAAAACTCATTGTTAGAATTTTCATCTTTCACAACAGTTGGAGTTTAACAACTTTCTCTACATGCATCAATTTCTCTTCTGAAACACTCATTGTTAGAATTTCTCAATTATACCTCAGACACAACACATAAAGAACCATCACAATCATAAGTATCATCATGACATATCTGAATACAATCCACAACACACATGAATGTAAGATATCAACCATAGAAGTATAAACCAACATCAATATATATTAAAATCGAAAACCATTACATAACATTAGTAAACTTGATTTGTTTATGTTACATAACAAAACGATGCAAGGTCTTTTATTAAAATACAATAGGTTGGATTCCTCAAAACTATACAAGATGCGATCAATGTCTAACCCCTAGGAGTCTAATCTGTACTCTCCCCGAAGTTCGACATCCGTCCTCAGAATGCTTGCCGTCCGCCTGCATATCAAATGAGTGCTCTAGGCATCTATCGCCTCGCATGACAATCTAGCCGTGATCATGATAATGGTAGGTGCAGGCTGCCATCGCCTGAAGACTCTCCGGTTCAGAGACTCTGGTCATGGAAGAAACTTGGTGGGAACGACATGTAGGAAGAGGTGCGGGACAATGCATCTTCCGGTGGTGACGTGGGAGGTGTGATCTCTCGAGGCGCCAAAGGATAAGTCTGAGTAAACGCATTGAAGAGGTGGTCCAGCCTAACTGGTGGTGGTGGAGGTGACACTGGTGGTGATATATCATGTTCGAGAGAAGAGGGTGGTGATGCTCCAAATAGATCCAAAGGTGATGTAGGTGATGATGGTGCAACAGGGAATCTAGGTGCTCCCATGATTTTGCGAGGGGTGTGTATCCTGATAGGACCATTTGGATGTCGCCTAAATGGCCTCATAAATGGTTCGGATTCATAGGGCTGGAGGACCCTGACTCGATGGACTCTAAAGACATCTGGAGGTGGTGGTGTAGGTGGGGAAGTCTCTGCTCTTGGGGCAGGTGCCCATTCCCAAGTTTGTGCGATCCGATCATCTAATGATGGTGAACTCGGGTTGCCAGTTGATACTATGGGTGATATTGGGTGAGTAGGAAGAATTTATGAGCTAGGTGCAGGTAACCATTGCTGGGATTCCAGGTACTGATCATGTGTCAATGGGGAAGAAAGATGTGCCTGCCTGGCTTGCACATATGGGTCATTTGGTAAGGGTGTATATGTCGGCACTGTGAATGACACTGCACAAGTAGGAACTACTTCACCTTCCTCAAAGGGTTCCGTTTCACTAGACCAAACTATCGACATCGCAGGGGTCAATGTAGTGTGAGGTATCAGGGACATAGTAGAGGATAGGGTGTCTTCGATATCTGCCTCTGATGAGGAGGAGGTGTGGTGTAGAGAAGACATAGTACTGTAATAACCCAATCATTAGTAAATATAAGCTATAAAGATATGCAAACTTTGTTAAGAGATAATGTGTGGTGTGTGCAACATCCTTAACAAGGTTTTGTAAGTACGTAGGCACGGAGGGCTCGCGGGGTGCGGTGTAAACTTGTCCGTTTAGAAAAATGTAATTATAGTCCAGTGTTTAAAACACACTTGGTTCTCTATAGTTTTGGCTCTGATGCCAATCTGTAACACCCCCAAAATTTCATAATCACAACGGCAGACTAAATGGGGTATTACGTAGAGGATCACAGTTATAATTATAGAAAATGACTCGGAAGAGATGTCTTTAAAAGTCATTATTTATTCAATTCAAATGTGAAAGCGTTTCCAATGTTTAGCAAATTATAAATGACAATAGTGTTTGAGATGACTGATAAATTTATGTTTACACCAATGAACTATGGTCAAATGCCTAATTGCGTCCTTGATTCCTGCTTCAATTACCTGAGATAAACATGCTAAAAAGTCAACTAAATTGTTGAGTGAATCCATAGTTTTTGTGTTAATAATCATTTGAACACAAAGTGAATCATTCAGAAATAAATCAAGTTGTATATTGCCATAAGTCTCATGAACTCAACATTAACTGGTGTAATATTGGGGTGCCCTTGGGGTAGGAGCTTGCCATTCTCCTAGTATAAGTCAAATAATGTACATTTGGCTATCAATCTGGCTAACACAAAGTTATCTATCCAGCTAGCTCAAATGGGTTTGTCAACCTCCAATAGATCTATTCACAATATTCGCGTTCACTCGCAAGTCGCTAAGGTTCACGATATGAGGGGCTTTATAGCAACAAAGGTGTCTTATGCATAATATTCGTGATAGCATACATAAAAATACTTGTGTTCTGCTTGTAGCATGCCTCCCTACCTAATTTGTAAACATAAAAGGGACTATGAACTCACCTTGTTGGGGTATGTAGGTAAGCGTTAATAAGAACAACTTGGAATACTCTCCAACACACAACCCTAATAATAGTGAATAACTCAGTTTTTCCTTAATGGGGTATGATATGCTTAAATGCTTGAAAGCGCAATAATATTTACATCTCTTTAGTATAGGCTTCATGCATCATCAATGTGGGTATGTAAATTCATAGTATTATTGGGTGTACCTTTAAGTTACGAGAAATTCACATTTTTGACATTTACGGGGAATATTTACATTTTTAGTCCTTGCACTTTGGTAAAATTACACTTTTGGCCCAAGTATTCAAATGTGTTTATTATCATTAATGATTTCCAATTATTCAACTTTTTACCTTCTAGTTATCAAAACGACAGTTTTGATATATGCTTATGAAATGTTATAATATTAGTCCTTTAACTTTATGTTTTTACACCTTTGGCTTATACATTACAAAAATAACATTTTATCTCCCTTGGTTATTAAATATTCCACTTCCAACCTTATATTACCAATATGGAAGTTTTTGACATCCTTTTATGTATATTTACATAATTAGTCCTTTAACTTTACAAAATTACATTTTTAGTCCTTAGTTAACAAAATGTATTTTTTTAGTACTCATAGTATCCAAATAGTCAATAAATACCCTTAGTTTACTGAAAATACTATTTTAACATTGGTTTTATAGAGTTGACAGTTTTAGTCCTTGCATTTACATAGTTTTGCAAAAATAGTCCTTTTTCATTTAAGGTGTACATTTCAAATTCATTCACTTCCAAATTTACACATTTGACTCAAAATCATTTATAGATTCTGTTTATGCCCTCAAATTACTGATTTGACAGTTTCAACCCTTATGTTTCAAAAGTGACAGTTTCGACCCCTAAGTTTACATACTTCGCATTTTTAGTCCAAAATACATGTTTAGCTTATGATTTCATTTCTTTTAGCTTATTATACTTCCAGAAGCTTATATGAGCTTTTATAGTAGCTTATTTGTCGATATTAGCTTATTTTGAGCTATTAGGCCTTACGGGTTCAATAAGGCCCAATAACGTTTTTAGTGGCCCAATGGACTTGGGGCTTGGTGGGCTTCCTTATGAGCTTATAATAGACCAATTTAAATTTACATTATAGATTATACAATGCTTAAAACCAAACTGCTTATTTAGGTGCCATTGGCCTTTAAGGCCCAATGCGTATAAAATGGTACGCAGGAACAATCTCAAGTGAGTTGAGCTTTTAGCTTTTAAAACATGTCAAACGAGGTTGTGTGAGTGGATTAATGGTGTAGCCTTATTGTTAACTATATAAAGAATTGAGTTACACAATTTATTTGGTATGGTGTATGTTTGGATATGATTTTACAAGGCCATTTTATATGTTAAAACTATCCCGTTATGGTTATAAACACTTAGGCAGTTTTCATTATCATTCATGTGCACTTCAAAACGAGTGAAAATAAGTGATCATATGTAGTGCTAGGTTATATATAAGTGTTCAACTCTATTTTTAGCTAAGTTGAGAATAAAAAAGAGAGAGCTTAACGTGACCAAGCACTTTATGAGACATATCAATGAGTCAAAAAAAAGTTCTAAGTGTTGAAATAACTTACAACACCTTTAAAAGGTGGGGCATATGCTACTGTTGGGACTAGGAGAGGGCACAAGGAGATTGTGGCTCATTTGTTGGTACTTGATTGTATAATAAATTACACTACCAGGCTTCAATGGTGATCGAAGGTAAGAGGGGTGTATGTTCCAGCCAAGATTGTCTTTCACGTGAGGATAAGAAATACTAAAACACTACGTTAAGTGATTACGCAGGTTGGACCTGACAACTACCGCGGAGAGGTATATGAGTTATGGTGATATAAGTGAGTGGAGTATAGGATAGAGTGTTCAAGTGAGCTTACCATACCGCCTGCCCTACCTATTTATATAGTGGAAGAAATAGGCTCTAGGGCACCTCTTTGCAATGTCGGTAACATGGCCCCATGTTTGTGGATAACCGCTAGGTTTAAGTGGCCCATGTTCTCAAACTTGGCGGGAAAGCCACAAAGAGAGGGAGATCGTGGGTTTGACCAAGTCGTGAAGATCCCTATCCGCTGTTCCTTCGTCAACCATACCCCGGGGCATAAGGTCAATGGCGAACTATAGGTAACCTTCGAGGTGTACCAATGGTTTGACGCCTATGAACATCAGGAGACCTAACCCGGGCCTTCGTCGAAGGGCTTCACACATCTCGGCAAGTGTCCGCCGAAATGCTCGGAGGGTACGCCATCAAGCCCCTAGTCGAAAAGTGATGCATATGAACAAGGGAGGCATTGCTTTCGACTTCACCTCGCTAATGAAATGTACTGCTCATTGCAATTTTGTCAGAACAAGATAATTACGCCTTTATTTAGCGATTTAATGCTACCTAAACCCATCTAACTACCTCGCCATAGCAGAAGTCTTCACCCCAATTAACTTAGTTGACCAAACAAGTTTTCAAAATTTAAAGAGCCTTTGAACCGGATAAGGTAAATCCCAAGACACGGTTCGGTTTAAAAACGAGTAGAAAGGGGTATTTAAGGAGTGGTAGATGAAAACCCCAAACACTTTACTCCTCTTCTCAAGATACTTTTCACACGCAAAGGATTTGCCATTATTCAACGGCCAACAAAAGGTAAAGTCCTCTTCCCATCTTTTCATAGCTTAAGATAGTTATGGATTCTAAGTTTATAATCAAACAACAAAATGTACATTGATGCTAAAGAGTTACATGATCATCTTGCCGTAATACCAAATCCCTAAAGAGTTTAAAGTCATGTTTCCAAAATCAAACCAAGGGATTTTGATGCCCTGAAAACTTCAGAATGTGATACCCACTCTTTTAGTCGTTTCAATCTTAGGATTCCTATCCACCCTCTAATTTTAGAGTTAATGGAGTACTATGAAGTACATATCTCTTGATTCAACCCATTTGGCCTAGCTTAACCGAATCAAGATACATCGCTATGTGTAAAGCTTACGACTATGAACCAACTCTTAAGGTTTTGAGGGGATTTTTGAACCTTTATCCTGGTGGGATGTAAAATATAACTTTTCACATACACATCAAACCATAACACAAAGTAGCATATAGATGGAATTCTAGAGAGAGAAAGTTTGAGGTTTAGGAAACTTAGTGAGAGAAAGTGAAAGATATTATTATGAGCTCCAACTCTCTACCTTGGAGGTAGAGAGTATTTATAGTCTTACATAAATCGCCACACAACGGTGCAGTGGATCGTGCATACAGGGGTAAAGACCTCCGTCTCTCCACGGTGTTACTAAACTAAATACTACTTAACTTAAAATAACTATGACTACGAGCTTTCTAACGATTACATATACTTGAGGTGACCGACTCTTTAATACCGAGAATTTCTAATTCCTAACAATCTCCCCCTAAGGGAGGTCACCTCAATCATATACTAAAATTACATTGAATACAAACAGATATTACATTAACAATTGATCTTGCATTCTTGATGTAGTGCTTTGCTTCGAAGCTCGTAGTCATTGATTCTTCACATTGCATGTTTGGTTAATCCAAGTGGAGGTCTTTTAATGATCCATGATAATAATTTGAGCCTTTTGAGATCATCGAATCAAAATCTCTCGTACATCCATTGTGGTGTTGGTATTATGTGATGTTGTGACATTTGGACCGACATGCTCACATTCCGGATCATGATATCTTCTCATCGAGTAGCGAAGCTTTTGTTGATTCATGATATTGGCGCAGCGTGGCGAGCGTAAGCATGGAGTGAAAAATATCAGAATCATTGATGCACTAATCATGATTTCTTTTGAGATGAATGTGTTAAGTGAGCATGCGGCTATGGATTGACCGCTTCATTCTCGACAAAACGCTCGGGTGTACCGCATACAACAGGTTAGCAATAAATCGCATCGAAAGTGTCTTTGATCACTTTCGCTGAATTGAGGTACACGCCCACGGTTCCCCGCTGATCAAGATACAGTACGCTTCGCGGATCGTATAATTTCAAGAATTTCCTTGACAGGTTTCGCAAATGCTTCTAGCTGTTCTCAAACCGAACATCTCAAAGAAGACAACACGGAGTGAGTGAACCAAATAATTTGAGTCCACTGATTGATGAAAAGAGATTTGAAAACAATCATGTATTGCTCAATAGAAATTGTTTTTGCAATACAACGAAGGTTTTAATGAAAATCAATTATCAATCATAAAACACCTTTTGATTTGAAAAATTAGTACACGGTCTTTGTGCTAATGAAAAGAGTTTTAAAGCACAAAGACCGGTTTTTCAAAGGTATCCGCCAATCCATAACCCGAACCAGGATTGATTCAAAAGAATGAATCGCCCCATTGTTTCTCGTTCAGCTTGTCACATGGTTGATCTGTATAATAGATATCACATGCCACCTACCAGGAGCTTGTTAGATGTTGGCTCCAGAAGGCTTTCCATCTTCATTGTGAGTGTAAACACATCACTCGAGATGTTCCGCAATACCACAAGGATAATGCGTAGGACTCAAGATATAATTTCTCTTTCCACATTGTGTGAAACAGAGTCTTCATTGAAAGTGTCCTAATGAGATTTATTGATGATCTCGTGGCTCTAGACTCAATTTGTGCATATTTGGATCCTGTATCGGAGACTAAGGAGAGGGTCTCCTTCTTCAATATCAACAATCTCTAAGAGAAAGTCGATAGATAATGTCGGTTCCCTGTGAGAATGAAACAAGTCCTTTTAAGAGGAACTTGAGTGGTTTGGAAAGTTGAAGTGCAAAGGTCACGGGTCCATGACGCCTTGTCTTCAATACCGATGTTACCATCAAGAGCATATGAATTGAACCCGGTTTACCTCTAAGGTTGAATATATGAAGGGCTATTTGTTTTCACCCTTTTCTCATTCAATTCTTTTTAATTCTTCAACCCCTTCAGCTTACCGAGACTTCATAGCTAGAACCTTGTTGGGTTTATTCCAAAGATTCAGTCTCAGTCCTCACTCTTCCCATATCTCATTTTTCTCCTTTTATCATCATACCTAAGAACTCTACACTAACTAGTGGATAGTTCCCGGGTAGATCCCTCCGTTCTCGCGGATCATGGGAACACATACCTAACCTTATCATCCTTATATCACCATACATAATGTAAAGTTGGTCGGTCTTTTTGGTATTGTTCATCGGCCATTGGAACCAATTGAAAACCATTTGAAAATCAATTCAGATACTTATGATATATTATCAAAGCATTTTGTACTTGAATTGTTTTTGATATTTTTAGAACGAGAACTCCCCCTCAACATGTGCATCAAGTATTTGAAAATGTTTTGCACACGGAGGCAAGAGAAAGAATTAACTTCTTTGATTACCATTTTCTAAAAGATATCAACATCACTTCCCAAATCGAATCAAGTAGATAAAGCATTTTGGGGAAGGATGAGGTTTTCATGATTTTGCTCCCTCAATATGTGCTTCTAGGTTTGAAAAGAGTTTTGCACATACTAGAGGGAACCTGCACATTGAGATAAATGATCACGCTTCAAATCATAGGTTTAAGATAGATGCTCCCCCTCAACATGTGCATGGAAAATTTGAAATCGTTTGTCACATGGGGGAGGACATCATGTACATCCTTATAAAACCATTTACCTAATTATCGCTTAAATCCAATTTAAATCACACATTCTCCCCGATCACAATTATCAAATCATTTGAGATTTGTGATCTCTTATAGATTTAAATTGATTTTGAAAGCTTTAAGGAGAATTGTGACTTGATTATGAAAGCGTTTTAACTGATAAGGATCGGATTTTAAGACTTTAAACTCCATTGATAAAACATGCATGTACATCTTTTGAAAACAATTTAATGCCAAATAACTTTTAATTTAATTGAAATCATTCTCCCCTCAATCAATGACATAGGTTGTTGATTGAGAGATAGAGATTTTGACAAATAAGTCCGGATGATTATCAAAAATAGAGACCGAGTTATTTTTCAAAGCATTTAGTTTTCACCAGATAAATGTTTATAGAATCAGAGCATGGAATTTGAAAACATGGTAAAACATGGCTCGTTCTTTTCTTTAAAACCGGTTATTGCTCGAAAATGACAATAAACCATAGTTTCACTTTCTCCCAAAAATATTTTTTGATTTTTTTTTTTAAGAATTCGAACAACATCTAAAGTCCAGTGTCATTCTTTGAATGACAGCACAAAGACCGTAGATATTATCGAACCGAAAAAAACATGACAAATTGACAAAATTTTTTTTTGAAGATTTTTGAATTTTTCTTTGATTTTGGATTTTGAAGGTTTTATAATTTTGTATTTTGATTTTTCGAATAAATATATACAAGAGATAGATGAAGATAGACCTTTACTCCTCGCCTTCCTTCCTCAAGACGCTTGAGAGTTTCCGGTTGAAGGCTTTTCGCCAAGACGGAAGAATAAACTCAAAACGCGTTCTCTTGGAAGAGCTTTGGTGAAGATGTCGCTAACCGATATTCGCACCTCACAAAATATAGTTCCACCACACCTTTTTCCACTTGTTCCCCGATGAAATGATGTCGAATGTCGATATGCTTTGCTCTTGAGTGTTGAACGTTGTTGCATGAGAGAGCAATAGCACTTTTATTATCACAAGACAGAGGATTTTGTTGAATTCAAAGCCATAGTAAGATAATTGAGATCTCATCCATAAGATTTGAGCACAACAAGATGACATGGCTATGTATTCAACCTCTCGAGAGGAAATAGAAGTACTCATTTTTTTTTCTTTGAAGACCAGCTCACAAGCTTATCACCCAAAAATCGAGCACCTCCATGTACTTCGACGTGTATCTTGACAACCTCGCATGATCAAGATGTGATAGGCCGTTAGTGATATACCGGTGTCCTTCGGGTACCATAGTCCCATATTGATGGTTCCTTGGAGATACCGAAGACCCGCTTAACCGCTTCAAGGTGCTTTTAGTAGGCTTAGCCCGGTATCTAGCACACATGCAAACAAATAACAAGATGTCCGGTCTACTAGTGCGTGAGGTACATCGTGGATCCAATCATACTACGATATTTCGTTTGGTCAATCATGATCCCCGAGTGGTCCTCATCTAGTTTGGTTCGATCAATCATGGGGTGTCAACAGGGTCACTTGAATCAAATCCAAATTTCTTTAAAATCTCAGTTGCATATTTAGATTGATTTATGAAAATGCCTCCGGGACTTTGTGAAATTTGTAATCCCAAGAAAATGACATTTGTCCCATCATTGACATTTGAAATTTTGAACTCATTTCATTAGAAAACGATCACATTCCATTGGGTCTGTCGAGGCAAAAATAATATCATCAACATAAATTTGAACATGAGTTAAATGTTTGCCCGACTTCCCGTGAACAATGTAGGATCAAGCCGCCCTTTGCTAAATCCGGTTGATAGAAGAAACTTTGACAGTGTATCATACCATGCCCTGGAGCTTGCTTTAAACCGTAAAGA
Source organism: Chrysanthemum makinoi (assembly GCA_910596185.1). Lineage (NCBI taxonomy): Eukaryota > Viridiplantae > Streptophyta > Magnoliopsida > Asterales > Asteraceae > Chrysanthemum > Chrysanthemum makinoi. The sequence goes on along the minus strand of OU343221.1, from coordinate 53,155,294 downwards.
GCCTTCTTCAGACGATAAACGTGAGTAGGATGCTCTTGATTCACAAATCCTTCAGTTGGCCGACGAGACGACTTCTTTAAGATCTCCGCTCGTAAATGCCGCTTCACATCCATCCGATATACTACCATGTTCTTACTAGCAAAGATTAGCCGTAAAGATTCGATTGCCTCGATTCGAGCAAATGAGCAAAAGATTCTTCAAAGTCTATACCCTCCTCTTGACGATATCCTTTAGCAACTAATCGAGCCTTGTTTTTCAACACATCACCATGCTCATCAAGTTTCACTTTGAAGATCCATTTGAGAGCAATAATCATAGCACCTCTGGAGCAGTGTACTAACTCCCATACATCAAGTCGATCAAACTCATGAATTTCATCTTGCATGGCATTGAACCAAATATCTTCATTCATGGCGGTTTTAACATCTTTTGGTTCGATCTTAGATAGTACGGAGTTGAAGAAACACCATAAGGCATCGGTTGCAAGTTGTTTCCGGGTTGATACAGAACGAGAGGGATTTCCAATGATGTTGTCTAATGGATGATCGTGAGTCCATTTTCTAAGGTGTTCATGTGGCGTTGTTGAGGAACCGAGGTAGCGAGTCGATGTCTTCAAGAAGATGGTTTCGATGATGATTCGAGTAGCAAATATGTTTTCAAATGGAGCATCTTCAGGAGTAGCAAAGGGATTAACTTCATCATTGATGCCATAAACATTTCCATGATGTACATTTGAAGAATGATGATTTGTTGATGAGACCGAAGGATCAAGGCAGTGCTTCTTGACTTAAAGATATTGAGATCAAGGATTGACTTCATTCACGTGAATATGAGCATCTCTTGTAGGGATCAACATCTCATTAGTAATTGAATCATACAGTTCATCAAACATAGGATCAAACAATTTCTTTAAATCATCTTCGGATGGAGGTACATATGGAGTTTCTTGAGAAGAGTTTGGAACAAGAGATGAACCAATGGGACTGTTTTGAAGTGCGGGTCCCGAGTCGGAGTGTCCAGAGCCATTTGACCGTCACTCATCAAACGTAACGTGAATGGTTTCCATGATATTTCGGGTTCTTTTGTTATAGATTCGTATCCCTTTTGTTTGGTGCATATCCTACAAATACTCCAATGTCAGCTTTAGCCCTAAGTTTCCTTAAGTCTTGACCCTCATTAGTTGGATAACACAATGCACCAAACACACGAAGGAAAGAGAGATTAGGTTTTCTGTTGTGGACAAGTTCATATGGTGTCTTTCCATGAACATGTGAATCGGGAACGATTTTGTGTGTAGCATGCAAGGCAATAGCTTTCACCGTGAGAAACATTGGAACTTTTGAGTAAATCAAGATTGTTCTAGCGGCTTCTACAAGAGTTCGATTGTCTTTCAACTACACCGCTCGTTGAGGAGTTCGTGGAACACTTCTTTGATGGCCGATTCCAATGCTTTCATAGAATTCACTAAGTTGTTTGTTAACAAACTCGCCCATTGTCTCGTCCGATAATTCGACGGTTTTGTTAAGTCGAACTCGCATGCTTGATGAGTTTGATGATGATATCGTGAGTTTCATCCTTTGTCCTTAAGAACTTGACCCTGGTGAATCTAGAGTAATCATCAACTACAACTAACACATATTTCTTCCCAAAGATATTCTCTGACTCATTGGTCCACATAAATCCATATGAATTGTATGAAGAACTTCTCGCGGAGTGAGTAGTAGGTTTGGGTTTATGGGCATACTTCTTGCTTTTTCCCAATTGACATCTTTGAACAAAGATGATCCTATTCATACTTTAGTCGAGGTAAACCTACAACTAAGTCCTTTCGGGAGAGATCATTGATGGTGCCGAAGTTCAAGTGATTGAGACGACGATGCCATAACCATGACTTTGTTTTGAAGCCTTTGACAACAAGCAAATTGGAGAAGACTTCATCATATCTTCTATAGAGATGGTGTAAAGATTTGAACCACGAGTTCCTTTTAACAGTTCCTTACCATTAAGATCTCTAACAAAGCAGTATGTTTTCTCAAGGCTACTTCTAGATCGAATCACGTAATTGACCAACAGAGAACATATTATGACCCAAACCTTCCACATAGTATACTCTAGAGATAACACTATCACCAACAACATAATCACCATAACCCATAATTGCAGAAATGATCATTACCAATCTAATCCGATGAATTTGCTCACGGTTCATGAGCCGCGACCGGTCTCCAAATATATGCTTGGAACCTGAGTCCAGTACCACGAATCGATTTGAACGATCTGCAGTTGAACACGCATAAGAATGGATAAATGGATAATTGGGATCCCCATGCAAGAATGGGTTCCACTTGGTTAGTAACAAGAATTGGAACACCCACATCGTAAAAAGAAAACATCCATATCGTAAGTAGAAGCAATGGAATCATTGGGAATAGATGCAATGTCGGTGTCAGATTTGACCTATTCAAAGTATGTTTACTTCTTAAGGGAATAGTTCTACCAATAGGCATCCATTTTCTAGTGGGCATAATCTTAGCAGTTTGAGAACAAAACCGATTATTCTTATGGCCAAAAGGTATCCAATAATAACCTATCTTTATAAAAGTTCTTCCCGTGGGTTTCCACTGCTTTCTAACAAATCTTTCGCTTTTGCCTTTTTGCCTTATTTGCACGATTATTAGCATTAACAATTTTAACTGGGCATTTGACAAAGATTAGACAAAGCATTTACACCACATTCATGATTAGCAACATAATTCAAGCAGACATCATTACAAGGTTTGCAAGATAGTATCGTAATTCGAATTAATTACAAGACTAAGGCTAATACTAGAATCAACACGATTCGCTTTATTCAACTCAAGCTTAAAGTTCCTAGATTGGTCTTCTACTCTCTTCCAATGCACATTCTTAGCTTGCAAGGTCCTATCATTCCTTGTATTGTCTTGAGACTTTGACCTCGCCGCTTTAAAGTCACCGATTACTCTCAGAGGGAATGGGAACATTAGCTGGTTGATCTAATTTTTGCATTCCTGAACTTGATGTGCAAGGATCTCAAGTACTAGAAGGCACATTAGTGTATACTTTAAGATGTGATTTGAGCTTTTGCGGCACACTAAAGTTCACTTTCTTAGCACTAACATATCCGAATCAACTACTTGAAGGCACATTAGTGTTTCCTTTCTTAAGACTGGGCATAGAACGGATTTCCCGCTTGGCACTAGGCATAGAACAAGGCATCACAGCTTTGCCTTTTGCACCTAAGGTTAAGGATTTGGGACATGTGGCAATTACACATTCTAGCAACTCTTGAGATCGTTTGGCCTCGAGGCAAGCAAACCTAATTTCACTATCAAGAGGTTTGTTAATGAAATCCTCTTCGACAATCTCACTGAGACATTCTAGACTATCCTTAAGGTGAGCACATTATTCATGAAAAGCATGTTCATTATTCCTAAGATGAGGAGGAATATATTTAATAGTCACAGTGTATTTGCAGTCTAAGGGTGACTTTGAAACAACATTCTTATTGAAAACAAGTGGCGCTTTCCCATTTCCTGACTCCTCAGATTCTCAATTTCCTTTTGTAAAGACGTTATTTTTCGTTGTTTTGGTCACGGGTGACTTTTATTGAATCATATAACTCTTTAAAATGTCGCTTAACTTTTTCATTTTCTTCTAGAAAACTCTCGCTTTCCTTTTGTAAGGCATCAACTAAGTTTTGAAGATGAAAAGTTTGAGAATTCCGAGAATCTAAAGGAGGAGGGATTTGGGAGCCTGTCATATTGTTCGTTTGACCCTTTAATTGAGAGATTTGGGCTTTCAACTTTCTGATCGTGTTGCAATGAGCTTGAATCTGTTCATCACGCTTGTTAATTTGAAAACTCGCATCAAACTCGAGCATCTCGACGATGTCTTGATATCTGAAGTTTTAACATTTTCTTTAAGATGTTGATATTTTAGTTGTAAATTAAAATGCTCAACTTCCAGTTTAGAAAAATGTTTAACCAAATTGTCGTGATCATCCAGTTCAATTTTCTCGCTTAGTTTAGAATTAGTTTTTTCAAGCTCAATGACACGATCATGGGAGACTTTCGGGGCCACAGATAGTTCATGAAATTTGGAAGCATTAATAGAGCAATTTGAAGCAGTTAAAAAGATATCTTGAGCAACACATTCAGTAATAAGAGTCTCATTTAATGTATGCAAGTTCTTCCTCTCAATCTCATTATATTTTAGTGCACGCCCATAATCACTAACTTCAACTACCATTGCATCAAATTCCTTTTCCATTCCCTTGATATCGGTTTCTATCCCCTTTTTAAGACTCTCAAAGTGATCTTTCAGAAGTTTAAAGAAAGGCATGACCTCGGTTAAATAACATTCTTTCATTTGCTCAAAACCCCTTTCTCCTTCCGTTATACCAAGGTGGGTGTGATCCTTTACTTGCAAGTTTTCTCAAAATCAACAAATAGTTGAAATATAACATATTGGCTAATTAAGGTCTTGCTTTTAGTGGCAATTTTCCTAGGAACAAGATGCATTGGTGTATTAGGAGGATACACAATCGCTCTAGGCATTTTCCATAGGGGAGGGTTTGTTTCAACAATATTTTCAGCTTATCTAAATCCTTTTTCCGAAAACTTGTTCGGAGTCAACAATGTCTGAGGCTTAAACATGTTCAAGGAAATCCACTTTTCCTTTTTGTAGTCATGGGGAGTGATAATTATTTTTTTCTCTTTGCATTTAGGATCATCTAATTTTTGTTCATCCTTTCCCTAGTGACTTCATCTGATTTCTTATCTTCCTCCGTGCACTCAACGCAACTAGGTTTCTGCCTAGGTTTAAGAATCTCATTGCCATCATAGATCACACTTTGAGCTGCTTTTGCTATCTTTAATCCGCATCTGGGGTTGGGTTTATCTATAATGGGAACACTATGCTTATCGCTTAAAGCTCTATGTTTAGTGACCATGTGAAAATCTGAATGGTGTTCCCTTGTATGTACAACTTGTTTTCAAGTTTGTTTTTCAAAGTTTTCGGATTAGAAAAATCTCTCAAGAGTTTTGATTCCTTTGCATTAAATTCTTGCTTAAGCATTTTCACATTTTCTTGAAGTTCTTGTTTTTGCTTAGCTTTTTTAGAAAGTTTTTCTTGCAAGGAATTTAATTCTTGTTTCAATACTTCTTCTCTAAAATTACTTTTCTAATGATGCACGCACTTGGTCATCAATTTCCTGCTCACGAGTGGTCAACTCAAATTTAGCACGTTGTTCATAAATAGCAACACGCTCTTTATAGGCATTTAGTTCAGAAATTACAGAATCATCGAGGGCACATGCGTGTATTCATCAAAAACATAGTCATTGTTGATTGTAGAAGATGCATCACTTGGTACACCTTCACTTTCACTTTGTTTCACGTATTGATCATATGGGATAATATCGATATTACCCATATTTTCAACATTTGATTCAATAGTTTCAGTTGAATGTACTTTGTCATGCATCTTTTGCACATCAAGATATCGTATAGTTTTAATACCTCTGAGATGAGTTTGTCTCGGGATGGGCCAACTAGTGGTGAAGAAGAGACCTTGGGAGAAACCATTGGAGAAATGCTAGCCATAAAATTGTGTGTGCCGTAGGTCCATCATCCACATCAGAGTCGTATGCATCACAATCACTGACTTGAAAGGCATTCTGATGATTGTGACCTATCTCCGAATAGGCGCTCATCCACATCTCGCATCATAGGTCTTGGCATTGCCCTCACTAGAAACAGATTCCTCTTCATCCAAAGCAAAGCACCATTGTCCCGAGCTTGTACCGCAAAGATCTTATCTCCGAAGTAATCAAGATTCGTGGACGCTTTGAGATGTACGCTTCCTTGCAATGTGTCACTCACCACCACAGTTATAACATTTGATTGGCTTAGCTTGACCTTGGTTACCATTCCTTCCTCGATTTCCGTTGCCAACATAACCTCTACCACTCCACCTCTTCCCCGATCATACCGTCTTTCCCGAACCGTTGCACCACGATCCTTCCATCTTTAACAGTGGCTTGATTGTGTGGGTTAGATGCTGTTCCGAGGTTGTTGTTGGTTTGTGGGAGAGAATTCATGTTTTGACTAATCATAAGAGCTAGTTGATTAATGAAGTTACCCACGTGTGGATCAAAGATCGCCTTGTTTGAACATAGTATCAGGAATGAGTTTGTGATTACCATTACCCAAGGGTATGACTTGTGATGCTTTGGTTGTGATTCGGATGTTTGAGTAGAAGGCGGTTGAGTCATTAGACGAGCTTGTCTCTCCCTGGTTGGTTTTGAACCGATTGAGAATCAATTTTTCAAACATAGCATGTCTCTCATTCTCAAGGAGGAAGGCATAGAGTTGCTCATAGTTTGTATTCTTCAATCCTTTAGTGAGCTTCACAAATGTGACAAACTTGTGCCATTCGGGATTCATGTTGTTTACAAATTTTGAGTTCACCTGAATGTTAGGCATAGTCATTCTGATGTTCCTCATGTCATTCACTAACTTATGAAATCTCACATAGTACTCATAGACACTCTCATCCGGTTTCATCTTGAAGTGTTCAAATTCGTCATAGAGTTGGGATTCTCTGTCTTCCATAGTTAATTCTCAACACCAGAGAAGCATCTTAACATTATCCCATACCGCCTTTGCATCGTTGTTGTGATTGATCAGCTTGTAGATGTCTTTAGGAAGACCTTGAAGAACAATGTTTGAAGCCCCGATATCCGCGATCAATCTCTTTTTCTCCTTATCATCAAGCTCATCATACATTTTAGGTCCGCCCATTCCGTAAAACAGAGTACCATCTTCATTAGTATCAAGTATGTCTCTAGTCCTCTCAACTCGATATGGTCCTTCATCAATGGATTTGAGAATGTTGACACCATTTTCCTTCCCAAGGCAAGCAACTGATTCGCTGAGCCCAAGAATCGTAGTCATCACAAGCATGGGTGGACGAGTATCTCGAGCCACCTGCTTGAACATCCTCTAACATGTGGAGATGACGTAGGAACGCTGGTAGACATGTTTCAGATTATACGGATTTTATAATAACTCTATGATTAAGCCGAGAAATAGATTCTTTCACGGGATTTTACTAAATCAAGAGAAAACCGTGAACAATCACCCAAGTCGCTAGAAGATAATGCACTAAGTCGCTAGAAGATAATGCACTAAGTCGCTAGAAGATAATGCACTAAGTCGCTAACGCTTAATTGCTACACCACTAAGTTGCTAGAGTCCCAAGTCGCTAGACAAATGCAAGTCGCTAGGTAGTAACTCGCTAAGCCTCAAGTCGCTAGCAAAATTTTGGCAAAGACATTGCTATCACCAAAATTAGAGCAACTCGCTACCATAGTGGAGTGGAGAGTCCACTACTTGTACTTTAAATCGCTAGATCTAAGTCGCTAGGTTTAGAACTGTAACTCGCTACAAATTTGTAAAGCAAGTCGCTATGAAGAAACTAATCCGTGAAGTAAGTCGCTAGCATGAAAAAACCACATAAACATACTTTTCAATCCAAAAACAACCCAACCAAGATGATTCAAGCTTACCAAATGAAAACCTAAACACTTGTGATGATTCTAAACATAAAAGTACTAACAAAATCCAACCTTTAACACAAGAAATCAACCAAATGATGCAAAAACCACTAAACTTTTTCAAACTCAAAACCACCTAAAACCACTAGAAATCCAAAGATGTGCAAGATATGATCTAACCATGGCTCTTGATACCAATTGTAAGATATAACTTTTCACATACACATCAAACCATAACACAAAGTAGCATATAGATGGAATTCTAGAGAGAGAAAGTTAGAGGTTTAGGGAACTTAGTGAGAGAAAGTGAAAGATATTATTATGAGCTCCAACTCTCTACCTTGGGAGGTAGAGAGTATTTATAGTCTTACATAAATCGCCACACAACGGGCCGTGGATCGTGCATACAAAGGTAAAGACCCGTCCGTCCTCCACGGTGTTACTTAACTAAATACTACTTAACTTAAAATAACTATGACTACGAGCTTTCTAACGATTACATATACTTGAGGTGACCGACTCTTTAATACCCGGAATTTCTAATTCCTAACATGGGAACTGGCTAACCTTGGCAAAGAGGCCTGAAGGATATGTGCCTAACCTCATTACGTGGCCTTACACGAATATAAGAGACTGGAAGGGTAGTTTCTTTTATGTTTAGAAATCGTTGTACTCACCGGACTATCCAAAGATTACCAATGAAGCATTTAGGTTTGATGCAAAACGTTTCAATGAACCCCTACCTTATGAAGTTCAAGGAATCTATAAAGATAAACGTTTGGCTAGGTATTCTGATGTTCAAGCCTTTCCCAGCCAATTTCAGATATGGATGGATTGCACAAAGTCGAGGGTCTCCCAAGAATCCTATGATCATTTATCATGGAAAAGTATGTGCTTCCAATTTCTATTTAAGTAGGACCAATGTAGAAATGATATTTATATTTTCTTGTCTTTTTAAGAGATGGCGCTTAGGAACTTCATGCATTAGAATTTGGACGAAGACTTGCTTTATGCCTCATGAAAGTCAAGAGTCTTATGGTGTTGGTTCACGCTCTACTTATGTCAACAACAATGATTTAGACATTCCCAAGATAGAGCCTGTCAGCCTCAAAGACACCCACAAGCACTATTGAGGTCCCTCCTAATTGGTGGAGAACGTGGCAAATCTTCGACGATCCCGCAGAGGATGAAGTTCAATCACAGGCTCACAAGTATAGTCAGAGTAAAGAGTAGGAAGGGATGTCTCTGGCAAAGCTATCAAGTCTCTACCAAGAGAAAGACTCATCTTCCAAAGATCGTCTCAGGCCGTTCAATAAGATTGTCAAGGCAAGAAAGCTGGAAGTCCGCTTTGAACTGCCGGATGATGCCGGGAAATGCATGGTAAGCATTTGTCTTTTAAATTATAGAAAATACTAATTGTCCTGACTAACTTTGCACTTATGTAATGTATTTGTCGCAGGCCTTCCTGACACGAAGGAGCTTCCGAATTCCTTAGCCTGCCATCGCATTGTTGACCATGTCACCCCTCCCTATTGGAAAGGACTGCTGGAAAATATGTCCATTTAAGGGGTCCGCTATATGCATGATAAAAGCGTCGCAAGGCAGGATGTTATGGACAACCATTTGAATGCTCAGACCCAAGAATTGCTTCAAACCGTGATGAAGGCCGCAGAAATGTATGTGATGGCCGGAGAGGAAAAGCATAATGGGACAAACAAGATATGCCGAAATGAGGCAAAATGAGTAAGTTGAAAATATTTTGAGAATAATCCTCTACCCAAGACCTCCGAGACAAAATAGCAGTATTTGGTAGGAGCCGATCACACCACATCGAGAGTATGGCAAGCCTGCATGGAGGAGGCCAAGGTATGAGCCCACCGTCAAAATGATAAGTTGAAGGCTAGTGTGCAAGCTTGAAGGTGAAAAGGCTAGGCTTGGAGAGAGCTAGAGGTGAAAATCGAGCGAAATGGATGGCCTACAAAGATGATACAAGATGCTCCAAAGGATCGCAGAGGTTGTATCAAGGTGGTGCCATACATTTCCATGGAATTGTATCATAGTGATGAGATGGAGCCGCTATGTGGAAGGTGATCAAGGCAGCGATCTTCCATGGACGGCGTCTCGCTCGGAGGAGGTGGCTAAGATGTAAGCCCGTGATCTCTCCGCTACTTGATCAAGTTACCGCCCCTTATCGAAGGTCAATATGAAGAGGCAGGAAATACGTTTGAAACCATAGAGTACCCCTTCTTGTTCGAAGCTACAAAGGATCCCATGGCACCTCTTGAAGACCTTCTCTTGAAAAGTTTCTAAAGATTAAGCCCAAACCCAACAAAGAAAACAAAAATCGACAAAGCCTAAGGTCACTCTACTTTCTCCAACCCTAATCTAAACAACAAGGAATGAAGGTGTCATGTTGACATTTTTGGTCCAAAAAGATGGCATGTACCCTTCTTTCAAACAATTTACTATGCTTTTCTCAAGTACTTTAAAACAATTTGTGGTTGTGAAGCATGGCTTTGGCCAAAAGACAATTTGAACTAGGCTTCGGCCTCATATGCACTTCTCGTACGCTATTTTTCCAACGCCTAAATTTTACAACCTAAGGTGTAAGAACCTAATTGTGTGTAAATTACAACACCAAGAATATAATGACCAACTTTGATCACCTAATGTAGGTCGCGATCCACTTTTCTTAAACTTTGAGTAATATGGCTTGTTTATATTTTCATAATTGCCATAAACTATTAGGAGAGTTAATGTGAATGTTTTGGTAGACTTAAGTAGTGGTGTGAGGTGTTTGTTACACCGTATGCCTTCCAATTCGACATTGAAACTCACAAACACTTACTGAACAAACCTTTGTGTTTAAGAAACTGCAAGAGATTTGTGGGAAATATATTATTCATCATTGAATTGGTAGAGAGGATTACATCATTTTGAAATGAATACTAAGACAACTACCAATAATGCTTGCTTTCCCATGAGAAGCTTTGAATACAAGAATGAAAAGTAAAAGTACTTAAACATAGAACTTTCGGAGGTTCGTACCATTCCATGTCCGTCACATGGTTCTCCATAGAAGAGTAGCCACTTAGGCGTTCAAGGTCGTAGGCTTCAGCCTATGACATAGGGTCCTTCCCAAGTAGGTCCTAGCTTCCCTAGTATTCCTCTGCTTGCTTACGCTTGTTGAGTAGCATAACATATTCCCTAGGCTTGAAGTGGAAGGCTCCCACTTTTGTTGTAGTAGCCTTTGATCTTATGCTTGTGCATGGCTTCTCGGATGGAGGCTATTTCTCTCCTTTCTTCAAATAGATCAAGGTTTTCCCTAATCCTTTCATCATTTTAAGAGGCTTCAAATGTGGCCACATGTTCTGCTTGTACACTCAACTGGGGATGACCGCTTTTGTTCCATATGTTAGTCAAGGAGGCCATTGTTCGATTTGGGTTGGGTCATATGAGCCTATAACACTTGAGGAAGCTCCTCTACCCACCCGTGATGGCTTCCACTAGCCCGTTGCCTTGTGGGAAGTAAACGGAAGTCCAAGACTGCTTTATCATAAGCCCTTTGCAGAAATCATAGAAGACTCCTTCGGCAAATTGGTTGCCATTATCGATATGATGATGGGGCACCCAAATCGCATATGATGTGCTCCCATAAAACTCTCGACTGCTCTAGTGGAAGCTAAAGGTTTAGATTACGACTCACTTTGTGAAGTAATCAATTTCCACCAATAAGAATTTGACCCCGCCAGGAGCCACATGCATAGGTCCTACGATATCAATTCCCTAATGGGATAAAGGCCATGCGGATGTAACACTTTTCATGTCTTGCTTCGGGATCTTGGGAACCTTTGAGTGTATCTGACAAGCTTCACACTTTATAATGATTTCCATAGCATACCTATGCATCGATGGCCAGTAGTAGCCTAACTTCATTATCTTCGAGACAACTGAATGGGGCCCTGCATAGAGGCCGCAGGATCCTTCATGGACCTTTCCGATGATGCTCGAACAATGCTTAGGTCCAACACATCTAAGCCAAGGTAAGAGGAACGACCTTCTGTACAAGTTTTCTCCTATTAGCCGATACTGTGGAGATTTAACCCAGATTTTGCTTGCTTTGGGTCCTGTGGGAGAAGATCTGCTATCAAGTACTCCCATAGGAGTCATCCATGTGTCTTCTTCATGAACAACACCATTTTCGATAATGGACCTTTCGGCAAACTTCCACGAGCACCTCTTTGTGAGATGGGCTAAGGCCATAGAGGATAGCTTGCTCGTTGCATCCGCTTCTGTTCTAATTCTCGTGAATGTGTTAGATGGTGTTGGAGTTGAAACCATCCAAAGATATCCTTTGTTTTGTCTAAGTATTGCTTGATGACAGATTCTTGCTTCATAGGAGCCTGCCACTGGTTTTGCCACCAACCGAGAATCTACAAAGATGGCGTAGAGCCTTGACCTCCATATCTTTGGCTAGCCAAGGCCTGCTAGTAGGGCTTCAGATTCAGCCATTGTCGGTGGCTTCATTAAAACCGGCGGCCTATGTATGCTCCTTCCCTTCGTGATCAATTATTAGACCAGCCTTTGCAACCTTCCGTGAGCTCTGATGTCGTGTAAGCTTCCAATTGTCCTGTATTTCAAATGAGCTTAGCCTTAGGTTCTTCCTTTCTTTGCTTGGTTCGAGGGTGTTTCCGCCAAAAGTTCTGCAAGAATCATTTGACGTAGAGTTCAACCTTTGAACTCTATCTCATGCTCCCAAAGCTCAATGGCCCATTTTGCCACCCTTCCGTGCTTTTAGGCTTTGACAAGATTTTCTTGAGTGGCTTGTCAGCTTAAGATCATATGGTGGCTTGAATATCAAGGAGCCTTCTGCCGCTGTAGAGATTAGAGGTAATATGAGCTTTTCCAACATGAGGTAGTTAACATCTGCTCCTTGCAAGACCCTGCTAATAAAGTAAATGGGGATTTGTATTTTGCACCTTTTTGCCATTAGGACCGCGCTAATGCTCTCCATTGAGGATGCTAGATACATGAGTAACACCTCGCCTTTGATTGGGGCTGTAAGTGTTTTTGAGTATCTCTATGAACTCCTTCATCTTTTGGAAGGCGACTTTCCTTGGCTCCATTGAAGGTTCTCTTATCGACGCACTTTAAGCATCTTAAAGAACTTAGGACCGTTTGTCCCCTTCGACAAAATCAGCCTTTAGCTGTACCAACTTCCCGCTCAAGCATTGTGACGCCCTAAACATTCTGAGCCCGATCCATGATTGCCTTAACCTTTGAAGGGTTAGCTTTGATCCCTTGCTTTGTAATCAAGTGCCTCAAGAATTTCCCCTCTTCGACACCAAAAGAGAATTTCTTAGGGTCCAACTTCATGTTGATCGCCCGAAGTTGGCCAAAGGTCTCTTGGACATCAAGGAGTAGGTCCTTATCCCTTTTGCTCTTGATAACCATGTCATCAAAAAGCCTCGGATGTTCTACCCTCAGCTTGTTAGGCTTTATCTATGAGTCTTGGTATGTTGCCCATGCGCTTTAACCAAGGGCATTTTTTGGTAATAAAGAGACACCTTTGCTGTGTAGAAGGCTGTATTTTCCTTGTCCTCCTTGCCATCTAGATTTGATGATACCCTATAAGCATCTAGGAAACACTTTCACTGAAGTCTAAGGACTCTACCTTCCAATCGACAAGGTAGCAGCCTTCGGCATGCTTTGTTGATGTTAGTGAAGTCATACATGTGCCAATTCGCTATTTTTTCATCATTACTGGGTTGGACACCCAGGTTTGGTATGTGACTTCTCTTAGGATGCTTGCTTGTCTCAACTCATCTACTTCTTTGCAAGCAACAACATTCCTTTCGGGTGCTAGGCTCCTTTTTTTTGTTTGATGGGCTCAATATGTTTGTATTCGTTGAGCCTGTGTTCCGTGCCGAAGGGCTTTTCGTCTATTAGCAACGTTCTTGGGACTCATGTCATGTCAATGATATTTCCATGAAAAAATATCAAGGTTAGTTTGCAACAGCTCCGTGAGTTTCGCCTTGAAATTTTCCGGGAGTTGCTTTCCTATCACAACTGTCTGCTCGGGGTAACCAGGGTTTACTACTACCCATTCTTCCAACCGACAACTTAGAATGGCCATCGGAGGCTCCTCCGGCCCTTTATTGACCTTCTTGACACCATATACCCCCTGTTCCGCTCCATAATAGAATGAACAGCCCACTTCGCGGAGTTTGGAACTTGATGGCGCAGTATGGTGGAGACTACAATGCCCATCTTTTGCATAACCGTTCTTCCTATCAACAAATTGTAAGGAGAGTCTGACCTGACTCTGATGAAGGTGAGGGTTTCTGTGCGGGACAAGGGTCCTTCTCCAATAGTGATTTCAGTTGCATCTCTCCAGGCCATGAGTGTTCGCCGAGAACCCTACCAAGGGTACTTTTGAATCTACACTCAAGGAAATGTGACGATGGTTTGAGCTTTAAGCAAGTGCTATAGATGATTTCGCAGGAGCTTCCATAATCCATGTATGCTCGGTTCACCTCCCTGTTGGAGACCCATACCTTGATGACTACGGGTCAGCTTGAAGGTGTTCTCCTGCATGGACGGAACTATCTCCCCAACACTTCCTAGCTCTTCATCCGCTTTTCCTTAAGGTTGATCATGTCTCAGGCACCATCAGTATTGAGCATCTGCAGGTAGCTTTACTTGTTCCCTTCCACTCTACTTCAAATCGAGTGTCAGAGAACTTTTCCTTCCCTTCTTGATGCCTTTTAACCGAGAGCGCCAATTGCCTCGAGTGTATCACTTCTTCAATTTGCTTCTTCGCCTTTGTTGTACTGCTAGTGTCCCATGGTCTTCGTGAAAGTGGAAGTATTTCTACATGTCCTCGCTTTGTTTCGTCGACATGCGAGGTGGTGGCTCAAGGACGGCGGCTTTCTCGTAGCGTGGATTTCCTGAGAGTAATCCGTGTTTGCCAAGATCCGTGATTCAGCCTTTGTTATGTGGAGTGAAGCGCCCTCTTTCTTCCCGTTTTGGATCCTTCTACAGAGGACCAACCGAGAATTTGTCGGCTCTCTTTGCTTGATCGAGTCCATTGATGCTACTTCCTTGGACTCGATCCAAGTGTAAGTCTTTTCCATGAGTGCCTTGTAAGTGGTAGGAGGTCGAACGTAATTCCACTGTGCTACGAAGTTCTGCAGTTTCGCGTAAGCCGTAATCCTTTGCTCTCATGCAACCCCAGAATTTACAAGGTTTTATCGGTGTACTTTGTGATGAAAGCCCTTGTGCTTCGATGTCCCTTTGCTTGATGGTATGCAATGCCTAGATGAGTCTTGGTGTACTTTTCCGCTTAGCCGGGTGTGATCGAACTTAGCCTTGAGATCATCCAGACTTACAATGCTTCCCACCTTTTTCCCATTCCACCATTTTCGTGCAGAGTCTCGGAGTGTGTATATGAACATGTGGCACGCCACAGGCATAACCCACTTCTGCATCTTGATACCGCCTTCGAACAAGTGTAAGAAGTTGTCTGGATCGCCTTTCCCATCGTAGGTGCCTATGTGAGTAGGCATCTTCAAACTATCGGGCAAAGGGTAGTCTTTGATCCAATTCACAAAGGTGTACAAGCTCCAGAGGCTTCCGCATAGAAAGGGTTGTATAGATGTGGATAAACAGGTTGATTGTACAATAATTTGTATGACCAGGCCTTCGATGGTGATCGAAGGGTATGAGGGGTGATATGCTTGCGCCAAAATTGTAGCCAATCTGCAATAAGAAATAGTAGACACTTCGCTAATGATTGCCCAGGTTGACCTCGCGAACCACCTCCCATGAGAGTAAGTATGTGATATGTGTTAGTAATGTAGAGTATGTGAATTGCGTTGTTGAGTGAACTCCACCATTGAAATGACTCATCCAACCTATTTATAGATGGAGAAATAAGCTTGAGAGTGTTTAAGATGCGGAGATCATGGGGCGTCTCATGATTTGTGGTAACCGCTAGGGCTTCATCCCCACTCTCTCTGTCTTGGCGGGAAGCTAGGAGATATTGGGAATGGGGAAGACCAAGTCAATGCCGCCCTTTGTGTTGGTGTCTTCAAGAGAAGACCAAGGGCATAGGCCTTCGGTTACGTAATTCCTAACTGGTAACCATATCAATGATAAATGATTTTACGCCACCAATGACTTATGAAGAAAGACTTGGCTCTTCATAATGCAATTCAATGGGTCAAGGAGTCATTCGACCTAATTAAGAGGGTACGCCATCAAGCCCCAACAGTGATATATAAAAATTTAACTAGAAATATTGGTTATGACTCAAAAATATATACTAAACCTCCCTCCGTCACAAAATTAAATGAAGATGAAAAGTCAAATATATATTGACCCCTAATTAATGCTCGAGTACTTATCCTAACCACCCCTATCTCAGAAATTCAAACGCCCTTTCAAAGTTTAAAAAGGGATTTGAAATCCGAAGTTAGTGATATCCGTGACACGCGTGTAGGCTAGGATTTTACATGCTAGAGGGTATATAAAATCAAAAATAGTAAAACCATAACTCATTGTTTATCCCTCGCCCAAAATTTACACCACTAAGCTGTCTTCCAAATGAGCTTTCGAAACAAAAAGGTAAAGTATTCCTTCGTATCACTACGTTTTCAATACTTTTTTGTTGATTAGAAGTTCCATGTTCTAACAAGAAGTTCAGAATTGTTAAAAACAAGATCCAACTCAATAGAGTCTATAATAACAATGATTGATCAATGCACAAATAAATAATAAGAACACAATCAAAGTTATCAACAAGGTTTTTCTATTAAATAAAACTAATGATCCTCTATGGATCTTAACACCCCTCTAAAGAGGTATTTCTTCAATGTTTTTATCAAAAAGTGTCTTTCAATACAATAGACCTAAGTTCCTTTTATAGATAAGGAACACTATTCCCTTTCTTGGGAAAAGAACAAGCATGCAACTAAAGTACAAGCATGCAACTAAATATAAATGTAAAGCTCCATACGCATGCCCATGCTATCCTTGGGTATCCACTAAAGCTAACCTCGGGCAAGAGCATAAATAATAAAGATGGGCAACATATAAATAATAAAACTCATGCACGCTTCTTACAAACCGCATGGCTTCAAAGCAGAAATAGGCTTCACCACTTCAAAGAGATTCCATCGGTTTTAGAACTTCAGTAGAACCACGACTTTAGAACTTCAAATAGAATCCACGGCCAAGATTTCAAATGCTTCACTACTTCAAGAGAATAAATTTCAGCATAATTCCTACTTTGTACGCGATATTACTTCAAAGAGAAACTCTTCTTCAGCAGAATCATTTGTTTCCCCGATCACCGATCACTGCTTTCACGTAATTCCCAACATTCTTCTTAAACTGGAATTTAAATGATACTGATTGTAGAATCCAAGAGGATTGTATCATTTAAGTTCCAGCTTCATATCTCTAAAAATTTCAGAACTAGAGGATTGTAGCACAAATGACACAATTTCCCAACAATCCTTCCCAACAATCTTTAACATTTCAGAACTTGAGGATTGTTCTCGAACATCAAGAGTAAAAAGAACCAAAACAATGTCATCTCTATGATGACCAAACTTTGAAACGCTTCGTGTCTTTGCAAAGAATATAGACATATTGTACATCAAAACCTATTAGTTGCATACTATTCTTATCACATCCAGTGTGTTAACTCCTGAGAGGTGAATCAATAGGAATAATATTTGATGTCTCTTTACCAATAGCCATCACTACTGGAGTAGCCAAATGATTAAGTTAGAAAACTATGGTACACCCATAACCATCCGGATTATTGGCAAACCAAGCAACCATATAAACGGATTTGATGTGCTTTACCGAGCCGTTTGCTCGGGACTAGCCAACTCTTTGATGGAATGTCACAACATCATGGTGAATTGATTACCATTTATGGATTTCCTCGTTTCTTTACCAAGCCCATAATCTTGTGGGCTAGCCAACTCCAGTCGAAAGACATGGTGAGATGAAACCATGAGTGGTGTAGTAATTAACCAACACCAAAACCTCAAGTAAGTAAGAGAACAACCTAAACACGCAGTTAGAGTTTTTGAATAAATATAAAATTAAGAAAGAATAAAAAAAAAACCAAGACATGTACAAGATACCAACAAGCAAAGAAGTAAAACCAAAGACAAATGTAGTGTCACAGAACACTAAGCCTCCCTCAGCATATGAGGATCCAAACAACTGAAAAATGGTTAGATCTAAAAATTACAACAATAAGCCTCCCCTTAGGCTTATGCTCTCCTCAATCAATGCACCTATAATACTTTTTGTTCTTGGGTACCCAGAATGAACGTTTCCTTTGAGTTTTCCAAGAATAACATGTTGAAGGCTTAACAACATTTGCCACACTAACTCCACCATGTGCCTTGGTCATATGAGATACATAAGGTGTATATGACTTAAAATAAGAACTTTTAGGTCTATAGGGCATAAGCCTAGCCTTATCGTTCCACCACAACTTAGGTCATGTGAAGAATATCCTCCACCAGAGGGAACCGAAGCGCTATGAAGCCCAAGTAGCGTAAAATGCAGATGCATACACCTTTGGTTTACCAAGAGAACCGTTTAATTCGCTTCTCACATGTGCGATTTGGGAACAAATGGAGGAATACTAGCAACATTAGTCCATGTGGGTCTAGAAGTCTTATGGCTAGAGGAAACACTCATCTTTTCTCATGATAATCACGTCTATAATAAGATGGAGTTTACTACACACAAAAAATTTTTCTTAAATGACTTATTCTTAACACAACTTTGTTTATTACATTTAAACTTATCAAAAATAGATCTAGAAGCAAAATTGTGTTTAACAGAATAAGCAATTGGCTTTGTTTTGAGCTCATCATCAGCTAATATGGACTTGGGTGTGGTCATGGGTGTGTGCTTAGGTGAGTCGATTCTCACTTGAATCACATGAGGCATAATCGTGGATTTTAAACTGATGACTCGCACTTGTAGAACAAGAGACAACGCCAAGTAGTTTTATACTAAAGTCCGGTAAGTCACTTGACTTTTTGCCATACAAATGGTGTGATCCATCAAAGTCAACGGAATGGATTGGTCAATAGGCATGAATTCACCTCTAATAGGTCCGTGGGAAGATGCAATTTACCTTCTTTTTACAAAGTTAGCTAACCCTGCTGGTGTTGATTTACGATTATCATATCCTAGCTTCCAATCCTACATACTTTTGAAAACCTAAGCCTATAGGAGTATTAGGATTTTGACTAGCATAGATGTGACTAGCTAACTTGTTTCCATTCAATAACCATTCTTTATGCCTAGCAATTTCATTCTAGTTTCTTTTTTAAGCTCTAGGTTCTCTTATAGCTTCATCCTTTGCTTTCTCAGAAAGTTTTAAGTAATTATTTGCAACTTCTAGATCAAACTGTAACACCTTTATCTTTTCTTCATAAGCTATTTGATTCTTTTGAAACCATACTTTTTGTTTTTCTAAGGTTTTTAAAGCATGTTTATAAGCTTCATTGTCAACATAGCATGCATTATACTTAGGTTTCATATCATCATATGCTTCTTTTAGTTCATTATATCTCTCTTTACAACTATAATCACAAGTATGTACCTGAGAGATGCCCATAAGAGCAATTAAGGATCGGCAACTTTCCAAGATAACCTTGAAACATCAACTTCTTTTGCGATCTTCTTGAAATCAGCCTTTTCACCATACCTTGCTTTGAGAGCATTCCATATAAGACTTCCATCATCCATATGGCGAAAATCAACATGATCAACAGAATAGATTTAAGCAAGATAGTTTCGCCTTTGACTCTCTTTTGCATGTACCATGTGTTCATCCTAAGATATGGAGGACCGAATAATGAAGTTACCATCACGATCACGCCCAACCCTTTAAATCTGTTATTTTGGATCACCTTCCAGACATTCATATCATTATTCATGATCCAGTGCTCCATCTTTTTAGCCCGGACTTCGTGACTCATCATCCATCAAATAAGGAAATATAACATCATCCCATTATTATCAAATTCTCGCCATGTTGAGGAGAAAGATTGCACAGAGCTGAATGTAGCAAAGAAAATTCAAAGAACAACCTATGAACTTCAAAGCATAAACAATAAAATAGTAGACCAAAATTTTGTTTAACTTACGTAAACCTTCACAAAGAACGCATGAGAAAAATTTGACTACACGTGTGATCTCATGTGATAGACCTCTACACTTTGTAACCCACGTGATAACCCAATAGACCAATCAAATTAATGATCCACACCATAACAATCATACATCACCCCACATTGAATTTCAAAGTTCTAAAATGAATAAAATTCCGCCCAATCGTAACCTTTTTCCCCACGCCAACCAATCAAACCTCGTGGGTTACGAATACCAAAGTGTTTATATCATACCACGACAAGAATATGGAAATCAAATTATTGACCCCATCAATCTTTTATGAATTCGTTTTTTGGTCTTTAGTGACACTTTTTGGTGTTACTAAAAACTTGAAAAATGTAACTTACATGATGGTGTTCGCGGTTTTCTCGCACGTAGTATCTTTTGACTGAGACCTCAGATCAACAATACCTTCGGTGGAAAGTTAGATGAGTATATAGAGAAGCTCCAACCAATATTTCAGCCGATCCAACGGGTTCACTAAAAATTATGATCGTTTGAAAATCAGGTTATGTAAAAACATTTAAT
The DNA here is from genome assembly GCA_910596185.1 of Chrysanthemum makinoi. NCBI lineage: Eukaryota > Viridiplantae > Streptophyta > Magnoliopsida > Asterales > Asteraceae > Chrysanthemum > Chrysanthemum makinoi. Next base: position 53,134,968 of record OU343221.1, on the reverse strand, counting down.
TTTTAACGAATCCTGCTAATTTTGTATCAAGTCTCTTCGAAAAACTTTGTAAACTCAAGATCGAGCCACCCTCTTCGAGCACCAATTGTAAAAACAAGATCCAACTCAACTAGAGTCTATAATAACAATGATTGATCGAATGCACAACGAAATAATAAGAACACAATCAAAGTTATCAACAAGGTTTTTCAAATAAAACTAATGATCCTCTATGGATTCTTACACCCTCTCTAAAGAGGTTTTTCTTCAATGTTTTTATCAAAAAGTGTCTTTCAATACAATAGACCTAAGTTCCTTTTATAGATAAGGAACACTATTCCCTTTCTTGGGAAAAGAACAAGCATGCAACTAAAGTACAAGCATGCAACCAAATAATAAATGTAAGCCCATACGATGCCCATGCTATCC